>OX375874.1:3556450-4297700 GCA_947359465.1 Metellina segmentata | reverse complement strand
ACTTTATTTACAGGTTCAGAGAATGATTACATATTAATGTGATTCGAAACATTAAATGGAATTAATCAAATAAAGAACGCTTAGGTTCTTATGGAATTCAAATCAAGATTCTATCTTCTAACTGACAAAAGCTCCAGGTGTGGAAGAGCAGGGAAGGCACATGACATCAGCGACACCCGCGCCATCAAAGATTCAAATATTTTCCATACCACTCCCCGCCTGAACTCTTCCAAGAGTTCACATCAATTATCCATCATTTATCAAAAGACAAATTTTATCAAACATCAAGTAACGTTTTCACTTTGTGAATACGGTTTTATTTTGTGTTTCTTAAATTTATACAGCAAGTATCGAAGTATGCTGTATATGGCTGGTTTTTCGTTCATTTTAATATTCCGTTACTTTACATCTAATTTTGATTTTTTCCCCTGGAGAAACTCTAAGTTTTGCTTCTCGGAACCCCAGAGTTCCACGGGATTTCATTTGGGAAACGCTGTTTGAAGGACTCGCAAATTCCAATTGCGACGTATTATTTTTATTCAAGCTTCATAACTGTCTCACCGTTTATTGGGACGTTTTGTTCGAATGAGCGCTTTGATTCTCCCCTCATATGGATGTGTGTCGACGCTCTTCCCTCCTCCAGGTGTTTGGAAAAGTAACCCGAAGGAAGAAGCAACCTTCACTTGGATGATGTATCTCGTTACGTTTGCCTAACGGTCGACCTTCATGTTGCGGAAAGAGAGATTGACGTTTCGAAGGTCGTCATGTGATGATTCAATCATTCGTTTCCTAAAGGAAAGTCATGGGTAGTCTAGTGTCAAGGTTCCAAGCCAGATGGAACAAAGGGGTGTCCAGCAGCCCCTTGTTTCATAACTGTCCCCCTTCGTTAACGAGCAGGAAGAGCGGTGACCAGCGTTCCTAGTCTCTAAGACATGGTTTCGCAGCAAATTTGAGTTTGTTAGCTCTGGTCTTGCTTAAAACAACTTTCATGTCAGGCTTGAAGTCCATCAGCATCCATTTCAGCAAAACAACTCTTCAGGTTTCAATTCAGTCTCTGAATATGAAACAGAATTTGCTGTTATAATTTGTCAAAATAAACTTGCTAACTATCGCGACTCGTTTTTAACGAATGAGATCGCGGTCTGTGAGGTGTGCTTGATGCTTTCTTTCCTAGTTATGATAGGGGCGGCGAAAGCTCGGTTGGTAATTTTTAATTAACGTCGTACTAGAGCAACACAACGGGCTATTGACGACGGTCCGGTATCAATCCCCTAAGAGAAAAATCCGAGGACACCGCGTCATTTTGAACCACGGTCAGATGACGAGGCAACACCTGAGCTGGAACACCACTCTCAGACTTCCACACCCACCCAACGTGAGGACTTTCGACCACAACAGATTTAAGGTGCACCATACGCTTACATACAACCATGCACTGACCCAGATTCGTACCAGGAACCTTCCGATCTAGAGGCTAACACCTTAACCACCAGACCGGTTGGTCTGGTGGTGATGTAAGTATGTGAATGACATCCGTAGTTCATTTTCGAAAAGGGACTCTATGCTGCGACTATCAACAGTACTGCATGCCCGATAGCGAAAAGAATGTCGTGTATTTTCAAAATGTCTTGCCCCCAATATTGCTGCCTTGTGATGTAGTACATGGAATCAATGGAGACTTAGTACTGTTACAATCCTCAGAAATAACAAATGTTTATTAAAGACATTATATGATACAAGATGGACGCCAAAGAATAAATATTGGATGCTACATTTCTGCAGTCACTGCCGAGAACCAACCACGCGAGATCTCGCATCTCACTCGTTCGCTTTCTTATTTTCAGGACACCCCTTTTTTTTCTGTTGTTCAAAATGCAACTATGATCGGGAGTTTAAAATTGGTGTCCTTGGTGACATAACAGAATGTTAATAGTCGCACTGGAGCATTGGCAATTTGGTAATTTTTAGTTCACGTCATACTAGAGCAACACAACGGGCTATTGACGACGGTCCGGTATCAATCCCCTAAGAGAAAAATCCGAGGGCACCACGTCGTTTTGAACCACGGTCAGATGACGAGGCAACACTTGAGCTGGCACCCCATTCTCCAAACTTTCACAACGTGAGGACATTTGAGGCCACAGCAGATTTAACATGCATCAGCCCCCGTGTACCCGACTGTCTCTGGCTGGGTACGAGATTCGAAGTCGTAAGCGTCGGATTGCTAACCCAACTCTTTCAACCGCGGCCCGATAGAAGTCATAATTCGACCTAGTCCATCTAAGAAAAGGGAAATAAACGTATCCTCTGTTTGCGAGGTGGAAGGAGCGAGTCAAGGTCTTTGATTTGGTCAGGCGCATCGGGTGACATCCAACAACCTACAGCGGGGGTCGCAAATTACTGTACGCCGAATGTTTTGAATCCGGCCAGCGGGTTAATATTGTTTTTCCACATGAAAAAATCGGAAAATAAATCAATCATATCGCACTACGGCCGATAGCCGAGTTGATAAGTTGTGAATAATGACCGCACGTGGGGCTACTGGTATCGCATATCCACATTCTACCGTCTGCCGCAGAACAAGTGTGTTGCCAGTTCTTTCAGTTTTGCTTTAGCGGCACAAATGGTATTATCTGTCACGGCGCTCTGCGCCGATATTTTGTTCATTTTACTTTATTTTATTTATTACCCACCAATGCCATGTTACTCTCAAGACCAGATAAGAAAAGTGGACTTCGAATGTCGTGATTTTAAAGCAGAATGGAATGTGAACTATTTTGTCATAGAATTAAATGACAAAGAATTATGTTTATTATGTAATGACAAACGAAAGACTTTCTACTCTCAGAGAGTTGGCGGATGGGAAGTCTTGGAGTTATCTATTTGATAACCAGAAGCGGGCACAGCTTTCCCTCCTCCCTAGAGTCCAGGGATAGCGTGTTTTATAGAGTCACCATCGGACATGATTACTTGCAAACCCATCTATTTAGGATTGGCCGATTATCCACTCTGCAATACTATGCACATGACTGGAGAGCACCTTTTCAGTTGCCCCTCCCTGCTTGACCTTCGCTCTTGTGGCCCCACCTCTCTTCTATATTGGACTTCAAGACGTCTTAGAAAACGATGGCGGGCATAAATTAAAAAAAAAATAGCTGTGCGAAAAGAGCACGTGACACAATATTCAAAACTCACAGAACATCAACGATCGTTAAAATTATAAACACTAAAACGGAATGCTTCATCACAACGCAATTGATTCGTAAAAATCAAATATGATAATGAAGTAGTAACTAAAATCAGCTTACGAATAGCTCATTTATTAGCTACAAAAGGGAAACCATTTACCGATGGGGAATTAATTAAATTATGTTTACTTGGGGTAGAAATGGACCCAAGGTAAATGGATACGTTTCTATAAATAGTCAGTCTTTCGGCGAGAACTACTGTTAGAAGAGTTGAGGACATCAGGAGCCAAATCAAGAGTCAATTTAAAGACAAGGAGAAAACTTTCAAGTGGTTTTCGTTGGCTCTTGATAAGTTGACACCCATTACTGATACTGCCCAATTGTTGCTGTTTATTGGAGGTGTCGATACTGAATTTGTGGTGACTGAAGAATGAGTTTCTATGAACAGTCTGCATGGAAAAACTACAGGCAAAGATATCTCCAAGGAAGTCGAGAAAACGCTAACACAGTACAATTTGCAATGGACTCAGTTGAAATATGTCACAACAATGTCAAATGTGTAGTGGTTGAAATATGTGTGGAACAGGGAAATGATTAATTGGACAAATTTTTAAGGCTTGTAAAGAAACTAAATGTTCAAAACCTCTGATAGTTCATTGTACTATTCACCAGGAGAGGCTTTTTGTGGGAAATTCCTCAATCTGTCATGTGTTATTGAAGCAGTTGTGTCAGCGGTTAACTTTATTCATTATTGTGGACTTAACCATCGCCAGTTTTGTGATTTTTTTTATTAGAGATCGGAGCCGAATATCCTACAGCAATATCCCATACAGCAATTCGATGGCTCAGCAATGGAAAAGTTTTATTGAGATTTTTTGAACTCAGAGAAGAGTAATAGAAATTTTTCTAAATGAAAAAACACTACAAACAACCCCTATTATTAAACAATGAATGGGTTTGGAAATTAGCATTTGCTACAGACATCGTGGAATATCTTAACGAATTTAACATAAAATTACAGGGGAAAACGGTGCTCATTTGTGAAACGTATTCTATCGTGTAGTCATATCGCCGAAAATTTGCATCGTTTGAAATACAAATCACATTAAACAAGTTTGACTGTTTTCCCTGCTGGAAAACATTTCAAATATTAGCGAAACCCCACTCTCCAAAATATTTGTGGCGCCTATATTTTCTGAACTTAACCTACAGTTACAATAGCATTTTTCGGATCTTGATGCAAGTGCAAAATTCATTTGAATGTACAGTTGAGGAGCTTCTTACAGACCTTCAATTGATTGAAGTGATTTATCTGCAAAATTATGATATGCTAAAAATTATATTTAAAGAAATGGATTTAATCCAATTCTATAAATATCTTTAGGAAGATAAATACGGCCAATTAAAATCATATGCATGGTGATTTGTATCTCAATTTGGGTGTACTACTTTCCAATATGAAAGGATATTTTCTAAAATGAAGTATGTAAAATCGCAATCCAGATAATTTTTAACAGACTTTGCAAACAACTTTACAAAAAGGCGAAGTACGAACTTCGAACTCCAGAATGATGAAATATTATCTCAGAAAAACAGTTATATTCAACGCATTAGTACAAAATTTAACCTGTTCTTTTTACGTTTAATAATAAATAGAAGTATTTATTCGGTTTTTTTATCAGCAAAATGTGTATAAATATGTAAAAATATCACTTCCTAAAAATAAATAAACCTGGTTTTTGTTGTTGTTGCTCTATAAGAGTAGAATTATCCATGTAAATATCTTCGAGTTTGATACCAGGCCCACCGAACATAAAATTGTTACGATCTTTCCAAAATAGTTTGCAGACCACTGACCTCCAGTGTTATCCCTCCAAGCGGTTTCGGTGAGGTATTTCGTCCAAAACATGATCAATTTTGTTAATGGTAAAAGTAAGGTAGTAACAGGCTAGCTTTGTATTTTGTGATATTTAAGACACTGAAAAGAACTTATTGCCTTACATTTTAACATTTTAACTTAGCGTAGGCTTCCTTAGTATCGGGGAAATTAAGTGCTTATGATCGAAAACAATCAGTTTTTTAATTTTGATTTTTGGGATAAAAAAATGTTTGGCATTTCTGGTTCTGATAATACCTACCAAATTAGGCGGATGATTAAAGTGTCTGGAACTTCTACAAAGGATGAATGTGGATTTCTACTGTTAAATTTGTATTTCCAAAGAATGCACGAACCTTTTGGTTACGTGATATATATCACACAAATTACTGTTATTGAAATCGACGAACAGTTATTGTTTGGCATCGAGATTATTTTTAGTTGTTTTCTTGGCGACACGAAATTGCTGTTCTCTGTTTTCATCGTAGATTTTAGATTAGATGGTATACACAAATTACATCGCTACAGAACAAAATGAAAATGGTCGGTTTAATTAGTACCTAAAAAAGTATAAGAACGTTTACGAGTTTCTCTGGGAAAAAAAATTCTGGGAACTCTAGATCTAATTTGTGCTTGAAAAAATTGTCAAAAAAAGTTGGATGTTCAAAGCGACTATCAGCGTATAATTATTTTAACTTATGCCAGCTGCTCTGAACTTCCATTCTTTGTAGTCCAAGTAATTTATTCCTTCGAAAGACGAAAATAAATTGGACTCTGGTGGCTGGATTTTTCTGCAAAAACCTGTTTTATGGAAGGAAAAGGGAACAAAAATGTTTATTTACTAGAAGGGGAATATTTTCAGTTGCATGGACACAATGCTAAGGGAGAAATAAGATTTTCCATGTCGCCATTTTCGCTTTGTGGACGACGTGCTGGACGGAATAAACAATTTAAAAAAAATAGCGGTGGTCTCATCGCGGATCATAGAACCACAACTCAACAAAAAACAATGGAGAAAAAAAAAAGGTACAAATATTAATTACAAGTTTTGTTTGATGAAAATATAATGGATGTGGTGTGCTTTTATTCATAGGAATAATTTATAATATTCGAGGGCTGGGATTTATTCCAAAAGAAAGTAGTAGTACACAAACACTCAATAACCTTCCAGCTAAAGAAACTAGGATCGTTTTCAGTAGTTTTTATTGCTTTATTTCGCTTATAAAAATAATTACAAGAGGAAATCACAATACATTTTTGCAGTAGATTTCTTTTAAAACCCGATGTGATTACGAATATTTATATGCCTGTTTACAGAGATCAATATGCAAAACGCCTTACTTGGAAAACATTTGCATGGAATAATTTTTACAATTTATTCGCAATATTAATTGCTTTAGAGCAATGCTATTCAATCTCATACGTGTACCGTCGGAGGTACCTGAAGTCATCCCAGGGGTACGTGGAAAATATTGAATTCAATTGGTAATAATCCTTGATTTTATACAACATGCGACTTTTTTAGAAAAAAATTACGACACATGAAACGTTTAAGATGTAAAGAAGAGACGAACAAAACCGGTAGGAACAGGGTTTTTTGTTTGCTTCCTATTATAAGTGAGCTGAAGCATCCGCCATTTTTGTGCTCAGTGTTCCACGGGAGCTGACTGCTTCTCATAATTGTTGTCCTTGCGACTGCAACATTTTTGAGGAATATACAATTTTTACGGAACAGGAAAGGATGAAATATGGGTGGATATGGGCTATGAACTGCTCTACTTATTCTGAGAATAAGTACAGCATGCTTGGATTCCTTACAGATCCTGTCAGAATGAATTTATATGTTCCGAAAAAATCGTATACACGTTGGCATGGCGTGGAAGTTTGGAGAGTGGAGTGCCAGCTTCAAATATCCCCTTCCCTGTTAAGCTATAAATGGATCGTTAAGAAAAGAACCACACACAAAAATCACATTGTGACAGTGGCGCAGTAAGTAGGATATATCAGAAAAGTGACGATTCTTCGTGGGTACTTGACTGTACGTTTATTTACATAGGTGTGTTTATAGTTCCCAATCTTTTGGAAGATGACAACGAAAGGACAGTGCACGTCTGTTCGCCTCCGTGTCCAATAGTCAAGTTCGTTTTCACTCCTACAGATCCTATTTTTCTCCTCATCCGCTTGATTGTCCTACCAACCTCCATCGGGGATCCAATCGTTCTTTCCGGTCAACTGTCCTCAGTGTGTCATACGGAGAACCTCACAGCGTTAGTCATCACATAGGTAAAATCCTCGTACTCAAAATATCCGCAAAAGTGATGTTCGTTTTGCCTTTTGATTCAAATAGATATGGGATGGTATTTTACTTACTGCCGCACCGGAAAAACACAACGGGCTGTTGGCGACGATCTGTGATCAAACGCAAAGATCCGGGGATAGTACCACATAATTTTGAATCACGGACAGAGGACAATGTCACACCTGATCTGGCACCCGACTCCACATCTCCCGTAAGCACATTTGAGGACACGGCAGATTTAACGTGCACCAGCACGAAGGTCTTTGGTTGGATTCGAACTCACACTCCTCCTATCGCGAATCCGTTTTCTTCCAAACAGGTGACTGCGGCACTTGCGAAGACGGCGGTGAAAACCCTACTTCCCGACTATGTGCTCCTAAGCCAGGAGAGAAAAAAAAACCGGCCGAGTCTCTTGACACGCCTAATAACATCCGTCACATCACACTTTCGTAACGAGCCACTCGTTCGTTTTACGAGACCTAAAAATACCCGGTGTGAAAGAGTTCGCCTCGGGGAGATGGGAACGTCGCCGCTCTCCATTCGGGACGGAAAGGAGCGCCTTTTGCTTTTAGCACCGGCTTTCGGTGCGGTGTTGTTTGGGTGGCGGCATACCGCGCCACTTTCTTTCCATCTCAAGTGAGCCGCATCCTAGATGTAAGAAGTCATTGGGGACATTCCTGGAAAAGATTCCATGGACTAGACTGTTTGACTCTTCAAACGTGGCGCCGAGTTTGGGAGAGCAACAAATTAACTGCGAGTTCGACACTCGGAGCAACCACAGACCGTTGTGTAAGTGGGGGTGGTGCACGTTCAGTTTGTCGTGGCCTCCTCACGTTGGCTCGGTGTGGAATTTTGGAAAGTGGGGTGCCAGATCAAGTGCGGTTCAAAATGACGTTGTCCTTGGATTTGCGTTGACCCTTAGCGATTGATCCCCGACTGTCGTCAACAGTACGTTGTGCTATTGGCAACAGTCCGGGTTTGCTCCAGTGCGACGTTAATAAATTACCATTGCTTTCAAACGTAACTGCAATGGAACCGCCACTTTCGAAGCACTACGTTTGGCTCCATTCCTACAAAGGCACATCAAAGGTTTCCGCCTGGTGCAAAAAGGTGGATATGTCCTCGTTTTTTTTGGAGGACACTCCCGCTTTTCGTGGTTGGAATGCAATGACCTCTTTTTTATTTACACTGCTGCATGCAAAGCCAAGAGAGTTTTAACATGATAGCGTCAGGCCATAAAAGGGTAGGTAGGTAGTTGAATTAACTGGAAAATAAAACAACCGGGCTATTGGCGGTGGCATTGAATCAATCCCGATGGCCAAAACCGAGGACAACACCTCGTCATTGGAAGTTAGAAGAGTAGAGTGCCGCGCTCGGGTGTTGATCTCGCCATTTAACCGTGATCCTAACTGAATAAGTGCTGTCCTTGGATTTTCCCCCTTCTGAATGGGACCCTTTGAACCGTCACCCAGTAGTACGCTAATCAGATAACCACCAGAAGAGCCTCCGAGTCTGTCCTTTTAAGGGACACCAGTTTGATGGGTACTCCTGGGTACTTTATTAAAAGTATAAAAAAAAAGAGTAAGAATTACAGAGTGGGGATTTTGTAAGGACGAAAAATCCCCACTGTGGTAAAACAACCTCTTTCGCAGAAGAGGGATTGCTCACTTGAGCAAGTTAAACAAAAATGATATTTCCAAAAAACAAAAATAAATGAAAGAAGAAAAAAAAGAAGAGGTTGAATTTAAAAACTTACTGCTGTCATCATGACCATACTTCAGCAGGAAATGCATCAGTCCACAAATCCGTTTCGTTTTAGTGTGAATTCAACTAAATAACGACTAGACGCAAGAGTTTTTATGAAACAAAATGTTTCACACTGATCCCCCCCCCTAAAAAGTGCATTGTTATTTTCAGTTCCTTCCTCCTTCTGGCGGCGGTCGTTGCTCAATGGGTATAGCCACTGTGCAAGCAATCGCTACGTTGTGGTCGCCGTAGGTTTGATTCCCTCCAGATGCAGTCTTCCCTGGGTGTATTTCTGAGTCAGAAAAACTTTCATTGCCGTCTCCTTACTTACAAATACAAATACAAATACAAATATTGACGACCAGCTACAGGCTCAAGCCCAACAAGGCTGGTCCTTTGTTTATGAATTCTCCAATTCTCACTGACTATCCAATTGTGTCTTAAATTCGTACACTGAATTAACTATATTTTCTGGCAACGCGTTCCAACTGTCTATTACCCTATTAAAGTAGTAGTTTTTCCTTAAATCCCGATTAAAATGTGTCTTATTCAATTTATACCCATGCCCCCTTGTTCTGTTATCCCTATTGAAATTTAAGCCCTCTGTGTCCCCTTGTTTTACAAACTTGAAAAGCTGAATCAAATCCCCCCTCCTTCTTCTTCTTCTTTCCAGTGTATACATGTTTAGCTTACTTAAACGTTCATTATGGTCGAAATTTGCTAGCCCCTTTATTATTTTTGTAGCTCTGTGCTGAACCCTTTCAATTGATTCTATGTCCTTTCTCATATATGGAGCCCAGAATTGTACAGCAGATTCTAGATGTGGTCTTACTAAACCCTTATATAATGGCAAGATTACATTCTTATCCCTTGAAGTTACAGTCTTTTTAATATACCCCAATAACCTATTAGCCTTTTTACCCGCAGCTGAACATTGGTGACCCATTTTAAAATCCCTGTGAATTATCACCCCAAGATCCTTGACTGTTTCTCCCTCCTTTACCTTTACTCCCTGCAGACAGTACTCGGCTCCACTGTTCCTGTAACCCATATGCAGAACTTGACATTTCCCTACATTAAATGACATACCCCATTTTACAGCCCATTCGGATATCTTATCAAAATCTCCTTGTAAATTTCCTATCTGTAACTTGGTATCCACTGTCCCCCATATTTTTAAGTCATCTGCAAATATACTGATTCTATTCTTGATCCCCTGACCTATATCATCTATGAAAATTATAAATAAAATTGGTCCCAAAACTGATCCCTGAGGCACCCCACTTATAACTTCTGTCCACTGTGAATAATTTCCTTTTACCTGCACTCTCTGCTTTCTACCCAATAACCAATTCTTTATCCATATTAATGTTTTTCCCTGAATCCCCAGCCTTTCCAATTTAAACAGTAATGCCTCATGAGGTACTTTATCAAAAGCTACTTGACGTTGTATGTTTTGTGTCTAGCACAGCATGGTCAACAATGGCCCTTGCGCCATAAAACCTCAAAGGCAACCAACCTACCTTTCAAATAATACATGCGATGTCATGCATACGCAATGCAGAAAACTCTTGTACGACTTGTGAAGACTCTTGCCTCAAGGGAGTGAAATAAGAATTGTACCATCCCGTGCGATCAGGAAAGCCCAGTTAGCAGGCCAGCCATTGGAGCAAACGAACCAATGATGATATCGAGCGAGCGCCCGCGACAAGAAACATCATGCGAAAGAACGAGTCCAAAAGATGTTCATGTGGTCAAGATGTGTTGCAGGAACTGAACTGTTTTCATTCGATCGTGTAAATAGATCATTGATAATTATCCATAAAAACCGTTAAGATGAAGAGAACTGTCTCCTCTAATCCATTAAAAGCGAAGGACGGTATAACTCGTCCATATCTGCCTTCTTTCATCGCAATCCGACCCGCTGCACTAATTAAGTTATGCACCCTAGGACCACAGAGTTTTTAATCTCGATATGAGAAGGTTTCGCCCTCAAAAAGGAAAATGTCTTGAGCAGAGCAAAATCAATGGCTGGGGGCAGGAAGCCCATGCCCAATCGCACGCGCATTCCTTTGTCATTTGATCGAGATCCCCAATTCCCCGGACCGAATGTATTCACAAGCAATTTTTACAAATGCGGCTCGCGCTAAATGCAATCGATACGAACGACGTACAGCTACAGCTACAGTTAGTGCTTTCCTTCCCCGGCATTTAAGTAACATCAATAAATTCCCGACACAAGAGAGAGGCGAAGCGACTTCACAATGGCGGAAACCTTCGTTGCTAGGCGACGAATCATCTCTGGACTCCATTACAATAAATGTCAGAAGTGTCGATGATGGAATCTGGCAATGGATTTCGCAGCAGCAAATATGGAAGGAGAATCGCAAACGATTCCAATCTTCGTTTCAAAATGGCGAGTGGGAGAGAATTGGAATAAAATAAATGAATTTTCTCTTCTTTTGTCTGTTTTTAGGCCTTCCGTCTTTTTCTGTTTTTATATCGCGCTGTTTGTTTTTCCTTTCTCCCCGACCTTTTCAAAAAGCGTCATGAAACGAAATTGAAATCTTTTGGGGGAAAATAGATATTTTTATTTTTTGTCTTTGGAAAAAGACCGCCATTTGCTCGTGGTGTTACGGCGAATGCTTCGGAATTTCCGAGGACGAATCGATAACGATGGAAATGAAAATTTATTCTGAGCGGAATGATTTACTCCAATTCCAATGTGCAAAAAAAAAATTAATTTTATCTGCTCAAATCATTCAATTCTTTTTTTTTAATGTAGAAGTCGGCAAACAAAAAATATCTGACTTTAAGGAATAAGTTTTTTTTTCGGTAGTCCGGTTGGAAGAGTAACGTCCAACAACCGGATAGTTGCGAGTTCGAATCAACCCAAGACCGTTGCGTGCAAAGGGGGCTGGTGCGCATTAAATCTGTCGTAGCTGCAAATGTCCTCACGTTGACATACTGTGGAAAATGGAAGAGTGGATCACCAGCTTAGGTATGATCTCGTCATCTGACATAGGTTCAAGATTACGTTGTCTTGTCCTCTGATCTTTGCTTTGAGGATCGATCCCGCACCGTTGCCGAGATGAAAGCCGAAAACGATTGCTTGATTATCAGCTGAGCGCGACCCCCTGTGCTGACCAGAAGCAGTAAATCCCATGGGAAAAGAAGATCACTTGGGCACCTCGGGGTCGAGAAGCCCGCATATATCTAAAAGAGATAAGCTTTTGAGGGTTTAGCTATAACTAGTCACTGGGTGGCCAGCACGGCGTTGCACGTGATAATTCCAAAAAGGTCGAAAACGTTGGTTAAAGGGAGAAAAAATTAATAAATTCCTTTAAAAATGTTCTAGATTAAATTTGAAAATTCGGACTGGACACAAAATTCCCAAAAAATTAGGACTACCTGTGTGCCCAAATTTCGCTATCATAAAAAAATATAACGATAACGCTCGCCAAACCCCGGCATTTGCTATGCAATTCCAATCACGATCGCAATAGCCCACTGTGTTGGCCTTTTGCGACGTTAATTAAATACCTACCAAAAGCAATCTCGAAGACGATTCCAAAGGACGTAAAAGTCGTGACATTATTGTCTAATGTGTCCGTATTTGTATTGCAAAAATAAAAAAGTTACAATTGAAAAATTTATTTGTGAAAAAAAAAAATCAAATGTAAGGTGTCTGTCTGGTGGAAAATTTTCTGCAGATTTAAAATCCGTTGAAATATTCAATCTGTCTTTTACGATCCAAAAGATGGAAAAAAGAACAACAGAACTCCAGTTAAAACTGTTTATTTGTTTTGTTCATCCGCTGAAATCGTTGATTGGAAAATAAAAAACGCCTGTGACGTCAAAGGTCGAAAATAGCAAAATCGGGTGGCTTCTTCTTTCTGACGTCACTCCGGAAGGAAGACTGAAGGGTGTATTAAAAAACTAATAAATTCATTTAAAACTGTTCTAGATAAAATTTTATAATTAGAGCGCGTTAAAAAATCGCAAAAAATTCGGACTACCTGTGTGCCAAATTTTATTATTGTACGTGCCGTAGATTTGTCAGGACTGTACACGCAGCCCACAGACAAACACTTCCTTTTATAATAGGAGAGAAGGTAACCCGGAGAATAAAAATCCATTTTGAGATTTTTTGTTTTTAATTATGTAGTGTTTTCAGGCTTTTCTGGTGGGTTCTCGACGAGGCATCTCATCAAACTTACCCTATCATCAAACTTACCCTATCATCATCAAAACTTACCCTATTTTGATGGACGAGACATCCCGTCCGTCCAGATCCCTCGTCATTACAAAAAAAAACTGACCCGATAGTGATCACAAAATATCGGCAGTATCTTCATTACGAGATATTAGTAACTAAATTGGTCAGTTATTGATGAACGAGATATCTCACACCGAATCATTTGAAAAGTCCTGATAATCCTGCTTATGCTGCAGGAATGCATTGGCGAAAACATTAAAATTTCTAGTGAACAATTCTCGTTGTAGCAATATCTGAGCCGGTACAACACTATCTAAACTTCCACATTAACCCAATATGAGGACCCAAAGTGAAGTTACATACACGTACACTTCATTATTTAAATATCACCACATTATGGTCTAGAATAGTTAAATGGTAATGCCATTTTTAAATTAACGTCGTACTAAAGCAATACAACGGACTACTGACGACCGTCTGTGATCAATACCTTAAGGGAAAGATCCGAAGACAACACCACATAATTTTGAACCACGGTCGGATGACGCGGCAACACCTGAGCTGGCAATCCACTCACCAAACTTCCACACCAACCTAACGTGAGGACTTTTGGCCACGACAGATTTAAGTCTCACCAGCCGCCTCTACAACATACGCTGACAAACATCCAGCCCTGATCCGGATTCTAACCAGGAACCTTCCGATCTAGAGGCTAACACCTTAACCACTATACCGGTTGGTCGATATATCATTGCAACTACTTGGAGGATTAAGCTTCTAAATGTCACGGGGGAGAGTAGCCAAATAAAGTTGAACTACATAGCAGCTCAGTAAAATATCACGACACGATGTAGCGAGAGCTTATATGACAACCCATGTACTTCTTATTACTTATTAGCTGAATTACCCGACGTTTCTCGGGTTAAAATGGTTAAATGTTGTTGAAAAGTGAATTAGAATAATCACTTTTCTTACATAGAAAAATATAATTATTTAAGTTGTACGGAAAATACTTTTTAACTTCATTTTAATTTTTTTATAGCTTCTACAATTTGCTTCGGATGCAAATATAGACATTTTATTCCTGGATAATATACTGCAATATGCAAAAGACTGACATATACAAACAGAAACGAAATTTCGATGAAAACATGCAGAATTTTGAAAAAATTAAAGATGTGCAAAGTGTCGTTTTTCGACTTCCTGAGCTAAAATAGAGCAATTTGAAGAAGACATTATAAAAATATTGACAAAGACGATAGTAATTTATGAAATTTAGTTGTGCTCAAACATGACTGCGACATTTCACAGTGTTAAGTTTCCTGTAGAACGTGTTTCCTTGTCGATATTCATTTATTGCAGGAAAACCAACTTTAGATTTAAAAATTGGAGTTTCGAAAGCACTTTTAGGACTACCTGTGTGCCAATTTTCATGGTCGTAAGTGCTACAGATTGGTCTGAAGACAGGAAAGAAGTAGCCTATGTTTCCCGCAGTGTTCTAAAGTATAAGTGTTCAAATTTGGTGTGGATGGGTAAAACGGTGGAGATTTGTATAGATGATATATACACCCACACACATTCACAAACCCCACATACTTTTTTATATAGATAGACAAAAATATCTCAATGTTTTTACTATGGGAAAAAGTCTACGTCACTGAGATATTTTTAGTTTGGACCAGATATCTCGTCGAAACATATGGACCACAGGAAGAGAGAGCGGAGTGAAAGAAAAGATCTCGCCAAGTGTAACAGAAACGAGCCAAATATAGATGAAAGAAAGTACCTCTAGCACGACCAATATCAAAAGGGGACAGCATTTCAAAAATAAATGTTTTTAAACGTTTAGTAGTTGTTAAAGAAATAGAGTTTTTAAAAAAATTTTAAAGTTGGTCCTCATTCCTGTCGCGAGTTTGAAACTATGTCCAGACAAAGACCATCATGACCCAATGCGTTTCGTAAATAAACAGATTAGTTACGACTACAGAAAAATGATTTTTGTTATGAAGAAAATTATGTTAAACAAATCAGTTGGCAAAAGGAAAATGTTAAAAAATAAAGAGATATCAATAACCGAACGAGGAAATTAGACACATTTCCTGTAGTTTCTTCAAGGTTGTTTAGGATAGTTATCATATAAAATTGCGTTAAAACTTCATAATTTCCACGTACACCCCATTTTGACGCCAAATTCAAAATCTACACCTAAACTCAACTTCTTGATACTCAGTATATGAGTTGAGAGTTCTAATACTAAATTATCTAATAGTAATCGTATTATCTAATACTCTAATAAATACCTAATACTAAGTATCTAATACTAAATTACTTTCCCAGAAAGGTTATCTTCCGAACTAATTTACTAGAAAACAAAACAAGCTGACATTTTTTAATGTACCACTTTTAATCCTCTTATTAGTTTATCTTCGCGTCTAAAAGTTCTTGTAGTGGCCAGCGTCTGGTGCAGAAACCTGGGTACTGCTGCAGTCAACGTTTATAGCGGTGGCAACGGCCTTGGCGATTTTTTTTTGGCGCACTTCTAAAGTCGCCAAGGAAAGAATTATTTCAAAAATATTTTTCTTTCACAAATATTTTTCTTTTTACAACGTAAAGGAAAGCTTCAAAACACGCTCGAGAACGTTTTGAAAAATTTATTTTTAAAAACTTTCACAAAAAGTAATAAGCTTAAACTGAAAATCTTTTTTTACAAAAGAAAATTGTTTTTACAACGGAAAATGAAAGCTCCAAAACACATTTGTGAACGTTTTGAAAAATATATTTTTTTTAAACGTCCAATAAAAGTAATAAGCTTAAACGAAAATTTTTTTTCAAAAAGTAATTCGTTTTAACGGAATGCAAGAAATAATACAACTTGATACGTCAGAACTGTAGAGTAAAAATAATTCTAATGAAAGAAAATTCCACAACTGGCGAAAAACCATTAAATGAACCAATGAAATCAATGAAAATAAAATTAAAAGGATCGATGCAATCAACGGATATTTTAAAATTAGAATTGATTTGAAAGATCTTTCTAGAATATCAAAATGAAAATTTAAACTTTCCATTTGCCGAGGTTGCCATGAAAACTGCAATAACCATAAATACAGATGGGTTGCCTTAACCTACTATAATTCCTTACTAGAAGTGAGCCAAAAATTCGCCAAAGTCGTTGCCACCTCTACAAGCGTAGACTACAGGTGTTCCAAAACCTGTTCCAAACTGTCAAAAGTTCTGGGCAAGGGACAATTTGTTTTTACCACTTGAATCTACATTCCAAGTAATAGAACAGTTTTGTCTCGACGGGTTATCTCGTCCTTAGCCAAACTGTCCAGATCTCGTCGGAACTCTTGGAGCGTCAAACGTTAGGTGCTCCAAACTTATAATCACAATCCAGAAACGGCTGGACCAAATGACTCGACACTTGGTATCAGAAGTTCAACTCGAAATTCTGCTTCAAAACGGAAGGTTTGAAATTTTTAAATTGTTTCTTATCTCACTAGATCCATGTCCGTGACCTCAAAATGTCCAAGCCGAGCATAGGATTGAAATGTAAATCTTCCCCGGACAGCCCTTAAGATGCAAAAGCCACACGAGGCTATAAAGGAGAATGGACCCTACCCATACTCCGTTTAAAGACAACGATTAGGAATTATTATTTAAGAATGCCTGAAGAGCCTCCAACTCCGGCTACACGTGTATCCTGAGAAACTTGCTCGCCTGCGGGTGACAAGCGGTGCCTATGCTTTGTTCTCACAACGACCAAGTGAAAACGAATCTCGCAAGTTACTGACAATACCCTTTGCCAAGCGCGTTGGTAAGTGGTGGGTTCAAAGGGTTCAAATCCTTCACGTTATACATGGCAATAACGCTCAAACGGGCTTTTCATCTTTAAAACGAATCTTCTAGTCATGCCTAAGGAAAAGAACCGACCACCAGAGACATAGCTCTGATGTCAGCTCACAGGAGAACATTTCTTAAACGGAAATAATTGATTCACTCGCTTCTAGACGAAAAAGGCTCAACTTGATTTTCTAGTTTTTTAATAAATTAATTTTTACATTTTTGTTTTGATTTTTCTTTTTAAACCACATCCTGTCACTACAAAGCTGTGAATGCAGGATTTTCGTCCCTTAGACGCGCACAACAGATGGCAACCCTGTAGACCACGAGTTATGGCGTCCAGTCATGACTAGCATATAATGGCGCATTTACACATTCGCGTTCGTGTATCGCCTCGTCATTCGCACGTTCGTTCCCCCAACGCGAATGATCGTTTACCTACTCGCCGAGTGTTCAGTTCCAGGCTGATGGACAATGTTGTGGCGAATGAACTTATTGCGAAAGAACAAAGACTCAGTGAGTGGCGCCTCGTCGGCGTTGCTACAAACACTTGACTCCTCCCAAAAAACAGCTCACGGCACGAGCGCTACGAGCCGCGAAGCGTGGAACGCGGCGAATGACGAGTGAATCGCCTACACATTTGCCACTCGCCTTGCGATTACACTCGCCATTCGTGTGAATTTGTAGATAAGATATAAAAAACTTTTTCCCGTCAAAGTTTTTGAAAAAAATTCTTCTCCAAAGTTCTTGTACAGACGTGTCGCGCTGTGTTCCTCAGAGCTTCTGTTTGTGTACGTCTGACATCATTCCCTGTCCATAGATATTTACCTAAAATCTCTCTTTTGTTAAAATACCCTAAACCAATTGCTACTGTAATTTATCCGCGTAGAATAAATTTTAAGAGTACCATCGCTTCATCATTACTTTCCAATTTTTAGTAATGTGAGTTTGATGCCTTATTTTCTCCAAACTGACTTCTAGGAGGACCTTTACCCCAGCAACAGTATTCTTAAATTCCTTTTTCACATAAATTTCTTAGGGCCGCGGTTTTCCTTTTTGGAATGATCTCGGACCATCGTCAATAACTCGTTACAAAACTCCAGTGTGACGTCAATTAAAGTACCTACAATGCCAGGGCCGAGGTAGCCCGGTTGGAGAAGTAACGGATTAGCAACCGAATTTCGAATCAATCAAAGACCGTCGTTTACAAAGCGGCTGGTGCATGTTAAATCTGCTGTGGCCTCAAATGTCCTCATGATGGCGTGGTGTGGAAGTTTGGATAATGGACTACCAGCTCAAGCATGACCTCGTCATCTGACCGTGGTTCAAAATTACGTGGTGCTGTCCTCAGATCTTTTCCTTCAGGTTGGATCCCGAAAATTTCTAATGTGACGTGTTGGAAATGGTAGCGTCGTCTACTAGAAGAGATCGTTCGCAGTGTTCTGGGATAATATATTTATTATTGACAGTTATGAACAGCTTTGACGGATATGTAGGTCGCGTACAGGCAGAGTGCAAGTTACTGATTTTGCCGAATAGGGTGAATTGTCCTTGGCCTCGGGACTCCAAGTTGACTATCCGGCTCGGGCGAGCCCTTCTCCAGTCCTTACTCGGGCGAGTAAGGTTTCCTTACTCGGGTGAGCTCGAAAATTCAATGACCGCTTGGTTGAGCGGGGTCCGCAGCTCAATTGAGTTCCTTCCAAAATTCACGACCGCTCCAAATCAGCAGGATCAGCAGCTCAGGTTTGATCTTTCTTCACGTCTGATAGGACGTAATTTCGGTTCGAGGAATTTCTCGAGAGTCCACGAACAGCATTCGTGACTCCAGCAGGCTAGCTTAGCCTTTTTGCAGTGCTCAGATCAGTACTTCTCCAGAGAACGGGGTATCGGTAACCGTGAACGGGCGTCCACTTCCCCGGGTCAGTTTGATCCCTTGGGTCTGTTGACCTCTCTCTTCGAAATCTTTATACTCTCTCTCGACTCCGAAAATCCCACGAGTGGTGCCCCCTCTCGTTTCATTCGACACACTTGTCCTCTCGTCGTTGGCTGGTTTAAAATCGGGCTGTCCATTGGCGGTTAATTTTCCCCTTCCACCGGGAACTTCATTAGCCAGTCGTCGTCTTTGGGTACAAAGATCTCTGCGGTCTCCTTTGATCCTGGAAGCAGCGGAAATGAACTTCTGCCCTGCGTCTTGCCGGTTGGCATAGAGACAACAACTTCTCGTTTTCTCCTTCGCGGTGAAATCCAACTCTTGACCGTCGGCTCGTTAACTCCCGGTCCGGCGCGCTGAGTTCATGCGTTGGGGTGACCTCCACGTCATCTCGTCTTTTCGTCCTGTCAACTTTTCCGCCGAGCGTCTGCTTTGATTCTGTCACACTACCTACCCAAATATTTCTTTACAGGTTGATAGTTGAATTAACATCACACTGGAGGAATAAACCGGGATATTAAATAAGAGAAATAAAATTGAAGGGGTGAACTGGAAGAAGGGTATGTGACATTTTTGTAGTTTCGAGATATTTGGCCAGAAAGTCAATCATGCTACATTAGTTGTAAGGAGTTGGGGATTGATGGTGCTGTATCCGGTAAAATAATCAATAGATTGATCTAGTTGTCAGCCCAGGTGCAGAATTATATTCAGTGTTTTGTAACAAACACTCCAAGCAATTGAAATTGTTCTGCAGGCTTTTTTCTGAATTTTGGCAGTTAAATCGAAAACAGACATCAAATTATCGGCTCTCCAATGTGTATTACATATATATAATAAAACATCAAATTTAATTCACTTACTTTGTTTAAACCCAGTCGTACTTTCAGACTTTGCAATTCTGTCGATCACTTTTGAAGTTAAATATTTTGTCATTGACCTAGAACATTTTATTTATAACGCGTTTGTGTTAATTTGGGCGGTTTAGGGAGGTTGTTCCGTAGCTAGAAAAGAAAGAAAGGTGTAGCAAGGAGCGCGCTGTGCACTGCACAACATCAAAACTTATAATTGAACAAAAAAAACGGCCAAAATTTGATAAATTAAGTACAAATTGTTCTTGAAAGACTTAGTTTGTTCTGCGACGTACGTCGCAGTTTTAAGCACCTTCTGCTCCCAGGGTTGTCAGCAGAAGTCATACCTCACCCCAAGGCAACTTCAAAACTGCAATAATTCCAAAATGTAAACAAATGTCACATAGCCCCTTCATCCACTCTCCTCTTCAATGGATTACAACGACTGAAAGCTTAAGCGCAATTCGGTATGAAGATAACAAAACCAAAAAGCAAATTTTATGAATATAGATTATAGAACGAGTTATTTTCTATTGTCTGCTGCCTTTGAATTTGCTTCTACCTTGAAGGACGCGCGAAAAAGGGGAGGATCGATTTCCCCTAACCGCCCTTCATTTGTACACTTCATTAAGAAGTCTAAGGTAATCACTATTGTTTCGAAATAGATTATGAAATTTTAATACAATGGAAGTTCTGTTTCGTCATGCGGACGTTTTGCATTTTGCATGAAACCGAGTTAAGAATGCTCTAGGAAAGTGTCTACCCTGATCCCAATGGGCAGAAAATGCATGCATCCACTGCATCGCATAATGTCATTAGTCTTGCGAGAAAAACGCACGTCATTGGTCCGGAGTGAAAAACGATCTTCACTGCTTTCAGAATTCCAAAGGTGGGGTGGGGGTGCATTCGAAATGAGCGATCGTCGCTCCCTCGACCAATTTGTTTCATTTAACGCTCCGTTAAAGCAAAATTGATTCTCCTTTTTATTTCACAGGGGGCGGCGGGGCATTTGATCACTGGGCGGGAAATGATGAACCGATCGAGACAGGAGCATCGCTCTTCTGAGGGATTGACCCTCCCCTGGAGGAGGGCATCGACGTTTTATATTCCATTTGTTCCATTCGAGAGACCCCGTTTTCGTCTTCTAGTCGTTCTATCTTTCGAATTTTCGGGCCGCGGTAGCTCGGTTGGAAAAGTAACGGATTAGCAACCGGAGGGTTGCGAATTCTAATCCCACCGAAGACCGTTGTGTGGTCAGAGGGAGCTGATACACGTTCAATCTGTCGCCTCCAATGTCTTCACGTTGATGTAGTGTGAAAGTTTGGAGAGTTGGGATGCCAGCTCAGGTGTTGGCCCTCGTTAACTGACCGTGGTTCAAAATTACGTGGTGTTGTCCTCGGATCTTTTCCTCGGGATAGATCCTGGACCGCCTCCAATAGACCATTGTGCAGTTCCAGTGCGACGTTAATTAAATAAATGTCTCCTTCCCCTTAAACCTGTTTCTGTAGAATCTCATCTTCACAGTGAAAGGAAAAATGACAGTGATTTTCACCAGTTTAAATAACAGAACATGGTTTATATTATTACGGTACCCCTCTATTATGGTCAACCCATATCGTGAATAATTTGACAGTGTGCTTCATTAGTGAGTCGACAAAATAATTACTTAGAACAGGGTTCTTCAACCTGTGTTCCGCGGAACCCTTAGGTTTCGAAATCTTTTTGAGGAGTTCCTCCGCGTTTCTGTTGCAGACTGCCGAGACGAAATTCAACATTCTATCGGTTGTACTGTGGCGTTTTGGTACCACAGCAATACAATGGAACAGAATTATGTACATTCCACAATCGATGAACGAATGCGCATGCAGAAACAAAAGTTCCTCTTCTGAGTTATTTTTTTAGCGGAGTTTAACCTTACCGTATAGCTGTATCGAGAGATCTCTATGTTTATAACCACCCGCAAAGGTCCTCTTCTCTCGTCTTTCTTTTTGTTTTTTCGGGAGAGTCCGCCTCTCTCTTGGGATGTCGATCTGGTGTTATCCAGTGACACCTGCAACACTGAAGGTGTGTCAATTCCACACGTGCGAGTCACCTCTTTGGATCTTGGAACCGTTAGAAAGTGATGTGTGACAAGCAGATGCAAAAACTCGGACGCCCACTCTACGAGATTTAATGCCTCTATGGCCTGAGTTATTACCGAACTGTAACACACGTGGCCGTCTGCTCCCCTCTCTTGGAAAACATACGCAGGTGTTGAAATCGTCTTTCTTGCCAGACGTCACAGTATCAACTTATATCTGTGAAAGACATTTCTCTCTGCACGCACCAACTAAATACAGAAAAGGGTTTGACGCCGAAGATGAAATTCATTTGCAAATCTCAACCATTACTCCGGATGGTATGGCGTTTATGTCACCACAGGCATACAGTATCAACTTATATCTGTGAAAGACATTTCTCTCTGCACGCACCAACTAAATACAGAAAAGGGTTTGACGCCGAAGATGAAATTCATTTGCAAATCTCAACCATTACTCCGGATGGTATGGCGTTTATGTCACCACAGGCATACAGTATCAACTTATATCTGTGAAAGACATTTCTCTCTGCACGCACCAACTAAATACAGAAAAGGGTTTGACGCCGAAGATGAAATTCATTTGCAAATCTCAACCATTACTCCGGATGGTATGGCGTTTATGTCACCACAGGCATACAGTATCAACTTATATCTGTGAAAGACATTTCTCTCTGCACGCACCAACTAAATACAGAAAAGGGTTTGACGCCGAAGATGAAATTCATTTGCAAATCTCAACCATTACTCCGGATGGTATGGCGTTTATGTCACCACAGGCATACAGTATCAACTTATATCTGTGAAAGACATTTCTCTCTGCACGCACCAACTAAATACAGAAAAGGGTTTGACGCCGAAGATGAAATTCATTTGCAAATCTCAACCATTACTCCGGATGGTATGGCGTTTATGTCACCACAGGCATACAGTATCAACTTATATCTGTGAAAGACATTTCTCTCTGCACGCACCAACTAAATACAGAAAAGGGTTTGACGCCGAAGATGAAATTCATTTGCAAATCTCAACCATTACTCCGGATGGTATGGCGTTTATGTCACCACAGGCATACAGTATCAACTTATATCTGTGAAAGACATTTCTCTCTGCACGCACCAACTAAATACAGAAAAGGGTTTGACGCCGAAGATGAAATTCATTTGCAAATCTCAACCATTACTCCGGATGGTATGGCGTTTATGTCACCACAGGCATACAGTATCAACTTATATCTGTGAAAGACATTTCTCTCTGCACGCACCAACTAAATACAGAAAAGGGTTTGACGCCGAAGATGAAATTCATTTGCAAATCTCAACCATTACTCCGGATGGTATGGCGTTTATGTCACCACAGGCATACAGTATCAACTTATATCTGTGAAAGACATTTCTCTCTGCACGCACCAACTAAATACAGAAAAGGGTTTGACGCCGAAGATGAAATTCATTTGCAAATCTCAACCATTACTCCGGATGGTATGGCGTTTATGTCACCACAGGCATACAGTATCAACTTATATCTGTGAAAGACATTTCTCTCTGCACGCACCAACTAAATACAGAAAAGGGTTTGACGCCGAAGATGAAATTCATTTGCAAATCTCAACCATTACTCCGGATGGTATGGCGTTTATGTCACCACAGGCATACAGTATCAACTTATATCTGTGAAAGACATTTCTCTCTGCACGCACCAACTAAATACAGAAAAGGGTTTGACGCCGAAGATGAAATTCATTTGCAAATCTCAACCATTACTCCGGATGGTATGGCGTTTATGTCACCACAGGCATACAGTATCAACTTATATCTGTGAAAGACATTTCTCTCTGCACGCACCAACTAAATACAGAAAAGGGTTTGACGCCGAAGATGAAATTCATTTGCAAATCTCAACCATTACTCCGGATGGTATGGCGTTTATGTCACCACAGGCATACAGTATCAACTTATATCTGTGAAAGACATTTCTCTCTGCACGCACCAACTAAATACAGAAAAGGGTTTGACGCCGAAGATGAAATTCATTTGCAAATCTCAACCATTACTCCGGATGGTATGGCGTTTATGTCACCACAGGCATACAGTGGAGTCGGACTCAGCTGGTTACCTTTGCAAGTTTTTTATTACCACTTGAAAAGTCTCGTTTTACAATACGAAGATTATCTACAATATTTACATTGAACAATTAATGAACGCATGTTCACAAAGAAACATTAAGTTTTGAACTACAATTCGGTTTTTTTTTTGTCATCGGTGTTTAACTTCATCGTGCTTTTTTTACGAGAGCTCTTCCTTCCGCCACTTCCTCCGGGGGAGTCCGCCTCCCTCTTGGAAAGTTGATTCTGGTGTTTTTCAATGGCACCCGCAACACTAAGGGGCTGTGCTTGGAGTCGTTACAAAATGACGGGAAGTCGGATTACCTAAATTACTAATCAATGACTTTCTGGCCTGTGTTATCACCTAACGGTAACACACTTGTTCTTTATTTGGGTGGCTGTCTGATCCCCTCTCGTGGAAGGCCCAAGATGATCCGGGTGTTGAAATCTTCTTTTTTCCAGACATCACACTATACACAAGCCGACCCACCGGTCTGGTGGTTGAAGCCGCGTCCACACCGGAGAAGCAGAGCAAAACATGGATGATTGATTAACCCCGGAGACAGGTTTGATTGGCAGCTCGTTCAGTGTAGACGGTGAATGAACATTTTGAGCACGAGCAAAATGATCCGCTTCTTGTCGGTACATCAAAGGAAAGCAAGTGCTCGTGCTCGCTCTATTTGGACGGCGTGTTTTCGTTCCCTTGCTCGACGTGCAATCAATCACCGGGGTCATCGTTAAGAAACGGGTCGGGGATTGGAACTTAGAAATATTTATATATCTTCGGATTTTAAAGTGATACTATTATTTAAGTAGTCTATTTGTAAGCATTGTGTGTTTTGCTATACATAGTTGACGATTAAAACTCAGTTGTGAAAATGTAATCTGCCCATATTAGTGTCAAAATTGATGTGTTCATCCATGTGTATTTAGATGGTCTATATTAGTGGTCTTGGAGAACTTTGCACGTCTAAATCTCTGCTATTATAATATGAAGTATCCGACCTCCGCAATGTCCGGACGAATCTATTGCACTTACAATAATGAAATTTGGCACACGGGTAGTCCGAAGTTTTTGCAAGTTTTGTGTCCAGCCTGAATTTTAAAATTCAATATAAAACATTTAAAAAATAATTTATTGGAATTTAATTATTATTGTCTTCTTTGGAATAACAGTTGCATAAAAAGTTAGCAGATTCTAAATGTATTTTTTCCGTTTTCATTTTGCGGAGAAAGATTTGTCACCAGACTAAAAAAACAAACAAAGTTTAAACTTTAGTTACGTAGTTTTTTTTATCTCCTTGATCGTAAGATAGAGTACAATTTTCAACGGATTTGAAATCTGCGGAAAATTTCACATTAGATCTATACCTAAAAATATGATTTTCGATAAATTAATAATTTTAAATTGAAACTCATATTTTTTCCAACACGAACGCCACTTTCTGTGAAGAATGACTTTCGTTTGATTCGAGATATCACAGATTTCATTTCCTACGCTCAAACCATTTCACAGCGAAGAAAAGCAAAACTAATAAAAAAAAACATATTGACTGGCATTGTTAAGTACTTTTTTATAAAATCGGGATCGTTAAAGACAGATGAAAATTTCAACAGATTTGAAATCTGAATAAAATCTAAACCCCTAAATCTCTACCTTTCATTTGATTTTCTTTTAATAAATAATTTTTCAATTAAATATTTATATTTTCGCAAGAGATTGTGACGTCACGCCGATTGGATCTCTTCGCAATTCGAATTTGGCAATTACGAGGTCGGCGTTGCCCGAGGTGTTTGTTTGCGAAGCAAATCATAGTTCATAATATTCATAATTTAGTTTGCGAAGCAAATCAAATTAAAATTTGCTGGGAATCCATTCCAATAGGATGCGAATTTCCATTTCGTTTGTGAGGTAAACCAATGCCATGATTACTGTTATCCAATAGGCTTCGCAAACCAAATGGGAATTCTTAGCAATCACCACGCAGTGGCTAGTTTAAGATAAATAAGAGGTGGATATTTAAAATGTATTTAAACTTTTTTGCAATTAAAGAAAATTTAAAATTGTTGCACTGCAATATTAATACGTTTTACCGAAAAATGCCGAATTGAAAGAGACATTCAATATGTTGGAACATATGAGTGAAATATTCAGTAAGAAATTTTTATTTTGTAGGGAAATAATCTGCTAATATCAATTTTGCAAGCACGTATGTATATATATATATATATATATATATATATATATATATATATATATATATATATTAAAAAATTGATTGCCTCAGCCGCCGTCGTAGGATTGAAAATACGGTTTGTTCAAAATTGAACAGGGTTAACGATAAAGTGGATTATTTTCCAAGGCGGCTATTAGTTTAGGTTTTATTAAGTGTCCCGGTAGGAAAAGCGTAATTTCTACCACATGTGAGCAAAAGACGTATACATTTTCAGTCTGTTGGCTCCTGAGAATATTTTCCATCGCGGGTGTCACCAAATGTCGCCTTTTTTGGGAACTTTTCTTCCTATTTCTCTTTAATAAATCTTTAATGATAATATACGCTGCACTCGCGATTATGAGCCGACTTCGTAAAGAACGGGACCTTAAAACAATTTGCTTCAAACAATAAGTTTGCAGTTTAACTACAACACACAACCAACCAGATTGATCGCGAGCACATGGAACATTTTGTGTCCGAGCTGTCAAACCAGAAAAACCAGAGAGATTGATTCACCAAACCTGTCTCCGAGGTTAATCAATCATCCATGTTTTGCTCTGCTTCTCCGGTGTGGACGCGGCTTAAGGTGTTAGCCTCTACATCGGAAGGTGCCTGTTTCGAATCCAGGTCAGTGATTGGATGTTTGTAAGCGAATGGTGTAGAGGCGGTTGGTGCACCTTAAATCTGTCGTGGCCGAAAATCCTCACGTTGGGTGGGAGTGTAAGTTTGGAGAGTGGGGTGCCAGCTCAGGTGTTGCCTTGTTATCTGACCGTGGTTCAAAATGACGTGTCCTCGGAACTTTCCCTCAGAGAATGGGTCCCATACCGTCGTCAATAGTCCGTTGTGTTGCTCTAATACGACGTTAATTACAAATTATCAAATTACCTGATATAAATATGCTTTGCGATAAAAAAAAAACAGCCTAGTTATTAATGATTTTTTTTAATAGATTTTCTTTGTGTTACTTTGTATGTTTTGTATTATTTTGTTCTTGTACTTGTATGTAATATTTTGTTTTGTATTAACGTGTTTCATAGAATATGAAGTTTTATTTCGTATTTTTTTCACTTTCTAAACCAGTGTTTCTCTATGAGAGGTCTGCTACTACATTTTCTTTCCGAGAGTAGTGTACCACCACGGTTTTTCGTGTGATATGTAAAAGCTTGTTTAGGTGAAATTTTAGTAGATAACACAAGTTTGAAAACACGGTCTCAAATTGTTGTCTAAATTTAGGGTTCTTTGAAGAAGATAATAAACAAGAAGGGTTCCAAAGCTGTGGAAGGTTGAAGATGTCTGACTTCGAGTGATCGCCGCTAATGATCTTCCGTATTGCAGCCCTTTCCCCCGGGTGTAGATATGGAATTCTCCTAGGTCATATATGTATATCACTAGAGCCATTACCATTTGGCTTTGACTCCGGGCTTGGAACAAAATTACACCTCACTGTAAACAACGATAAACTCCAACAGGTACCAAGTATTGCAATATGTGCTAAATGACGTGACAAAAGGCTAATGTTGACGAAACGTCAGCTCAATAGCGCTATTCAAACTCAAATCTGCATAAAGGATTCCAACTAACATCTTGTTTGTTTGACTGCAATAGCTGTCCTCCGGTGGGAGTGGTTGAAGGGAAGCGAGTTGAGAGGTTTCCCTCCTGCTGCGGTGGCGATCGACAGCATGGAGTACGGGCTAATTGGATCTCCTGTTTCCCACTGTTGCCCGGTTCGTAAATAAACACGAAGCGCTCGTTTCCCCCTCCCACCTCTCTCCTAAGCAACATTCTCGGCTGTTTGTGCTGGTTGCCAAGACAACCACTCATCGCGTATCAAATTGATCGATATACAATTTGGGCGAGGGCAATGCTTTCTTCGCTACATGCGAATTGGTTCCTTTTTATTCGGAGTCTATCTGTGAGATGCGAGGAGGCGGGATCGTCTCTGTGGTCGTGAATGCGCATGCGCGACAGCTTCGAATCGTGTTATATAATCAGTGCTGGGACAGTGAGGGCAAATCCTCAAATGTTTTTTTCGTTTCCTTCCCTTCGAGGGTCAAAAGCCCGTCGCGTTGCTCCAGTACGACGTCAATTAAAATACCTACCTCAAATGTTTTGGTTGGGTTTTATGGCGCAAGGGCCGCGTGTTTCAGAAGACAGACAACGTCAAGGACGAGGAAAGTTAAAGTGGCATAGAAGATAAAAATACATCCAATGAGGAATCGAATCTGCGCCGCCTGCAACTCGCAGGCTGCGCAGTGGGCATACCCACGTACCCAAGACGGTCCCTGAAGAAATGTTTTGGATGCAACTAAAATAAATTATGGACTCACAGTTCAGGCCTATTTTACGGGCCGTTGTGTCTCAGTGGGTATGCCCACTGCGCTAGCAACCTGGGAGTTCTAGAAGTATCAGGTTCGATTCCCGTCATGTGCATTCCTCTCTGAATGTATTTCTCTCTTCTGTAAAATTAAAACTTTCATTGTTTGTGAATGTCTAATATTTGACATTGTATGTCTTGCGTCTAGCGCAGCATAGCCAAACATGACCCTTGTGCCATAAAACTCCAAACCCAACCAACAAAGCATTTATTGATGGCGTTGTATGATTTGGGTACTATGCCCAAAGGGTCATATATATCAAACACAAGACAGGCAATATCAAATAAACGAACACATTTTGGCACCCCAGCAATACAATGGAGTCAAACTCAGTTGGCTACTAATTTAAGCTATTTATTTTACTTTAAAGTTTTCAATGACAATTGGAAAAATATCTACAACATTATGTACAAATGAACGATCACTGAATGACTGTTCATGAAGAAAAAAAAGTATCTCTTCACAGTTAGTTTTTTTTTAAACGGTTGTAAGAAACGGACTGCTTTTGAGAGTATACTTTAATTGTAACTTTAAACACCTCCGTGTGGCAACAGTAGGATGAGTTATCGTTTTGGTTCGTAGTTTTAGATGTTCTTAAATGTAAATATATGTAGATAAAATGAAATTAAAAGCTTTTAAAGAGTATTGAGTTTTATATTCTACATTATATGAGTATTGAGAGCTATGAATATCGATCCTTAATAGAGTTTTGAGACCGGTATCCGACACCGGTGTTTAACCTCACCGTCTCGAGAGCTCTCTCGACAACCACTTGCTCCAGTGACTTCTCACTCTCGTCTCCCTTTCCGTTTTTTCGGGTGAGTCCGCCTCCCTCTTGGAATGTCGATCGGGCGTTTTCCAATGACACCTGCAACACTGAAGGGGTGTCAATTCCACACGTGCGAGTCCCCTCTTTGGGGTCTTGGAACCGTTAGAAAGTGATGTGTGAGACCACCAGGTTCAAGAAGTCGTATTAACAAGCCGACTCTCAAACAGATTGAATGAATTGATTTCAGAACAGTAACGCACGTGGTCTTTTTTGGGGGGTCGTCTGCTCCCTTCTCGTGTCAGGCCCACGATGATTTGGTTGTCGAAAACGTCTTTTTCTTCCAGACGTAACAAGAGACATATGTGGTCAAATCGAGTCAAACACAAGACAGGCAATATCAAGTAAACGGACACATACACTCAAGAAAGTTTAACGGGTACAGCAGCGAGAAGTACGTCAAAAGCGTTGGTTACAGGAATTCATCCTGCGTCGACTACCACTCGCTGGGTGCTTTTGTGAGCCATCTAAATGGGATTTACCTCGCTAAAACCTGGGGAAAAAACTAAAGGATTTTTCTTGAACAATGCCCCCAGAATGCTCAAGAAAGAATGGTCTAAAATTCAAAACTAAGCCAAAATAACAAAAAAGCATTTTTTTTAAATGTTAAATGGTTTAAAGATGTTTTGAAAATTTTAAAATTAGTAAAGAATTGCTATCTGTATTGCCTACGAATTGCTAACAAAAAGATAACTTACGACCCATTCTGGAACCTGCTAAATAAAGATTATAGGATATTAAAAAATGTCTCATTTGGTTTCCAAGTTCAAAATTTACTGTCAGTAAACATTTACAAACACTGCATTCAACAGTAAAAACACATTTAAAAATAATTCATGCAAATCATTAATGCTAAACACACAGAAATTTTAAATAATGAAGCTCTTTAAGGTAATAGAAAATGGTAGGTAGGTAGTTAATTTACGATGTACTGGAATAACCCGACGGGCTATTTAATAAGAAATGAAAAAGCGGAAGAAAACCTGCTTATTACAAAAAGTATTGCCCGCTTTAAGAAAATATCGATGTTAAAAAAGTTTTTTTTTCTCAGATGAATTGAGAATAAACAAACTTGGAAATGAAATCTTTCATTTGGAAAGATTCCGTCGGTCCTCTGCTTAAAATAGGATCCTTCAGAACATTTTGTTGGTCAATTTGTAAAACAGAATTCTTTAGAAAGGTTCCATTGCTCCTTTCCTTAGAATAGAATCTTTTTGAACGATTCTATTGATCTAAGTAACCGCATCGATTGCTTGAAAGAATCCTAGGGTGGATTCTATTGCTCAATGTCAAAATAGGTTTCAAGTCATGCAGAGAGGTCTGCAGATTGCAGAGGACGTTGATACGGGTGAACACCTCAAAGCTTTTAACTTAAATGGTGTAAAAAAAATGTCGTAATTATGGTACAAATGTTTCATGCAAGTAATAGGGCGCAGCAGATTAAAGAAATATGACTCAACTCTATTTTTCTCGTTGTATTGCTATCACTAGAAAAATATAAATCGCTGATGAAGCAAAACTTGAATAAAATATGTTCACAATATTATCCAGTTGTATAAAATTACGTTTCTCTCTGACAGCCTTGGAATTTCAAGGTACTCCAACATCCCATTGGATGTTGGAGGTATAGTAACGCCTGGGATACCGTTAATTGGAAAACAAGTAAAGAAACTCGATATACCTCCTAGAAGCGTAATAGCGACGACCGAGAAAAACCTACATACTAGGATGGACAAGCTAAGAGTCTATAACGCCTTCTCATTTAACCCTTTGAGGGGTTCACGCGCATAATTACACCTTGCAATCCTCCCTGCATTTTAAATTTCTTGAACAATATAGTGTCTGCATTTTGATCATCTTTAACCATAGCATGGCCGCATTTTGAAGGCGTCATGTGATCTTTCCCTTCAGGATCGAACCCTGACCGTTGCCAATAGCCCTTTGTGTTGCTTCGGTACGACATAAATTCAGCTACTTACCTACCCCCTTGACGGTTTCTGTTGTCACATTTCCGGGCTCTATGTAGAGTTAACACTGGCTACAACGCACTAAAATATTTATTTTTTTAAATGTGGGAACTGAAGATTAATTAAATTTTTTACGGAGAGTTTACAAGAGTCATTTAGAGGTACGAGGGTACAGCTATTAACAATCCAATCTGCCGTAAAGCAAGAGTCGCCAAAATCAGAGCCTGCAGGATGCGTCTGCTTTCGTGGTTTCAGTCTACTCTGCTGCCCCTCAGCTTGGGTGGGAGTACGTCTCAATTTTGTAATGTTTACCAACATATCTTTACATTTTGTGTAGAAAAATAGGGTCCGGTGGTCTCAGTGACACCTGCAACGGAAGTCGATGAGAAACTCCACAGATGCGAGACCATTTCTTTGGATCTCGGAAGCGTTAAAGAAGACGTATGAGAAAGTTACTCTTCTGAAAGACGACGGAAAGGGAGAGCAAGAAGACATTCCGACCGGAGGACTTAACTTAACTCCGTCGTGGGATACCGAGCCTACGATTGGGTTTACTGTAAACAAAATTTCCCATAACGTAAAGCTATGACCAAATGAGAAAAGGGAAAAAAAATTTTTGTGTGAGGGGGGTAAAGTAGAAATTTTGAGTTAAGAAGTGCACACGCAGGGATGCTGCTCTAATAAAAGTTTGCTATGAGGTTATAGAGGCAATTAAAGTGTTGTAGTCGAAAAGTAAATCTAAACCGCTTGTTTGAGTTCAAACTACCTGGAGGCCACAATTCGCACTATTTGTATTATTTTCCTTTGAAGCAAGAGATGAACAGCCAGGCGTTTAAGCCTGGCGTCGTTATGCTGAGGTGCTGGTTCCTTGATGTGTAGATGAGATGTGATGTGATAAGGCGGGTGGTAACGTAGTGGTTCGGGTCTGCTTCCATACCATAGATGCAGAGGTCACTACAGTGGATATTCATAATAAATAGATATTGTAGGATTGGGCCTCCGAGTAAAAGTGAGTGAGGGGTGTAGGTGAGGCGCTTTGTGCAGACCTTAGGAAAAAACCGAATGTTCTCCGATCTTTGATGGAGTCGTCTCTCTTGCCAGCTGTAAGTTGATGTAAGAGAGACGGACAGTTGAGGGACCTCTTCAGATGGGACGCCGGGAGAGAGAGGGGATGCAGGCGGATGGACGTGTTACAGGTGGCAATTCTTCCAATATAATCTGCTGCTTCGTTTCCTTTAACACCGGAAAGTCCTCTGACCCATTATTCTCACGGAGTGCCCAAGACAATTTCAATATTGACAACTTGTCAACTTGTTTGGTAGTTCAGGAAGATTTGAATCCCAGACGTGGGAACGCGAGACCGATCGGTACACTATCTTGTATTTGGCGCAGATAGAATAAGTTTGGCTACTGTGCCACAAAACCCCAAACTAGGGAAATATCCTAGGACAAAGCTTCGCAATTTCGAACCGCATTCACGTCTAGGTAGGTACGTCATTAACGGTCGCACTGGAACAACACAAGGGCTATTGATGACGGTCCGGGATCCATATCGACGTGAAAGACCCACTTCTCGTAATTTTGAACCCCATTCAGATGACGAGGGCAAAACCTGTACTCATATCAAGGAGAGACGAGGGATTTTTCTCGCCTTGTCCTACACTTACCCATTCAGAGTCACGTACACGTTTATGAATTCTACGTTTGCTTTAGTAATCGATAGAATTGCTAAAAAACATTTCTGTAACGCAGATAGTTTATACGAACTGTTGTTCTTGTGTTCTGGTTGCTACTGTTCTAGGGGACGTATAGCAGTGCCTGTGTTCTGATACGATCAAGAACTTGAAATCTTCGGTGCTGTTCTGCAAAAGAGCACAAATAAGGACAGATTCGTTGTACACTTTAGAGGAGTGAGACGTGTTTTTGCACCGGATGGTGTTGCGTGGAAACTTTTTTATTGTATTGTAAATAAATTTAAGGGAAAACTTAGGTATGCAGTGTCCCTCTGTTCTTGGCCACTCCGACACATTTTACCTATCAAATTAGACATCGCTCGGTCACTCTGACAATTTCGTTTGTAAATATATTTCAATAATTATGGACCAGTCCTCCATGTCTCTACTCATGGGGTCAACAGAACATTGAATTTCATCAATTAAGCTAGGGCCATCGTGGTTCTGTTGGTAAGAATACTAGTAGAGATAATATAGGGGTTCTGGAACAAGAGGATTGAGGATTTTAGGCACAGAGGATTAGAGATGAGATAAGCATTTAATGGAAGATGGTCGTCGTTTGATAAGGTATTCGGGGAATCACTGATAAGGTTTGTGTGGTTTACTGATAAGCTGTTGAAAGAGGGGAGATAACGGTTGATGGAAGGATATCAGAGGGTCGTGAGGGAAGGGGAGATAAGGAGATGTGTTTTTATTCAATAATTGTTTTACTTTTACACAAATTAATTAAAACGTTTGGACCCAAAGAAATTTACTTGTTTTTTTACATGTTGTTTATAAACGCTGTATTAAAGGCATAAAGTGAATCATACATGTGGTTTTACAAAGTCTCAAACTTTTAGGACATGATCAAGAGCCTTTCTATTTAGATATATACAATCTTAATTAAGCAGCAGGTTTAGCCTATATGCTTACTTACTGATAGTGTCCCAGACTGAAGTCTCTAGAACTTGACCATACTTTTTAGACAGAGCGAGTGTAAGGGGTTGTTATAAACTGAGAGGGTGAATTCACATTAAACCCTATATAAGAACGATTAGGGTAAGGGAACTTCATTCGATGCGAGAATTAACATCTGAGAAAAAGTAACCACTTTAACGAGGATGTCTCTCGAAAAGGAATTTGAAACCACCGAGCTTCCCCTCACCGATGAAATTACATCTCTTGCCGATTTCGGGGATATTTCGGATGCCGAATTATTACAACCGTTTGAAGGCTTGGATTGTCCTGTTTGTGGTAAAGCTTTTTCTCTTAGACATAATATTTCAAGGCATATGCGAAGTGTGCAAGCTTCGAAGTGTCTGCAATGTGAAAGAACATTCGATCGTCTCGATAATTTAAAAAGACATTAAAACAATAATTGCAAAGGACAGAAAAGGAAAGCGGCTGATCCCGAACCCTCTACATCAGAAGGAATTAGTGGTCCTTCAACCTCAAGAGCAAGAATCACCCCTGCAAAGACTCTGAACACTTTTCCCACCATTGAATTGTTTCCGACCGACGAAACAAAAAACGACATTCAGACATTTCTTCAATCCATTCAACCTGAACTTGTTGAGAAAATTTCTGATTTTGCAAGAGCTGAAAACGGTGTCAAATTTTATTTAAATCTCGTTTGCGTACTCACAAGAAGGGTTTTAGAGGAGCAGTATGAAACTTGTACTGCCTACTTCAGGAGTAAATGCGACATCGTTCTGGCTGAATCTCCACCCAACCTTCAAGCTTCACTTGATAAAGTAAGTACAAACACTTTTTAAAGTTTATTTTAACATTTTTAACTCAATTCATGCCTATTTTGCTTACTAAGTTGTTAATATTTTTATTTGAAATATAGAACCGCTCACCTAATGATTTTACTTGAATTAATTTCTTTATTTTTGAAAGTTAGTTCTATTTATTTTATGAAACTCACCTTTACTAATTTTATTCCCTAAATTTAAACTTGTACTTTAAATATGATTAATTTTACAAGTTACTTTCTGCATGTATAATATTTTTAGGTCCTGTCTTCGTTTGAAGAGTTTGAGGGAAGAGGATCCGGCTGGGTGCTAGATGTTATTTTATGCATGGAACTAAAGTTGGCAGTTTACAGGCCATTGGCGGCAGCAACATCTTACATCCCTCTCCCTAAGAAACTTCAGCTGAAGCATGCAATCATCAATATTCAAAATGAAGATGAGAAATGTTTTCTTTGGAGCATTTTAGCTGCTATGCATCCCACAACAGAGAACCCGCATAGGATGAGTAATTATCTTGCATTTGAAAACAGTCTTAATGTAACTGGCATTGATTTCCCCACTCCTCTCGATCAAATTGATAAATTTGAAAGACTTAATGAGATATCCATTAATGTGTTTGCTTATGAAAATGAAGTATTCCCCTTGCAAATAACAAAACATAAATTTAATATACATATTAACTTGTTATTAATTTCCAACGAAGACAAAAGACATTTTTGTCTCATTAAAAATTTGAATGCCCTCTTATCAGATCTAACAAAATACAAGGGACAATCTTTTTACTGTAATTATTGCCTACACAGCTTTTGCAGTCTAAGTACTCTCATTTCTCATGCTGCAATTTGTAAGGAACACGGCCCTCAAAAAATTAAACTGCCCTCTGAAGAAAAAAAATGGCTTAAGTTTAAAAGCTTTCATATGCCCTGTCCCCTTCACAATTTATGCGGACTTTGAGTGTATTTTGGAAAAACAAGTCACCTGTCTCCCCAACCCCACCCGTTCTTACACTATCCCTATTTCTTATCACATTCCTTGCGGGTCATTGTTGGCCCTGATGGTAAATTGGTTAACGATCCAGTAATTTATCGTGGGGAACAAGCTGTGGAGAATTTTCTTACTAGACTTCTTTTTGAGGTAGATACTATTCAGAGACACTTAAAAACAAACGTGCCTATGGTTTGTTTCCGTTCAAGAGGCAGAAAACTTTGCTGCAGCTACAGTTTGTCACATTTGCGGCCAACTACTTCTCCACGATAGAGTCAGGGACCATGACCATTTAACCACAATGAGTGTAATTTAAATTTTAAATTAGCCTCCCATATCCCTGTTATTATGCATAACTTGAGGGGTTATGATAGTCATTTAATAATTCACACACACACACACACACAAACCCTTGGTAAAATTAAAAATAGAAAAATTCAATGCATTCCAAATAACACAGAACAATTTATTTCCTTCTCCATTAGCTCCCTTAGATTTTTAGACCCCCTACAATTTTTAAATACTTCACTCGATAAACTAATTAATAACTTAAACCCTGATAAAGCCGTGCCTATTTTGGTAATAAAACTGAGCATATGCTTCGGAAAGGTTGTTATCCGTACGAGTACATGGATTCATTTCAAAAGTTTTCTGAAGCTAAACTGCCAGCGAAAGAACACTTTTACAGCTCACTGACTGAGGAAGAAATTTCAGATGACGATTATAAACATGCAGTAAATGTATGGGATTTATTTCAACTTTCAAACTTGGGTGAATACCACGATTTATATGTGTGTAGTGACCTTCTTCTTCTGGCGGATGTTTTTCAAAACTTTCAAAGAATCTGTCTACAATTTTATAAAATTGATCCTTGCCATGCATTTACCGCACCTGGTCTAGCTTGGCAAGCCTGTTTACGAATGTCTAATGTCAGGTTGGAGCTTCTCACTGACTTAGATATGCATCTTTTTTATCGAAAAGGGCATCAGAGGGGGAATCGCTATGATATCGAGCAGGTATGGAAAGGCAAACAATCCTTATTTAGAAGGTTACGATTCCTCCCTTCCTTCTAAGTACATTATGTACTTAGACGCAAACAATTTGTATGGATGGGCAATGTCCCAGAGTTTACCAACTCATGGGTTTAAATGGGTGGACCCCTCAACATACGTCCTTTCCGCATCTGACGATTCTAACGAAGGATTTATCTTAGAAGTGGATTTATCCTACCCCTCTCACTTACATGACCTTCATAATGACTATCCTCTGGCCCCTGAAAAATACATAGTAACTCCATACATGCTTTCTGATTTTAGTAAAACTCTGGCTGAATCTCTACATTTGAAAACAACCTCAAATTGCAAGTTAATACCTAATTTGAACGATAAAAAGAAATATATCCTACATTATCGAAATTTGAAAACTTACATTGCAAAAGGCATGAAAATTGAAAGAGTACATAGAGTGTTGAAATTTTTTCAGACTCCTTGGTATTGATTTCAATACTGAACAGAGAAAACTAGCAAAATCAACTTTTGAGAAAGATTTCTTTAAACTATTAAATAATGCAGTTTTTGGGAAAACCATGGAAAATTTAAGAAACAGATGTTTGGTAGATTTGATATCTCAGGAAAAGAGAGCGAAAAAACTAGTTGCTTCACCTGCATTTAAATCGTTTAAAATTATAGCAGAGGACTTAGTATCAGTTGAACGAAGAAACATTTCACTTTTTCTTAATCGTCCAATCTATGTAGGTTTTTCTATTCTTGATATTTCTAAAATCTTAATGTACAATTTGCATTATGATTTCATTAAAACTAAATTCAACTCTAAAGCAAAACTTCTTTTCACTGACACCGACTCCCTCTGCTATGAAATAACTACCAAGGACATTTATCAGGATATGAAGGAAGATTTGAATTTATTCGACACTTCCGATTATACTAATGATCATGCGATATTTAGTAATAGTAACAAAAAAGTCCTAGGAAAAATGAAAGATGAACTTGCAGGTGAAGTGGCTATTGAGTTCGTTGGCTTAAAACCCAAAATGTATTCAATATACACTTCAACCATGGAGAAGAAAACAGCAAAAGGAGTGGAGAAAAATATTATTAAAAGGAAAATAAGACACATTGACTATAAAAAGTGCCTCTTTAAAAAACATAGAAGCATAGAAAGTTGTTTTAAAATTTTGAGTAAAAACCATAAACTAACAACCGTTAAATTAAACAAATAAGCTACATGAAAAAAAGTTTTAATTGTATATATATATGTATATAAATTTGTATGTATAATGTATGTTTACTTTAAATGTTCATAAATAAATATTTTGTTTATTCTTAGAAAATTATTTTTTCATTCACAATTTTTTTTAAAGATTATAATTGTTATTTAAAATGAGTGATTACATATCAAAATATTAGTGTGTAGAAAAGCATTTGCCAGAGTAAGACCTGTAAAATGGAACCTCCCAGAAGTCATACGTTGTTAATTAGTATACTTATACTTTCTTACTTGTGTTTTTCTGTATATGTTATATGGAGTTGTTTTTATGGTGCTAACGACTCTTTATCCAGGTTAATACAAAATGAAACGACTTTAGATATCTATAAAATTTATCAAAACATTGATTTAATAGGTTATATCAAATGCAACAATTTCTCCAACTTTTATTTTAACAACTCAAAGTGTGTCAGAACAATATGCGAATGTGTACAAAATTGTTTAAGCGTCTTTAAGAACCATTGTTTAGAATATACTCAAAACATCGTGGATTCGTTTAGTGAGTGCGATCTTGTTGCATACACAATAAAAGGCTGCACTGACGTATTATGCAAACTATAAAAACGGTGAGCTTTCTTTAAAATATATCAGTTAACATGGAACTCTTAAAGTTAAAGCACCCTTTTACTATGCTAGTAGCAGGGCCAACGGGGTGTGGTAAAACGTATTTTGTGAAAAACTTTATTGAGCAGAAAACTATAAATAATTTTCCAACGAAAGTACTTTGGTGCTATGGTGCTTATCAACACTTGTATAGTCGAATGCCCGCTGTGCAGTTTCATGAAGGATTACCTGCTGTCTTAAACACAGTTTCAGACGCTCTAATAGTCATTGACGATTTAATGACAGAGTTAGGAAACGACACAAAACTTACAAAATTGTTCACAAAGGGCAGTCACCATAGGCATTTAAGCATTGTATTTACTGTGCAAAATGTCTTCCATAAATCTTCTCAGATGAGGGATATTTCCTTAAACAGTCATTACTTGGTTTTATTAAAAAAAAACAAGAGATAGATCTCAGATAACCCATTTAGGTCGACAGTTGTACCCCTCCAACAGCAAATTCTTTCAAGAAGTATTTCAAGATGCTACAAGCAAACCTTACGGTTATCTGCTGGTAGATTTGAAGCCTGATACGGATGACTCGTGGCATTTACGCACTGGTTTGTTCCCTCAAGATACTTTCTATCTTTATCAGGCTCGCTGACGAGACGCGCGTGAGTCGGGAAAAGTGTTACAAGTTCAGTTATCATATAAATACCCTTGATTAGTTTGCATAGTTATCATTTGTTATCAGTATGACTAAGTGTACAAGACAGCAATTAGAACAGCTTAAACAAGTGGCAAAGAGTAAAGCAAAATCCGCTCTTTTGCGAAAGTGTTCGAATAATACGATAAAATCTATGTGTGAATGCGCATTAAATTTATTAAAGGGTAACGTTCCTGTTTCAAAGTATAGAAAACACAAGCTTTCTCTGTATAAGCACAGTATTAGAAAACTAGCTGATAAATCAGTCCCTTTGTACAAAAAGCGTAAAATTCTCATTTCCCAAAAAGGAGAAGGCATTTTAAGTATATTATTGCCAGCAGCCATTTCGGTGATAGGATCCCTTATCCATGGAGTACAGTAAGAAATTAATGTTAGTTCCTGAGGATAGACTCCTCGCTTTAGTAAATTAACATTTATCCGAACTGGACAAAAAAATGCATGACATTTTAAGACAAAAATCTTTGATTGACAGTGAAAAGGCCATTCTCTATGTACAAATTTTGCAACATTACGTAAAGTTTCCAATGCAGACAGAAAACCCACCAGTTCAGTCTCAAAAGATTCAGCAGGCTGAAATTCCTACGAACATTTCAAACGAAATACCATTTAAAAGTGAAGAAAAGGACACTATTTTGGAAAGTGTTCTGAAAACAGTACCAATTAGACAAAAGCATGTTGCTGTAGAAATGTACGATTTCTTAAAGAAAGCACAAAATACTCTAAAGTGGTCAGAATAGGGGGAAATTATTTATAACAATAAAATTATACCCCGTTCAAATATAGTTCTCTTGATTGACTACATCTTAAGAAATAAAAAGAGAGCTCCCTTTGGAACTAATGTGTTTCAGAATGCTGTAAAAGAAATGAATTTACCTGTTAAATACATTGCAAATGTGAATATATGTTAAAGAAACTTGTACCCAAAGTACTTGTTAAGAAAGAAATGTATGCTAAAAAGAATGTGAATGTGGATTAGTTATAAATAAAAATATCTTTAGTTTGTATAAATATATGTCCCGATATTATTTATTATTAAAAAATATTACACAAACACAAAATTAAATTATATAATATTTTTTTAATTATTTTTTATAGATAAATCTTACACTATATCTTTTTTTCACAAACTGATACATTCTAAAATCATTTCTTTTGCTATGTTGCAGATATTTTAATATAGAATACATAGATTTTCCTTGACATCTTTTTAGTAAATAATAAATACAATAAGGTCCACATACAATGGAAGTGATACTTTGAAAAGGGAAGGGGTTCCAATTCACATTAGGAAATTTAGAAATAAATCGTAAAATGTGTCCTTCAAAATGTTCTGGGGAGCGACCATACGAGTCAAATAACTCTAGAGATTTGCCTTCAATGAACATGGCGATCCAATGCGATCCGGGTTTAGAGTGCGGATCCACGTTAATAACCATGGCACAATTCCCACGTACACGAGGTATCTTGTTTGCTGGATATACACATCTAAAGAATGGAGCAGCTTGAGGGTCTTGGGATAATATACGCATAATATGTTGTGCATACATTATTTTTTTAATTGTTGAAGTCGTAAATGATGTTTCTAGATTTGTTGATTTCAATCACGTTTTCAAATTCTGCATACACTATAACGTTTATAGTGTGTTCTAAAGGCTCTTGAAATTTCATTTCTAATCTCATGTTACTATGTTTTATGAGATTTAGATGTTCCCCATCGCAAAGATCAGGAGACAAATCAAAAGCAAGCAACGTGTAACCCTTAGGATATTCTTCTCTTGAAATACCATTTCCATAATTGTCACCCGTTTTATCTGTTCCTAAAAACAAGCTCTGATAAGCTCGAATGTAATTGTTCTGCGAAAAATTTGGTTGAAGGGCGTTATAGGGTGTAGGTTGGCCATCTACATAAAGTGCTATGAAATTCAAATTGTAGTGTTTAAATTGAAAGGGAGATTTTTCATAGGTTCCATGAAATGCATTGTTATCCACGCATCCAATAACAACTCTCTTTGGCATTTGACCCACAAAAATGTTATCTTGAGTAATGGACATATTCCCCTTAGGAATTGAATAACTTTTACACAACACTCTATTAATAGGGTATTTAGCTGTTTCTTTTTCCAGAGCCTTACTATGACCTAAAGTTACACCGACACTAACACGTACTTTACGTACAAATAAAGAGACATGTTCAAGCACAACTTTATAATCTCCTGCGCCCATTAGACAAAACTCTGACTTGCTACGTATAAGTTTAATTTTTAAATCCACTAGATTTAGTAAAAGTCTATCTTGATTAAATAAATCACTGTGTATAGCCCCTATCATATCTGTAGTTGAACTTAGCTTGCAGAAGTTGCATCTTTTAGTAAATCCCTCATTTGTTTCATTGGCCAAGTGTTCACCTGTATCTTTGTAAAAAAGTTCGCAGGTTAGTTGTGAGTTTTTGCTGTCAGATCCGTGGTTCAACAAAGTTTCTATATAAGAACTATGAGGATACATGTTGTTTGAACTGGAAACTAAACGCTCGTTCAAATTAACGTCAACTTGTGAAAACAAGGAATGAAGAAACATGTTAACAGGGCCTATAGTGTCATCTGCCGTTAAAGTCTTTCCATCACTTTTTAAAATTTTGGCTCTGACATACAAATGTGTTTGAGATAAATCCATATAATCCTCTCCACTTCCAGAAACGTGAAATTCTACAGGTTCACCATCAGCTACGTTTGATAACGGGTGAAATTGCACCCACTGACCGCCTTGTATAACAGTCTGCGTCGGAGGTAAGTGAAATAATTTCAATTATGACTTCTGACTTGGCACATTCTGGAGAGTCCTTTAAAACAAACGCCATTATGGATCAAATATATCGTGTGTTTGCACCTTTCGTTTTTTGACTTTAATGACCCCTTTTGCAGTAGTACGCTTTCTTTTATACTTCCCTTTACCCATCATGAACTGCGCCTTATTGATCGCTCTTTTTGCTAAACTTTTACTCTCTTCTTTGAAGCGATTCTCAGCTGATTGTTTCCTTCCAAAACATCGTTTGTTATCTGCGTCCCTGTTCTTAAAACTGACTTTCCTACTGTTTTAGCCCCTTTGAAAAGAAACGGCAGAGCTTTGCGAAATAAACGACGAAACATACCACCAATTCCATACCCTTTCTGCATATTGTTACCCCTATAGAAAGCCATTCCGGAACCCGTCTGACCTGCGTAATGCTCTTCAAACTTTTTAGCACAACACACATACGGTACACAAGCCATGATAATATCGATGTTACACGGTCAGTGTTCATTACTAAAAATGTCTACATTCTCACTTTCAATGGTATTTATAGCAAATGTCGCATGCGGAAATGTAAAACAACTTTACCTCTCATAAAAGGTACTAAGTCTCCGGAATTTAAACGAATTTGTATTTCAATTGTTTGAAAATGCTGCCTTATGACTGGTACGTAATGAGGCCGATCGTATAGGGTACTATATACATATAATACGGGAAAAGATATGTTTGGATCTGCAACAAAAGAACTTTCCAACACATCTTGTACTATTTGAGGGTGAAATCCTAAGAGGTTACAGAGACCTTTTTGTAAAACAACTTTAGCTTTATTTTCAGTTTTTATCTTAACTCGTTTGGTTGAGTTGTTAAACCTAAATTTTATCTTATTCTCATGCGCAGGTATGTACATAGCTTGCAAGATTTCTGGCACGATTTCGTAACATCCAGGGGGTAATTTTCTAGCGATTAATTTTCCATCTCCTAAATCAAAACCGTATATATTGTTGCTTTCATTAACATTATGCCAAGTGTGTGGATATGTTATTTCAGCTAATCCTACCTCCCATTCACCATTTAAACTTATAGGAGTCGGTAATTGCGTCATATAGTTAGAAATCTTATTCTCCGGAAAATATTGTAAGGAGCTATCCGAAGGTAGCGTCACATAAAAAGACATTTTTAAGACTAAGTCAGTGTCATACACTTCTGTTGTATTTATAGGTGTCTCACATCCGAAACCCATGCATTAAACTTTTCGGGGTAACCTAGAAATTTCACAAAATACTCTGTTTTATTGGCTGTCTTACGCTTCTTTAGTACCTTTTCCACAGGATAGTATCCAGAATCCGACACCTTTTGAAGTTCCTTTTCATAAAAAGTACCTTCTATTATTTCATTAGCTAAACCTTTCAATTTATAAACTATAGGTTTTCTAGGTAATATTTGATATATGGTAAAAATCTCTCTAGTCCAATTGTTTTCATAACTTTTCACAAAGGTTCGTTTCATTTTACTTATACGTACTGTGTCTCCTACTTTAAATATGGGGTTTGTTTCTAGCTTGTGCTACATCTCCATATAAATTTTTCCAAACTTGCTGCTGATTATTTAAATTCACTAATATTGGTTCCATTTTAATACTACGATGCCATGTTCTATTGTAACTATATAACAACTTTTCAATTACGTCAACATATTTATGCGTATTGTATTCAGTAAAGTACTTCCACAATTTAGCTTTTAAGGTACGGTTAAATCTTTCAACTACACTCGCTTTGGTTTAATTGCTTGTCGTAAAGAAATGCACATTCATTTTCTTAAAGTACCTTTGTACCACTTTATTCTTAAATTCTGTTCCCTTGTCCGTTTGTAATACATTAGGTTTCCGTTCATTAAAATTTTTTTTAAATGCCTTTAATATGGTAAGGCCTTTCTTGTCTTTTAAAGGTATTGCCCACGCATACTTTGAAAATAAATCAATGCAAGTCAGTAAATACTTATGCCCTTTATTGAACTTGGCTAGAGATTGCAAGTCAACTAAATCAGATTGAAACTACTTATCTATACCTCCTACAATAACGCGGTTTCTTAGGAAATTGCGTCTGGCCGATTTGTGAAGTGTGTAAGTATCTTGCTTGCTGAGCCATTCTTGTACCTGTTTCCTGGGTATTTCACTTTTCTGTTTTTCTAATGCATGGTAAACATAATTTATACCACCGAAGCTTCCTGGCTGAGTTGGATCCAAATAAATTTCTCTGATTTTCTGATTAGCCATTACATTAATTGAATTAAAGTTACGCAGCTGTACACTTACGTTTATGGTATCTCAACTACAAATGAACTGCAAATCTAAAACACACAGTATCTATACATTTTTAAAAGTTAAAACTCTGGCTATGTTTTAGAATTTCATGCTTTACAATTTAAAACAGTTGCTGCACTATCAAACACTGTGTTTTTTTAAAAAACATCTTTAAATCTAAGTCAAAATAAACATACATACTTTTACTCTGAAAATAAAAACATACATGTAACAATATTTAAGCTGTAAACAATGAAGACATACACTAATATACGTGAAATAATACTTTTTATTGATATTATTTATAAGGAACACTATAATCAACAGCTGTATATAATTCTTTAGCGCTTTCTAGTAAACGATGAATATTAATTTTTCTTAAATAACAGTCCGTTATATAGCAACATAAATTATTATTATTATTAACAAATTCTACTGCAATGTCTTTCAAGTTCATGTTAAAAATAGCTATCTTACCATAAGTTAGTAACTTTTGTTCATCACTATAAGTCATACACTCGTGCCCTAGTTGATTTGCATACTGCTGCTCGCAGCCGTAGCAATCAAACACACACTGCACACTTTTACTAATATGCTCTCTCAAAAGCTCTGTGAGTGATGTTGTTAAGCACATTTCCGCATAATCGCAATTGACATCTGTACGAAGCGCACACTTGCGAGCTTCAAATTTCAACAGTTCAATGAGTACAGTACCAAACATTACTTTGGTAATGTTGTCGTCTAGCACTTTACACACATTTTTTAACTCACTCCATTCACTTTACGAAAGCATCACCGTATTTTGTTGAAACATGCGCTTGTATTCCTTTTGATAATAACGCTGTATGTATACATAAATGTCGTCGCCAGTGTAGTCCTTAGCAATCATAAGGCAGTCCCGCATAACGTTCACAGTTCCGGGTCGAAAAGGCAAGGCTATAACATCCATTTCTTTGCAGAAGTGGTACCACAGGAACGGCGTCATGGTAATACCATCTTTTGTGGGTGAAAGCAGCCCCTCAGCGTCGAGTTGAAATTGCCTAATGTGCACTCGAACCGTGTTAGCAAAGTCCGACACATAGACATATTTATGGTTGCCCAAGCAGTAATAGTTGTTTGGTATAGCGTTAGCAGAAAAGGTACACGATTTAGTGTTACTTGTATACCTAACAAGCTTAGAAGGCGTTGATTCCGAGTTGCAGGATCGCTTCATGTTGATCAGAAAAGTAGGTCAGACAAGCTCCAAAATGCTTAAGAACGCTATACAGGTCTGTATGAAATCTTACCTCTTTTATAAATAGTACATTCAATTCTAATTGGCTAATAACCTTTTGCTGGGTTCGAATCCACGTATTCTAATTTTCTTTCAAATAAATTACCATTTAATTCTAAAGTATCACACTATAATTGGCTAATAACAATCTGATAACCATTATCTATAGAAAGTTACAGTTCAGACATGTCATATGTGAATCATTGGGTGATCTAGTTCTAACATTTCTTCTCTTACAATCATAAAACAACATTCCCTTAAATAGTAAAGTTTCTCATTTACTTAAATCCTATCGGTGGCTCCATGTTTAACTCTATTATCTTAATTAACCTTATACATGATAAAAAAAAACATGAGTCACACGTTCCAGAAGCTTCTAGACTTTTGAATATTTGGTACTATGTACTATACGCATTAACAAAACGATAGACTCTATTTAATACAACACGATCATTTAGGTGGTCGTGGCCCAACGGCTTAAGTGCATGTGTAAAAACCGTTGGTCGCGATTACCTTTTGCTGGGTTCGAATCCACGTATTCTAATTTTCTTTCAAATAAATTACCATTTAATTCTAAAGTATCACACTATAAATACAGCTAGGAAATAAATCCTTTTAAACTAATTGTTACTTTTTCCACCACAAGATGGCGGTACCACTCATTTAGCCTTTAATTTAAAAAAGTACCGTATTTTCCTTCATTTTATATTATAGTATATTCACTAAAGTACATGTAATTCTCCTTCCCCTCACTAGATGGGGCTACCACTCGCTCAAGGCCTGGACCCAATTAATTAGGCAATTAATTATATTCAAAATAAAAATAAAAATCCCACCACTCCACAAAATATACACAAGTTCATTTCTACCACCCTGCATTAGTACATTTAAACACCTCCTTCTCTCAACCACTCGATAGCTCAACGGTTAGCATGTCTGCTTTCGAATCCCAACGTCCTCAGTTCGAATCCAAGAATATCCTTTTTTTTAATCCAAATAGTATGGTTGCTCATCCCACCACCAGATGGCGCTACCAGTCATTCATCACCATAGTAATACATGTCAACAAAATGATCTTATATCACCCACCAAAATAAAAACAAACATCACCCCCCTCTCCTTATCTCACCACTTCAAACAGCTTATCAGTAAACCAAACAAACCTTATCAGTGATTCCCCGAATACCTTATCAAACGACGACCATCTTCCATTAAATGCTTTATCTCATCTCCAATCCTCTGTACGTAAAATCCTCAATCCTCTTGTTCCAGAACCCCTATATTATCTCTACTAATACTGCGCTAGCAACCTTCGAGTTGTAAGGCGCAGGTATGATTCCTGTCAGGTATAGCCATCCCTGGGTGTATTTCTCCCTTCTGTGTCATTAAAACTGTACTTGTGTGTTACTTGATAGTGTGTCCATTACTTGATATTCTATGTCTTGTCTGGCGTTGCATGGCCACATATGGCCCTTGCGCCACAAAAACCCCAAACCAACCAACAAACATCGTCAAACAAGCTGATCTCGGCACATAGTTTTGTGGCAATGAAGATTTCAAGGTCATCCCCAGGCTCCCTCCCTCTCTGCCCATTTTCCTTATTTGAGGGTCCTGTTAGGAATAACTTTTGGTTTGAGCAGGAGTTCTCTTACTCCAGTGAAAGTCGGTACATAGGTATTTTAATTAAGGTCGCACTGGAGCAACACAACGGGCTACTGTCCACGTTCGGGGATCAAACCCGAAGGGAAAGGTCCGAGGACAACACCACGTAATTTTGAACCACACCAGTGAAAGTCGACCGTGAAAAGAGAATAGGGAAAATATTGTATCGAATATCACAAGGTGACCTTCGGCAATTGATGAAGGGAAAGAACAGCCTTAAAGGAACGACTAAAATAGAAGAGCGGCCGACCCAACTGACACCGCGAAGGGAAGCAGAAAGAAGTGTTATGACTTATTTAGTAGCGCACAAGTGGCAATTGTTCGGGAATCGTCGGTGCGCCGATTGTTCCACGCGCGTGGGCAATTATTTATCCACGGCGCCATTTTCACAAGATGCCGCCTACATGGGCCTCTATTTTAGGGCAGATAGCCTGTCAAAAGGACAGAAAAACAATTTTCAGAAGTAAAACTAGCGAAATAGAAAAAGTTCTGGGACATTTAAAATATTTGTTTTTGTAGCTTTAGGTTTCGCGTTTCATACAGACAACTTTTCATTGTTCGATGATTGTTTGACGGTGATGACGTACAGCGTCTATCGTCTGTGGCGTTTTGGTACCACAGCAATACGATGGAGTCAGACTCAGTTAGCTACTTTTTAAGCTATTTATTTTACTTAAAAGGTTTCAATGACTGGAAAAATATCTACAAATTTCCAAAGAAAAAGGCACTGAACGACTGTTCATGCCAAAACAATTGGTTTCACTTCGCAGTTGATTTTTCCTACCATTGTTTTCCTCACCGTATAGCTGTCTCGAGAACTCATCGTCCACCACATGCTCCAGTGGCTTCTGCCCCTCGTCTCATTCTGTTTTTCGGATGAGTCCGCCTCGCTCTTGGAATGTCGATCGGGTGTTTTCCAGTGACACTTGCTACACTGAAGGATCGACAAATCCCACTCGGGCGAGTTCTCTCTTTGGATCCTGGAACCGTCAGAAAGTGATGTGCGAGAGCAGGTGCCAGATGCAAGAAATCGGCACCGACTGTCACACGTGTTCTTTGTTTTTCGGGGAGTCGTCTGCTCCCCTCTCGTGGTCGGCCCACGATGATCTGGGTGTCGAAAACGCTTTTTTTCCAGACGCCACACAATGGAGTGGTGAAAACTAAAACGATGTTTACACCAACGGCCAACCCCGAACTATGTTCGTCTAATATAGTCGAGTATGTATGAGGCCACTGTGAACATGTTGGTAAAAGCAGTTGGTTAGCGGCTCGGCCAACATGCTTGAGCATTTCTGGTGCGACGTACATAGTGGGTGTGTGGCGTGTTCGGAGCGGAGTTCGGCTTAACGATACCTTCCACCACGAGCCGAGCGTCCAACATCATCATACAACTCTTTGTTGTTGTTAAAAACGCCTTCACACCGCTATACTCGGTGGCAGGCTTTCTTGGCAGTATAGAAATACGCCGAGAGGAAACGAAACAAATAGTTCCCAGTGCCTTGTCCGATATTTGAGTGTAATGAGGCACTGCAACTTAGAAATGTGATTAACTTGTTAACCCCACACATATATAACGATTTTTTTGTCGTAAGTAGCGTGAAATGTTGAGTATTTTGCCTTCTACATGCGGCGTAGTAATTTCATTTAGAATCGCGCGCGCCAGCCAATAAGAGCCAACTGGCATTTTCCGCGCCCGCTCGATTTTTGTTGATTGGCGACATTGGCAGATATTTACTTAGAAGACTTCCCATAAGCGTTTTTAACGAAGTTGGTATCCTATTTATGGAATATGTGATGATTTATTTGGAGGACACTCACGGTTATTCCTCTAAAAAAATTTTTATTCTATTAAAAGTTTGTAGTAATGTTAAACAATAATCATTAAAAAAATATTTATATATATTACTTACAAAAATTGTTATAAATATTGTTCTAATAATTAAAAGTTAAAAAAAAATACGTTCTCTTCAATTTTATAAACTATTGTATTATATTCTTTAATAATTAATATTTTTAGAATTCTTAAAATTTAAGATTGCTGTAATCTTGTGTGTCCTCAAAATAAACAATCACATTAGCCAAAAGAAATATATTGATTAATATTGAATGAAAATAACTCAATATTGTGAAGCAGGTATTGAGTAATGTTAAAAAAGAACATCGAGCAGTATCGTAAAGCTAATATTGAGCAATGACAAAAAAGCACATCGAGCAATATCTTAAAACTCATTGAGCAATGTCAGAAAAAAATATTTATCGATGTCGAAAACAGATATTTAGCAGTATTGCCAGGAAGTCATTTTTACGCTTGGCAATATTGAACGACATATTGCACCCCGGCAAGAAAAGCGTCAACTCAAAATTGCAGCATTTGAGAAAAATCAACTTTAAGGATATTATAAATCTCATATTAAAATATAAGTTTTAAATAATTGAAGTACAAGCTTCTTTTAAATTTCAAGCAAGTATTATAGCGGTAAATTCTATTATATTCGCGGTCGAACAGTAATACAACACGCTGGGGCACACCTCATACATATTTTTCAATGACAACTTCAAAAATTTCATTTGCTACCTGGGATACTTCTTTTGGAAAATTTTTAGGACGCAATAATTTAAACAAATACCATTGCAAATTCAAAAAATATCTTTCGATATTACCTATTATTAATTGTATAAAAATGTCTTAAAACTACTATAATTGTGCTTTTCTTATATAAACTAACAGGCAAGCTGTCAAAACATTGACGTGCTAAATTTAAGGCCAAATTAGATTAATGCGCCAAGTTGGAAGCTTGTAAGTGTGACGTCTTCTCGATACCTCTGCCTGCAACCCAACACGAGACGGATCACTCACTTTATCCCTCGGCGATGGCGGGGCGTCAGTGCCAAGAAACGTTGCAATCTAGTATAGCGACAGCAAAAAAAGAACTAAGTGACTCCAGTTAAAGATTATTAGTTTTTATCGCTTTTTGGAAAATCTATCCTCCGCGCAAAATCGAAACGGAAACGAAAACAATAACTTTCTCCGCGTTCCTCCGCGATGAAAAAAACTTGGCATGCTTCCAAAGGCTGACGGCAAGGTTACGTAGGTAGAAAAAGTCCCGATTAGGGTGTTTCTTCTTTCGCGGAAGAAAGGTGTTGAAAAACCGACAGATAATAAAACTATTAAATTTATTTTTAAATCTGCTAGATTGAAAATTAAAATTCGCCACGACCCAAAAATTGCAAAAAATTCGGACTACCTGTGTGCCAAATCTCATTGCTGTAAGTGCCATAGAATCGTCAGGATTTTGCAGCCGCGAAACAGACAAACAAATACTTCCTAGTAGAGATGCATCTCCAGACGTGTATAATATGTGTGGGCCATCGAACATCCCTCGTTGCCACATGAGAGAACCCACGTAGCACTCACTCATCCAGCAATTGCGCAATTTCCTTCTAAAATCAACAAAAGGAGGGAGACGGGGCCTGAGGACGAAAGACATTGCAGCATACGGCTGCTAAGCTGTAAACTTTAATTTCTAGGGCATAAGATGGCACAAAACAATGTCAATTCATATAACTTTAAAATTGTCCATAAAGAATAAATTATTTTGAGGACAATTCTATTTTTGTAATTTGAACCCGATGAGATTACAGAAATAGCAATTAAGGTATCCAAACACGTTAAAAATGTCATTTTTGACCAAACATTCCTAACAAGTTTTCGTTTTTATTGGATAGAGTATTTATTTGACTTTCCAAAGCATATTTGATTTTTTTTCTCTGTTAATTACTTGAAGAGGTATTGAGATTTTAATCAAGGCGGGAAAACAGGAAGTAGGTATGGAAAACACCTGAAGTGGCCATTAAAAGCTTGTCAAAATCTAAATTTAAAGCTCACTTTTTTTTGCAAATTTAATTTTACAAAAGGTTTCTCAAATGTTTAAATGGTTTCTCTTTTGTAAATAGTGTGAATCGTATCCATTTGCATAGAAAATGTACTATCATACATATACACATCCTTTATATATATATATACACTCATTGCCATAAAAATTTGCGCACCAAGAAATAATTGTGGGATCGTAACGAAAGTTGGTATGAAGGTACATATCGACCAGACATGCATATGATTAGAAATGCAGCGTGATTGCGCATTTCGTAATGCCACTTGAGGGGGTTGAGCTTCGTTCTCCTTGGAGTATAAAACAGGTAAGCAGAGCTTGTTTGAGTGTACTTAATCTTTTGCAAAAGAAACGCTGAGGTAGACATGCCGTTACGCCGCCATCGAAGACAATATGAGCAGCTGTCAGAGTTCGAGAGGGGAAGCTGGGTGGTCAGCTCGGAGAGTAGCTCGTCAAGTAGACCGTTCTGATTTTACTGTGAGGTGTTGGGACCAGTGGACAGAAGAGACGTCATTTACACGGCGACCAGGCTCAGGACGCCCTCGACAGACCAGTAGTCGAGAAGACCGTCACATCATACGAAACGCACGCGTAGAGCCAACTGCCTCATTGGCCGCCATCCAGAGACAGGCAGCACCTTCACTACAGGCCCCTGTGTCTTCCCGAACCATCGTAAGGCGCCTGGATGAAGGACGTCTGATATCGCGGCGCCCATTACGTGTGCTGCCTATGACACCCACCCACCGACGCCTCCGTATGGAGTGGTGTCGCGCACGACGGGATTGGACTGCAACGGAATGGAACCAGGTCGTCTTCAGCGACGAATCTAGATTCAATTTGTGCAGTGATGACAATCTTGTTCGTGTGTGGAGGCCCCGTGGTGAACGCTTCTATCCTGCCTTCGCTTTACAGCGACACACCGCTCCCACAGAGGGTGTCATGGTATGGGGTTCCATTGCTTACGATACACGGTCACCCCTAATATTGAGCACAATGACAACCCAGCGGTACGTTCATGACACCCTTCAGCCACATGTGATGCCACTCATGCCAGGGCTCCCAGGAGCCATTTTTCAACAAGACAATGCTCGGCCACACACAGCAAGGATGTCACAAGACTGCCTCCGTCACATTACCGCCCTTACCTGGCCTGCTGGATCCCCAAATTTGTCACCAATCGAGCATATCTGAGATCACTTTGGACGGCAAGTTGGACACCCTACGAGTTTGGTCGAACTAGAGGCGCGTTTACAGCAACTGTGGAACGAGATGTCTCAGAATATCATACGGAACTTGTATGCCTCAATGCCCGCTCGTGTCGCATCGTGCATTTGCGCTAGAACAGAGTACTAAAACTTCCGTTCCTTTGTGCTTTTTTTTCAATAAATGATCCTTTTTCTTTGATTTTGTAATCATATACTTATATCAATGTGTTTAAATTTTCATGTGTATACATGTGTAAAATTTCGTTTCAGTTTGACGACTTTTTCTTGGTGCGCAAATTTTTATGGCAATGAGTGTATATCTAGATCGGAAGGTTCATGGTTCGAATCCGGGTATGGATGTTTGTAATCGTTTGGTGTAGAGGCAACTGGTGCTCCTTAAATCTGTCGTGGCCGAAAGTCCTCACGTTGGGTTGGTATAGAAATTTCGAGAGTGGGGTGCCAGCTCAGGTGTTGTCTCGTCATCTGACGTCAAGGGATTGATCCCGGACCGTCGTCAATAGCCCGTTGTGTTGCTCTAGTACGATGTTAATTTAAATTACCTTACCCTTTATATTCATATATACACTCAGGAACATTGAAAATAGCACGCCAAGAAGGGAACATTGGATTATAATAAAATTTAATACACATTATGATGCAGATGAGAGATTCACTTGATCCCAAAATCAAGACAATAAAACAAATACAGTGTGTACAATTATACAAATACAGTGTAACTTCAATAGCGCGTCGGAGCGCCTCCTGCTGCAATACATGCCGCAACACGGTCCGGCATTGAGTTGATTAGACGTCCGATGTTATCCTGAAGCAGATGGGCCCACAAATCTTGGAATAGCCACCACCAAATCATGTACAGAGTGACACGGCGGCATCTGGCGTTTCATCTGTTCCCACACATGCTCTATAGGGGACAAGTCCGGGGAGCAGGCCGGCCATGGAAGAGTCTGAACATGACGTAGGAAGTCTTGAGCAACTCGAGCTGTATGCGGACAAGCATTATCTTGCTGGAAAATTTCCCCTTGAATACAATTTAGGAAAGGTCCCACGTGGGGTCGAAGAATGTCATCAACATAACGCTGGCCCGTTAAGGTTCCACGTACCACAATTAGAGTGGACCGGCTATCATGGCTATGGGCCCCCAGACCATTACGCCTGCTGTGCGGGCAGTGTGTCGCGCGACAGCGTGGGTGGAATTGTAGCGTTTACCAGGGCGCCTCCACACCCGTTCCCGGTTATCATCTGTCCCCAAAACGAACAGGGATTCATCCCTAAACACCACGTTTTGTCAATTTGTAGCATTCCACGTTACTCTATCTTGGCACCACTATAGACGGAGTCGCCGATGTTTCGGTGTTAAAGGCAGTACACGAAAAGGGCGCTAGAATTGCAGATTCGCTTCTGCAAGTCGTCTGGAATTGGTTTGTGGAACAACTGGCACCCCTACATCTGATTGTATCGTGGAATGATTCACTGCGGCACTTCTCGTGGTGGGCATCATAAAGGAAATATGAAATTGAGCAATCGTAACCTTTTTATGTGCACAAGGATCATATGACCCAAACTACTAGTAACGTGACCCTTGGACTATTTCATCAGCTGATTGAAACGGAACATTCATCCTCTCATTGGTCCACGGAATGAGACGACGCCCATCCATTGATTCATCATCGGATGAGCTATATGACAAGACTTGGTCATTTCGGTGATTTTTGTCACTACTCTATTGAAATGCGCATTCCAACACCCACCCTTTCATTAAATGTCGAGTCACCAAATGTGGCGATAAGTAGAGCAGTCACGTGACTACTAGTCGACAGGTTGGTCACATATTTTGAAGCCCATCTCCATAGCAACGCTCAGTCTACTTACGTATCGCGTGTAGAAGAAGTCTTCAGTGCAAACAAACTGTTGGGAACTAGCAGCGATGTGGCGACATTTGGTGGTTTCGCGACCTTCTTATATCGCCAAGAGAGAGGGGTACAGGAACACTAGCGCCATCCGCATTTAGCTTTTCAAAAAAAGTCTCTTATACTTTGTTCTAGAAGGCCATTTCTCTAGACCTCCCCAAAAGGCATTTGGAAAACGTGAGTTTCTATCCCTCCCTTAGGCATGCATCTCAGTGGGTATGATCGATTGGGGACTGGAACAACCCTGCCTGGCGGATGTCGACTTTTTCCTCAATTCTATTTCTTTTTATCCTGGAATATGTTCTTTTTTTAGTTCCTCCGTGCTTCCGGGTCTCGGGATGACATTTGTCAGCAGTTTTCTTTCTCCGAGGAACAAATGAAAAAGCGGTCGGGGACATGTCCGAATCCCAAAATCGATTGGAAAAACCGTTGTACGGTTTCCCCGGATTTATTTGTGCTAGACGGCGCAGGTCTGTATTTCAAATGGTTTGTTTTCAGACCTTTGCTTCTGCGGAGGGTATTGGGGATGCAGTCACGGGTTGCTGTTGCGGTATCAATGGAATTGAGTGTGTACATTCATTTTAACTTTCTGGGTCATACGCGTAGATCCTTCCTGCAGTCTTCTTGGCTTGACAAACAATCAGTTTTGACATTCCTGACCTATGAAATCTTTCCTAGAGAGAGAGAGAGAGAGAGAGAGAGAGAGAGAGAATTCTTTCAAACAATATCTATAAACACTAACCTCCAATAATAGACCGGACATACGAGCGAGATTCTGGGCATACTTTCAACAAGGTTTTGATACACAGCCATGGGTGTTTGTGTCCATTCCTGCTGCAAGAATGTCGCCAGCTCAGCTGTACATTTCGGACGTGGTTCCCTGGTCCGTAAGCGCTCAAATTCGACTCACATATGTTCTATGGGGCTTAGGTCGGAACTCTGAACAGGCCAGGGAAGACGCTTTACATGCATACCTTGGATACCACTGCTTGACAGAGGCTGCAACATGACACACATTGTTCTGGAAGTAACATTCCATAAAATTGCCAAAGCATAGGAAGAACCTGATTGTCCAAAATGTTCATGTAGGTGTCAGCATTCAATTGACCAGTAACAACATGCAAAATCCCAGGCCATACCACAAAAAAAAAAGTACACCAACACCGAACTTGACACTTGGAACGATGCACTCGGGTAACCAGACGTTCGCCAAGCACGCCCATCCGACTGGAAGAGCGTGTAGCGTGACTCGTCGCTCCATAAAACAGTTTTCCAGTGGTCCACAAGTCCAGCTGTGACGTGTCAAACACCAAGCGAGTCTGCCGGCTTTGTTGGATGGGGTGATATTAGATTTGTGTGCGGCAACACATCTGTTGCATATCCATGGAAACGATAAGCCACTTATTCTGTTTTTCATACTTTGCTGTGAGATGAATGGCAACAGGAAGCTCGACAAAAAGGAAAAATAGAACTGTTCGCATTTTGTTTGGATTGTGAGTTTTTGAATTGAGTAGTGATTGTAAATAGCTAAGATATGTATATAAAATGTAAATAACCTATTAAAGAAACTTCTTGTCAGTTAATTCATAATAACAGTCTCCTTATATATATATATAAGAAATGAGTGTTATCATAGTTCGCTGTCTTTAGCGACAACATCCGTCGATATTGAGAGCGTATTGTAACGTACACTTCCGGAATATCTTTTAAATGTTATGATAATATTTCTTTTTCCTTATTCCAAGATATTGTGATACTTCCTGTGTTTATTTATACTTCTTATTACTCTTGGAAAGGATATCTTTTCTTTTGACATATTTATGTGAGCTTAAATGGTTTTCCCGGAAGTTCATTTTTTTTCTTTTATGTATAACGTTGGTGAAAAGATATTTTTTTTGTAACGGCTTTTTTAGAGTCGATTGGAAGCTTCGTTGAAGTGTGGACTGAGTGCAGTGTTGGAATGGCGTGTTTCAGCCGTTATGTTTAAAACGTATGATGAGAGGTAGTTGTAACGGTGATGTCGCTACCATATTGTAAATAAATTTTTCTTTAATTCTTTAAAAAAGTCTATTTCTTTTATCACGACGTTACAGCTACCTATTAATGGTGGCATGCACTGCGATCGTTCCCATTAAATTGAAGTCTTGGACATCCCGTCCTGATTTGAGAATAAACTGTGGACATTTCGTCCTGTGTTCAGCGAAAATTTGCGTGCGTCCTGCAGCAACGAAGAAGGCCATCCGGTCTGAAGTTTTTGGACATCCCGTCCTAGTGAGTGGAATATTTGCGTGCGTCCGGCAGCAACGAAGGGGCCATCCGGTCCGAAGTTTGTGGACATCCCGTCCTCGTGAATAGAGTATTTGCGTGCGTCCGGCAGCAACGAAGGGGGCCATCCGGTCCGAAGTTTGTGGATATCCCGTTCTGTTTCTGTGCATGAAACGTGGCCTGTTACTGCGTGTGTCAAGCAACGAAGCTTAGTCCGGTCAGTATAATTGGGACATCCCGTCCTGTTCCTGTGTGTGAAACGCGTGTGTGTTCAGCATCGAAAGGGCCATCCGGTCCGAACTTTTTGGGCATCCCGTCCTGTCATCGTCAGCAAAGTCCAGTTCGAACTTTGGGTTCCTGCTCAAGGACTTCCTGTGTACCATCAAGAAACTGTTCCAGATAAGTGGTTTCGGTTTTAAATCTAAAGTTTTATGCACTATTATATTTAATGTACAATTTTACTTCTGTTTTTGTGATAACTTCCATTTATCGTAACAGGTTTCGAAACAAAAAAATTTCTTAATTGCAAATTTTGCTTTTATAATAGAAATTAGTTTTGATTTGGAATTTATGTGAAATAGAAATTTAAGAGATTTTAGTTGTCGTAGATGATTATTTATCTTAATTAATAATTTAAAATTGTTTTGTATTTGAAATGGTATTTTGATTTAAATTTTTTTTTAATTAATTTTCTTTTGAAGGTCTTTTGGGTTACAAAATTGGTTTTTGTACATTTATTTCTTTTCTATTGTTCTATTGTCTTTGAGTTATATTTCTTGTGGCTTGGCTATAAGGTAAGTCAGAATTCTGGACGGTTTCGGTTTCGAAAAGTTTTCATTTTGTACCTTACGTTATATTTGAGTCCAAAAGGGGGAAACTGTTTAGAATTTAATCATGACTTATTTAGTTAAGGGAAAGAAAGAGGACTTGATCAAATTGGTGGAGGAGATAGATTTAGAAATCACCGTAGAAAAATCCATAAAACAGTTAGTGAATCTTATTACTTCAAGTGAGGGATATGATGAGGAATTCACCAAAGCACTTTTTGGTAGAATTATAGAAACTCGAAAGAAAAATGAAGCCTTTGAAGTGGAAGATAAGCGGAGAATTGAAGCCCTCGAAGAAAAGCGGAGAATTGAAGACCTTGAAGAAAAGCGGAGAATTGAAGACCTTGAAGAAAAGCGGAGAATTGAAGCCCTTGAAGAAAAGCGGAGAATTGAAGCCCTTGAAGTGGAAGAAAAGCGGAGAATTGAAGCCCTTGAAGTGGAAGAAAAGCAGAAAGAACGAGAGTATGAATTGGAAAAATTGAGAATAGAAGCAACTAGACAAACCCAGCAAGGTGCAGTTGATCATTCTAGACCATCGAATCGAGACTTGACCAAGATCCTTCCGAAATACGACATGAAAGATGATATGAGTCTTTATTTAATCTTGTTCGAGCGACAGGCAACTTTGCTGTCGTTGGGAAAAGAAATGTGGGTATCTCACCTACTAAGTTTGATCCCCCAAGAGATTGCTCATATAATAGCCCGTGAACCAGCTGACCTAGCTACAAATTATGATCACATCAAAAATATTCTGTTAAAAAGGTTCAAACTAACACCAGAAAGATTTCGACAGTTATTTAGTTCACACCATAAAGCAGTTGATCGGAACTGGAGGGATTTCTATCATGAATTGTCTACTTATTTCGATGGATGGATTGCAGGTTGTCAGGTCCTTACTTTTGAAAAACTGAGAGATTTGATCATCACAGATCAGATGAAGAAAAAAACACCATCCGAATTCAAAGATATGTATCTCAGAGAATGGACAGAAATAAACTCCCCTACAGATTTGGTGGAACTGTTGGAGAAGTTTGAAGACGTTAGACGAACTGTGAAACGATACCCTGTCTTTGCGAAAGACAAATTCGAGGGTCGAGTTCAAAACAAGTTTGAAAAGACCGATAATCCACCAAGGAGAAGTGATACCATAAATGGTAAAGGGGTTAAGATAGAACGAAGATTTTCCGAACAAGACCCAAATCCGGAATTCGACCGCAGGAGACAGATGCGGTGTTTTCATTGCAATCAGCCTGGTCATATCCGACCAAATTGTCCAAAGTTGAAGAAACCTTCGGAAACTGTAAATTACATTTCGGACATAGAACCTGAGAAGTACCTGGAACCGTATATCATGAAAGGAAAAATAAACGGTCAGGATATAAATCTACTAAGAGACACCGGAGCGACCATTGACATTGTGTGTCGGAAATTGGTGAATTCAGCTGACATGACGGGTGAACATGTTTGGGTACAGCAACCTTTGGACTCCAGCTCAACTTGTTTACCTCTTGCCGAAGTTTTGGTAGAGTGTGAATTGGGAAAAACACTCACTAAAGCTGCTGTGATTCCAGATGAACTAGACCGCGGACGATATCTTTTAGGGAATCGGACTGCTGCCTTGTTAAAAAGGGAAGATTGTCAATCTGTGGATCAACTAAATGCAGTACTGACAAGGCATCAGAAAAAAGTGAAAGAAAGGGAAGAATCTCAATCTTTAATTAAAGAATCCGAAAAACCTATCCCAGCCGAAGAATTTATTACATTGGAAAAAAAATGAAATGGAAGCAGGGGAAGTAAGTGACGAGTTCACTCATGTGGCAGAAGATCAAGATATCACTGAATTGTTAAAAGTGGATACTGAGCAACTAATCAAGGCTCAAGGTGAAGATGAAGAGATGAGCTCTCAAGTAAAACAAATCCAAAATGGAAACCCTCCTAAAGATTTTGAACTTGTGAAAGGCCGACTTTTGGTAAAGATTAAGAAAGACAAGAGTGGTATCGAAAGGAAGCTCATCGTCGTGCCCATAGAGTATCGAGAAAAGTTACTGAAATTGTGTCATGAAGGCACGTCAGGTCATCTTGGGACCACCAAGACCAAAGACAGAATGACCAAGTACTTTTTCTGGAAAAACTGTTACAAAGAAGCAGAGGACTTCGTGAAGGCTTGCGATTCCTGCCAGAGAGCTGGAAAGGCAAGGGACAAGAAAAAAGCGCCCATGACTCTTGTTCCAGTGATTACTGAAGTTTTTTCCCGTATTAATATTGACGCTGTAGGACCTTTGCCCGTGACGGACTCAGGCCAAAGATACCTGATTACGGCAATGTGTATGTCGTCGAAGTACCCAGATGCTGTGGCAGTACCAAACATAACATCTAGATCCGTAATTAATGCTCTCCTTCAGATTTTTAGTCGAATGGGTTTTCCTAAGGAGATTCAACACGACCAGGGAACCTCGTTTATGAGCGAACTAACATCAGAATTTTTTGAACGTTTCGGCATCAAGGTGGTACTTAGCTCTGTGTATCATCCCCAGAGCAATCCGGTAGAAAGGTTTCATCGAACCCTGAAACGGATTTTGAGAGTTTTGTGTACCGAAGAAGGACCAGATTGGGAGAAGCATGTCCATGCAGTCTTGTTCGCCTTAAGGACAGTTACTCATGAATCCACCGGATTCAGTTCAGCTGAATTGGTTCATGGAAAAAACTTACGGACTTCCGTCACTCTTCTGTATGAAAACTGGTTACAGCCGGAAGAAGGAAATGCTTCAGTTGTTGAATATATCCTCAATCTTCTCAGAAGATTGGAAAAATGTCGCTGCCTAGCCATTGAAAATATGGAGGAAGCTGCCAAGAAAAGAAAAAAAGGGTACGACAAAAATACCGTGAAACGTGAATTCAATGTTGGAGATAAAGTACTGGTACTGGCACCCTCACCTGTAAATAAGTTAGCGGTTCAATTTAATGGTCCTGGGACCATTGAAAGCAAGATTTCGGAGACGAACTACTTTGTTGCCCTGCCTAACCGGAAAAATTCGTCACAAATCTACCATGTAAATCTTTTAAAACCTTATTACCAGAGGCCTGAATTCATAAATCTGGTCACTACTTGTGAGGATGAAGAATCAGAGTTGGAAGAAGAATTCCCCCCCCGTGGAAAACAATCCCAATATTTTTTATCTCGAGGAGATATTGAGAAACAGTGAAGTGAAAGGAAGACTGGATGACGACCAGATTGACCAGCTCAGTTGTATTATATGTAAATATTCCAATTGTTTCTCAAACGTGCCTGGCCTCACAGATCGTATCCAGTTTGATATCGAACTTTCTGAAATAAAGCCCATCTGTGCGAAGCCATATCGAATGTCGGTCCGACATTCGCAGATCTTGAAAGCCGAAAAGGAAGGTGCCGCTATTGTGTTTGCTGTCAAGAAGCTACGATGCTACCTGGATGGACCTACCAGGTTCTTTATCCAAACTGATCATAATCCTCTAGTATGGTTAAAAAAGAACTCTGTGGTAAATCCACGTCTCATGAGATGGGCTCTTGCATTGCAGCCCTGGAACTATGAGGTAATCCATCGTCAGGGCAGAAAACACCAGAATGCTGACAGCCTTAGCCGACTGTTCTGAGTTACCAAAATGTCCTTTGAGTTTATTTTTATAGTTTTGTAGGTAACTTGTGTGTGTGTGTGTGTGTGTGGCGTTGTATATATGTTTGTAAATATTTGTATAAAATTTTGTAGAATTTAGTTTTTTTTTTTGAAAAGTTATGGTAACTTTTTACAGGGTAAAAAGTTATTCTAAGGGGGGAAGAGTTGTAACGTATACTTCCGGAATATCTTTTAAATGTTATGATAATATTTCTTTTTCCTTATTCCAAGATATTGTGATACTTCCTGTGTTTATTTATACTTCTTATTTCTCTTGGAAAGGATATATTTTCTTTTGACATATTTATGTGAGCTTAAATGGTTTTCCCGGAAGTTCATTTTTTTTCTTTTATGTATAACGTTGGTGAAAAGATATTTTTTTTGTAACGGCTTTTTTAGAGTCGATTGGAAGCTTCGTTGAAGTGTGGACTGAGTGCAGTGTTGGAATGGCGTGTTTCAGCCGTTATGTTTAAAACGTATGATGAGAGGTAGTTGTAACGGTGATGTCGCTACCATATTGTAAATAAATTTTTCTTTAATTCTTTAAAAAAGTCTATTTCTTTTATCACGACGTTACAGTATAGTTCATTCCGCAAACTATTGGGGTGAACCGTAATCCCTGCTGCCTGTTGAAAATCAGTATTGATGATTTGGAGTGGTTTCTTGCGGTTCTTACGAACCTCACGCTTCAGGACATGCATATCCCGTTCTGTCAGTTTACGTGGACGACCAACGTGTGCAGTTCATGTCCCAACTCCCGTAGTCTTTCACTTCTTCACGACATCACCAACAGTTGACCGTGGCTGTGATAATTCTACCGTAATAGCGCGAATAGACTTGTCAATAATGTAACAACCAACTAGTATTTCAAAGTTACTTTCGCTTCGACATACTGTCACAATTTCACACAGTACTAATGACGTTCCCACTTCGCGTATCGTATTTAACCTTAACAGATCAAATGCGAGCACTGGATTTGCATAAAATCCGACGTGCAGTCGAATTTTATCCAAATCCACTGTTCCTTATTGTAGAGTAATGTATATACTAATTCTATTACGTGGCACACAAAAAGATGTTATTTGTTTTCGCGTTTTAGCAACATTGTACGATTGTTTGTTTACAACGAAGTCTCGCGCCTCAATTGAATTCATCGCGTTATCGGCCATTTTCAGGCCCAACAATTATAGTTCAACAAGACGATAGCTCTACAACTTTCGACAACAATCTCAAGGAAAATGTGTAAAGTTGGCTCGACTGCTTGGGAAATGTACACATAAACAACATGCTGGGTATTCGATTTCCAAAGCAGCGCTCACATTTTGAGTCAAAATTTGCTAAAAATTTTCATTTCAATTCCAAATTGTCCGAGTTCTGATTCCAGAGGTACTATATAACGTTTCTGTAATATAACAAATTTATAATTGAAAAATATTTTTTTGGAATATCACATTTTGTAAGCAATACCTTCTGCTAGGACAGGCCTCGAAATATAATTTATAATACAGGTGCACCTAAGTTTTTCAATTAGGTGCACAGGTTATACTTTAGGTGCCCCTTTAAAAAAAACGTAATATAAGAGCATTAATGTAATATAATAGATGGCTCCACCCCTTACGCGTTTACGCTTGCTAATCCCCTGTAAAAATTTCGTTTTTTCAACTTTGACGCTTAATAAACTCTAAACTATTAGCCGCAACGGAAAAAATCTTCAAAAATTGTCCAGGGAACACAATGAAGAACAAACCATGTTAATTCCGTAATTTTCTTATCCGTACTTTCTCAGGAAACTGTCTATGAATCGAGCTAAACAAAACAGTTTTCAATCCTGCAACGGCGGAGTCAACTTGTTTTTAATATAGAGAGAAACTACTTTATTAATTGGGTATGTTTATATTGGTTAGAGTAGTAGATAGTAAATAAAAATATTTCAACATCTAAATTCTCCCTTCTCCGGCGCACGGTTGTCACGACAGTCGCTTCAATATAGCTAGCTGGAAAATGTTTCGATCATAGGAAAATTCTGGTAGCAGTGACAAAAATAAACATTCCTCCTGCATAAACCCGTTACGACACAGCGATTTTGTTTTCGCATATTGTGTATTTAGGATTTTCAATTACGTTCCTTTAGATCGAGAGGTAGATACTAATATTTTGTTCAAACATCAAAATAAAATAATTAACAAATAAATAAATAGCATAATTAACAAATTATTTTTAACGTTAGGTGCACTGCAAGCACCTAGAAGGAAAAAATTAGGTGCACTATTTTATTTCCATGTGCACAGTGCACCTGGGTATTTCGAGCCCTGTGCTAGGACTTGTGTCTTCATTGATGCGAGCGAAGCGAACCAACAAGTATTGCAAAGCAATCCTCCGGGGGTTGGCAAGCATTAGCGAGCAGGGGACGGGCCTCCTAGTACGTCCATATTTGGTGTGGTGCAAGAGACTCTGAATTCTTAGAGAGTTGAACAACTGAAGGTAGAAACGCACACCAGAGCATCCAATAACTCTGAGTGGTTCTCTTGTATTTGGCTCTACAACATGGGCCGCTGTAGCCCATAAGATGAGTACTGTCTTAGCAACCGGAGGGTTTCGAGTTTGAAACTCGATCTAACCAAAGACGTCGTCTTTGGTTGGTGAACGTTAACATTTGTCGTGGACTCAAATGTTTTCACATTGTCATGGTGTGGAAGCGTGGCAAGTGGGGTGACAGTTCATGTGTGACCTCGTCATCTGTCCATGGCTGAAAATGACGAGGTCTTTTCCTTCGGGATCGACGCCGGATCGTTGCCCATTGTGTTGCTCCAGTGCTATGTTACCTGGCGAGATGAAATCGGAGTTGCTGAATTAAACTCTGCAAAAAAGCATATCGGTTCACCTTTAAACTAATGTTACACACAGACTTATTCAAAACCACAATACCAACTTAGTCGAACCAGGCTGTGTGGGCTGTAAAAACTGGACAGAGCAACACAAAACGTTCTACCTAGAGGGAAAATCAATTCATTGGCATGTAAAACGTAAGGTAGGTAGGCACTTAATTAACGTCGCAATGGAGCTGCATAACGGGTTCTTGGCGACTGTCCAAGATCAATTGATACTCAAGGGAAAGATCCGAGGACAACACCACGATAGTTTGAACCATACTAAGATGTAAACACCTGACCTCTCCAAACTTCCACACCACGCCAACGTGAGAACACGTGTGTCCACGGCAGATTGAACGTGCACTAGTCCCTACGTACTCAACTGTATTTCTCTGAACAGAGTTTTGAACTCGATTGTTAATCCGTTGCTCTTCCAAAAGGGAAAACAACTGCCCAATATACACTCCCCTACAATAATGGACCGGACAGCAAGATGTGATGGCATGAGGGAAATAATACATGCTTTGATATGGGGATGGTCCCCCACGTGCTACAATTACACTATCAACCCTTCTGGGAATTCTTTCAACAAGGTTTTGTTACACAGCTATGGGTATTGGTGTCCATTCCTGCTGCAAAAATGTCGCCAGCTCAGCTGTAGATTTCGGACGCGGTTCCCTGTTCCGTAAGCGTCGCTCTATCTCGTCCCACACACACATGGCTTAGGTCGGGACTCTGAGCAGGCCAGGGAAGATTCACATGCATACCTTGGATACCACTGCTTGACAGAGGCTGCAACATGGCACTCATCGTCCTGGAAGTAACGTTCGTCCATTCCATAAAATTACCAGAGCGTAGGAAGAACCTGATAGTACAAAATGTTCATATAGGCGTTCCATTGACCAGGAACAACATACAAAGGTCCCAGGCCATACCACGAAAAACACCCTCAAACAAGTAGTCAGATTCTATACAAATCCTCTGACGTCCGGTCCACTATTGTACGGTAGTGTATCTTTTAAGCAGATTGCGATATGATTTGATGATGCATTTCTTATCATGAAAATGACTACGTAGTGTCGTATCGAAAAAATGACTACAAGAGTCTCCTTAAGATATGAGAAGTTAAATATAGTGGCGAGTGTGGGGATATACCTATTCTGAGTGACGTCAGTAGGCTTGTTTTTTGGAACACAAAGCCATCACTTCGCCCAGAAATCCTTTAAAAAATGAATTTCGAATTGATTTATCGTAGACTTAGAGCAGAAACGCATTGACATTTTTAGGATACGCATTATTTGACATTTAATGATTCTTTTCATGCGTCAATCATACACTATCAGAATGTTAATAACATTTTTTACCTAATTATTAATAGTCTTTAATCGGCTGTTAACTTAAAAGTAACTCCGATATCTATCATACCAGCACAAAACTAAAATCTTAGCAGACCGGTTTTTTTTTTTTGCATTGAAAATCCTTCTCACAGGAACCAACCAAAGACCGTCGTGTATGAAGGGTGCTGGTGCACGTTAAATCTGTCTTGGCCTCAAATGTCCTCACGTTGGCGTGGTGGGGAGAGAATGGGGGTGCTAGCTCAGGTGTTTCCTCGTCCTGGCCGTGGTTCAAAATGACGTGGTGTTGTTCTCGAATCTTTCCCTTTGGAATTGATCCTGGACCGACATCAATAGCCCGTTGTGTTTTTCCGGTACGACGTAATAAAACACCGACCCACCTTCTCATAAATTTTCTCTAAAATAGCAAAACAAAACAAATAAAACAAATTCGAGGAGAAACCGCCCTTGCAAAATTATCGAAACGCCGCCAGAATCAAAAAGATAAATATCGATTCTGTCCTCATACATTTTTCCCGTTCCACCTTTAAAAAAAATTATAAATGCGTTACATTTCGCGGACACGACTTATTTTCTTTTCCAGAGCGCAGCTAAATTGCGCGGAATAAACACAATTTGGGCCCGTTCTCAAAAAACAAAAAAAAGGTAAGAAAAACCGCAACTCCCGAAGACCTACCAATTGGCGTACGATACACTCGTGAATAAATGAACGGTCACCATGGAAACGCCGGTCGTCGCCATGGCAACCGATCGCCGTCGCTCCGGGAGCGGGGCAGTGTGTTTACAATGGAATAAAATTACGTTTTAAGATGCTATTTGGCTGCAATATAATGAAGCTTTTTAAAATTCAACGATCGCATTCCGAGTCGATTCTGGAAGGGGGATCCCCACGGGGAAGGGAATGGCGCTCTGAAATTCGTTTTCATAAAGAATAATTTAATTGCGTTTTTGGAAAGTCGGCGTTGGATATTTGTCGTTGGACTTATTTTTCGACATTAATTTGAGTAGTTAAGATTCAGTTTTTTGAGAGGATTTGTTTTTGTGTTACTGGGGTTAGGGAGCAAGTCGTTTGTTAATCGATTTTATTTTTTTGGTTTTCACTATTTATTATTCGGAACGAAGTGGTTTGGGGATTTATTTTTATTGCCTGCGGGGATTATATTACGAAGATGATTCAATTTTTTTTTTATCGAGTTAATTTTTTTATGGAATAGTTTAGTTATGGAACAAAATAGTGCATTTCTTTTTCATGAAATCGCTTTGATTTCAACATTGAGTCAATTTCCGAATCAACGTTGCATTCGCTTTCAGTCCTTTATATGTAAGGACGCGATAGCTCAGCTGTAGAGCAACGGATTACAAACCACTGGGTTGCGAGTTCGAAACTAGGTCCAGTCAAAGACAGTCTTGTATACGGGGGCTGGTCCACCTTAAATCTGTCGTGGCGTCTAATGTTCTCACGTTGCCGTGGTGTGGAAATGGGGAGATTCGGGTGCCAGCTCGGGTGTTATTATGCTGACCGTGGTTCAAATGACGAGGTGTTATCCTTGGGTCTTTCCCTTGGGGTGACCGTCATGGCTCATTGGTTATGTCCACTGCGCTATCAATCTTCGAGTTGTAGGCCACCACATGCAGGACGGTCTTTTGTTGGAACGAGTTTCGAAATCGCAAATCTTCTGTTGCTAATTCGAGTCCCTACCAACTCTCGTTTAGGTAACATATAGCGTAACTCAGCATGTTACTCGAATTTCAGCGACGCAAAACGCCGTTTAAACAGCGATGAACAAAGTTGCTTGTTATATTTTTCCTTCTCTGGTAGACTGACATTGAAAAAAGCCTTCTCAGATTGTGTCACGTGTGGCGCGGCTTCAGGTTGAGATAATCGTATTTATTGAACGTCGCACTGAAGCTATTGGTGATGCAATGGGATGTTGGTGACAATCCGGGATCAACCTCCGAAGGGAAAGATTCGAGGACAACACTTAATTTTAACCACGGTCAGCCCGATATTTTTCGAGGGATTTTCATCCGATGACAATAGCTCGTTGTGTTGCTTCTATGCAATGTTAATTAAGTACCCAAATCTTATGACAGGTCTCTTCTGTGAAGATATATATAGGTGGCGGTAGTGTATGTTCGACGAAACGAATTTCCTGTACGTATTATAAGCATGACGTCAGTTGACTTGAAAAAAAAAAAAAAATTTCAACACTTGAATGAAAATTCCAAAGAATGAATTAGGACCGGTTGGAAGAATAACGGATTAGCAACCGGAGGGTTGAGCGTTCAAATCCGACAAACACCATGTGATCATCATGGGTCTGCCACAAGAGGGGAACAGGCGACCACCTAAAAAAAGAACACGTGTGTTACAGTCGGTGCCGAATTTTTGCACCTGCTTGTCACACATATCACTTTCTAACGGTTCCAAGATCCAAAGAGGGGAATCGCACGCTTGGGATTGACACCCCTTCAGTGTTGCAGGTGTCATTGGAAATCACCCGATCGACATTCCAAGGGTGAGGCGGACTTTCCCGAAAAACGGAAAGAGAGGCGAGAGAAGAGGGCTGTAGCAGAGAGAGCTCTCTAAAGACAGCTATACTGTGAAGAAAACACTAATAAAAAAACTTTTGTTTCTGTATTCACATTCGTTCATCGATTGTGGAATGTACATAATGCTGTTAATATTTTTTCAATTGTTATTGAAAACCTTTTAAGTGACATAAATAGCTTAAAAAGATTGTTAACTGAGTTTAACTCTATTGCATTGCTGTTGTATCCAAAACGCCACAACCGTCGGGTACAAAGGAGGCTGGTGCACGTTAAATCTGTCGGGGCATCAAATGTCCTCACGTTGGCGTGGTGTGGAAGTTTGGAGAGTGGGGTACCTCAGATGTTGCCTCGTCATCTTTCCTCGATCTTTCCCTTGGGGATTGATCCCGGACCGTCGTCAATTGCCCGTTGTGTTGCTCCAGTACGACGTTGATTGGATACCTACCAACCAAAGAATGAATTTCGAATTGACCCGATATGATAGTTGATTGGTGAACACTAATGAGATCATACGCCAATCGTTCTTCAAACGGGTCCGCGGTAGCCCAGTTCTAAGAGTAACGGATTTGCAACCGAATTGTTGCGAGTTCGAAACTCGATCGAACCAAAAGCCGACGTGCACTTGTCAACTGACTGCAGTTCAAAAGGACTAGGTGTTGTCCTTGGAACTTTCACTTCGGTCTAGATCAGTGTTTCCCAACCTTTTTTGTGCCATGCCCCACCTAAGCCTTTCTAAAATTCTTATCCCCCCCTATGTAACATATACATAATTTTTAATATTAAAAAATCAAATTGTTCACTTAAGAAACTTAAATGATAGGTTTTAGGAAGAAATCAAATTCTTATGCCCACCTAAGCCACCCTAAAAAAGAAAAAAAAACATATTTTTTCCATTTAACAAATTTTTCAGGAAAATTATGCTTTTAAAATGAAAATAAATAAAAATCAAATCAAATACTTACCAATTATATCTATACAATGTATATATTTTTTAAATCAACGAGACTTTTATAACAGTTTTTACGGACGCCTATTTCAAATTAACACCAACTGAATGCTGCGAAACACTATAGAAGTTGCAACGGGCCATTCAGATGCGAACAACTGCATTGGTTAGCGAGATTTTAAAGCGTCCGGGTGTCCACGCGGAGTCTGTCGTCTGCCGCAGGGAGGTTAACTGGACGACGCCAAAAACCCAGTTGATATTTTGGTCTCGTCAAACGAATTTATAATATTTATTGGCCGCAATTATTTAAGAATTTGCTTTTTTCTTTCAATTTTGGCACCGAAATCTAGCATTGCATTTAAATGGCCCGGAGCAAAAGGGTTAAACTCGTGTCGAGTCCATTTTCGAATTGCCCCCTTTTACAATCCAATTGCCCCCTTGTGGGGCGTGGGCCCCACGTTGGGAAACATTGGTCTAGATCAAGTATTGACCGTCCCCAATAGCCTCTTGTGCCGTTTCCTGTATGTGGCGTTCATTCCGCTACAAACCAACTGTTCCCCAAACGGCGTAAACAACATTGTACGATAAATCCGATCTTTTGTCATGTGAGAGCATTGGGAACCGACCGTCCGGTTCGTCTGCCTGCCCTGAAAATCCTTCTCAAAGTAAACAAAACCTCTTTTTCCCGATCACCCCGAGCAGTTATGTCGCGTTCTCCGCTAAGGCGTAGTTTTATGCCATTAAATTACCATAAAGTGCTAATTAAAAACCAAGTGCCCCTGTGTGTTGGTGAAATAAAATAAAACATGAACACTCGGCGATGCTTCCAACGGTAATAAAAAAAAAATGAAACCCAAGAGCGCTGTTTTATTTCGCTTGTGGTTCCGGAGCGAACGTTCGCCATTCTTCATCTTTTCGAATTCCAACTTTTTTGTGTGATCAGTATGCTTAGAGCGAGTCTTCTTGTTTCCCCCCAAAGCGTAAAAAACAAAATCGCTCGGCAGAACTTGTTTGGAACTCAAACATACCTGGTGGCGATCTGCACTCCATGGCGCCGCTCTCACATTGGCATTCTTCCACATGTTTTTCTGAGTGAGATTACTACTGTGGAAATACTGCCATTTGTTTCCATACTCTAAATGGAACGAGGGGGAATTTATTATTGACGCAGAGAGCATTTATTGAAGATTGTGATGGTCGCCGGTCAACACACTGAATAATATTGGCCATTGCATCACCATGGGACGTTGTCGGGGGTGTCCACTGACAACCAACCGGCCGAGGAGAACGGAAGGGGTGAAAAAGAGGAGGAGAACGGACGTGCGAGGGTCCTTTCGCTGGCATAGACCAAAAACTGGAACTGTAAATAGAACGGATGTAAATATACATGTCAAGTACCCATGAAGTAGTATCTTTCTCTGTTAAGCTATACATAGATGATTTAGAAAACACCACGCAAAAATACGCGTTATGACGGTGATGCAGTCGGTAGGATATCAGAGAGTCGATCCATTTATCATTCAATTGGTAATTAATTAACGTCAAATTGGAGCAACACAATGGGCTAGCGGCGACGGTCCGCGATCCATCCCTGAAGGAAAGATCCGCGGACAACGTTTTTGAACCACGGTCAGATGACAAGGTCAACGCTTGAGCTGGCATCCCTCTCTCCAAACTTCATCATCACACCAACGAGAGGACATGAGAGGCCGCTACAGATTTAACGTGCATCAGCTCCGCAATCTTTGGCAGGACAGTTTCGAACTCTCCGATTGGCAATCTGTTACTCTTCCAACCGGCCCCAATGAAGAATGAGTCGTTACAGTTTCATTCGCTTGGGAATAAAAAATTTAAAGGCTGCCTATTGGTTTTATAGAGCTTTTTAAGGAAGGTAAGGTAGTTTTAAGTAACGTCGTACTACAGCAACACAACGGGCTATTGACGACGGTCCGGGATCAATCCCCTTAGCGAAAAGAACCAAGGACAACACCACGTCCACTCAGCTGACGAGGCAACTTCGAACTTCCACACCACGCCAACGTGAGGAAAGTGGAGGCCAAGACAGATTTAACGTGCACCAGCTCCCACTAACACGATGGTCTTGGGTTGGACCTAGTTTCGAACCCACAACCTCAGTTTGCAATCCGTTGCTCTTCCGACAGGGCGATCGCGGCCTCTAAAAAGACAAATAAAAAACCACCGATAAAACACAAAAGCCTTATGAAAAACGCAGGATGTTCTGCGATCCGTTCCGTGACTTTGTGCGAATTTTGATGTGGAACACCAACACTTCCACCCTGACCGGAACCAGCGTTCCACACTTTCCCCCAGAGAGGGGAGGAAAGGAATTTTCGAATCGGAACTTGAACCCACGCAGGGACCCATCAGCAGACAATGAAATAACACACATAGCACATGGCAGGTGAATTATACCAGCAATAAAAACACAAGCGTTAAAAAAAGGGAACATTCTTCGATCCGTTCCTTGATTCTGTTCTACCTTTTCCCCAGAACCCTCTTAAAGCAGAGCACGAAGAGAAATAGAAAGCAATAAACATCGTCACCCGAATAAATAAAATAGATATATATACACGGGCGGTAGGGGTATCGAGGGGGGGGGGAATATTAGAAGCGAGGGAAGCCGTAGAAACGCGTTGTCGAGGCGGTCGATTCCGTTGCCATGGTTACACCAAGGTCGATGGAAGGGCAAATCTGGAAGAGGTTCGCGAGCGGTAAAATGATTAAAACGGAGATCGAATAGCTTACTTTTACGTTATTTTTGTGTCCCTTTCCCCGAACCGCCCACGAGGTTCTTTTCAGGGGGGTGGTTTGGAACGAGGGGGGTGGTTACGAAGGGGAATGTCCGTCGTCGGATTCCGATTTTGCATTTTAATGACATTCACAGCGAGTCTTAAGATCTCTGGGTTTCCGTGTAAATGGAATTAAACTATATTCGAATTCGTTTCGGAATTCGATTTTTCTCTCTTTTTTTTTTTTTTTTACGTTAAAGAATATCCCTCCGGTGTTGTTAAATTCGATCGGATTCCGAGTTCTTTTTCTCACATTCCTCGTTTGTTTTTAGGGCGTTTGCAAAAAGTAAATAAAAGACAAAACGCGGACTTAATTTTTTTTTTTCGCAGGGTGTAGGATCTGGTGTTTTTTTTTTTTTTTTTTAAATCTTTTAAAACGTATTATTTTTTACGATGAGTTTTGAAAATTCTTGTTTTATTTCGGAGTGTGTTCTTGGAACTGTATTACTAAACACGTAATTCGTTTCGAAGAAATAAATAAAAATATTTATAAACTCTTGGCATCATGGGATATTCGAGAATCATAACATCACTTTTGCCTCACATAATGATTAAATAACCACACCTATTGTTTGAAAGGAAAGATTCTATTGGTAAAGTAGGTAAAAAATGGTTAGAAGTCGTGTTGAGAAGGCTGCAGGTTTTCAGAACGGATAGATGCGTGTGAACCCCCAGGGCCATAAAACGTTTGATTGAATGGGACCAGTACTGGTGGCCGACTGGATCTGGACGTCGTTTTCACCATCCTTTGGGGTTCTAAATCCTAGTCTAGGCATGGGTGTTGGATATTTCTCCTTAGGCCTTGGAACAGGCCAAAGTATCCCGCGTGTAGTAAAAAAAATATTCAGAGCAGACCTACCGATCGTCCAAGAGGCGGGGCCTACTAAGGAAGAGGGCACTGTTTTGGTCTGCTGCGCCATAGTCTGCTCAGAGGGGAACGGATTTTTTCTTTCCCTGCCTACATTCTAACCTAGCATTTTAAAACAGTTTTGCTTCTAATACCTGCATTTAGCTATCAAAAGTCCCGCCCGCTCCCAAATTGCATTGATCCTGGTGAATCCACACTAGAATTGAAATACCGACAAAAACTTGTTTTGTGAGAGTGAGGTTCTCCGGAGAGCACACACAGACGAATGTTGACCGGAAGGGGCTATTGGAACCCCGAGAGACGTTGGCGGGCGTGTCCTTGGACAACGGAGGGGTTGAGGAGAAAATGAAGAACAGAAGGGTGGAAAAAAGTGACTGGAACGGTGGTACACGGGGGAGAAAGGACGTGATGAGGGTTCTTGGCAGTCATGTGAACGTGATTACTAGTATGCAATATGTACAGTTGTGGAAAAATAAACGAACAACCCCTGTTCATTCGAGCAATTTTTAAAGTAGAGAAAGTTCAAAAATGGAGTTTGACAGGAACTAGCGTCTTCTAGAAGCCCAAATGCATACTTTGCATAAGGGACCGTCTTCATATTAAATTGAGCACCCACTTCATAATTTTCGATGGACACTGTAAGGTTCGCCATCTCGCATCTTACAAGAAGTGAAACGCCAAGTTGGCAACCCTTCATAGAAAACGCCAAGCTGGCAACCTAAGAACAAAGCTTTTTCAATTAAAAGAAACGTCCACAAGATTTCAAGCCGAGGAAGTGCGGCAAAAGCCAATTAAAAAAGTCAGAGCAATAAATAGTTACCGAGACAACTAAAAGTTAAAATCCATCTTTAGAACAGGAGGTCAAGTAAAGATTATATACAGCCGGTGGGAGGAAAGTTACACTTTTCAATGCCTATCCAAATGTAATTGCTACTTTATACTACATATAACTTACGTGACGTGACCGATTAAATTTAGTAAAATATACTCCAAATATGGAATTTTGACTCTGTGTCTTTTGAGTCTTTTACTGAACTTTCACGACGGAGTTCATCAACAACCATCGGCCTCGGACCACTACTGACACTCACTATTTCGACACTCAATTTCGAATCTATCAAAACTTACCTTCAAATTGCGAACTTCATGTCATTAGGTTTTACCGTTTAGAAGTTATGAGTACAGAAAAAAAAAAGATTGGAGCTCCCAATGTTAAACCATTTTTTAGACTTTTATGGATATCTTCCCAAATAATATTTCTATTGCGTTGATATTTTGTATCATGTTGCTGTTGAACAACCTAAACAAAATACACCTAATGTTTTATTTTAAAAATAGTTTTTACTGGCAATAATAATTATAAGATTAATGTTTGAAAAAATTATGAATTCTAACTTTGTTACATTTTGATGGGAATTGATTTAGAAGGACTTCTAGTATTGTCATGCAAAGTTTTAGCTCATTCCGATTATTAGTTTCCTCATCATTGCCATTTTAGGGAGTCAACCCAAAGTTTAAGAAACGTTTCACAAACCTTGGATGATAAGTCTTGGATCATTTGCACTACTGTAATAAATATAATAATTCTAGAATCGGTTACAAGCGTTGACAAATATTGGGTAGGTGCAAAAGTTCATCACGTTTTTTCTCACAAAAATTATAGAAAAATTATTTTATTGACTAAAAATTTCATTTTATCAAAAAAATATCTTTCCGGTAGCTGCACTATCCCGCGCTCTTGAAAGTTCTGAGGTTTCTGGCTGGAAAAATGGATTCTGGTGAAAAACTTCCTGAAGCATTTACGGCACGTGGAATCGTCAATGACACCCTCATCGTACTCAACCCATACAGTCTCCTTCAATAATGGACCGGACCGCAAGATGTGATGGTATAAGGGAAATAATAGATACTTTAATAGGGGGGGGGTCCCCACGTGCTGCAAAGCAACCCATCTGGGCATACTTTCAAGAAGGTTTTGATACACAGCTGTGGGTATTTCCTGCAGCAAGAATGTCGAGCACCGAAATTGGAATGAACTTTTGTTTTGACCCAATACGTTTGAAACAGTGCTCACATTTGACTTCATTTTGAACCAAGATCAGATGACGAGCTGGAACCCCACTCTTCAAACTTCCACACAAACACCACTGTACGATGGATTTAATATGCACTAGCCTAGCTCCCGCGTACACGACTGTGTTTGGCTAGAACGAACACACAACTCTCCGGTTACTAATCCGTTACTCTTCCAACCGGGCTACCGCGGCTCAGTCAAACTTGAAATTGACGAATCCGTATTTGGCAATCTTAGAGGATTCCAACTTTTTTAAGCCCCCGCTCGCTTACGCTCGCCAACCCCCGCGAAGAAACCGTCGGAGAATCGAGCTAAAAAAGCCTTTTTGTCTTTCTTTCATGTTTCCTTTTCCAAGACGTGCCAGCGAGTCGACGGAGTTTCACCCCAAGGCCAGTTAATTAACGTTTCCTCCGCGATACAAAACTTGTACCCTGTCGCGAAATTATACATCGCATCGACTTTATTTATGAACCAATTTCAAAAATAATTCTACCGTAAGAAGGAGTACATTCTAAGATGTCCTGCGATGTTTTCAAATTTAAAAAAGTAATATTAATAAGATACACAGTCCAGTCACATTAATGTGACCACCTGTCAAAAGCCAGAATAACCACCTTTGGCAGAGCGGACCGCTGCGAGCCGTGCAGGAAGAGAGTCAATTAGGTTTCTGAGGTGTTCACTGGGATGTTGAGCCATGCCGACTCCAGTGCCGTGGCTAGCTGCGCTAGATTACGCGGTTGAGGATCCATGGAGCGAACAACCCGATCGAGGTGGTCCCACAGATTCTCGTTTGGGTTTAAATCCGGTGAGTTTGCTGGCCAGGTGAGTACTGTAAACTCATCCTGGTGCTCTTCGAACCACGTACATACACTGCGAGCTGTATGACACCTCGCATTGTCCTGCTGGTAGATGCCATCATTCTGAGGAAAAATAATTCGCATGTAGGGGTGGACATGGTCCGCAAGGACAGATGCGTACTTGTGCTGATCCATCGTGCCTTCCACAATGATGAGTGCACCCAGTGAATGCCAGGAAAACACTCCCCAAACCATAATGTTCCCTCCTCCAGCATGGATCCTTCCGGCAATTGTTCCAGGGTGTTTGCTTTCAGACGTTTCACGCCGTATACGCCAACGTCCATCTGTCCGATGTAGCATAAAAAGTGATTCATCGGAAAAAGCCACCTGTCGCCACTCTGTGGACGTCTAGTTGCGGTACTGGCGTGCAAATTCCAGCCTTCGTCGCCGATGAACAGCAGTCAGCATAGGTGCGAAACCAGGCGTCTGCTGCGGAGGCCCATGCGCAGCAACGTTCGCTGAACCGTTGTTGAGAATTAAAAAATATATATTCTCAGGAACCAAATTCAACTGTCTATAAAAACTCTACGAGCTGCAAAAATTCATGTTTAGAGGTGCTCTAAAAAAATCACAACTGAAGACTGAAAATTTGTACGTCTTTTCATCACTCGCGTTAGAAATTTCGCTCTTTCTGTTTTGACACTTAATAAACCCTAAAATAATAACCGCCTGGAAAAAAATCTTCTCCGACTTGTTCCCTGTACAATTTTGAACAAACCATGTTAATTTTGTAATTTTCCGATTCGTACTTTCTCGGTAAACCGTCTAAGAATAGAGCGAAAAATACCAGTTTTCAATCCTGCGACAATGGCGGCGACGGCGATAACTTTATATTAATATAGAAAGATAATTTTCAATGCAAAGGCCTGAAGAAAACTGACCTGATCCTTAATCCCGTCATAGAAAAAATCGAATAAGGGTTTCGTCTGTCCACAGGGTGAAACAAAGCGCTTTAAAGAAGACTCATTCGAGTCATAATATCAGCTGCTCGTCTGATATCACAGCTTTCTTTCTTGCGTCGGAGAAAGCTGTACTGGGTCAACGCACGAACGTACGCAGAGTTCAACACGATTTGCACCTCTTCTGATACACCTACGAGAAGTACGATTCCCTGCTGAATCGAGATACATTCATTAGTAGCGTTCACAGCAATTTCGTCAAGTAGAAGTGAAAACAGGATCTAGCCAACTGGAAATTGGGTTCTGGTAAGAGGTAGGTAGTTATTTAACATCGCATCAGAGCGAAACAACGGGCTTTTGGCGACAGTCCGGGATCAATTCCAAAGGGGAAGAGGCGAGGACAACGCCACGTAATTTCGAACCACGGTCAGATGATGAGTTCTACTGAAAGGGAAAAAGAAAAATTACATTTCATGCCAAAAAAAATTAATTTATTCATAGACACGATAGATTAGGTATATGTAACTAACGTCGCATTGGAGCAACACAACGGGCTATTGGCGACAGTCCGGAATCAGTTCAAGGACCACACTCCGGTCGGATGACGAGGACGATACCTGAATTGGCATTCTCCATACCACGCAAAAGGGAGGACATTTGAGGCCACGACAGATTTAACGGTCACCACCATCCCCCTTTATACATGAAATTCTTTAGTTGGATTCGAACTCGCAACCCTCCGACTGCTAGTCCCGTTACTCTTCCAACCTGGTTACCATGGTGCCTTCTTGCGTGGGAGGGTAGATCAAGTGGTCATGCGTTCAAACCTGCGTGTTGATCACTGAAAGCCCTTTAAGTATATACCGGGTATGTTGAAGTTAAAGTCGTGGAAAGTTGCGGATTTAGGGGGGCTTTAGACTAGGGTGGCAAAATTTTTTGGAAAAATACCTAAGGCACAAGTCACAAAAAATAAAAACAAAAAATAAATAAAAAAATTGTTAACCAATTCAAAAACAAAATAACATGTTTCGAATATTATGACGTATGAAATGACAAGAAATAACTTAAAGCCTGGGTGGGAAAGACAGGAGCAGGGAGTGTGTGTGGGGCGGCAAGTTGCCGGGTAGCCCTTAGGCGGCCTAAGTACAAATCCGCCACTGTTCGTGGGCCAGTGTCTCCTTTCGACTGGTAGGTGGTAGGGATGCGACATTGACAGTAAAACATCGATGTTATTAAAATTTAGTGTATTTAAACTCCCCCCACCAATTTCTTAAGACTGGTTTAGCACCTAGTGATGCAACATCGACAGCAAAACATCGATGTAGATAATGCATCGCCCCCAAACTATCGATGTTTTTAAAATTCAGTGTATTTAAACTTTTTTCCCCATTTCATAAAACTGGTTTAGCAACTAGGGATGCGACATCAACTCCAATACATCGATGTTTTTTTATAAAACATCGACGTCGCATCCTTACTTTTCAGACCCTTCACCTTTGGTCTAAAAGTATGTTCAATTTGCTGATTGTAAAAATTATGCTACTTGGTTATTTTTTAAATTTCTATAACGCTACTGTTTTCATTAAAAAATAAAACATCGACAGCGTAAAAACATCGACAAGTATAAACATCGATGTTAAAAAAACATCGACCCCAATACATCGATGTTAAATACATCGATGTTTTTTTAAAAACCTCGATGTTTTGAAAACATCGACATCGATGTCGCATCCCTAGTAGGTGGGCGACACGTGAGGGACTACGAGTCAACAGCGCTGCCCCTGCGAGTCTTACCAAGTCACTTCAATTAAAGTGCATCTGCGAGCCATGAGAGAGAGGGAAAAAATTATAACTCCCATTTTCTATTAAAATCGCTGCACTAAAATGGTCATAGACCATTTTCTTGGCTAAAAAAAATGCACCCCGCAGTTTTGAAGGGTTTTAGCCAAACCAAATTAAACCAATCGTGATTCTTGTTTTGTGCTGTATCGGGGGCGTCTAGACATATGTTCCGGACAACTCGAGAACAAGATCCCCAGCTGTAGTTGAAAATTCCCTTGAAATTCGGAAATGCAGTCATGACTAGTAGTGCCATCTAACGGAAACCAAGAAAGATAATACTTTATCGAGGTTTTTAAAAAAAAACATTTTACAGTAAAAATATCAGGGAAGTGGACTATTTTCCCAGAAAGAAATCACTGAGATATTTTTTTAAGGAATATCACTCATGCAGGTTCTCATAACGATATGGTACCCCTCGTTACATCGTACCGCGATGTATCGCAATATCGTCGTGTACAAGGGAAGCTGGTAGAAGGTCAATTTGTCGTGGCCTCCGATGTCCTCATGTTAGAGTGGTGTGGAAGTTTAGAGGTGCTAGTTCAGGTGTTGACGAGATATCTGGTGCATGGAGATCCGGTATATTTTCTCCATGACGCGTCATCTCGCCCCTCAAGAACTGATCAGTTTTGCTGATGACGAAACACCTCGTCAACACAAAACTGCCCTAGTACCCCGAAGGGAGATCCAAGTAAGGATCTTCTATGCTGACAGAAAACTGTTTGTAAAACCTTTGAATATTCTTTTACGAAAAGGCCATTACCCAACGCCATGGAAACTAGCCAGAGTTGTACTAATACCAAAAGAGGTATTAGTACAACTCTGGAAAATTATCACGGAAAGACTAAGTTACCATCTGGAAAAAAGAAGAAATTATTAACAATCAGTATGGATTCAGGCGAAACAGATCCACTATGGATGCATTAAAAAACATTATGGAAAATAATAATACTGCTATAACGAACAAACAAATCACATGCATTATTTCTTTGGACCTTAAAAACGCCTTTTATTCAGTTGATTGGCCTCAAATGAAATTAATAATTAATAGCCTCAATATACCGAACTACCTCAAACAAATAATAATAAGCTTTTGGGAAAATAGAACAGTTATTTTAGGTAGCAATAAAAATAGATACAATCAAGGAATCACTCAAGAATCACGTTTGGGTCCAATACTCTGGAACATATTTATCAACGCTTGGCCTTGACCTTGGTAGTGGGGTGGAAATACAGGCATCTACGGATGACCTGGTCATCATGCTAAAAGACCCAGACACATATAGATTTACAAATTCCGCAAATCTGGCTCTAGAAAAATCAATGCCTGGCTAAATGAAAACAAACTGTAAATTAACAAAGATAAATGCATTTTTACTCTTATAGCCAACAAGAATTACACACACATACCCAGACTAAAAATAGAAGATTACAATTTAAAACATAGGAAATAAATAAATTACCTTGACATTATTATTGATAAAAAACTGAGCTTCATTCCCCACCTAAATTATCTCCTAAAAAAAGTGACAAAATTACAGGGCAGATTAAATCGAATTTCCAGAGCGACCTGGGGACAAGACCCATTAGTCAAAAAAGAAATATATTTGAGAGTTATAGAGAAAGCAATTTGCTATGGCGCAGAAATATGGTACAAAGAAAATAGTAGACGAAGACAAAAGATCTTACAGATACAGCTGAACGGAATAAAACCCATAACAAAATGCTACAATACAATGTCGACAGAGACCTTGCAGATCTTGACGGTATGCATCCCATTCGATTTAAAATTAAAAGGAATAGTAAACATGTATCGAATATTCAAATTAAATGAAACAGTGCAAATGAATGGGGAGAAAATAAAAAGGGAAGAAATTCAACACCATCAAAATAACTTGGAATCACCATGGAAAGCCTCTAGTGTGGACTGGCAAGAATATACGGAGCAAAACACAAATACTATAAGCATATATACGGACGGATCAAAGAAGGAGGATGGAGCGGCTGTGGACTGGTCGTATACAAGGAGGAAGAAGAAATATACCAAGAAGCAATTAGACTAAGTAACCACTCAACGGTCTATAATACGGAATTGAAAGTCGTAGAAATAGCGGTAGATCTAATTCGAACAAATAAACTAAAAAGGGTTCGAGAAGAACGGACTCACGATCTGTCTTGATGGCTCTGAATAACTGCTCAAACAGATACTGCAAAATTGCTAATTTAAAACATGGCATAGCAGAGCCAGTGGATCAAAGCACACGTGGGATACAGGGGAAATGAAAGAGCGGATGCAATAGCCAAAGAAGCCACTACTAAAGAGCAAATGGATAAAGAGCACAATAAAACTAAAGAATACATTAAGAAATTAACCAGGAAAAAACAGCTAACAGACCGGCACGACAGATGGTCGCAGACAAGCAAAGATCGAGAAGTCTTTAAGGCTTATCAAAAAGTCAACTGATGGGAGCTTAATCAGATCCTAAAGGGGCATCTGGAGTTTTTGGCACATACCAAAAACGTTTCATCAACAAAAGCGACGTATGTGACTGCCAGGAAGACATCCAAAGTGTGGACCACGTAGTTTACCATTGTAAAAACTTTCAGACAATCAGGGACGGAAAGTTTCCTAAGGGATACCTTAGCATAGACAAGAAACTACTCTGGACAAATAAAAGATCCAGTGAAGGGCTGAAAGAAATTATAAGGAAAATACTGGAGCTCAGAATTGAGCGAATGGATACGAAGGAATAGCGAGTTCTATTCCGAGTTCTATTTCAAGAATCTGGGTTGCGCAACCCAGATTCAAACGGAATGGCTTAGGCTGGGACGGTGTTAACTATTTAATAGGGGTGGAAGATTGTTTTCTTTTCAAAAGGATGGGTGATGAATACAATTAGGAAAAAGTTCGTGAAATCTTATTCCTATATAGGTTAACTGGATACAATTAGATTGGCCGTGATTAATAAAAAAATGCCTCGTGATAGGCAAAGGCAATAATTTAATTCATTGAGTGATCGGACGAATACCTGACGTGTTTCGAATTAAGAGTTTAGAAAAATGGACTCACCAGATTATGTCTTTCTCCACCTCTATGTTGGAACATCCTGGAACAAAGTGGGACCCCATACGGAAAAAAGTCTCAGCACACCCGTAGAGATCAAAATCAGTCTTTATTTTGGAAACTCTTCAAAGGGACCGCTGGCCACTGTGGTTGAGTTCGCTACCGGTGATAGGGGAGTGAGGTTGAATGAGTTGAATTTCATCAGAGAGTGTCCAGGGTTCCTCGTCAGGGTGTCCGTTCAATCGGTGATAGTGCAGTACTTTTTCATCGAAACAAACTGGACGACCTATAGATCCAAAGGGTTTTCGAAGCATTCAGACCCCAGAGGAATCCTTGATTACGTCAGTAGCTCCATGAAATAAAACTGGGTAAGACTTGACGATTAAATAATCCGGGATATAATTGATGGCATCCTTCTTGGACGTCAACGTGAAGATCTCCGTGGCTCGTAGAGAAACCAAAAATCTGGGTTAGCGATCCGCGCGAATAAGAACAGCTTCATCAGAAATCAGTTTGACCATAGTTCGATGTCAACCTCGTGGTTATAGTATTTTACTCCTTCACATCTCTATCTCGGATGAAGATGCGTTGGTTGAAAAATCGTAGAAAAAAGGGCACGACGACAAAATGTCGTTTGGGGTGAAGACACAGCAGCGCGAAGCCAAGAAACAGAATCTCTCAAACTAAAAAAAGGACCCCGTAGCGTCCCTCGGCCATTTTCCGGGGTCGCCAAAAATGAAGGTAACCTGAATAAAAGGAAAAAATTAACGCCAATCATTACATATTGCACGTCGGAGAAGGATAATCGATGTTATTCCTTTATCCCAACGGAATGTTAAAAATACCCAGGAAGAAAAGAGCCAAATCACGCCAACATCTTCCGGTAATTAAGAAGTGTAGCGATTGAAGCTTCTAACGGGGTGGATTTGACCTTGGAAGTCACATATTGCCCAATCGGTGCAGGGCACGTACGAGATGAGACAGGGAGAAAACAAGAGGGGTCGCTGTCCCTTAAACTAGATAACACTCAAACCAGAATTCCAAGAAATTGAAGGGAAAAAGCCTGAGAAACCCAATCTCTAGATTTTCGAAGCTGGCTACTGCATTAAAATTATAGGTTTAAAAATTTCGGCATTGTGTTTTTAGGGGAACAACCCAAGTGAAGAGAGACATGGACTTTCTGGTGTTGCTTGAGAATTCCCCTGAAATTGCTCTCTCTTATCAACTTTGAGCCCACGTGTACAAAAATTAACGTAGGGCGACAAATAAAAGAAACAAACGCACTGAAATTTCTAGTAACAAGGACGTGGTATTGTTCCTTCCGTGTTTTCAAACAGTGATACAGGAATCACGAGTTTGCTTTCGTCCTCGTTTGTGACGATTTGTACAATCGCCATAAAAGTATCAACTGCTACAATAAACGGTGTATGTAGACCCGCGCTCAGTGTTTACTATGACAGTGACACATTACATAAGAATGATTACAAATTACATTACTTAACAATGATTACGCATTACATAAAATGTTTACACATTACTTAAAATTGATTACACATTACATAAAAATGATTACATATTACATAAAAATGATTACACATTACTTAAAAATAATTATACATTGCACAAAAATGATTACACATGACATAAAAATGATTACACATGACATAAAAATGATTACACATTACATAAAAATGATTACACATTACATAAAAATGATTACACATTACATTACATATTATGACATTGTTATGACACATTTAATCTCCTTTTATAAGTTTGCTATTCTGCACAATTATTGAGTTCCAAGGGTTAGCATTTTATACGGCTCAAACTGTTATTTCATTAACCTATGTAATTATATTCAGGAAATAATTTACTAAGAATATGACGCATTTTTTGACAACTTCATGTGACGGTTACAAAAACGGGTTATTGGTGATTAAGGAAAATAATGTTTCGCTAAGAAATAATTATCACCGAACTAAAAAAACAGTTTTTAAAGGTATTTCACTGTTTTGATGTGAATAGGTATTCAAATACCGGAACAGTACAGAGAAACATGCATGTCGTGCGAGCCAAAAAGCGTTGCAACTGTTTTGTCTCATGATTTCAGAACTAGAGGAAGTATCCAGAAGATAAATGTAGGTAGTTATACTTTAATTAACTTTTCACTGATGCAACACAACGTGCTATTGGCGACCAGAAGCGAAAGTTCCGAGGACAACACCACGTAATTTTGAGTCACGGTCAGATGACGAGTCACACCTGATCTGACATCCCACTCTACAAACTTCCACACCACGCAATCATGAGGATATTTGAGGCCATGACAGATTTAACGTACATCAGCCCCTTTGTACACGACGTGCCCGTACGAACTCGCAACCCTCCGGTTGCTAGACCGTTACTCTTCGAACCAGGCTAACGCGAACACAAGAAGACAGCTATGCTGTTGTGTAAACAAAGGATGTCCGTTCCTGATGCGAATTTTAGTTCGAACGCGCATGCGCACTGAGCGAGGGGAGGGGGTCTACGATGCTGGGAGAGCTTGGGACAGTGCAACTTTGGATTGCGTGGAGTGAGTACTATTATGAAATGGACAGTATTCATTAAAAGGGCCACCGAACTACACTACCAATAACAGGCTTTTCTCTTCTCTAATATTATAAAAAATAGTGTTTGCCTGTTTGTTTTTTACGCGGCCGCAAAATCCTGACGATTCTATTGCACTTACAGCAATAAAATTTGGCACACAGGTAGTCCGATTTTTTTTTTTTTTTTTGCAATTTTAGGGTCGCGGTGAAATTTTAAAATTCAATCTAGAAGATTTTTAAATTAATTTAATAGTTTTATTCTCTACTTGGTTCTTCAAGTTCTTCAAACGCGTTTCTTCCGGAGGAAAGAAGAAACCCCCGAAAATGTACTTTTTCTACCCACGTGACCTTCTTTTATATTTTCACAAGAGATTGTGACGTCATGTAAACTTTCTCTTTACACACACACAAAAAAAGAAAGATTACATTTCCTGTCCCATTCCATTTCCTCCAATGAGATCAAGAAATAAAAAACAGAAGCGGCTCAATCCCATGATAGTACTTTACGCAAGTCCAATTTGATTGGCTAGTTTCACGGGCTTGGCTTCACTTGGATATCTCGCCAATCTGATTGTTGCAGTAACCATTTGATTTTGAAAATGCTCGTTGTTTCGTAGAAATACAATACATACACTAGCGCCTCAGCGTACAGCGTAAGTGTCCGACAAGTTGACTCTGATTTGCTTCTCATATATAAATTGTATGGTTGTTAGTAGTATTTCTTGCCAACTAAAAAAGGGTACTTATACTTTAAAGAGCTTCTCTTCGTGATGCAACGGTGGCCTAATGGCTAGAGTCACCTACCTTCAGATCAACTTCGTCAGCGGAGGATGACTTCCCGAGTTCGAACCCAGCTGGCGGAAAAATTTTTAGATCCTTCAAATTATTTTTAAAAATTCCAATTTAATTCCTTTTTATTCTAATTTACTTTCCCTAATTTTTAATACCCTTTTTATATTTTTCCAAGCTTCCGTTGATTTTACATAAATAATCTAAGAACCACTCCTGAACTCATTACCAGCTGATATTTTTCCGCCCCTCTGCCGTCCCCTTTGCTTTAGGATGATGGTGTCGTATCCACCCCCTGGCTTAGGACCATTCTGATGTAACAAAAAGCATACATAAAACACTAACTTATATAATTATTAACTTATATAATAAAAGGATACAATTTTCGATGATGATGTTAGATCAATGAAAATCATGTTACACACCTTATTTCCTTTTTTCTATAGCCTCTTGATTATACAGCAGATCTGAATTTAAAGTTACCGAGTCAATGAAAATATATAACTAAACAGCAGCAAAGAAATTTATCCTCACATAAATTTCGAAGTACGCCAAAGGAAGAGGTAAATTGCCAACAGAATAATTCTGATGACATACGTATCGAGGTCATGTGATCCGATTAGCCAATCAAGTTGGACTTGCGTAAAGTACTATCATGGGATTGAGGCGCCTGTTAAAAAACATATTGACTGGGATTGCTAAGTTTTTTTCGTAAAATCGGTATCGCTAAAGATAAATTGATAATTTCAACGGATTTGAAATCTATGGAAAATTTTAGTATAGATTGTTACCTAAAAATATGATTTCTTTAAATAAATAATTTTAAAATTGAATATATCTTCAACGGATTTGAAATTTGCGGAAAATTTTACATCAGATTAATATCTTACATCACCGGCACGGGCAACTCCGGGCAAGCCACGCGGTGGCTAGTCTATAAGGGTACGTCCATAGTGCACCGCTTCCAGCTTCCTGCTTTACTACTTAAACCGCGGCAGTTGCAAACAGTGTTGTAAAACCGCGCGATTCTAGCAGGGGGTGGTTGTAGTGCAACGCGCGTTGGACCGCCTGTCAGTTTGTAACATGGAGCTATCACGTGAGGATCTATTGCAGGGATGGCGAACCTAAGACCTGCGGGTAAGACACTGACCCACGCAGGCTTTTTAAATGACACACGCGTTGCTTTTTATAAACTTATCATCATTTCATCATATACATAAATTTTAGACATTTTTCGAACCCTTCTTTTAAAAAACACGAAGAAAATATCAGTTTTAATAAATAAAGAACTTAAAATTGAAAAAAAAAAAAAAATGAAAAACAATTTTTTTAAAAGTGTTTTAGATTTATTAATTATACAAAATGTTGTTTTAAAATTTACGTGAATGCCGATTGAGTAGAAAATGAAATTTATAAAATACCGCTTGAGAATGAACATATGTGGTTAATTCTTATAACAAAGACAAAGACCGTTCACGTGACGCGCGTAAAATGCGCGTTTAGAGAGGCTGGTGAGGTCCCGCTCTTCAAGGTCGCTAAGATAGTAACTTGAATTAGAGGAATAGAAAACATAAAAAACGGCAATTTGCACAAGTATTAGAAGTGGAGTGCCAGTATTCAAGGGATTTTGACGTACAACAATGTTCGATGGCTCAGTTCGAGTCAAGTTCTTAATCGGTTTGTCATTTTATTAGAAGAAATTACGCTCTTTTTGAAAGAAAAAAACAATAATTTTGACGAATTTTCAAATATAGATTAGTTAAATGATTTTATGTTTTTATGCGACATCATTCAGCATTTTAATGAACTGAATAAAAAACTTCAAGGAAATGAACAAATTGTTTTAATGATGTTTGAGAATATTAGGATATTTATGACGAAACTTAACATCTTTATTATGGATTTGGAAATAAAAATCATGCAATAATTTCCTCCATTACAAAAACATTTTCAAAACACAATAACAATCGAAAATACGTTTGACGTTCAAGAAAATGCAATCAAAAAATATTTAATGAGTATACAGGAAATACAACAAGCCTTTGAGAAGAGGTTTAATCAATTTAAAAGTATGGAAAATACATTTCACTTTATTTTATATCCATACAAAACGAAATTCGAAACAATGGAGTTAAACGAATTTAAGTGGCTAGGTATTCATGATTTAGAAATGTAATTAGTTGAATTTCAAAGCAGCATAGTTTGGAAAAATAAATTTGATAACTTGATTTCCGAAGTAGAAGAGAAAATATCTGAAATCAGCAGGGTGTCAAGACACTTCCTTAAAAAAAAGTAGAGATACTGGAAACCGTAATGTAAACACACACAAAATCATAAATCTAAATGCCAGGAAGAGTAATGTATAAACATTCCTGATGAACAGCACTCATAATATAAACACTTAAAGAAAGTATGCGTCGAAAATAAATAAGTATGCGTCGGTAGATAAAGATATTTTAATTTCTAAAGTGTTTCTAAAAAGTGTCATTTGGGACGAAATAATTTTCTACATGAATATGTGGATCCAAACATCGTTAAAAGAGCATTAGCAAGTTTCTTCATTGATATAAAATTATTTGGTAAAGAATCTCGTACGTTTAATATAATATTAGTGTGGGATCATTCTAATTTGCACTAATTTCATAGGTGTAGAAATATTGTGATTTCTTAAAAAAAAATCAATTAATTGGATTTTTTTATATTTAAATCAGATTTTTTTATTTAAATTTCTCTAGGCCTTGTACCATATGGTACTTGCCGACCCTTTTCCCTAACACGTGGACGCTGGAATGTATCGGAATGCGAAAACAACTTTAGTCTTGCACGTGCGGTTCCTCGACGGCCCTTTTGATCCATACACAGCTGGAGTTTCCGTCGGTTCCCCAATCTCGTATCTGAAATCAAGTTTTTGCGGTGGGGGACTCAAATCGGCATGAGAGACGGTTTTCGCAGCTGTGTGGGGGTGTTTCTGTTCGGGAGAGGACATAAATATCTCTAGAGGGCTCGGAATTCACCCCCCTCTCGTTGTCAGCGCCGGTTCTGCGAAGCGAACGTGGATTTTGAGGGGATTCGGACTCGAGATTCAACGAGAGACAGACGTCTCTGTTTTGCCAATTTTGTTACTTTGGCTTCAGGCAGGTTTCGGTTGTCGATGGCTGTGCCCATAATTATCTTGTAAATATTTATGTAAATAAATAGTTTAATTTTAAACAAGCTGTCCGTCAAATTCTTACATGACGGTACAGCTTATTATATTGATGGCAGCGGGGTTGATAGATTAAAACAGCCTCGACAAGTAAATCGAACCTGCCGTTTTGCCTGAAAGAGAAGGCCGATAGAACTTCGAAACCAGAAGTTCGGATTGTCATTTCCGCTGTCGGATTGTCACTTTCGCTGAAACCATAGAACTTCGAAACCAGAAGTTCGGATTTTCGCTGGAGACCGTTTCCCTTGTCTTAGAGAAAGCGAGAAGGAGGTACCGGAGTCACCGACCCCATCCAACACCGAAACGGAAACTCGTCGCAAGAGGTTCTGGTTTTGGTTTCGAGTTGCCGGTCCTTTTCAACGGAGCGTGAGCGGAATCGACGGAAAGTTCGACAAGTCCTGTTCATCGGGGGAATAGTCCAGAGGTCATCTTGACCGTTTAATTTAGGTTCATCGCGAACCGTTTTTTCGTCAGTGGCGCAGTGCTAATTGTGCGCGTTGTGGAAGTGGTCGAGACGACCTACACCAGTGGGCTTTCAGCCGAAGAGTGTGTTTGTGGGCTTTTTAGCCGTAGATAGTGCAGTGCAGTGCAGTGTTTCCACCCGTGGTCCAGCCTGTGGACAGTGGTGCCAAGTGATCCAAGTCAGCAGATACAGGTTAGTGCCATTTCCCTATTTTGTCACTGTGACTAAGTTTCAAGAATTGTGTAATAGCTAAAATTTTGTTAATATCAATTAGTGTGGTCACTCTAAAGGAAATTGATTTAGCTTAAGTATCTTGAATCTGTATTGTGTATTTTAGAATTGCTAAATTATTGTATGTGGTATGGTATGTTGTATACTGTATGTCGTAAACATTATTGAATTGGGTGTTGTGCAAAAAAATTGAATTTTTTTGTTTTGTTTTTGGCAATTTTGAATTTTTGAAATGGCGTACTTGGCCAAAGGTAGGAAACAAGATCTAGAGAAAGTAGCGGAATTTTTGGGAGTAACGGTTACTCCGGGATTATTTGCACCCCAAATTAAGGATTTAATCCTCTCGCACGATTCCTACGATGAGGAATACGCAAAAGTGGCGTTAGAAAGGGTTATACAAGACAGAAAGGATAGAGAAAGGAAACAAGAGAGAACAAGATAGACGGTATAACTTTGAGCTTGAAAAACTACGGATTGAGGCATCCCGACCAAAAGCCCAGGGAAGAACATTTTTCCCAGCGAAAGTAAAGGAGGAGAATTACCGCCCCACTCGAGAGAGCAACGATTTTTTCCCGCCTAGTTCCCCGGGAGGGAAATTTGACACTTCTGACCGGAGACTTATGCCGCGGTGTTTTGAGTGCAACGCGAGCGACCATTTGAGGACAAATTGTCCGAGGTTGGGGAAAATGGTGTTTGTAGAACCGATAAATCGACGACTCGGAGGGGAGGCCGAACATGCATTACTGATGCCGTATCTACAAAAGAGATCTGAGCAAAGTCATACAGTTGAAACCCGCTTGCAGAAGTGTGGAGAAAATGTTGCGGCCCCGTTGGCGATAAATAAGACCGACGCGGAGTTGAGATCGGGCGAGCCTATTAGTCTTCCTATGACAGAGGCTGTAACGTCGTGATAAAAGAAATAGACTTTTTTAAAGAAATAAAGAAAAATTTATTTACAATATGGTAGCGACATCACCGTTACAACTACCTCTCATCATACGTTTTAAACATAACGGCTGAAACACGCCATTCCAACACTGCACTCAGTCCACACTTCAACGAAGCATCCAATCGACTCTAAAAAGCCGTTACAAAAAAATATCTTTTCACCAACGTTATACATAAAAGAAAAAAAATGAACTTCCGGGAAAACCATTTAAGCTCACATAAATATGTCAAAAGAAAAGATATCCTTTCCAAGAGTAATAAGAAGTATAAATAAACACAGGAAGTATCACAATATCTTGGAATAAGGAAAAAGAAATATTATCATAACATTTAAAAGATATTCCGGAAGTGTACGTTACAACTCTTCCCCCCTTAGAATAACTTTTTACCCTGTAAAAAGTTACCATAACTTTAAAAAAAAAAACTAATTTCTACAAAATTTTATACAAATATTTTCAAATATACATACAACTGCCAAGTTACCTACAAAACTATAAAATTAAGCTCAAAGGACATTTTGGTAACTTAGAACAGTCGGCTAAGGCTGTCAGCATTCTGGTGTTTTCTGCCCTGACGATGGATTACCTCATAGTTCCAGGGCTGCAATGCAAGAGCCCATCTCATGAGACGCGGATTTACCCCAGAGTTCTTTTTTAACCATACTAGAGGATTATGATCAGTTTGGATAAAGAACTTGGTAGGTCCATCCAGGTAGCATCGTAGCTTCTTGACAGCAAACACAATAGCGGCACATTCTTTTTCTGTAGTTCCGTATTTTCGCTCTGCTGTTGAGAACTTTTTGCTGAGGAACAGAATAGGATGCTCCTCCCCCCCTTTTCTGTCTTCTGGGATAAAACTATACCCATGCCTAAATCTGAGGCATCACATTGAACGTAAAACGGGGCTTTAAAGTTAGGAGCATACAGAATAGGGTTCTGAGTTAGCCTCCTCTTCAGTTCTTGAAAAGACCGTTGGCATTCATTGGTCCACTGAATTTCGGACTTCTTGACTTTTCCCTTCAGGAGTTCGGTCAAAGGAGCAACAATAACAGAAAAGTTTGGGATGTATTGGCGGTAATACCCGGCTAATCCAAGGAATGCTCGAATGTCTGTCTTGGTGGTTGGAATAGAAAATTTTTGGATAGCCTGAATTTTCAACTCATTAGGGGACCTCTCCCCCTGTCCCACATAATGTCCCAAATACATCACTTTCGCTTGGGCAAATTTGCATTTGCTACTTTTTAGACGAAGGCCCGCTTTACTTATTATCTCCAAGACACAATTCAGATGTTTAAGGTGAGAACTCCAATCCAAAGAGAATATGGCCACGTCATCCAGATATGGTACTGCGAACATGTCACACCCTCTCAAGAGCTCAGCCATCATTTTGCTGAAGTAATAAGGAGCATTTTTCAGCCCAAACGGCATCCTTAATGGTCGAAACGATCCGAAACTTGTCACGAAAGTGGCATACCGTTGAGCACCTTTAGTCATAGGAATTTGCCAGTAACCTTTTGACAAATCCAGAACAGTGATGAATTTGGCATTGGAGACGGCTTCCACTCTTTCCTCGATGTTAGGGATAGGAAAATACTGAGTTTTCGTGATTTCATTCAGCTTTCGATAGTCAATGCAGGGCCTTGGGTCTTTCCCTGATACCTCAACTAAAATCATAGGCGAAGTGAAATCACTCTCACCCACTTCAATAATTTTCATTTGGAGCATCTTTTCAATTTCGGCTTTCAAGATCTGAGATTGTCGGACCGACATTCGATATGGCCTCGCACAGATGGGCTTTATTTCAGAAAGTTCGATATCAAACTGGATACGATCTGTGAGGCCAGGCACGTTTGAGAAACAATTGGAATATTTACATATAATACAACTGAGCTGGTCAATCTGGTCGTCATCCAGTCTTCCTTTCACTTCACTGTTTCTCAATATCTCCTCGAGATCAAAAATATTGGGATTGTTTTCCACGGGCGGGAATTCTTCTTCCAACTCTGATTCTTCATCCTCACAAGTAGTGACCAGATTTATGAATTCCGGCCTCTGGTAGTAAGGCTTCAATAAATTTACATGATATATTTGTGACGAATTTTTCCGGTTGGGCAGGGCAACAAAGTAGTTCGTCTCCGAAATCTTGCTTTCAATGGTCCCAGGACCATTCCATTGAACCGCTAACTTATTTACAGGTGAGGGTGCCAGTACCAGTACTTTATCTCCAACATTGAATTCACGTTTCACGGTATTTTTGTCGTACCATTTTTTTCTTTTCTTGGCAGCTTCCTCCATATTATCAATGGCTAGGCTGCGACATTTTTCCAATCTTCTGAGAAGATTGATGATATATTCAACAACTGAAGAATTTCCTTCTTCCGGCTGTAACCAGTTTTCATACAGAAGAGTGACGGGAGTCCGTAAGTTTTTTCCATGAACCAATTCAGCTGGACTGAATCCGGTGGATTCATGAGTAACTGTCCTTAAGGCGAACAAGACTGCATGGACATGCTTCTCCCAATCTGGTCCTTCTTCGTTACACAAAACTCTCAAAATCCGTTTCAGGGTACGATGAAACCTTTCTACCGGATTGCTCTGGGGATGATACACAGAGCTAAGTACCACCTTGATGCCGAAACGTTCAAAAAATTCCGATGTGAGTTCGCTCATAAACGAGGTTCCCTGGTCGTGTTGAATCTCCTTAGGAAAACCCATTCGACTAAAAATCTGAAGGAGAGCATTAATTACGGATCTAGATGTTATGTTTGGTACTGCCACAGCATCTGGGTACTTCGACGACATACACATTGCCGTAATCAGGTATCTTTGGCCTGAGTCCGTCACGGGCAAAGGCAATACCTCCTAGAGATAAGAAAGCCGAACCACTACGTCACTAGAGAGTAGTGACGTCACAAAAATTAGGCGATGATAGGAACGCACTGGTTACGAAAAAGCCTGAAATAACTGCGTAACGTTATGCGGTGAAAATTGATGAATGTGTTGGTTTTTAACTTTTATAAAGTTATACTTTTGTTGAAGCATATGTTTTTTTTATACTCAAAGCAGTATTAAGATTCCCTTTGAGTGTTCAGTTCCTCATTGTAGAGGATTGTAGAACTACGATGCAAATTCAATAGTTAGTCTTCAGCTTTCCATCTGACCCAGAGCTCAGAAGAAAATGGATATCGGCAATTCCGAGGAAGGATTATGTCTTAACAATTTTAAAGTAAGTGAAGATATTTTTTTATGTTGGCATTATATTCTGTAGTTTTATGATGATCGAAGCATATAAAAAACTTCATGAATTGAAAAAATATAAAGATACTTTTGTATGGTGACTTTTGTTTTTGAGTAAAAATATAACGTAATTAGTTAAAAGCCGGCAAGAACCCGGATAGGATATGTGCAGTAAAAAGACTTGGTTGAAACTTATACATGACTTATAAATGATAAAGATATGGTAAATGATAAATAATTGAGTATATATAAAGTTACGGTTTAAAATGTATAAATCAATAATAGTGATAAAACAATACAGCAAAACATCTTAATTGACTTTAATTATGATTAAAAAACAATTCGAACAAATAATGAATAAGCCTATTACAGTATTATTTTGTTTATATATCCTAAACCTCTCCCATGTCATAATATCAACTTGGAAAGTTTGCTGTTGAGTGACATGAATTTAATATCCATAGACAGTATTGAGATAAGAGTTGAAAAATAATAATTTTCATTGAGTAAAATGCATGTTTTGATCATTTGTAAGGCATTAATTTTGTAAAATACTCCATGTTTATGACAGTAGCCAATCAACAAAAATAGTAATAATGCAATTTTACTTTAAAAAAAATAAAAGCATTATAGAAGAAGAGAAAATTTTGTCGAGTAATAATTCATAATTATCCTTCTGCGTCCTTCTGAAACTGTCTGGGGGAGCTCTGCATTTCTGTATAGACATATCGCACCCTGGCAAGAAAAGTGACACAGCTCAAAATTGCAGAATTTGAGAAACATCACTTAAAGGATACTATAAAACATTGAAATAGTATAAGCTTTCTTTAAATTTTAGGTAAGTATTTATGGTGGTAACTTCTATTATATTCTACAGGGTGTCCTAAAAGATCCTGTACTCCAACTTTAAAAAAATTTATTGCCAGTGGTTTTTTTTAATTATTGAATTTTATTGTCTGCATATTGTTTTATCGACTCTTTAATTTTTATCGTTTGATTTTCTTTGCACTCAAGTTGTGCGATAAAAGAGTTCCATGTCATTTTGTTCTTCATTGCAAGATAAATTTATCATGCATTCAGAGAATTGTCCTGTTTGAGGCTTATTTAGAATATAAATCGCATGAAAGATGTAAAGATTTTTGGCGACAGAAATATCCAAAGGATGCAATACTAAGTAAAGATACCCTGTATCAACTTATTCACCAATTTGTTGCATTATTAGAAGTGAATGAATGAGACTCTTGGTTCCAACAAGACGTTGCAACTTGCCATTCAAAATGTTTTGAAACAACCATGAGCATGCTTCAAGATTTTTTGGCGATCAACTCGTCTCAATAAACCTTTGGCCATCTCGTTCCCTAATCTGCACATTCCTGATTTTTTTCCTGTGGGGATATTTAAAGAACCAAGTTTATGAAGATAATCACCAAACAGTAGGAAATCTGAAAATTGTCATTATTCAGCATATTGAAACGTGTTTCTAAAAATATGAGCAAACTTCAGTCTTGCCTCCAAGAAAAAGATGGAAATTTTGAACATTTATTGTAAACGTAAGTTCAAATTGTTTTTTTCTACGTTAGGTTGAAAGTGCTTTTTACCATTAGCATAAAAATTATTGTTTTGAAGTCTGTTGTTTTTGTATAGTAAATTTACGAATCGTCAGTACAGGAACTTTTAGGACACCCTGTATTTAATAGTAATATAGGGCACCTCATACATATTTTTCAATAACATAACATCAAAATTAGAATTTTTTGACTTCCCTTTTCTAGCCGGGGTACGATTTGTGTGTGTTTGTGCGTTAGAAATTTAAATAAGAACTCTATTTTAAAATTATTACATAATTTTAGGTTTCTGAACTTCACTTTGTCAAGTGACATCAGGTACGTCGCAGAAGAGTTCGACGAAAAAAATGGAAGGAAAATATATGTTAGCCTTTGTAAGCCTCGGCTTCAAAAGGCAGCGATCCCCAGCATTTGGAAGGTGTTGAAATGATCAATGTGCCAACTTGCTATTCTGTATAAAAAAAGAAAAGGGCATTTTATTTCTTATTATCTCAACGTCAGCACTAGTGATATCCTTGTCTGTAGTTGTTGATTCAGATTGTTTTATAAAAGCCTATAAAGAGAATGTTATGATCTCTGAAATTGGAAATTACAAACTTCCCTTTCATATTAATAACATCAATACTTTAGATTCCATTCTTTTGGAAACATCAAACCTGAATGCTCCAAATGGAGACGGTAATGTTAAAAATATGTTTAGTTTAACGCAGAATGTACTGAAAGACTTATTAAAGTGTGTCGCAAGTGAAAGTCAAAGCTTATTATTGGGTTTGTTGCTGAACAACTATCACTTGCTGAAAATCACAAGAATCGAAATCGGTACAGTTCTGATTTCTTAATTTTAAACAGTTTGATCTTTACCATATCCCCACACGCGTATCTATTTTTAAGAATTTGTGGATTTGTAATTATACCCCATCCTTCGACAGTAAAGAGACTGTTCAAAATGTAATGTTGATCCCTAAACTGAAGGACTTGATAATAATTTTTTATTATATGCTTAGGAAAAGATTTTACACTTAAATGATGCTGACAAATATGTATCATTACTTATTGATGAAATTCATTTGAAAGCCTTTCTTGATTATAAGGGTGGTGATATTATTGGGGTATCCTATAACTGTGAGAAGGCAACTAATTCTGCTTATGTATTTATGCTGCAAAGTATAAAATCTAGTTATAAAGATGTTATACACATTTTACCCATTAAGACAATTATTTTGAACATTCTTTATGATTTCTTGTTTAAAATTGTTGTAGGTCTTGAACATCTTGGTTTTAAAGTTGGGTACATCATCAGTGACAATAATGCTATTAATCGCAAAGCTGTTTCTTTTTTTGCTTCCCCACCCAAATTGAGTATTTTTTATAATCATCCTGCTGACCCTTCAAACCCATTGTTTTCCATTATTAAACCTGTCCACATACTGAAATGTATTAGAAATAATTGGCTAAACCAAAAAAAATTGTGGACAATGTATGTTTTATCCAATGTTTTACCAATTGGACAATAATTTATCGAATGCGGAACAAATCACAGAAAGATTAAAATCTGCCTCTCTCTTAACACTAAAACAGCTTCATGAAATTGAATCAAATGCTATTGTAAAATATGCTGATACACAAACAGCATTGTATCACACAACTCGTGCAATATTAGAACTAACAACTTATTGTATAGAAGAGTTAAATTTTTAGTATATATTAACTGCAAACTGATTAATTAGAAGACTGTTTTGGCAGTTATCGCCAGCTAGCAGGTGCCCAGTATAATATAAATTTGACAGAATTCTTTAAAACTGAAAAAAAATTAGAATTATATCTCTTCTTCTATTATGGTTAAGCTAAAAAAAAATGGTGAAATTGATATTGGTATTTCACATGTGAAAGATGTAGTTGAAGTTGAAAATTTGGGGGAATAAATTCAATTTTTGGGTAAAATTAATGTTTGTAACTGATATTTCTGACTTGAATGACACTATTCTTGCTATTGTGTTTGTAGCTGGCTATTGTGTTCATTCTCTTTCAAAAACCATCAACTGTTTATCTTGTAAAGCTCAATTATCTGTTGATAGAGAACTTGAATTAAGTTCATGTTATGCTTTGATCAAAAATCTAGATCGAGGTGGATTGAAGTATCCAATTAATGATGTAATTACCAAAGTATATACAATTACATAATTGTATCTAAGTTATTATCCACAGACTTTGAAAATTGTTGACTTTCAAAATAAGAGAAATGTTGTATGTAATATCACGTCAAATGTTTTGAACTCGTCAGAAATTTTCCTGTCAGTTGAAACTTGCAACAAAAGTCAATTCTGAAAAAATCAACAAACATATTTTTGAAGAACTGATGTAAAAGAATAAATGATTTGTGCTAGTTTTGTCTGCTAAAGATAAAAAAATGCCTAAAAATCCCAAAATGACAAATTTCCTAAAGATAGAAAAATTCAAACTCTAATAAATTTAATTATTTAAAGGTAACTGTGGATGTTTTTTATTGCAATGTGGTATTGGCAGATATGCTATGTAAATTCATTAAAATGAATAATTTATTGTATTGATTTTTATGCTATGATAATTTTATGTTTAATAAAGATAATTAAATTTATTTTTCTAGTGTCCTATTATTTTTTTGCTTTCAGTGAGTGAACTTTAGAAATTCTAAAATAAATTTCTTACCATAGTATTCAATATGTTATCAATAGGGTACATTGGAAATGACTGGTTGATATAATTCTATATTAATTTGTTAGCTCAATGATTTCATGTATGATAATAATGTACTAATCACTATATGCTTAAAGTTAATCCATTATTGGAATTGAATTTTCATGTCAAGTTATATGTATATAGGGCAATTCCACGGTAACTTACATTTAGACAAATATACTGATCTTGAAGTGTAAATATATTAGCAAAAAATAATAGAAAACAAAATATTTACTTGAATTGTTCAACAAACTAGTAAAAAGCTAAACTTTGATAAGAATGTTATTAATTTGCTGATATTTTTAAGTCCACAGAATTAAATTTACTGTAATAACTTGCGTTACAGTAAAGAGGAATAACAGAAAAGGTTCATGAACATTTGAATAAAATTATGTTTTGTTCAACATGATATAGTTTGAAAAGTATATACATTAATTCTAAAGCCTTTCATAATTGTAGTCATGCAAATTTTTTAAAACTGTCATTCATCAATTAAATTTAATTAAAAAAATTTTAAGTAACATACATAACATTTCATTTTCCCAAAATTGTATTCTAATAGCTAAATTTTCATTACAATAAATCAAATACAATCACGATGAATCAAAACCAAAGAACTCCAGTCTTTTTTAAGCCCAAAATTATGTAAAATATATCTTATTTTATTTTTTCAAGTTTTTACTTTTCAGCATGGAATTACCCTAATATATCATGGGTGTTCACTAATTCTTGCATACAGGATTTACTTCTCCAGCCTCCTTTTTCAAAAGTTAAGGCAAAATATTTTTTAAATAGTTGACACAATATAAAAGGGACTATATGGATATATTGGTCAAAAAATATTATGCAATTGACATTGGAGATACCTGATATATGCATCCATCCTCCAAGTTAAATATAAATAGTTTTCAAATGCTTCTAATTGAAAAAAAAATTATCTGATCAACTTCTATAGTTATGTTCTTTAATTACCTAAAAAAAGCATTAATACTAAACTCGTCATTTTTTAAATTCCATTAACAAGGAAATTATTTTTTTAGCAAACTCATTTGAATAATGGATTTACTAAATGTTACTATCATAATTTAGCTTTTCTTTGTGTAAAATGTATCATATTGTCGCTATACACGTAGATACAATAATTTATCAACAGGTCCTAGAACCCAACAAAAATAGCCCTGGAAAATTTTAACCTTTCTTATGAATAACCGAAAATTAATCGAAATTAAAAATATATTTATATGGCTGCATTTTTATCAAGGATGATGGGTATTCTTCAAAATTTATTTTTCCCACAGATGTCTCAGAATTTTTTAATCATTGCCTATTAAATATAATTTAAACTGTCAATTTGATTTTGTATCCATAATTAATTTAAACTTTTAATTTCACTGGATCGCATTTATTTCCTCCCGTAACTTTCCAGATATTCAATGAAGCATCGCAAACATTACTATTTATATTTTAACCTTATGAACGTTGCTTTGTCATATTTTATTGTTTCCCACAATTATAAATTGTATATCTATATATTTCTTCCCCTGCTTTCAATTTCATTTCATTATGCTACTTTAAGCTGACAAATTCCAATAACTAAATAATTCGTTGAATGAAGTCGGAACTCGCTGATAAACAAACGCTCAACAATGATGTTTTGCATCGCCTAATTTTTCTGACGTCACAAAACAGTGGTTTGGCTTTCTTATCTCTAGGAGGTATTGGCAAAGGTCCTACAGCGTCAATATTAATACGGGAAAAAACTTCAGTAATCACTGAAACAAGAGTCATGGGCGCTTTTTTCTTGTCCCTTGCCTTTCCAGCTCTCTGACAGGAATCGCAAGCCTTCACGAAGTCCTCTGCTTCTTTGTAACAGTTTTTCCAGAAAAAGTACTTGGTCATTCTGTCTTTGGTCTTGGTGGTCCCAAGATGACCTGACGTGCCTTCATGACACAATTTCAGTATCTTTTCTCGATACTCTATGGGCACGACGATGAGCTTCCTTTCGATACCACTCTTGTCTTTCTTGATCTTTACCAAAAGACGGCCCTTCTCCAGTTCAAAATCTTTAGGAGGGTTTCCATTTTGGATTTGTTTTACTTGAGAGCTCATCTCTTGATCTTCACCTTGAGCCTTGATTAGCTGCTCAGTGTCCACTTTTAACAATTCAGTGATATCTTGATCTTCTGCCACATGAGTGAACTCGTCACTTACTTCCCCTGCTTCCATTTCATTTTTTCCCAATGTAATAAATTCTTCGTCTGGGATAGGTTTTTCGGATTCTTTAATTAAAGATTGAGATTCTTCCCTTTCTTTAACTTTTTTCTGATGCCTTGTCAGTACTGCATTTAGTTGATCCACAGATTGACAATCTTCCCTTTTTAACAAGGCAGCAGTCCGATTCCCTAAAAGATATCGTCCGCGGTCTAGTTCATCTGGAATCACAGCAGCTTTAGTGAGTGTTTTTCCCAATTCACACTCTACCAAAACTTCGGCAAGAGGTAAACAAGTTGAGCTGGAGTCCAAAGGTTGCTGTACCCAAACATGTTCACCCGTCATGTCAGCTGAATTCACCAATTTCCGACACACAATGTCAATGGTCGCTCCGGTGTCTCTTAGTAGATTTATATCCTGACCGTTTATTTTTCCTTTCATGATATACGGTTCCAGGTACTTCTCAGGTTCTATGTCCGAAATGTAATTTACAGTTTCCGAAGGTTTCTTCAACTTTGGACAATTTGGTCGGATATGACCAGGCTGATTGCAATGAAAACACCGCATCTGTCTCCTGCGGTCGAATTCCGGATTTGGGTCTTGTTCGGAAAATCTTCGTTCTATCTTAATCCCTTTACCATTTATGGTATCGCTTCTCCTTGGTGGATTATCGGTCTTTTCAAACTTGTTTTGAACTCCACCCTCGAACTTGTCTTTCGCAAAGACAGGGTATCGTTTCACAGTTCGTCTAACGTCTTCAAACTTCTCCAACAGTTCCACCAAATCTGTAGGGGAGTTTATTTCTGTCCATTCTCTGAGATACATATCTTTGAATTCGGATGGTGTTTTTTTCTTCATCTGATCTGTGATGATCAAATCTCTCAGTTTTTCAAAAGTAAGGACCTGACAACCTGCAATCCATCCATCGAAATAAGTAGACAATTCATGATAGAAATCCCTCCAGTTCCGATCAACTGCTTTATGGTGTGAACTAAATAACTGTCGAAATCTTTCTGGTGTTAGTTTGAACCTTTTTAACAGAATATTTTTGATGTGATCATAATTTGTAGCTAGGTCAGCTGGTTCACGGGCTATTATATGAGCAATCTCTTGGGGGATCAAACTTAATAGGTGAGATACCCACATTTCTTTTCCCAGCGACAGCAAAGTTGCCTGTCGCTCGAACAAGATTAAATAAAGACTCATATCATCTTTCATGTCGTATTTCGGAAGGATCTTGGTCAAGTCTCGATTCGATGGTCTAGAATGATCAACTGCACCTTGCTGGGTTTGTCTAGTTGCTTCTATTCTCAATTTTTCCAACTCATACTCTCGTTCTCTCTGCTTTTCTTTCACTTCTAGGTCTTCAATTCTCCGCTTTTCTTCCACTTCAAGGGCTTCAATTCTCCGCTTTTCTTCAAGGGCTTCAATTCTCCGCTTTTCTTCAAGGTCTTCAATTCTCCGCTTTTCTTCAAGGGCTTCATTTCTCCGCTTTTCTTCCACTTCAAGGGCTTCATTTCTCCGCTTTTCTTCCACTTCAAGGGCTTCATTTGTCTTTCGAGTTTCTATAATTCTACCAAAAAGTGCTTTGGTGAATTCCTCATCATATCCCTCACTTGAAGTAATAAGATTCACTAACTGTTTTATGGATTTTTCTACGGTGATTTCTAAATCTATCTCCTCCACCAATTTGATCAAGTCCTCTTTCTTTCCCTTAACTAAATAAGTCATGATTAAATTCTAAACAGTTTCCCAATTTGGACTCAAATATAACGTAAGGTACAAAATGAAAACTTTTCGAAACCGAAACCGTCCAGAATTCTGACTTACCTTATAGCCAAGCCACAAGAAATATAACTCAAAGACAATAGAACAATAGAAAAGAAATAAATGTACAAAAACCAATTTTGTAATCCAAAAGACCTTAAAAAGAAAATTAATTAAAAAAAATTTTTAATCAAAACACCATTTCAAATACAAAACAAATTTAAATTATTAATTAAGATAAATAATCATCTACGACAACTAAAATCTCTTAAATTTCTATTTCACATAAATTCCAAATCAATACTAATTTCTATTATAAAAGCAAAATTTGCAATTAAGAAATTTTTTTGTTTCGAAACCTGTTACGATAAATGGAAGTTATCACAAAAACAGAAGTAAAATTGTACATTAAATATAATAGTGCATAAAACTTTAGACTTAAAACCGAAACCACTTATCTGGAACAGTTGCTTGATGGTACACAGGAAGTCCTTGAGCAGGAACCCAAAGTTCGAACTGGACTTTGCTGACGATGACAGGACGGGATGCCCAAAAAGTTCGGACCGGATGGCCCTTTCGATGCTGAACACACACGCGTTTCACACACAGGAACAGGACGGGATGTCCCAATTCTACTGACCGGACTAAGCTTCGTTGCTGGACACACGCAGTAACAGGCCACGTTTCATACACAGAAACAGAACGGGATATCCAAAAACATCGGACCGGATGGCCCACTTCGTTGCTGCCGGACGCACGCAAATTCTCCACTCGCGAGGACGGGATGTCCACAAACTTCGGACCGGATGGCCCCCTTCGTTGCTGCCGGACGCACGCAAATACTCTACTCACGAGGACGGGATGTCCACAAACTTCGGACCGGATGGCCCCTTCGTTGCTGCCGGACGCACGCAAATACTCCACTCACGAGGACGGGATGTCCAAAAACTTCAGACCGGATAGCCTTCTTCGTTGCTGCAGGACGCACGCAAATTTTCGCTGAACACAGGACGAGATGTCCACAGTTTATTCTCAAATCAGGACGGGATGTCCAAGACTTCAATTTAATGGGAACGATCGCAGTGCATGCCACCATTAATAGGTAGCTGTAACGTCGTGATAAAAGAAATAGACTTTTTTAAAGAAATAAAGAAAAATTTATTTACAATATGGTAGCGACATCACCGTTACAACTACCTCTCATCATACGTTTTAAACATAACGGCTGAAACACGCCATTCCAACACTGCACTCAGTCCACACTTCAAGGAAGCATCCAATCGACTCAAAAAAGCCGTTACAAAAAAATATCTTTTCACCAACGTTATACATAAAAGAAAAAAAATGAACTTCCGGGAAAACCATTTAAGCTCACATAAATATGTCAAAAGAAAAGATATCCTTTCCAAGAGTAATAAGAAGTATAAATAAACACAGGAAGTATCACAATATCTTGGAATAAGGAAAAAGAAATATTATCATAACATTTAAAAGATATTCCGGAAGTGTACGTTACAAGGCTAACGACCAGAAAAAAGAACTAAAGGGGCAGAGAGACGACGATGTTTCTGGAGGGGAGAAAGTAAGTCCCCAAGTAGCCAAGTTATACTCTCCGAGGGTGGTAATCCAGACCGCGATCGCAAAGGTGCGATCGGAAGAACCGTGGTTCTTCCGGTGGGGGTAGCAAGTGAAACGACGGGAATGATTTTCCTGGAAATACCGAATAGCAGTAAGGGAAAGATAACGGAAGGTGGCCCAGGGTTAGAAGAAGAATTAGAGGTGTCCGTTTCCGTTCAGGAGGAAACTTTTGAAATAGGTCACGTGGGCCAAAAGGGGAAAAGAAAAGAGTTGCTAGTGAGTGAAGGGGTGAAGCCAAGACCTTTAGCGTTAGGTTCCGGAGCCGGATCAGATTGGGACCCACAACTTACACCGTTAGTGTTTTCCACGGTACACGTGAGCAGCGTTTACGCCCCGGCAGAATTGGTGCACGGGAAGAGTATAAAAACCCCAGACACCTTGCAGTATGAGAAATGGTTAGAACCCCAGACAAAATTGTCACGAGATTGGCAGGAATGTGAAATCGGGAGGGTATTAATGATTTTGGCAATGCATCGACCAAAAAAATTGGAAATTCCGCGATCGAACACCGATCTGGGAAAGAAAAAAACACACATTCGGGCTTTCCTGGGTTTAGCCGGGTACTATAGTAGGTACATCCCTATGTATTCCGTGGTCGCAGCACCGTTAACCGATGCCCTAAAGGGGAAGGTAAGAAAGGGAGAAATTGTTTGGACGAACGAATGCGAAAAGGCATTCCAGGAATTAAAGGCTAAACTGACGAGCGAACCGGTGTTATTTGCACCCGATTTTGAACGCGAGTTTATTGTACAGTGCGATTCTTCAGATCTTGGGATGGGGGTGGTACTCACGCAGTTGAATGTTCAGGGGGAAGAACACCCCATTTTATACATGAGTAAAAAATTTTCCAAAGTCGAGCGCACTTACTGTACTTCAGAGAAGGAATGCGCTGCTATTGTTTTCGCTATAAACAAACTGCACTACTATCTAGATGGGAAAAGGTTCGTTGTCGTCACTGACCACAACCCACTGGTCTGGTTGCGCACCAACGCCAGTTCAAACCCCCGACTAATGAGATGGGCACTGGCACTCCAGCCCTATAACTTCGAGATCGTCCATCGATCGGGAAAAAAACACTTGAACGCCGACAGTCTGAGTCGCGCTTTTCACGAAAATTCAAAGAGCTAAATAAAATGTAATTGAGGAAGATTTGTGTTGTATAGTGTAATATTATTGCGAATCATGTTTTGAGTTGAGTGAAATGGAGATTTTTGTAGTTATGGGCATTTCACTTAAATGTTTCTTTTTTTTCTTTCTGGAGATTTTAAGTGCTAAAATTGTGAATCATGTTTGCTCGGAGTGAAATTGGTAGCCTTGTAATTATGAAATATTCATTCAATGATATCAGTATCTTTTGCTGAGGATTTTAAATGTTAAAAGTTGTAAACTATGTTTTGCGTATGGTGGAATTGATTTCTTGTATCTATGTTCTTCATTCGAGTACTTTTCGCTGAAAGCTACGTGCAAATTTAAATTATGCTTTGTGTAGAGCGGAAATTAATTTTGTGTTTAGGATGTTTTCACTCTGTCATTCTAAACCACTGTCCTATTTACATGACTCTGTCATTCTAAACCACCACAATTGTAGTCTTAAAATTGCAACTCAGGACGTGTGTTGAGTGAAACTTAGGAATTTGGTTTTCGCTTAACAAGATTGATATTTTATATATGTTTTGGTGTATTTTGGTTTGTTTAATGAAAGTATTATTATAGTTCGTATGGTTTGTTTATTCTGGGTTCGCTCAGCGAAAATATTGAATTTAGAAATATGCTTTGTTGTATTTTTGTCTGGTTAATGGAATTTGTATAGTTCGTATTGTGTATTGAAATTTTGGGTTTCGCTTAACGAAATTCTTATATGTGATGTGGTTAATGTGATTTGGTTTTAGTTTTAACGAATTTGGTATAAGTCTTAATGTTTGGTGTTTATTTTGTTTTATTTTAATTTGGTATTTGAGCCTTGAGTGACCATACTGTAAGGGAGTAGAAAGTTACTCCGGTATATGAATTTTAAATTGATTGGATTTAACTTGCCTTACACATATTCTTGAGTCACGGTTTCAGGATATGGTGGTGGTAAGTGATCTGTTATTCTGAATTGCCAGTGGGTGATTATCCGTGCGTCTGTGGATGCGTACGTTGAAAACTTTTCACCTTTGGGAAAAGTTTTTTCAGTAGTGGGGGCGGTTGTACCATATGGTACTTGCCGACCCTTTTCCCTAACACGTGGACGCTGGAATGTTTCGGAATGCGAAAACAACTTTAGTCTTGCACGTGCGGTTCCTCGACGGCCCTTTTGATCCATACACAGCTGGAGTTTCCGTCGGTTCCCCAATCTCGTATCTGAAATCAAGTTTTTGCGATGGGGGACTCAAGTCGGCATGACAGACGGTTTTCGCAGCTGTGTGGGGGTGTTTCTGTTCGGGAGAGGACATAAATATCTCTAGAGGGCTCGGAATTCACCCCCCTCTCGTTGTCAGCGGCGGTTCTGCGAAGCGAACGTGGATTTTGAGGGGATTCGGACTCGAGATTCAACGAGAGACAGACGTCTCTGTTTTGCCAATTTTGTTACTTTGGCTTCAGGCAGGTTTCGGTTGTCGATGGCTGTGCCCATAATTATCTTGTAAATATTTATGTAAATAAATAGTTTAATTTTAAACAAGCTGTCCGTCAAATTCTTACATGACGGTACAGCCTTATACACTGCTTTTACAATAATTATAGAAATATGTTAAATAAAAAATTGAGTTTGTGACATGGTAAATCAATATTTACTTAACATTTGTTTAACTTTGAACACAAGTGACATCCTACATAGTTTTTCTAGAGTAAATTACATCTCCATGTTAACAAATTTATCATTGAGTGTATGTGACAGACCTAAACTATAGTGTGAGAAGTAGAATAGAGGACAGAGAAATAATCAGACTATAGTAAATTCTAATAATAAAACTGCCGAGCAGCAATAATAAATGAATTTTCACTACCTTTTAATTCATATTGAATCTTTCTTCCTGCTGACATTTTAATGGTTGTGTGTGTGTGAAAATATACATTTCTACTTTTTACTCTCTATTACAAGAATAAGCTAACTGACACATGCCTTAAAAAAACTTTACTTCCTACTTGTGTTTTTTTTTTTTTTTTTAGCTAATGAAATCAGGTTACCCATTTAGTTTATAATTTTGAATCAAACTGTTGCATACTTTCTTTAAGTGTTTATATTATGAGTGCTGTTCATCAGGAATGTTTATATATTACTCTTCCTGGCATTTAGATTTATGATTTCGTGTGTGTTTACATTACGGTTTCCAGTAGTGATGGGGAAAATGACTCTTTTCAGGGATCGGATCGGAACCGCTCACTCACTAAAAAGAGCTAGCTCTTTTTGATGACTCACCGCTCCTTTGAGATATATAATAATGTATATAACATATCGAAATGTATACAATATGTTTGGGCCATCGAACATCCCTCGTTGTCACGTGAGCGCATGTGTCCAGACGAAGAGGCGCCAAGCGTGCTTGAAACACCCACGCACACAACACTTGAAACACTCACTCATCCAGCAATTGCGCAGTTTACCTCTAAAATCAACAAAAGGAGGGAGACGGGGCCCGAGGACGATAGGCATTGCAGCATAGGGCTGCTAAGCTGTAAAATTTAATTGCTAAGGCATAAGATGGCCCAAAACCATGTCAATTCATATAACTTTGAAATTGTCCATAAAGAATAAATTACTTTGAGGACACTTCTACTTTTGTAATTCCCGTCATGAACCCGTTGAAATTACAGAAGTAGCAATTAAAATATCCAAACACGTTAAAAATCTCATTTTTGACCAAGAATTCTAAAAAAGTTTTCGATTTTATTGGATAGAGTATTTATTTGACTTTCCAAAACATATTTAATTTTTTCTCTGTTAATTACTTAAAGAAGTATTAAGATTTTAATCAAGGCGGGAAAACAAGAAGTAAGAATGGAAAACACTGGAAATAGCCATTAAAAGGCCAAAAACATGGCAAAACCAAAATTTAAACCTTACTTTTTTTTTGCAAATATAATTTTAGAAAGTTTTTTCAAATATTTAAATGGTTTCTCTTTTGGAAATGGAGTGAACTTTTTTAAAGAGAAGGAAGAACAAAATTGTTTACACAAAGAGCAAACGCAAGGGAGCAAGCGATGCACTTGAAACTACCTTTAACTCTAAATTAATATTTTTGCATTATTTCCTCACTTCAAATGTTATAATACAAAAACTTATAACTGGATTCTAGTAAACTTTTGAGAGTTTGTTATTTATAATGTTGTCAAGTGAATGAACTAGAATAATTATGCTGAGTTCAAAAGTTTCTAAATTATTACTATTTATTTAAGAAGTAGGACTGTAAAACTATAAAAAAATCTTCTATTCATTTTTCAATCACTTGTAAAATTGTTGTTTATTTAAATATCCTTTTATTCTAGTTCATTCCCTAGAAATATGCATGTAGTTTATTTTGGTAGCATCATTTTTCAAATTGGTTGAATAGATTTTCATGTAGCACATTTTAAGTTTTTGACACATTTCTTTAAAATTTCATACATAATTATCATATTTTTACAAAATTATTAATGTATACTTTTAATATTTATAGCCCATTGCTTTTGTTTAAAACATAAAACATAAAAATATCATTAAAATGTTTCTATACCACATTTAAAAAAAGTGTATTGGACGTGTTTAAATACATTAAGATTTCTTTCTAAAACCACTTAGTTACCAAATGAGACTTCCTAATAATTTAAATGATATTTTAAAATCATATAATAAAAATATTAATAATTTATTGAAGTACTTAAGATTTTTAACTATTTATTTTAAGATATAGGTATATAATATCCTCGAATACTCGTTGTCCCAAAGATTTTCAAAATCCAAGTCCCCTCCCTGTCTTTTAATAAAATATTTTCAAAATGCCTTGTTTTGTGAAGGCAATGCAATAAAAACGAGTTACGTTTAATTTAATTTTGTGTAGCTTTATTAAAATGATATCACTCCCGAGAAATCAAGGTTTTATTATAATTATTATATTAATGTTAAGTGAATAACATAATAACTGTTAGAATATGTTTTAATAACAACCTTAAGACTAGTTTTAAGTAGTGCTAAAAGGCGTGATATGACTTAAGCCGTAAAAACACCCTTTCAATCTAAAATTGAATTAAATAAAAAAAAATAACATTTATAATAATACATAGATATTTAAAAATTTGAAACTTCAAAAAAGTAACAAAAAGCTAGGGAGCGCAAAAGAACGAATGCGGAATTGACTCTTCGAGAGCGATAGTTATCGAAAAGAGCCAAAGAGTTAACTCCTTAAAAGAATCAACTCCCAAAAGAATCAGTGAGCGCAAACGATCGAATGCGGAAATGATTCTTCGAAAGAGCCAAATGTCGAAAAGAATGAACTCCCAAAGAATCGACTCCCAAAGAATCAACTCCCAAAAAGAATCACTGAGCTGGTGATCGCATGCGGAAATGACTCTTCGAGAGTGGAAGCGCTGATTGGTTAAAAAAGAGTCACCGCTCTTCAGCCCCGATTGGTTAAAAAAGAGCTATAGCTCTTTTTGACGAATCAGCGCTCGCTCACTCCGTCAAGAGAGCTAACTCTTTGAGTCAGCTCCTGAGCGGATCGCCCATCTCTAGTTTCCAGTATCTCGACTTTTTTTTAAAGGAAGTGTCTTGACACCCAGCTGATTTCAGATATTTTCCCTTCTACTTCGGAAATCAAGTTATCAAATTTATTTTTCCAAACTATGCTGCTTTGAAATTCAACTAATTACATTTCTAAATCATGAATACTTAGCCACTTAAATTCGTTTAACTCCATTGTTTCGAATTTCGTTTTTGTATGGATATAAAATAAAGTGAAATGTATTTTCCATACTTTTAAATTGATTAAACCTCTTCTCAAAGGCTTGTTATATTTCCTGTACACTCATTAAATATTTTTTGATTGCATTTTCTTGAACGTCAAACGTATTTTCGATTGTTATTGTGTTTTGAAAATGTTTTTGTAATGGAGGAAATTATTTCATGATTCTTATTTCCAAATCCATAATAAAGATGTTAAGTTTCGTCATAAATATCCTAATATTCTCAAACATCATTAAAACAATTTGTTCATTTCCTTGAAGTTTTTTATTCAGTTCATTAAAATGCTGAATGATGTCGCATAAAAACATAAAATCATTTAACTAATCTATATTTGAAAATTCGTCAAAATTATTGTTTTTTCTTTCAAAAAGAGCGTAATTTCTTCTAATAAAATGACAAACCGATTAAGAACTTGACTCGAACTGAGCCATCGAACATTGTTGTACGTCAAAATCCCTTGCATACTGGCACTCCACTTCTAATACTTGTGCAAATTGCCGTTTTTTATGTTTTCTATTCCTCTAATTCAAGTTACTATCTTAGCGACCTTGAAGAGCGGGACCTCACCAGCCTCTCTAAACGCGCATTTTACGCGCGTCATGTGAACGGTCTTTGTCTTTGTTATAAGAATTAACCACATGTGTTCATTCTCAAGCGGTATTTTATAAATTTCATTTTCTACTCAATCGGCATTCACGTAAATTTTAAAACAACATTATGTATAATTAATAAATCTAAAACACTTTTAAAAAAATTGTTTTTCATTTTTTTTTTCAATTTTAAGTTCTTTATTTATTAAAACTGATATTTTCTTCGTGTTTTTTAAAAGAAGGGTTCGAAAAATGTCTAAAATTTATGTATATGATGAAATGATGATAAGTTTATAAAAATCAACGCGTGTGTCATTTAAAAAGCCTGCGTGGGTCAGTGTCTTACCCGCAGGTCTTAGGTTCGCCATCCCTGCAATAGATCCTCACGTGATAGCTCCATGTTACAAACTGACAGGCGGTCCAACGCTCGTTGCACTACAACCACCCCCTGCTAGAATCGCGCGGTTTTACAACGCTGTTTGCAACTGCCGCGGTTTAAGTGGTAAAGTAGGAAGCTGGAAGCGGTGCACTATGGACGTACCCTTATAAAAGGAAGCGTTTGTCTGTATGTATGCTCGTTTGTTTGTTATGTGCACGCTCCTGTTCGAATCTATGGCACTTACAGTAATGGGACTTGGCACACTGGTAGTCTGAATTTTCTTCAATTTTTGTACGAAGTACGAATTTTAAAATTCAATCTAAAACATCTTAAAATTTATTTAATGGGAATTTAATTATTATTGTTTTTCTTAGAATGGCAACACCATAAAGAAATTACAGATTCTAAATTAATTTTTTTTTGTTTCTGTTTCATTTGCGGAGGAACGATTTCAGCCGAAGAACGAAACAAATAAAAAGTTTTAACTGGAGTTATATGGTTCTTTTTTGTATTTCCTAGATCGTTAAAGATGAGTTAAAATTTCAACGGATTTGAAAACGGCCGAAAATTTTACATCAGATCGATACCTAAAAATATGATTTTCTTCAAAACAAATAATTTTTAAATTGTAACTTTTATATTTTTTCCCATACGAATTTGACCTTTATCGTGTTCGAGAAATCACAGATTCCATTTCCTGTGCCCAAACAATTAGCCAATGAAAGCAAAATAAATAAAATATTTTGACTAGCATTGTTTAGTTCTTTTTTTGTAAAATCTGGGTTGTTAAAGAAAGATTGAAAATTTCAGTGGATTTGAAATCTGCGGAAAATTCTACACGAGACAGATTCCTATACGTTTGATTTTCTTTTAATAAATAATATTTCAATTAAATATTTCTATTCTTGAAAGAGATTGTGACATTACCCGATTGGAACTCTTTGCAATTCGATTTTGACCGCATTTGACAACGCCGTTGTTGAATCTTCTCAATTACGATGTCCGGGGTAGAAATAAAACGCTGAGGATAAAACAAATCTAACGTTTATTATCAGAAACATAACGAGGGAAATTAGATACAGTCGGCCGGCGAGAGAAAGCATAACGTAATCGCCACCGCGTACAATATTTAGTTCTCAATCTGAGAGCTCTGCAGAAATTCGGAAGTACCAGACATTAAATACAAAATTGGCGCATGCGCTTTTTGAACCAACACGTAATTGCTGTTCAAGACTGCTTTGCATATTCAACAGCCGTGATGGTTGTTATCCAATAGGCGAAGAATTCCCATTTGGTTTACTATTCGTAGCAATCACCGGTGGTTAGCGAGCAGTGGTCACACTTAACCCCACGAAAAGAACTTTCACGGGCAACGCCGTGCTGGCCACGCAGTGGCTAGTAATCAATAAAATTATCCTTTAATTGGTAATTAAAGTGCGCCTTCAATTGGTAATTAATTAAAGTAAATGTTGCTCCAGTGATACGTTTATTAAATACCTAACTACGTCAAAACTACGGTTTGTGTCTTCGACACAATCTACCATTCTTTAAATCTCAGTATCAATGAAGATTGCTTAGCCAATCTTCAGAGGATTTACAGTGGATGGACTTACCATTATTCGTACACCCACTCAAAACTTTATTTGCAAAATGAAAATTCCAATAGTGTGAGTATGCGTATGCATCGAAGTGTTCTTCTGTCTCCTGCTTAGGGATTGCAATCCGGCTGGATTGACACAATGCGGCTGGATCCGGTCGCAGTGGCACTTTGTTAATAAGTCTATCTAACCCAGGGCTCGAAATACCCGGGGGCACAGGTGCACATAAAAATAAAATTGTGCACCTAATTTTTTCCCACTACGTGCACCTAACGTTAAAAAAAAGGGGGGGGGGGGGACGTGTTTTAGGTTATTTTGATGTTTGAACAAAATATTAGGATCGACTTCTCTCGCTCTAAAGGAACGTAATTAAAATTCCTAAATACACACTATGCGAAAACTAAATCGCTGGGCCGTAACGGGTTTAAACAGAAGGAAGGTTTACTTGTGCCACTGCTGCCAGAACTTTCCGATGATCGAAACATTTTCCAGATGGCTCTGTTGAAGCGAAAGTCGCGACAGCCGTGAACCAGAAAAGAGAGATTTTAGATGTTTAAATATTTTTATTTACTATCTACTACCTAAACTATATAAACATACCCAACTAATAAAGTAGTTTACATTAAATTAATACTCTTATATTACGATATTTTTAAAAATATCCACTTAAAATATAACCTGTGCACCTAATTTAAAAACTTAGGTTCACAAGGTGCACCTGTATTAAAAAATCTATTTCGAAGCCTGTTCTCCTCAGTATGTATTTTTCCAAAATCGGCTGAGTGAAAGTAGGTAAAAAGGATATTATTCCAAATTGACGAACAAAACGTTTATTTTAGCATTGGAAAATCAATTTTATTAATAATTATAAATAGGTAGGAATCACCAACAATTAATTAGAGTAACTACTAGAACTACTAGTAGTAAGTATTAAACGATTGATGATGATCAGTCTTACTAGTATCCTCACCAAAAAAAACATCAGTTTGTTTTATACGTATAACTTTTCTATTTATTTAAAATTAAGTAGTCTCTATCTCTAATGTCGTTGAGCAAATGGCATATAAACTGTACCTAACCCTTGTCTCATACTAACATAAAAATCTAATTTTTGGCAGGTTTTGGTCAACATAACAAAAAAGGAAATTCTTAATTCTTCTTAATTGCTTAAATCGAAGTTGTATAGCAATAAAATTCACTTTTGAGTTTGATAGAACGATCTAAGAAAACAAATCGCAGTCATTGTGTCATTCCCCAACCTACTTCTCAATGAACTGCAAATATAACCAGTGGCCGAGAAGGCCCTCTTAGCTTCGACACTAGTTGGTTTAAGTAGTACATAAGACAAATATTTTCCTTTGACTCCATTTCATATGAAGTCATTTCTTTCTCAAAATCTGTTTCTTTTCTAAAGTTTGACTTTCTGAATAGTCTTCATTTTCTTGCAAAATTTGCTTTTCTAATTCCTCTTAAAAAAAAAAAATATTATTTAACATTTAATTTATTATATTTTCGCTAGAATTCTTCAAACTGATGATTGAAAAATATAAAATCGATTCATTCACAATCGATTGCTTAATAAACGATTTTGCGACTTTAAAGTTGAGTTTCAATAATCCTACATTTAATTTGTAAGAAATTCGTGTTTCTCGGATCTAGACCGGATCCGATAGATGTTGCTGGAACCGGTAGGTTGCCAAATGATGCCGGATCGGATTGCAATCCCTACACCTGCTTGGTATTATAAAAGTTGAATCTTCCTCATCTAAGCAAATGTTTGTCGAAGTCGAAAAATAAAAGTTAGAACTCCGTTTAGCTGGTATTGGTGGAGCTGGGGGTTCGTGTCCTCGGCTCGTTTGGAAATAATTACGAGTTGTCTCGATCACTTGTTGACAATGTACGATGCAATCGCGTGGTGAGACGTCTGTTCCATCGGTGTCTGAGACCCGAGAGAAAATCGTCTGCGTCTGGCGGATGGTTCGGAAGTGAAGAAATGTTCGGGTCGATTCGTCTAGCCTTCTCTAGACAAAAGCTGCTGCAAATGTACCGAAAACGGGGATTCATTCCTTTCAAAGTGCTAACAGGTGAAACAGTGAATTTATGAAAAATAACCTGTGATATATAAATATGTTTTTTATTGGAAAATCAAATGGATTAACAAATTACGCAATTTCGTATTTTGAAAGGATCGTTAGTATTCGAGTATTTTCCAGCTCTATTGAATTGACGTAATTCGTATTTTTATAAAACATCGTAAAAGCTATCAGGCTCGTTCAAACGTAAACGCTATTAAGCTCGTCTCACTTGGTCAATGTATTCTTAGTCTAATTGGTTGTTGATGGTGACATATAAAAGAGTTTGTCATACAAATTTCGGAACTTACACAGATCGTAATTTACGATACAAAACTAAAACTGTCGCATCTATAACTTAATACTATTAGTTTTTAAATTTGAAAACATCGAGGGGAATCTTAAAATGTACTCTTTCTTATGGTACAATTATTTTTGAAATTGGTTAATAAATAAATTCGATGCCAATAAAAGTTGGTCATACAAATTTCGTGTATTTTAGATCGCGGAGCTATAGCGTACATTTTTCTTCACGGACATGAAGGTTACATTTCTAACTAACGGGTTCGCCAGTTATAAAATTTATCGTAGCAACAATTCCCACAGCAGCGATTTTTTTTATTTGGTCTTTGAAACTCGCTGTGACCCTGGGGTTGGCGATCAGGGGGCGGAACCCCCTACATCGGGTAATTGGTGACTATCCGGAATCATTATCGAAGTGAAACAACAAAGGACAACACCTTGTAATTTAGAAACACGGTCAGATGATGAAATTTACACATCACTCTCCCAACTTCCACATAGGGCCGATCCTAGGGTGTCGGCCGCCCGCGTGCAAAGGCCTAATGTGCCGCCCCTCTAGAGAATTTTTCATATTTTGACTGATACTTAACGTTGACGTTATAAACTCATCTACCTGTGTAAGAGTAAAAAGTAAAACATTAATAAATGCAAAACTTTATTTTTTGGCCAGTTAGTAGGTTATAATAGCGACAAAATACTTTAAAAAATAACAAACAAACAAAAACATTACCTTTGAAATAAAAATAGACATTTTATAATTAATTAGAAATGCAAAACAACAGTATTTACGCAGAAAATATAATCTAATAAAAAAAAAGTACTAAAGCATAAATCTCATGAGAGGGAAAGTATATAAATCAGTCCTTCTATAAAGACTACCCAACTATAAAATAACTTTTCTGGCTTTCTGGGAAGCAAATTTGTCAATAATTTCGATGAAATCAATTTTTTCAGAGATTTCGCATTCAATAGAGATGATGGCCAAATCTGAAAGCCTTTCTTGTGTCATATTATTTCTCAAATAATTTTTAATTTGCTAAAACTTCTTTCACCTAAAGCCACAGAAACAAGCAAGGTTAAAAAATTCTTATTGCTTGAGCAAAATTTGGAAAACAGGGAATGAGATTATTTTTTACTATAATTTCTAATATCTCAATTGGCTGTTTTTTACCAGGAAAAATAGCTTTGAATGAAATTATTTCATTAAAGAGTTATATACTGTTTATATCTTTCACAATATTTCCTTCCTCCTGTACCTGTAACTTAATATCTAAGTCCATGCAGGCTTTCATGAGATCAGCATTAGAAAAGTTGTGAAAATCATACAGAAAGTTGAATATTGAATGGCACTCAGATAATAAGGTAAATCTTTCATTTACCGAAGAGATCGTGTGATCAAGAATTGCAAAATAGAAAGCAGTCTTGAATTGCTGGAAGGGATTTGAAACTGGTTCATAACTGCCCTCGCAATCAAATAAACGGACCTTTTCCCTGAGCTTCGAGATGGGAAATTCGGGATCAATACCTAAATCTCTAGCTAGTGTTGTTGCTGAATCGACAATTATCGTCTGATCTTTGGGAAACTAAATATTTTTTAAGATTATCTAAGCCTTCAATGCATTCCTCGATGTTTAATTTAGGATTTTGAAGCATTTTACTCAATACATCAATTTTTGATAATAAATCATACCAAATTAAAATTGAACACAAAAATTTAAATGTTTCAAAACTTTTAATTATTGATTCAGCACCCATTTTTGTTTTCGTGTCTCTGGTGGTATCTTCAATTAAGGCATTTGATGCGGTAATAATGTTTCAGAGGTCTAATAGCATTGATACGACTTTCCCACCTTGTTTCGCTTAACGGTTTTAAAGTTAGACTTTCCACGTGTTTTTTTAGTAAATCCCAACGATATGGGGACGCAGAAAAGTAATTATATACCTCTTGTACCATATAAAAAAACCAGAAATGTCACCACTGGAGCTGGCAGTGTCTTTAACGACGAGATTTAACGTATGAGCCACACACGGCACGTGTAATGGATTGATATTGAGAATCCGTTTATGAAGCCCTATATTTTCCCCCTTCATGTTCGATTCAATGTCGTAGCCCTGACCCCGTATATCTTTAACTTCGAGCTGCAGACTAGGTAATAGCTTCTCTAATAGAAAATTGCAGACATTCACCAATAGTATTAGTTACTGGAAAAAATCCTAGAACAAATTCTAAAATATCTGCCTTACCATCAGTAGTGTTCACACATCTAATTACAAACGCTATTTGTTCTGAGTGGCTAATATCTGGTGTAGAGTAGGGATGCGACATCGATAGCAAAACATCGATGTTTTGAAACATCGATATTCAAATTTAAAACATCGATGTTGATAATACATCGACCCAAAAACATCGATGTTTTTAAGCATCGATGTTTTTAAAATTCAATGTATTTAAACTTTTTTCCCCATTTCTTAAAACTGGTTTAGCAACTAGTGATGCGACATCGACAGCAAAACATCGATGTTTTTTTCTAAAACATCAATGTTTAGAAAACATTGACATCGATGTCGCATCTCTACTTTTCAGACCCTTCATTCTTGGTCACTTAGGTCTAAAAGTATGTTCAATTTGCTGATTATAAAAATTATACTACTTGGTTTATTTTTTAAAATTTTATAACGGTACTTTTTTCAATTTAAAAATAAAACATCGACAAGTATAAACATCAATGTTACAAAAACATCGACCCCAATACATCGATGTTAAATATATCGATGTTTTTTAAAAAACATAGATGTTTTGAAAACATTGATATCGATGTCGCGTCCCTAGTTGGGACATCCACGTTACAATTGATCGATCTAAAAACAAGACGACGAATCATCATAAAAAGGGAGTGTTAGTGTCTATTTGAGCAGTCTTTTGACTTAATGTGACGTTTCTGGCACCACAGTAATACAGTAGAGTCGGCCTCAGTTGGTTACTTTTTCAAGTTATTTATTACACTTAAAAGGTTTCAATTGACAAATGGAAGACTATCTACACGCTATTTACAATGAACAGTCAATGAACGAATGTTCTTGAAGAAACGATAAGTTTCTCTTCACAGTTTGTTTTTTGTTCTCCGGTGTTTAACTTCACCGTATAGCTATCTAAACGAGAGCTCTTCCTTCCGCCACTTTCCCCAGAGTCTGATTTCTCTCGTCTCCCCGTTTTTTGTTTTCTCCGGGGGAGTCCGCCTCCCTCTTGGAATGTTGATTCTGGTGTTTTTCAATGACACCTGCAACATTAAGGGTTGTCAAGACTCCGCAGCAGTGCTCGGAATCGTTAGAAAATGACGTTTGACAGGCAGGTGCAAGTCGGATTAAGGACTATTTTTCAACGTGCGGCGCCGCTACGGCACCGTAGCCCAACTATGCACACATAACCGTGAAATGACGCAAGTACTCATTTCGCGCCATTTGCGATGAATATTCTATCGAATAAAACGTGTTTATATCGCTTACTTGGGGTAAAAAAAAAGTGCATTTTGAAACAAAATAGACGTTACTGAATACAACCATTAATTAATTTTTATTTGTATTCCATTTATTTATGAAAACAAGGTTCTTCCATGGATATTTCAGACCGGAGAAGCGTGTGCGGCGAGCTGCGTTACCGTGGGGAACTGCAGTACAAATTACACGCAAGTTGGACATGCGTCGCCGCAAGGGTGCCTTATGCATGTGTGCACTACTTCATTGGATCTAATGTATCTCAGGCCTCACTTGCATTGCGATAGCTGAGCCGCACGTTGAAAAACCCGATGAGTGCACCGGGCCTAACATGGCGACTCTACAATAGAGATGGGCGATCCGCTCAGGAGCTGACTCAAAGAGTTAGCTCTCTTGACGGAGTGAGCGAGCGCTGATTCGTCAAAAAAGAGCTATAGCTCTTTTCTAACCAATCAGGGCTGAAGAGCGGTGACTCTTTTTTAACCAATCAGCGCTTCCACTCTCGAAGAGTCATTTCCGCATGCGATCACCAGCTCAGTGATTCTTTTTGGGAGTTGATTCTTTGGGAGTCGATTCTTTGGGAGTTGATTCTTTTCGAGTTTGGCTCTTTCGAAGAATCATTTCCGCATTCGATCGTTTGCGCTCACTGATTCTTTTGGGAGTTGATTCTTTTAAGGAGTTAACTCTTTGGCTCTTTTCGATAACTATCGCTCTCGAAGAGTCAATTCCGCATTCGTTCTTTTGCGCTCCCTAGCTTTTTGTTACTTTTTTGAAGTTTCAATTTTTTAAATATCTATGTATTATCATAAATGTTATTTTTTTAAATTTAATTCAATTTTAGATTGAAAGGGTGTTTTTACGGCTTAAGTCATATCACGCCTTTTAGCACTAATTAAAACTAGTCTTAAGGTTGTTATTAAAACATATTCTAACAGTTATTATGTTATTCACTTAACATTAATATAATAATTATAATAAAACCTTGCCTTATAATAAAACCTTAAAAAAATATAAAAAAATATAAATAACAAACTCTCAAAAGTTTACTAGAATCCAGTTATAAGTTTTTGTATTATAACATTTGAAGTGAGGAAATAATGCAAAAATATTAATTTAGAGTTAAAGGTAGTTTCAAGTGCATCGCTTGCTCCCTTGCGTTTGCTCTTTGTGTAAACAATTTTGTTCTTCCTTCTCTTTAAAAAAGTTCACTCCATTTCCAAAAGAGAAACCATTTAAATATTTGAAAAAACTTTCTAAAATTATATTTGCAAAAAAAAGTAAGGTTTAAATTTAGATTTTGCCATGTTTTTGGCCTTTTAATGGCCATTTCCAGTGTTTTCCATTCTTACTTCTTGTTTTCCCGCCTTGATTAAAATCTTAATACTTCTTCAAGTAATTAACAGAAAAAAAATTAAATATGTTTTGGAAAGTCAAATAAATACTCTATCCAATAAAATCGAAAACTTTTTAGAATTCTTGGTCAAAAATGAGATTTTTAACGTGTTTGGATATTTTAATTGCTACTTCTGTAATCTCAACGGGTTCATGACGGGAATTACAAAAGTAGAAGTGTCCTCAAAGTAATTTATTCTTTATGGACAATTTCAAAGTTATATGAATTGACATGGTTTTGGGCCATCTTATGCCTTTGCAATTAAATTTTACAGCTTAGCAGCCCTATGCTGCAATGCCTATCGTCCTCGGGCCCCGTCTCCCTCCTTTTGTTGATTTTAGAGGTAAACTGCGCAATTGCTGGATGAGTGAGTGTTTCAAGTGTTGTGTGCGTGGGTGTTTCAAGCACGCTTGGCGCTTCTTCGTCTGGACACATGCGCTCACGTGACAACGAGGGATGTTCGATGGCCCAAACATATTGTATACATTTCGATATGTCATATACATTATTATCAAGGTTTATAGAAGGGGAATAGGTTTGTTCCTTCACAGCGGAAACTCCTTCTGAACGCGAAAGTGATCGTGACGTACCGGCGGGGAAGTCCAACCCTGGCGCCACGACGTTTTCTACACAACTGAATCGGATTTCGTCTTGAACTGTAAAACTCGCTGAAGACGAATCCTACACCACAAAACGACGATTTTTGTTTTAATCAATAGCTGATAATTTAAAGCATTTACACACGAATGCTCATCAACCACATGAGTACCGTTTTTGAGTAAAACGTTGCTGAAAAGTGTGAAAAACTGAAATCTCCAAGTCCATTAACCACTCCCCCTTGCTGTTTTATTGGCCTTGTGAATTGGACTCCGTGGTTCCCTCGTTTCGCGGTTTTACCAGGCATCTGTATATCCTCAAGGGATTTGCTTCGTGAAAGGCGATTGTTAGCTGTTCAACAGTGTAGTATTCGTTTCAGTCATGATAAAATTTAATATAATTTGAAAATAAGAATCGTTGGAAAACAAAGAATATTCTTTTTTATGTTTACACATATTTCAGTATGTATTTAATTCATTGAACGCGATTAACACTCAATTAAAGACACCCTATTTTAATTTAAAATAACCGGTTTGCAATCTGCAGATTACGTAGAAGATTTATTCTTTAAAAAAAATCAGGGTCATCGTAGTTGTTAACATTTACTCACCATAAGCAGATCCCTTGTGAAATATAAGAGGACAACTAAACAAAATTGGAAATCATTAACTACAGTATTGTTTGAAAAGTGCACGAGTACTGTGGAACAAAACTATAGTATTTATGACAATTTAGTTCAATCAAACTGCAGGAAGAGTTCTTAAACCTGAAAGAAATATTCTACAAGTAACTTTAAGTTTGAAAGGGTTTATCAATTTCCACAGAATACTTAATGTGATTTAAAGGAAAGTGTTTTAATTTTTTTTTAAATTGATAACATTTTAATTGAAGAGAGGAATAGAAATGAAGCACAGTGTGTTTCTTTTTTTCTTCTTAAGTATCGCTAAGATATATTGCGAGGAGTACTAGACTTTCGAGGGGTTTCCATTGAAGTGTGTGTGTGTGTGTACTCTTTAGTTATTGGAGTCTTGTTTTGAGATTCATAGAAAATATACGCGTCAATAATCCACAAATTAAATTTTAAAACAATCAATTAATATCAACACTATATTTCTCTATAAAATATATAAAATTGTGACTAAGCAATGGAATGCATGGAAAGTAAAATTATTTGTTTTCTCTCATTTGAATTGGTATCAGTAAGAACTTGATCCATATATAATGTTCGAAATATATTCTTTAATCATTAGATTCATGTTAAACTATTTGTAGAAAGAATATTTTGAAAAAAAGCTTTATATAAAACAGCATACAACAAAAACTCCAAAATATCCCTAAAAGAATGTACTAATAGAAATAAGCAAAAAACATTTGAAAACTATTTTTAGATGAACTAGGGGGCTCCGCCCCCTGCTCGTTTACGCTCGTCAACCCTCGGGGATTGCTACGCAATCCCATTTGGTTTGCTTCGCAAACCAACACTCCTTTCACAGATGCCATTTGGTTTGCTTCGCCAGCCAACATTCCTTTCGCAGAGTGAAACTATCTGAATAATTCGTATTAATCTGGTTTCACTTTTCCGGCGGCGGGCACTTTTTTTTAATATAGAGAGATTCGAGCATTATATATAAGTATGGATCCATGAATAAAAACTTGCAATATAGTAATTATATTGCAATAGCCAAGTTTCAATACAGTAATGTTTAGAGACATTCTGAACACTTAACCTATTTTTCTGCAGAATCTTCAATGGTTTTCAACTTTGAGGATGCTGCCCACTTTTTAGGTTTGCGTTGTTGAGCCCGTTCTGCTCGACGTATACAAGTCTTTTTATTTAAGTGCCGAATGCGAATAAATGTTCTTGTTCTCACGTACATCTTGATCACTTCGATGTTTATATGCTCATACTTTTCGGTTATCAAGGAGCACATTTTTTTGACAACCCCTTTTTCTTTTGATAAGGAATTAGACCCATGAATTCCGGTAAGTATTACCTCAAATTCCGAGATTTTCTTCAGCCACTACTCAGATGAATCGCTCATCTCGATTGTAAGAGTTATCCTCAAGCGTAGAAGTATGAATTTTCATTATTTTCTTGAATTTTCATTATTTTCAAAATGCAAGTCGATTATTTTGAAAAATCGAACAAAAGTATGAAATCTCTTTATTTATATTTTTTTATAGGATGGATTATGTTCGATGAAAGTATCGATAGTAGATTAAAGTGTATAAGAAATCAGTAGTTTTATTCTCAGAACGTTTTGAGCGTTTTCCAGCTATTCCAAACAAGTGGTCAAAATGACCTACCCCAGGAGAAACGTAGTTTCCGAAATTGCACTGTTGAATGATCTACAATCCCCTTTCACTAACCCCCCTAGTAAAACCGCAAACCCAGAGAGTTCCAATCCAAAAGGCCAATAAAACAGCAGGGGGGAGTGGTTTATGGTCACTGAGATTGCTGTTTTTCATACTTTTCAGTAACGTTTTTCTCAAAAATGGTACTCATTTCATTAATGAGCCTCAGTGTGTAAATACTTCATATTATTAGCTATTGATTAAAACAAAAATCGCCGTTGTGTGGGGTCGGATACATCTTCAGTGAGTTCAACAATTCAAGACGAAATCCGATTTAGATGTGCGGGAAATGTCGTGGCGCCAGGGTCGGACTTTCCCGCCGGTACGTCACGATACTAAGGGGAAACGCCTCTTTCTGCAACTCGCTTTTCGGCCAGAAGGCGCCCCCGTGCATTATTATATATCTCAAAGGAGCGGTGAGTCATCAAAAAGAGCTAGCTCTTTTTAGTGAGTGAGCGGTTCCGATCCGATCCCTGAAAAGAGTCATTTTCCCCATCACTACTCTACAACAGATTGTTATAGAAGCGGCTCAATCCCATGATAGTACTTTACGCAAGTCCAACTTGATTGGCTAGTTTCACGGGCTTGGCTTCACTTGGATATCTCGCCAATCTGATTGTTGCAGTAACCATTTGATTTTGAATATGCGCGTTGTTTCGTAGAAACACAATACATACACTAGCGCCTCAGCATAAGTGTCCGACAAGTTGACTCTGATTGGCTCCTCATATATATGTTGTATGGTTGTTGTTAGTAGTATTTCTTGCCAACTTATATTAAGGGTACTTATACTTTAAAGAGCTTCTTTTCGTGAAGCAACGATGGCCTAATGGCTAAAGTCACCCACCTTCAGATTAGCGTCGGCGGCGGAGAATAACTTCCTGAGTTCGAACCTAGCTGGCGGAAAAATTTTTAGATCCTCCAAATTATTTTTAAAAAATTCCAAGTTAATTCCTTTTCATTCTAATTTACTTTTCCTAATTTTTAATACCCTTTTCATATTTTTCCAAGCTTCCGTTGATTTTACATAAATAATCTAAGAACCACTCCTGAACTCACTACCAGCTGATATTTTTCCGCCCCTCTGCCGTCCCCTTTGCTTTAGGATGATGGTGTCGTGTCTACCGCTGGCTTAGGACCATTCTGATGTAACAAAAAGCATACATAAAACACTAACTTATATAATTATTAACTTATATAATAAAAGGATACAATTTTCGGCTCCCACGTCTACCCACCCATAGCCATGGATCTGAAAAGAAAAGAAGAAAGCAGAAAGGAAGAGATAAATCGCCAACAACTATAAACCTTGATGACATACGTATCTAGGTCATGGGATCCGATTAGCCAATCAAGTTGGACTTGCGTAAAGTACTATCATGGGATTGAGGCGCCTGTGATTTAATAACTTTCTGGCCTGAGTTCTCATCGAACTGTCACGTGTATTTTTTTCTTGGAGAGGGGGGGGGGGTACGTCTGCTCCCCTCTCGTGGAAGGCCCAAGATGATCCGGATGTTGAAATCGTCTTTTTTCCAGACGTCATATTACACAGGTTTTTACAAGTCCAGCGGCAGGAATCAGCATGCTATTTCAAGTGTACTGTATAATAGGTACGAGGGTAGTCCCAGAAGTTCCCGACCTAACAAAGAAAATACAAAATATTTGGGGGAAAACAACTTTATTTCCTTACATAGTCTTCTTTTAGCTCCATACACATTTCCCAGCGATGTTCAATAGCTTCGATACCCTGTTTATAGTGAGAAACGTCGAACTCCTCAAAACAGCCATCAACTGCAGACTCCACCTCTTCATTGTTGATAAATCTTTTACCACCGAGCCATTTTTTCAAGTTTGGAAACAGAATATAATCTGAGGGGGCTAAATCTGACGAATAGGGTGCGTGAGGAACCAATTCGAACTTTAATTAATTGATTTTGGCCATCGCGATAACGGATGTGTGAACAGGTGAATTGTCTTGATGAAACAAAACAATCTTTTTCGCCAAATGCGGCCGTTTTTTTCTTGATTTCATATCTCAAACGCTGCAATAAGTTCGCACAATACTCACCGTTGATTTGTTTTCCTTTCTGAAGATAATCAATGAAAATTCTCCCAAGCGCATCCCAAAAAACTGACTCCATTACCTTGCCTGCAGATGGAACTGCCTTTGCCTTCTTTGGAACAGATTCTCCCCTTTTAATACATTATTTTGACTGTTAATTCGTCTCAGGTGTGAAGTGATGGACCCATGTCTCATCCATTGTTATGAATCGACGCAAAAACTCGGCTTTATTGCTGTGAAACTTCGCCAAACACTCGACTGAAACATGACGCTGTTTTTTTTTTCCATTGTGAGTAATCCCGGCACCCATCTTGCGCACAGCTTTCTCGTGTCCAAATTTTCAGTCAATATTCGATGTATAGCATTTTTGAAATGCCTACTGTATCTGCTAGCCAGTGCACTTTCGGTCGACTGTAGTGGATTTTCTTCACCATTTCTGTCATCTCATTGGGTGGACCACTGCGATATTCGTATCGGCAGCTGGTACGATCTCGTTTATACTCTGACACACACTATTTGACTGTTGTAAACGAAGGAGCAGTCTTCCCCAGAGTAAAATCTAGCTCCGCTTTGCTATTGGTAAGACTGCGGCCTTTCAAACGAAAGTATTGTATCACATAACGGTGACCCATTTTTTCCATGCTTGCAAATGCACTGAGAGAGTTCACTATTGATGACTGCCAAACAAATATTATACAATGTAGCGACGTCAAATTTCAAACTTAAGCTTTATTAGGTTGGTACTTTCTATTATAGTCATTCTTTTCAAACAAAAAATCGCCATCTATGCATCAGGTCGGGTACTTCAGGGACTACCCTCGTACTATGAATAGGTGAGAAGACTTAAATAAGCATACGACTTTCTGATTTGTGTAACGGGGATTTATCAGTTTGACGCACTTGCAAGAGGAATACCTAACAATTTTTGTGCTCTTATTCAATGCCTGTTGCTTAAATACAAAGGATATAATTACAAAAATACACAGATAAATAAATTTGTGATGAAATTCAAAACTTATGGCATCATATGAAATTTATTGTCGATAGTTTTCAAGCGGAGTCGGACGAAAAGAATTGTAATTGAAAAGGAGGCGATGAGCCAAAAAAGTTCGGAAAACTGACTTAGGGTCTTCATAAATCATTCAGTCATGATCATTGGATTTCATGTGTGAAGACGAATTCCAGATTTCCTTCGCTTTCTGGAAGATGTATACGACAACTAATGGATATTGAGATATGGGTGCTTCCAGTAAGAAAAAGAAAATCTTTAAGACTCCTTTTAGAACAGTCAATAAAAATATCCACTGATTTTATTCAATGCCACATATCTACATAATCCAGTATATCATTGCAGCAAAATAAGTCACCAAATCAATGCTTTAATTCCTTTTAGAAATATAGAATAGGAATTCTCTTACATCTTGCTAGAAGTGAATACCTCTTCTGTGCTTCTAAAAGTGAAAAGCGCATTTAAAATGTTGAATGACATCAGTGAGCCTATGAACGCGTAGAGCTTGGTTAAAAAAGCGAATTGAGGTAAGATTCTAATGTAACATATATAAACTCGTTTTTTCTTTCATTGCCTACTTCTATCCTGTTGATGGTGAAAATTTTGAAGACACCGAAATAGCAATTGAACATTTTTTGGTTACGTTATTCATATTTATTCGCGTCACATTAAAAAAAAATTGCATATCGTCTTCTGTTTTATCAAGAGCATTTAATATGGTGGAAAATATCACGTTTGAAAGCCATTTTAAAGCATTATACGAGATACGATTGCCCAAGCTTGTAAAATACATTCACATGGTTTCAATGGACGGCTCTCTAATCGATCAGTGTGAAATTGTGCACATCTGAAGTCATCCAATAAAATATGCGCAAATGATCTTTAAAGATCTTTTGTAAAAAAAGAAACATTAACTGTGGAGAATTGAGATGTTTGTCGTAATATTCATTTTCAAAGCATTAGAAAAATTCTTATTTTCATTACCAGTATGATGACTATGAAAACTGTCCAATAGAAGCATGGTTTTCTTATTATAGTCCTTGATGTCTATTCTACAGGGTGATTCTACGGTCATGGGACAAACTTGGAGGGGGTGGTACAGTTTACTAAAACATACGTTTTTCGTATAGGAATGTAGGGTCGGAAGTGACGCGTGGAGGATCGTACACAAAAAATGAGACACGAACAGAAAAACATTGTTTATTTACAACATCATTGCAAAGTGCTTCTTTGCAGCAATGTTTATAATTATGGCTCAAAATTGCGACCACCAACAGTAATACAAACTCGGCAGCTGTGATTGGCTGTCAATGCTATGGGTAGAGGGCGGTACTGTGCTTGGCCATCCGTGATCTGATGCACATGCGGGATAACGTCATTTGCAACTGTGCTGTCGGCCGTGATGGGAGGTCTTACAAATAGTGAAAAGACGGACATGCATATGATGTACGGTGCTGCTGTTGGAAACGGCAGAGCAGAGCTACGGCTGTATTAGGAACGTTTTCCGAACATGCGTATGACGAACCCTCAAAATGTCTGAGAGGTTGCATCGGCAGCTTTGTGAAAATGGTTCATTCATCGCCAACTGGATAAAGAACTAACTGTACGACATCCAAACATGGAAGAAACCATATTCAACATTGTGGATAAAACAGCCCACAAGTACAACAACTATACAACTTGCAAGGATGTTGAAAAAAATGTTTTTCTGTTCATATCTAATTTTTTATGTTCGTGCCTCGACGGGTTACTTCCGACACTACATTCCTATACAAAAAAATATGCTTTAGTAAGCTGTATCACCCCTCCAAGAACCCTCTTGGAGGGGTGATACAGTTTACTTCTCACTCCTCTTCATTTTTCTTGATTATATTAGTCTGCTTCATACATCGCGTTTCATATTAGAGTCTTTTTAAAACTTTTCTGCACCATTTCGGGATGTTTGACTGCCCAAATTAAACTATCCATCAACATAGGTTTAAATGGATGGCTTTCTAATGTCTTGGTGTGTATGTGCATATATATGAAGAATTTGTTTTTCCCTACTATAATTTCCTCAGGTTGAGGACACTGATCCGTTTTTAAGCATAGAAGTTATTATTGGCGACGTTAAATAGAAAGATGTTCCTTCTAAACGATTTATAGGAATTTAAACATACATATATTAAGGACATGACTCGGTTTACTTAATAGTTAATGAATTTAACTTATAGTAAGGAAAAATAAAAGTTACAATCCTTAATTTGAGTGCTCTAATATATTTAAAAATAAACTTTTTAACTTTGTTTTATGATTTTAATACTTTGTTTGTTATAGAGTATTCTCACGAATGCTTACATTGTTGAAAGTGAACCCATATTTTATATTGAAGCAGTAATTAATCGAATGAGATTTCAATTGTTAACTTTCATTGTTTCTCCAATATCTTTAAAATGAATGCATCACAGTGTTGATGATTTATTTAGATGTAATAATTGAATATAACAATGTGCACGCTCGCAAAAATACTTTCTTCAACTATGTTTCTGAGAATGAGATCATACAAGCAATTGATTTACTTACTTGAGTCGGCAAATATTATAACTTCTTTGACGATTTTCTAGTGATTTAAATATGGATAAAACAAAGGTTTTGGCGTGGATATTTTTATTCCCCTGGATATGGGGATTGATTGGATTAATAATCATCGGCGATGTAATTTACATTATACCGCTGGTGGTATATTTCCTATTGGTCCTGACTATCGAAAGGAATAAGGATGTAAAGTTCTATATCAGCTTAGTTAAAAGCGAAAATATCGAAGAAAAGGAGAAAGGTAGAACAGTGGTAAAGGACGATACCACAGGATCCATCGAAAGTGTCATAGAAGCAAATGACGGCGATGAATATAGAAGCGGATCACTTCAGGTTGAAAGTGAAAACAACGCACTGAAATCTCCAACCACCGAAGCATGTGCAATGACAAATGATGGAACAGCTGATGAATATGACTATGGGATGCAGAAAATAATCGAAATATTGATGATTATAATTGCGATTATGGAACTTATGGAAGAGTTATTGATGACTAAGATTGTGAAGATAGTGAAAATGATTAAATTCATGGATGTGATTGATGGGATAATGAAGATGACAAAAAAGCTGGTGGATTTAATTGTGGGCATAATGATCCTGCCGATGCATTTGATTCTTGAGATAATAAGCTTGATAGACCAGTTGATAAATACGATTGTGGCGATAGTGAAAATGCTGGATGAGTTTATAAATATGATTGTGGTAGTAATGGAAATGGTAAAGAAGTTCATAGATAGGATTTTGGAGATAATGAATAATTTTCCTGCGGTGGTAATAAAAATGATGGAAAATTTGATGGATATGACTTTAAAGACAATAAAAAAGTTGATTAATTTGATAATGAGGATAACAAAAGTGACAGAAAATTTGATGGATATGATTGCAGAGATAGTGGAAAAATTGATCAATTTGACTTTGGGGATATTAGAAATGATGATGAATTTGATAATGGCGATAATTGAATTGATGGATCAGTTGATGAAAATGATCGTAATGATAACTAAAATGATAGAAACTTTGACGAATATAATTGTAGAGGTGGCGAAAATTATGAAAAAGCTGATGGATATGTTTTTGAAGATTATAAAGATGATGAAATATTTGATGTATGTGATTTTGGGGATTTTGGAAAATATGATTAATTTTATTGAAGAGACAGTGAATATGATGGAAATGTTGAGGCATGTGATTGTAATGATAATGGAAAATATGATTCTGGAGATAATGGATACGATAGAAAATTTGATGTATACGATTGTGGGGCTAATAGAAACTATGATGAATATTTGATTGCGGAGATGATGAAAAGGTTGACGGATAAGAGTGTGGAGATAATGAAGATGAATAACTTGATGGATATGATTGTGGAGGTGATGGAAATGTTGAGGAATACGACTGTGAAATAAACAATGAAGTCAGAATTATTACCTGGAACTAACAAGAGATTGACAAGCTTACACAAGAACAAGACAAAGCATAGAACCTCATTTGGAAATTCAATGAATACCTTTACAAAATCAAACAGATTGCGAATACTTCCAATGGACATGGTAAAGTTTGGCTTCTGGAAATTCACCAGATGCTTTTGTAAAACCAGATACGAAGATAGCGAAATCTATTACGACAGTAAAGCGTACACCCGTGCTCGAATGAATCCAGGAAGGAAGATCTAGAAGCAAAAGATTTGAAATATTCCTCGGGTGAATCGCGAAGAGTGAACTACCTGGTCCGGCATACACTTCACGAACAATAGCTACCCTTACATTCTGCATTGTTTCAAATGGGATGAAATCAATTGGACATGAAAAAGATTCAATACGACACTAGTTTACGATTGATTGACAAAGAAACGAAGAATAAAAAGTAACATTTTGCGACCGCTTTTGCCATGATGGAATCATCAGTGACCCTGTCCAGTACAGAGAACGTAACCTGTCCACCCGGAAATGAGAAAAGAAACACATTCAGAAGAAATACTGTTCCTAAGAATAAAGTAGAAACCTCTTTAAAAGAAAACCACCAGCCTTTTTCCTTGCAGAAAATTGTGATTGAACATTTACATTTTGGCATGAATTATTATAGAGAATTTATAGAAGATTGTACGCAGGGACTTTCTAAATAGTAAAGTTTTAAATTGCAATACTACTTTTATAACATTCTAACGTTAAATAAAAAGAAATGATTTGGATATTCAAATTTTTTGTCTTTATTTAATTTATTTATCGTATTTGCAATTATTAGTTTAATAACATTGGTTTTCTAAGATTATGTAAATGGGTACCAGGATCCCATTGTGACTTTTATATTCCATAAATACTATTTAAAGACTCAATACCATTTTCATACTAGTATAGATACGTATATAGTTCTATAGAACTATATAGTATTCAAGGAATTAAAAAAATATCCTGTGCAAACGTAAAGGTCTGTAGGTATTTTAATCAACGTCACACTGGAGCTACACAACGGAGTTGCTTTCAACCCAAACGGGCCGACCAACCGGTATAGTGGTTAAGGTGTTAGCCTCTAGATCGGAAGGTTCCTGGTTGGTGTAGAGGCGGCTGGTGCACCTTAAATCTGTCGTGGCCGAAAGTCCTCAAGTTGGGTTGGTGTAGAAGTTTGGTGAGTAGTGTGCCAGCTCAGGTGTTGCCTCGTCATCTGACCGTGCTTCATAATTACGTCTGTCGTCATGTCGACTGGTAGTCACGTGACTGCTCTGAAAAATTGACTAGGTCGGCCTATGTCCAGCTAAGCAAGCAGCACACACTCCAGTGACGCCTCCACACATCGAACATTGACCTCAAGGGAAACATGATAGCGAAACCTCCACAAGGGGGTAGCGTGGGGTTGGCGGAATTCGCGCGGAAAAAGATCCCGAACAATGAGCCCTGCCGGAATGGACAGCCTGCCGTGGGGACGCTATCCTTGGGGTCCAATGGGAAAATAGCGAAAGCATCACGGGGGCTGAAGTGTGCCAAGTGAGGAAAAATAACTTTTTTTTCGACAGTTGTCTCTGGGCGTCTGGAACTCAGATACTCACCATCGAAGTGCTGGGGGATGGATTGGACACCGAACCACTCTATTGACAAACCATCTATCAGGTTAGCATTGGACCTGCGCCTTTTAAACCAAATTGTTGAAGGTTGCACATACCCATTACCAAAAATTAATGATATCACCCGATCTTTATCTGGATATCAATATTTCACAGTGCTTGATCTCAATAATGCTTACTGGCAAATTGCACTCCCACATCAATATAGAAAATACCTATCTTTTACTACACAATGGGGAACCTTTCAGTTTAACAGAATGGTTTTTGGTCTTAAATCAGCCAGTGCTTATTTCCAAAAACTTATTGATTCCATCATTAAAAAAGTTAAACACACAGGAATAGAAGCCTACCAAGACGACATTGTTATAGGCGCTAATTCAATTGAAGATCTTAATTCCAAATTGAAGGATATTCTGCAAGTGCTCCAACACAATAACCTCACACTAGCACCACATAAATGCAAGTTCGCTCTTAAAGAAATTGACTACCTAGGATTCAAGATCAATAAAGATGGCTTGATGCCTTGCACTAACAACACTCGTAAAATTACAGAATTTTCAACACCAAAGAACCAGAAACACCTAAAAAGATTTATCGGACTTTGCGGATATTATCGCCAACTAATTCCTAACTATGCATATAAAATCAAAATTTTAAACGACTTAGCATGCTCCAAAGACTTTAAATGGACTCAACAACATCAAGAAGCATTCGCACATATACAACAATTATTCTTCGAAGTACCTTTTATCAAACAACCTAAATGGGATCAACCCTTTTACCTTAATACTGATGCGTCAAATGTCGCTATCTCAGGAATATTAATGCAGGAAGACAGCGATGAATTAAGTCCCGTAGCATATTTCTCTCGTTCACTGTCACAAACAGAAGCTAAGTATCCCGCTAATAAGTTAGAACTTATGGCAATACACAACAGTGTAAAATATTTTCACGAATTTTTATATGGAAGACATTTTGTTATCATATCTGATCACAAAAACTTACAGTACTTCACAAAATTAAGTAATCCTGCCAACATCATTGCCAGATGGTTATTAGAACTATCAGAGTATTCCTACACATTCCAACACATAAAAGGGAAACTTAATCACTTGGCTGACTACATTTCAAGGGAACCTGAGGGCCAACCCCCTCCTGAAACTAACACTATCCTCCCTGCAAATACTGAAATTATTGCCGCCACCACCCTTATTAAAGAAGAACTAACCACTCAAAACATTCTTAAACACCAAGAGGAAGATACATGGATTCGTAACGTAAGGGAAGAACTCACGAAGCAAGAATACTGTAAACACAAAGATTTTGAACACTTTTACATTGACCCAAATACTCAACTCCTTATGCACTTAGACATCAAACATAATGAACATAAAGAAAAAGTCTGCTTGAAAACAATAGTAATGCCCCACAAATTAAAAAGGTGTGCTTTACAAAATATACACGTTACACACTGTGGAACAGACAAAACATACCTATTGTTAAAAGAACGATATTTTTGGAAGGGAATGTTTTCCGACACTGTAAACTATGTCTCATCATGCAAAGAGTGCTGCAAACATAAACGCAAGTATGGAAAATCACCGTCATTTGGAAAAACTCCAATACCTAACAGACCAAACGAATTTGTATCTATCGACATCGTTGGACCCGTTCAAAACAAATACATCTTCACAGTTATTGATCATTTTTCTAAACATATTGAACTTTATCCAATTACGAACATACAAGCTTCTACAATATGTAAATCTATGATACAATATATAACCACCTTTGGTAGACCAGCTATGATATTATCTGATCTCGGCACTCAGTTTACTTCTGAAATATTTGAAAAACTTACAAGCACATTAGGAATTAAAGTAATGCATACAACACCACATAACCCAAAAGCTAATGGCCAATCTGAACGAATTAACTCTGCTCTGAAAACTACTCTTCTAGCCCTTACCAGCAATCAAATAGACTTTGATATAGCAGTTGCTGCTCATAAACATATTTACAATGCATCTAAGCACTCTGCACATGGAATAACTCCTCATTTATTACACTTTGGAAGAAATCAGTCATTAATTTTTGACACATTCAATCATGAAGAAGAAATACCTACTTTACCAATGAATCAATACACAAATAAACTGCTGCTTTCCCTCAAACAACTTTATGCTAAAGTTCAGCATAACTTACAAAGCACTCAAGATCAAGAGACTGAACAGAAATTAAATAAGTCATCTCAAAGAAATATCAAAACTGGGGATATTGTGTACCTAAAATCAACTGATACATTTAAACCTAAGTTCCTCGGACCATATGAAGTTGTTAACAAACCAAATCCTCATAACTGCTGTATTAAGGAACTTGACAATCCATTTTCTGAAACAATCAAGGTCAATGTGCATCGACTTAAACTGTCAGCTAACAGATTTTTTCACTTATAACACATCACACCTTCACAAACACCCAACACACAACCTAAACAACTTTTACCTCCTGCATATTGGTTGAGAAACAGATCATAACATTCTTGTTTAAGTAAACATATTATGATACTTATTGAAACTAACTTGTGATTACATTTTGCTTGTGTCGTCAAATACCATGTATTTCATAATAGTTTTTTTCATATTAGTCAATTACTGCATTTTTAGTTATTAATCACCTGTCCCCCACTGCTTCGTCAGGGTGAGTATGAGTGATTCTTTCGTTATTCTTCGTTCCTCTTATTCAAAAAATTACGTTTGATTTCAGATCTGTTGGACAATGCAACATTTTTTTGGTTTAAAATGTTAGTCACGTTTGTTTGTTTATTTTCAGAAGCCCAGGTCAGCTATCCTTTCATGTAAACATTTTGATAATGCCTGTTTCAATTTTTCTCCATAGCCTGATCACATATGTGAACATCTCCAGACTGGTATTACAAACTGTTTACATTACACTGCCTCATCACGTGTATTGCTTTTAGCACTACACCTAGTGTACTACTCTTTATGTAGTTTCTGCCAAAGGTAGTCGCTCAAATTTGTCATACCGATTAGGTCATTTTATCTTTATTTTTATTCTTTAAAAGGTTTGTGTTCGAACCTGTCAAGTCCTCACAAGTGAAGGTCTGTAATATTGGGAATTGTTTTGTCCTCATCAATTCGTGATGCAATGAACAAGTGCGCAATTCAGTGCCACAAAGGGCACGATAATTTTCTGTTTACAATTTACAAACGTCATGAATTTATAAAAGGTTTTTTATAACATTACATATTTTATTCTAGACATTTTATTCTATTTGTGTTTTTGTGTAAGTCTAGTGATGTGCTCATTTTCTATTATATTTTTCTTGACAAATTTACATGTCTTTTCACAACTCATACTTGTGAACAATTTCTCATGAAACCCCTGTCGAATTTAAGATTCTTGTGTTTACCTGTGCAATATATTAATATTATTATAGAAACCAACAGTATTATATACTTTTCTATAATGCTTGAAATGTTTTATGTCCACTCCATCCCTAGCTCCATTTCTGTGTCCAATATACAGTGCAACTTAAATAACACAATTCAAGCCGCCTCGCAAGGACTTTCTATTGTGATGTACCACTTTTACAGATGAACTGATACTGCCAGGAACCAGGTGAATGTTCACGTCTTTGGATCACTTTTCTGGTCAGAGGGAAGAGTGTCCAGCTAAGCAAGCAGCACACACTCCAGTGACGCCTCCACACATCGAACATTGACCTCAAGGGAAACATGATAGCGAAACCTCCACAAGGGGGTAGCGTGGGGTTGGCGGAATTCGCGCGGAAAAAGATCCCGAACAATGAGCCCTGCCGGAATGGACAGCCTGCCGTGGGGACGCTATCCTTGGGGTCCAATGGGAAAATAGCGAAAGCATCACGGGGGCTGAAGTGTGCCAAGTGAGGAAAAATAACTTTTTTTTCGACAGTTGTCTCTGGGCGTCTGGAACTCAGATACTCACCATCGAAGTGCTGGGGGATGGATTGGACACCGGACAGGTCTATTGAATTTAGTTTCATTCTTATTTTTGTTCAATTAAAAATGCAGTGATTGTCTCTATTTTTTATTTGTGATCAATTATGTAAAATTTACTTGAATTCTGTGACAATATATTTTCTTTCTTGATTACCTGATGTGTCCTGTTTCTTTTGCAAAACTTTAATTTACTTGCATGATTATCACCACAATCACGGCCTAGTCAACGTATGACAGCCTACTTCGTATTTTTAGCCTAGTTTGGCGATGCAGCATCTTCCGACTGAGTTGATGTCTGGTGGTTAAGGTGTAGTAAGTAGGAAGGTTCAGATCAGGTGTTCTTTCATCATCTGACTGTGGTTCAAAATTACGAGGTGTTGTCCTCGGATCTTTCCCTTAAGGGATTGATCCCGGACCTTCGTCAATAACCCGTTGTGCTGCTCTAGTGCAACTTTAATTAAAATTACATTACCTGACTGAGTTGATGCGGGAATCCGCATTGCTATGGACTGGAGAACAAAGTAGTGAAGTCGCTCGAGTCAAAAGTCGGAATGGGCATCTGTCTTATTTCGGTGACTGTTGTTTTTAGATTTTCAGGAATTTACACATCTTGTCATGATTCTGATTCCTGAACCGTTCTCCGAACCTTGGGTGGAGGACTGGTTGCAGATTACCACACTAATTTTCCCAAGCGGCTTATCACTCGGAGTCTCATCGGGTGATGCTTAATGCCACTGGGTTACTGTGCTGAAGTAGCCCAGTAGGAAGTGTAACGGATTATCAACCGGAGGTTTTCGAGTTTGAATCCAACCAAAAACCTTCGGTTACATGTAGGGTTAGTGCGCGTTAAATCTGTAATAGCCTCTAATATCCTCACTTTGGGTTGGTGGGGAAGTTCGAAGAGTAGGGTGCCAGTTCAGGTGTGACCTCTTCATCTGACCGTGCTGCAAAATTACCTGGTGTTGTCCTTGGATCTTTCCAATCCCGGTTTGATCCCGGACCGTCGCCAATAGCAAAGAACTCTTTGAGCGTCGAGAAATTTCTGAATAGACCACTGAGTTAATGTTGCTTTTACACTACAACACACATAATGGTTAAATAAACACAGCTATTATTGGTTCAAGGAACCCGTAGGAAAGATTCAATTGGTTTTGTCTAAAATTGTCATTAAAGGTCACTGATTGTCATTAAAAGGGAAACTACAGATTTTCTATAGTGGAATAATGCGTCCATGACCATCAGAGTTGACTCAATCCCTTCTCTCATTATCTAGCTAAAAATGAAAGAGGGAGAATTCGCATTTAAGACGTCTTACTATTACTAACTTTACTTATTTATTGGGCATCTTGCTTCTATTAGACAATTGTTATCCATCTTACGGACTGTGTAAAATAACTTTTCAGAGCTTTGAAAACGGACTGTGGACGGCTGAACCTGTAGAATCAGACAGGTAACTTAAAAAAATAGATTTATTTGACAAGGAGATTATAGCAGCTGCAACAACGTAGACTACAGACTAGGGATGCGACATCGACAGCAAAACATCGATGCTCAAAATTAAAACATCGATGGTGATAATACATCGCCCCAATTAAACTTTTTTCCCCATTTCTTAAAACTGGTTAAGCACCTAGTGATGCAACAGCGACAGCAAAACATCGATGCTCAAAATTAAAACATCGATGTTGATAATGCATCGCCCCCAAACCATCGATGTTTTTAAAATGCATTGTATTTAAACTTTTTCCCACATTTCTTAAAACTGGTTTATCAACTAGTGATGCGACATTGGCTCCAATAAATAGAAGTTTTTATAAAACATCAATGTTTTGAAGACATCGACATCGATGTCGCATTCCTACTGTTCAGACCCTTCAGTCTTGGCCACTTTGGTCAAAAAGCATGTTCAATTTTCTGATTATCAAAATTATGTTACTTGGTTATTTTTTTAATTTTTATAACGTACTTTTTTCATTTAAAAACAAAACATCGACAAGTATAAACATCGATGTTACAAAAACATCGACTCCAATACATCGATGTTAAAAACATCGATGTTTACTTAAAAACATCGATGTTTTGAAAACATCGACATCTATGTCGCATCCGTAGTATAGAGTCGAGAATTACAGTGTAATATTTGGCTTTTTTGACAATGCGTGTTATCTCATTACGAATAGATTCGGCTAAAATATTAATTATTTCATTTTGTAAATGCTGCGTTAAGTAGTGTGGAATATGTGTTTTGTTATCTTTGTATTTACTGACATTATTAAGATGTTCTGAAATAACTGGATCAAATTTGGGCAACATCTCCACTGCCTTTAAAAAATTACCATTATCTCTATGATACAACTTCGTACTAGTTCCTCTTAATGCCAAATTTTGACTGGCTGAAAATTGTACTACAGCAATTATTCTTTCAATGATGGCGCGCCATCGCTTTTTCTCTCGATTGTGAACATTTTGTTGTTCCGCGTCAAGAGTACAATTTTTTTCCAGCCTCGTCTTTATTTCGCACCACAAAAATATGCCCTTTGGTTATTTTTTAGATAAGAATTTAAAATTTGGTATCCTTTTCTGGGGGGGTGCCGTATTGCCGGCTGTGCCACGAATTTTGCTATCAAATGAAGAATGTACATAAAGACTAGACATTAATGGACAATGGACCAACACACTGTGTACTAACATTCTATTTTTCTTAAACTATGCTATGCTATCGCGAAATCGGGACTTATTTTGATTTTTTAATAACTATATATATATATTTAGAATTCAGCATATTTATTCGAAGTTATTATAAGTTTCCAAAAATTTTTCTTGATTGATAGAACTATATGCGGCTTGCGGCCGCCCCTTGTTTTGGCCGCCCACGTGCGGTGCACGCGCTGCACACATGCTAGGATCGGCTCTGCTTCCACACCATGTCAATGCGAGGGCATTTGAGGGCACGAATGATTTTTCGTATACCAGCTCCCGCGTTCACGACGGTCTAAGATTGGATAGAGAAGTTTTGGACGGTAATTCTTCCAAAACCATAGAGTATATTTTTATTTCTTGGTACCAAATCTGTACATATTTTTAGAATTTATGATATTACGACAGTAATAGTGGACTCCGGTCAGGCACACTGAGGAAATTCTGACCGAAAGGAACCACTTAAGAGGAAGGGTCAATCAGGAATGGAACAGAATGCGTAAATATGGAAAAGAAAAGGTGAAAGAAACGGTAGTGGGTCGAGTGGCGTGTCAATAGACACGACGCCAGAGCCTCAATTACAAGTAGACGATTTATTTACTTGAAATGCACAATTTCAACAGTCAGGAATTTGTGTCAGAAAAAATGATATCTAGTGAAACGGCCGGCTCGAACGAGCACCGAGAAACACATTTGTTTCGACACGTTGAATAGTTTTGAACCGCCAGTTTCACTGGAAGACTGGAGCAACACAGCGGCCAGTTGGCAACGGACCGGGATCAACCCCGAATGCATTCGTGGACACGTCATTTTGAATCTCGGTCAAATGACGAGGTCACATCTGATCTGGCACCTCATTCTTCAACTTCCACACTACGCCAACGGAAGGACATTGGAGATCAGGATCGATTTAACGTGTACCCGACGGTCTTTCGTTGAATTCGAACTCGCAACCAGTGCTGTAGTATAAAATCAGAGGGTATACCATGAGAGCCCCTGTACTAGTATAGGCAGGGTCCCCATGGTATAATACCCTCTGATGGTACACTCTGATACCCGCGGAATAATTTTTTCCAAGGGGAGGCGAAACATGTACTTACTTTTTACACTTTCCACGGGGGGGGGGCGCTAAAAACATGTGCACACACATACATGTATATATATGTGGAGGCCGGGTGTTGGAGTAGTAGATAGTAAACAAATTAAAGAATAATAACGTTTAATTAGTTGATGATCATGATGGTACTATTTACAGGATGAGATGTCTAAAACAATAAAGTTTAATGCGGTTCGAGGAGATTGTACAGTTCAAGTCCGTCTTAGTCCAATATCGGCGCTCGTCGTCGCGGTTCAGCTCACGCGCACACGTCTTTCTGCTGGCGATTTCGTCTTGCGTCTGCGTCACTTCTGGATCTCGGCGTTGCGCAGATGCGCGGTGTGGCTGCGCAGTGGTAGGAGATGACTTCAGCGTGGAGGTGCCCTCTAGTGGCAGGCAGAGGCTGGGCACCACACACACACACACACACACACACACACACACACACACACACACACACACACACACACACACACACACACACACACACACACACACACACACACACACACACACACACACACACACACACACACACACACACACACACACACACACAGATATATATGTAGGAAATTCATTCTAAGGACAGGATAGGTATTCATTAAACTAAACCCGCACGCTCGCAAGCGGCTGTAAAACATGGTAATATTTCATTTGCTCTTAAAAGAGGATTTAATTTTTCTGGAACAACTTGGGCGTTTTCATGGGTCCCTCAAACCCTGAATAGTGCACATTTCATCTATACCAAAACGTCAACAGATTTTTTTTTACCTCCTTTTCTACATGGCGAATAACCCTTGTATTTTTTTTTCTGGATCAAGCATGGATATATCCTTCAAAAGTTGACAATTTCTTAATTAACATCAGTACAAAGTCTAGATTTCATTCTATCGACACTACTTTGAATGAATTGCTTTTGATTAATAGGTACGATTTTGGAATTATGTACCAAGGTGATATCTTGAAATAAAAATTTTTCTTTTGCTTCTACAGCTATCTGCGTTTCACGTGATGTTTTCAAGGAAAAACAAAGCGGTCTTCGTATTTTTTAATAAAAGCAGAGGGTATACGGAATTTGCTGGAAAAAACAGAGGGTATACGGCGTATACCGCCGTATACCCTCCACTACAGCCCTGCTCGCAACCCTCCTGTTGCTATTCCATTCATCTTGCGTACGGGCAATTGCGGCCCCCTATAGTATAAGAACAACCCATCCAGGTTCTGGAACCCTCCCCACAGAGCATTGTCCAATTTTTCTGTAAACTCTGTGGCAATCCATAATTTAAGACCAATAATTGATCCAACAAGCACATGTACTCCATAATCGCGCAGAAAACATGTCGACACCGTATATGCATTTCAGTATATTGAGCGTCGTAGGACGTGTTGGACCAATGTGTGCCTAAAAGAACGGAGGTGTGAGACTGGATGCAACGTGCGAATTCTTTTAAGAAGCCGTTATTCGTTTCCTATAGGGTTGTATCCATGAGGTGTCTTCAACAAAACCAGATCTTGTTGGACAAGATATAACGTTATTGGAAAAAAATAACTGACCAGATCTTGATGTCGGTCGTTATCATAAAAATAAACGGCCATGTCCTGATGACGAGTTACTCGTCGTTTACAAAATTGATCAGATCTTGATGGACGAGATATCTCGTCGAAAGATCTTGGTAGGTTAAATGTAGTTGTTCCCTTTTAGATAAACAAAAAAATGAAACCGATTATTTTTAATTCTAAACCTTCAATTTCAGTCGATTACTCAAATAATTTCGTTTCAAAAAGCGTCGTTTAATTGAATTTTTCTTTTTGATACTTTGTAAGGGACCCTCAGAGATTGAGCTCAGGTGTGCCCTCGTCATCTGAATGTGGTTTAAAATTACGTGGTCGCGAATAGCACGTTGTGTTGCTTCAGTGCGACGTTAATTAAAATACCTACCCTCAGATATTGATTGAATTGGGTCCAGCACTGACAGATCCAACTACAGGTACTTCTACCGCCGTAACTAACAAAAAAGCATTTCTAAGTTGATACGTAGAAAGATTGCATGCATACTACGATCCGGGCTCCTCTCTACAGTTGGGGACATTCGTGCCTCAGTGGGATTGTCCATCGGTCTAGCAACCTGCGAGTCGTAAGTAACAGAGGTTAGACTCCTCCCTGATTGTGTTTCTATCCTGTTTCAGGGGGGGGGGCACTGTAGCCCATTTGGAAGAGCAACCGGATGGTTGTGAGCTTAAAACTAGGTCTAGCTAGAGTGCCTGGGTCCAGCCAAAGAACGTCGCGTACATGGGGCTGGTGCACTTTAAATCTGTCGATGTCACAATTGTCCTCGGGAGCAGAAAGTGCTTAAAAGTACGACGTACGTCGCAGAACAAAGTCTCTGCAGAACAATTTTCCCTTAATTTTATCAAAATGTTGGCCGATTTTTTTTCAATAAAAGGTACGATGTTCTGCAGTGCAATGCGCGCTCCTTTCCACACCTTTTATTTTTCCAGCTACGGGACAACCTCCTTACACCGCCCAAATGACCACAAACACTTCATAAACAACGCATCTTCTAGGTCGATGACACCATATTTAACTTCAAAAGTGATCGACGGAATTGCAAATTCTGAAAGTATACCGTGGTTTTAAATAAAGTAAGTGAATCAATTGTGATATTTTATTATAAATATGTAATGCATATTAATGTTTTACGTCTGTTTTTTATTTGCGTGCGGTTTTCAAAATTAGGACCCAATGCCTGCAGAACAATTGCAACTGCCTGGAGTTGTGTTGCAGAACACTAAATATAATTCTGCACCTGGGCAATTGTCTTCCCTTTGGAGTCTTGTGGCAGTTTGGAGAGTGATGAGATCAAGTGTAGTTCTCGTCATCTGATCGTGGTTCAAAATGACGAGGCGCTGTCTATGGATTTTTCCATTCGGGATGAATCCCGGACCGTCGCTAATAGTCCATTGTATTTCTCCAGTGTAAAATTAATTCACATCGCCATTTACACGTTGTGTTATCTCCAGAGCGACGTTAATTGAAATGCCTACCTGGAAGTATGCAAAAGCATGTATTTACAGTCTATCATCGCATAAAACAGTAACTTCTGCTTTTCTTTTAAATACATCACATGGCATTGCAGTTGGTCTTGGAATACGTAACTGTTTTACGACATCATTAGAAAATAGACGTTCTTTCATCTACCGCTATACCGAATATCCGAGAGTCTACCAAAAATAAGTAAAAAAATACTAGTTTTTGACCAGAAGAATTTATATTTTCACAAGAATTAATGTATCTCAATTAGAAAGACAGTAAACAAGACAGTAAGAAAATTATGAAACGCAATAGCATGTTGCGGTAAAGCTAATTGTGATCAGAGTTAAGAACATAATTCAGTTAAGGCTTTGTTTTTCTTGAAAATAAAAAGAAGATCAAATAGGTCGACAAGCAATAGTAGTCGAGAATTGTTGAAATTCCACTTTCGTCTTCGACTTTAAGTACGTAAAGCAGGGAGAAAAAGACGGAAAAGCGTTATAAGTATAGAATAATGGAATTCATAATAGTTATGGGCAGTTCAAACGAGTGTTATTTACTTTCGAGTGAATACTATGGCCGAATTTAGTTCTTTTATAAAGCGACACGTTATTTACTGTTAATATTTCCAAAAAAGCTAATTCTTATTACGCGGGCAGATCTAACGAATCACAGACGCTGATCACAATAGAATCTTACCAAACAATTATTTTTTTTAAGGAAAGGACCACACAATATAATAGTTCTAAAGAAAGATTCTATTCCAAGGAAATAACTAATCGAATCTTTCTAAAGCATCCATAGATTTTTTCAACCCAAGGTGTGATTACCAAGTCCTAATGTGTGTTGGAGTCAAAGCAACACTACACTATTCCCAAATTTCACCACACTCGGAAACATATGACTGTGGTATTTCCTGTGTTTCCTTTCTTTCGGCACTTTATCCCACTGTCCGCTTTTGAGCTGAATTACAGTAAAGAGCTGCCATTTTATCCTTTCCGGACTGTGTGCTTTACGATGCGATTTATGTTTCCTTCTGCCACTCTAAAACATACTATGAAAGCGAAGTAGTTGAGATAAACTTCACCCACAAACCCAAACTTTCATTAGATTTCGGTGCAATTTTTAAGAGGTAATGCGACCACACTGGCACGTGTTGCTACGAATTGTCTTCGAGCTTTCCCAACGCTTCCTTGGCAAGCTATGTCTCATGATCTCTCTCCCATAGAGGTCATTTGGAACTTTATGGGAAAGCGATTGCGACCATCCCGGAATGTTGACCATTTAGCCCGTCAGTTGGAGACAATGTGGCAAGAAGTTCCGCAGGACACCATCCGGGAACTTTTTCAGTCTAAGCCACGCAGGGTAACAGCTTGCATCCAGGCAATTTTTATTGTAATCGGGCAACTCCTTCTTAGTGCGTCGATTTTTTTAGAGTATATAAATAGACTTTTCTATGAAAGGACTCTATTATTAAATGAAAGTCAATGATAAGACCTTCTAGCACTAGATGTCACCACTATGCATTTACGTTAAGTCAATTTTGTCTTTAATTGGATGGATGAAACAAGAAGCATGCAATTATCAATTCTGTGTTACCCATGGATATCAGATTCGTGTTAAACATAGAATTTGCGTGTATGTTTGATTTCATCAGTACGATACAATCCCTTAATTTTGACATGATTCCGTCTTTGCTGAGACATGTATGAAAAATCGAGCGTTACAAAAGGCGCAACAGCTGTTTTGTAAAATGAGACAGAGCTAGAAACATCAACAATATAAATATAGCGTATTGTAGACAATGGGTGTCATTACCAAATGTGACATTTGGAACAAGTGCGCAGCCTCGCTGATACAAGGAGGGGATCCGCAATATGTCGAAATTTTACGGTGTTGGGCGAACTTTGTGCCAGTGTACCTTTGGATTGCGTGGTGTGAAGACTTCATTAAAGGCTTCAATCAAAATCTACGCTACAGTAACGGCCATGTTAATTTTAAACTGCATTTCGATCATTCAGACTGTAAATTAATGGCTGAATATTCTCAATAAAAAATAGCTCTAACTTGCTGTCTGCTTCATTTATCCCACAAAACAACATCAGACCCTAGCATACACGTCAAAACTACGGTTTGTGTCCTCAACAAAACCTACCAATTTTTTAAACTCTGGAACAGCACATTTTAACAATATTCTCTTTATTGTTTAAAAAAAAATCGAACTGTACCATTTGATTTTCAGTTCAAGTCGTTTCACTTTTCAAGGTTCGCTCCTTGATTCGTTTTCTTCTCGTTTTTTGTCTTGTTAGATTCCAGAAATGATCATAGGGAACATTTCTATGTTTACGACCAATCAGGGAGTGGGGTGCGGTCTCAGGTGTTGCCTCGTCATTTGACCGTGGTTTAAAATTACTCTGTATCTTTCCTTTCGGGGGGTTGATCCCGGATCGAGGACTTAAGTCCCTTCCAGATCGTATAGAAAGCAAAAATAATTATTATTTAATTCATTGAGTGCTTTTTAAAAAAAATAGTGTAAAGGAGGTGTTTATATATTTTTCCTTGCAGCCAATATATATATATATATATATAATTATTTATTCATTGCCTTTAGCTCATTTATAAAAGTGCTCCATTTCTTATTAAGTAAGATGTAGTAATTGAAAATTTAAATATTTCACCGGGCACCATTTCCTTTCATTACAGTCTCTATTTTGTCAGAATAGTCACTTTAATACTTGTTTCTCTCTAGGCATCGAACATTAAAAAAAATCTCTAGGTAGCATTCTACAAAATTAGTTAATGTCCTTTTTTTAGAGAAATTTTTAAATTTTATGACCACCCTTAATTTTAAGAGCGAATTATAAAAGTGTTGCTCTTCCAGACCACTGGTGTTCCCCTGATGTTGAGAAAATCCCCATTGAAAGCCTTTTAAGCAGTAATAGGTGGCGACATCTGCTGACATAAAAGATATTTCAAGTGAAGCGGCACGTACTTCTCAATGCATCAAAATAAAAATAAAATTTTAATTTTGAACTTCTTGGTTTCATTTTGTTGCACAAAAACATTTTTAGGCACTTTGTTGAATTAGCTGCGTCCAGTACATTAAAGTACTTGCATTTTAAACAGACCTATATTCATAAGTGGCGACATCTACTGATGCAAAAGAGAGTTTTAAAAGTCCTATTTTAAGTAAATTATCATGCAAATAAAAATAATTTGATATATAATTTTTATTTTCATAGATGCAAAAAGGACAGCATAGTTTCTTTCATTTTTTTTTTGGGGGGGGGGAAATCTTGAGAAGTTTGCAAATCAGAAGTTGTTCTGCGTGGACAGGCTTTTCCTGTTGCAGAGAATGCTATCGTTTTTTAGGAAGAAAAGCGGAATCCTATACGCGTATTCGTTTAATGGATAACCGGAAGTAAATTCCTCGTCTTCCCGTGGTTTGTTTTACTCTGAAAATCTTTCTCATAGCCTACAATTACAAATTTTACTCTGAATGCTATTTTTAAAAACTGCTGAAATTGATATATTGTATATATGTAATTTGCAAAACAATTTGAGGTTGTATTAAAAATTACAACTTCAAATATTTTGTTCGAAATAGTTTTTAGATAGAAATTTCTGGTCTTCCATAATTTCAGCTCTTTTTTTAAGGTAAAGCTAGCTGCTAAATATATAGCGAATTTTGAATGAATTTGTTATAATGAAAAACTATCAAGAGGATATAGCTGACATTTTTTGCATCATCGTATATAAAGTCTACAGAATCGATTTGTATCAAAATACATATTTGAAGATTACTATTCATAATTTTTTCAAATATCCATTTCATAATAAAGGTGTAAACACACGAAAATCGAGCAAAATATCGATTTTTTTTTATTTTATTGTTTTAAAATATTTTCCAACTCCTTAGCTAGCAAACGATACCAAGAACTTGTAAATTTTAGGAATATTTTTCTAGTTACGAAGGTTTTGATTTCGGTATTACCACTACATACCAAACAAATTTTCAAAACTTCAAACTCAATTTCAGGAGAATTATATTTTTTGTATTTGGATGCTTTGTGTTCGAATGGTGCTGACTCAATCGATCGATCTGTTATGATTACCTTTGTGTCGTTATGATCTTATAAGACATTGACAATCTTTAACCCCAATCAGAGTTAATAGTTAAGAAATTAATTTTTAGTTGATTTTTTAATGTTGAAATTTCTGAAAAAATCACAATTTTTTGTATTATTCCTCGTTGAAAAAATTGTAAAGAAAACCTATTCTCTCTAGCAAAAAAATTGATTGAAAGTCAAAACCTGAAAATGTTTTCTTGAAATAATTTCTAACTTAGCTGAATTTGATTTAAAAAAAAAAAAAACTGGCTTTTTTGAAACAAAATTAAAAAAAAATAATTTTCCAGTGGGTTGACATACTTTTTAATGTTGCATATTAAACTAACATAAAAAGATATAGGTAGATTTTATAGCGTAGCAAAAAATTTCAACACGTTAGGAAGATAGTTTCGGAAATATGAATAAATGTGGGGGAGAACTAATTTAACATAAAATCTCTAAACTTTTCTTCGTCACAGGACAACCTCCAGAAACGACCACCTCTTGAAATTCGATATCGAGGATTCAATCTCGATATAGATTTTGAAATTTGACATCAAAATTGGATGCTATCGTTAGAAATTATGAAGTTCGTGCGCGATTTTATAGGAAGACGGGTGCGGTAGACTGGTCGGAAGAGTAATGGACTAACAACCGGAAGGTCGCGTGTTCTAATCGAACCAAATTGATAGGGGGGGGGTTCTATTTTTGCTTGTGGCTATACATCGATAGGTTAACGTTTGAAAGTTGGCAACTGAACTCAAAGTGTTAGAAGGAATCACTATTTCGATCTTATTTTTTATCCTTCTTTTAAGGCAGGATAGTAAGGGATGCATTTAATAGCCACATAACCCCAAAAGAAAACTATATACAGCTGGTGCTCTCTTGATGTGCGGTAAAACCATTACGTCCTTCTCAGAGACGCGGACCTGATCCCTCTTGATCCGCAGTCAGGAAATCGGGGAAGGAGCTTTTTCATTTGGGCGCTTGTGTAAACAGCTGCCTAGGGATTGGATGAAGCTGCCAAATATTTCCCGTCGAGGCAGTAAGAAAATATGAGTGTTTGGTTTCTATTTGTTTAAATCCTCTTCGATTGTTCAGGGTGAGACACAATTCTCAGGGGACTATGATGTAAGTAGTTAATTAACATCGCACTGGAGCAACACAACGGGCTTAATTACTTCAGTTATTTCTATTTCGAAACGAGGGTTAAGTGCTATTCAATGAAATTAATTGGTTCCCTACCTCTTTATAAGATTCGATTAACTGGAGATGTATTACGAGGTAAGGTAAGGCATTTATTTAACGTCGCACTGGAGCAACACAATGGGCTACTGACGATGATCCGGAATCAACCCCCGAAGGGAAAGAGGCGAGAACAACACCACGTCATTTTGGATCACGGTCACATGGCGAAGTCACACCTGATCTGGCACCCTATCTCAAACTTCCATATCACGCCAAAGTAAGGACACTAGAGGCCACAATAGATTAAACGTGCACCAGCCCCCTTTGAAGATGACGCTCTTTGGTTGATTCAAACTCGCAACCTTCTGGTGGCTAACCCGTCACTCTTCCAACCGGGTTACAATGGCCCGACATCACACGAAGACAATGAAGTCTCTCCGATATAATTTCTCTTTCTGTATGAGAAGAATTATAAAAAGAAGGTTTTATATCATGTTATTGTGAAGGGGTTACTTCTTTTTTTTCTGATTTTATTATTGAATCAGCACTGAAGCAAAACCATGAGTTTTGGAGATGGTTCGGGATCCATCCCGATGGGAAAGATCTGAGGACAACGCCTCGTCATTTTGCATCACGGTCAGATGACGAGGTAGTGAACACTTGAGCTGGCAAACTACTCTCCAAAATACCACTCCCCGCAAACTTGAAAACATTGGATACCACGACCGATTTGACGTGCATCAGCGCGTTTTGTACACCACGATCTTTGACTGGATCGAATTCTGTATGTTTTTTAAGAATTATATAAGATACCCTTATCGGACAACAAATAATATCCAGTATTACGGAAAAAAGCATCGTTGCAACACCTATACTAAATTGCACACTACTAAGAGTCAGTCCCAAAATGGGCGAAAAGTACCTTTTTGGGAGTGGAAAACCCCCAGTCCGAAAGAGGGCATTCTCTCAGCTTTTTCTTAGAAAACGGGCGTGGCTCTCTCTCGAAGACTAGCTTTTTTCCAGGGTACGATTCGCCGGCATGGCATCGAGCTCTGATTTCACTAACCATTAAAATTTTTATTCGAACGGTTTTTCTCTTCTACTAATCTTTTAGTTTTAGCGGATGCATCCCAGGGTTTTGTTATTACTTTTTATTTTCTTTGTTTTTAAAATGTGAATATCCTTATCATCGTAATCCAGAGTAACAAATAAGCGAATTTGTTTTCTATCACCACAGATCTGCTCCTTGAATTTTGATAGTGGTAAAGTTAATCTTCTTTAATATCACCATTTTAGTAAATCCCCATTAAGGAGAGATGTATTTTTACTACCATCATGGGATTCCGATGAAAGGAATCATTGAGTCCAAGATTGTATTTTTGTGATTAATTTAGACACATGAAACGAACAGTACAAACGGTACAACTACACAACAAATAGTAATATTAGACTGAAATACGTAAGTTCGTGATTCTAGAACAAGGAGGGAGCGCATCAAGAAAGCTCACTCCCTGAAGCCGTGCTATTAGGAAGTCTAAAAATTATTTTTGAATCGCATTCCTTTTCGAAAGATCACGTGGTCTCAGAGTGACAGCAAGAAGCCCCACCCTCAACAACACCCACGTGGTACAATCGCATTCTCAACAACAGACACTACAAAGAACTTAGCGTTAGAAATTTCTTCCTATTACGTGGATCATGTGAGAACTATTTTTTAGAAAAATGAAACTAAAATTTCGGTCTGTCAGACTGACCGGCAGATGCAGCTCTGATTTCACTGAGAAAGAAAAAGGTTGAGATAGTTCTTTTTAAACGAAAAGAATGATTTAAGTGAAAAGGAATGGTTGTTACAACGCATATACAGCGTAGAACAGAAAATCATTTATAAATGAACGATTCATCCCATTCCTCCGAAACGAGAGGTTCCACGAATGAGCTCTGTAAGAGATTGATCTGCGGCAATCAGAGGACGACATGAAGGCTATCGGATCCATCTGTTTCTCTGGATTGTCGATCGTCGCGGACGGGTGGGCAGGAAAACACGTGTTCGGTATTACCTCAATCTCCTTCCTAATAATGAATGAAGTGCGCCCCCGTGACCCTGTTTGCGGCGCCCAGTGCGCTGCCCCGGAACGAAGAGTGCGCCCCACCGATTGGGGCGGCGAATCAATGAGAGATGGACGTCACTCGGACAGATAGATGGGGCGGCAATTAGCCCCTTCAGTCATCCGTCTGGGACAGGAGTGTCCCGCTAGTGGGACGATGGCGGAACTCTTTGAGCGTCGATTTCCAGTGGTGTAGTGTTGCTTTCCCCCCACAAGGCATTGAGGTACAAAATAACACATTTTGCTAAACTATCCACGGATTATTTGGACCTTTCTATCGATCCTTTCTTCAGAGTAGAAACTTTCGTTGGGACGATTCTTGTAGTCCTTTGTGGAATAAAAGATCCCTTGGAAAAATTCTATTGCTCATATCCTTATTAGATCCATTGGGAACATTCTGTCGGGAATTTCCTTAGAGTTGCATTCTTCTGTAATATTATATTGCTTCTTTCCTTAGAATATAATCCTTTGAAAAAATTTTATTTAGCATTTACATGAAATGGAATTCTTTACATTCTTTTGATCAAGGTCTAAACAATCCATTATTCTAAAGAATCCTCCCCCATGGATTCTTTCTACCTTTAGAAAGGTTCCGTAGGCCCTTTACTTGGAATAGAATCTTTCTTTGGAACAAATACGTTGATCCTCTAATCAGTGGCGTAGGAAGGGGTGCGTCGAATGCGCGCCGCCCCGGGTGTCATCACCGGCGGGGGTGACAAAATGGCAAAAACTTGTTTGTTTTTTTAACTAAAAAAAATGGGAGTGGTTGACAACACTTTAAAAAAATACCCCACTTAAAACGAGTTTAAAAACTTCATCTGACAATTAACTTCATTAAGTCAACATAATGCGTATTAAAACACAAGTTCAGTCCACAAACGCAATGGAACGCAGTTGAATCCAACGGTGCGTAGTGGAGAGCGTATGGTAAGGGAAGTAAGTACTAGGGGTTCTATTCAGTTTGTACTAGGGGTATCAACTCTCAGAAAATAACCGGTTATCGGTTAACCTATTTTATAAGTCTGGTTATAACTAAGGTTTCCAGAGCATCTCTCTTCAAGAGAACATGTTCAGGCGAGGATTCGTAAACTTAATCCTAAAGCATTATTTGTTCCTTGTACAAATCACTCTCTTAATCTGTGTGGAGTTCATTCTTTTGCAACTGTTTCACAATCTGTAACCTGTTTCGGGTACTGCTTTTTCTCAGTTTCCACACAGATGGAAGATCCTTTTAACTATTGTTGGAGGTACAGTCAAGAGATTTTCAGATACAAGATGGAGTACTCACTACGAAGTTTTAAAGCTTGAATATGCTGATTTCAAGAAGATTGTTGATGCCATAGTAGAACTTTGGAGATTCTACAGAAACTGTCGAAATCAGAGGAACAGCGCAAACGTTTTTGCCAGCAGTATGTGATTTTTCTTTTTTATGTGTTTTGCATTTCTGGAGTAGTGTTTTAGAAGAAGTAAACAACGATCAAAATATCTACAGATTGCTGGGATAAGTTTTGAGAAGTGTGTTATCAAAATGAAAAGTCTGAAGATACTTTAAAAAAAATTGGAATTGGTGGAGAAAGCACAACAGTTTCCAACGTGATGGACATTCCTTTAGTGAAAAGAAGAATCGTCAGAAAGAAGAAAATGATTAAATGAAGAATTGAAAAGATTAATGTTGGAGTGCATTGACAGGTTTTTATCAAGAAATAGACACTTGCTGTAAAGACATGGAAAATATAACTGCTCGGTTTGCAGTTTTCGAGCCCAAGAATATGATTACAACTTCAGAAGACGAGCTGACGCAGTTAATACAAAACTTAGTCGTAAACTATGATAGACTTTTTAAAGATGATATCCTTAGAGAGATTCCATGAGTAAGAAGACATCAACAAGCTGCCAAAGTTTCAAAAGAAGATTCACTAGAATGGTCTTTAAGATTTTTAGAGTTTGTAGTTGAATATGAACTTTCAGATTCTGTACCAAATCTAATCTTTCGTCATCTGATCGATGTTCAAAATTACGTGGTGTTGTCCTCGAATCTTTCCCTTAGGGGATTGATCCAGGACCGTCGTCAATAGCCCGTTGGGTTGCTCTAATACGACGTTAATTAAAAAATTAATTAATTACCAAATGTGTTGCAGTAGCATTATGGGAAAAGAGTTTTCAAAACTAAAATTAATCAAGAGTTATCTTACGAGTAGATCCTCTATGAGTCAAGCTCGGCTCTCTGCATTAGCTATCTTGTCAATTGAAAACAAAGTAGCGAAATGAACTGATTTTGATGATGTCATTTCAAAATTTGCAGAGAAGAAAGTTAGGAAATTAAGTCCGTAAGTGCTTATGTCTCAATACAAAGAAATGAACCAGAAAATAACTTTTGTAAATGTATATCTTATTTTTTCTTCTTTTAATAATTGAAGGGGGGGGGGGCAAGAAATTTTCCGCACCGGGTACCACCTGATCTTGCTACGCTATATCCTCTACTTAGAACAGAATCCTTTGATAAGATTATATTTGTCCATTCTATACAATGGAATACTTTGATAACTTCTCTCTCTCTCTCTCTTTGTGTAAATCGCTCCTTTCCTCAGAATATAATCCTGTGATAAATTCTATAAATCATTTCCTTAGAATAGAATCAAGGAAAAGATTCTATTCTAAGGTTAGGATGGATCTATCTGTTCCTCTCGTGTGTGTGTGTGTGAAATGATTCTATAGGTCTTTTCCTTCGAATAGAACTCTTGACAAATATTCTATCGGTACTTCCTTTGGAATACAGTCCTTTTCGAAGTATTCTACAGTTAACTGTTTGATTGTTTCGGGATTTTATGGCACAAGTGCTATTTTTAAGGAAGCTATGTAAAACACAAGGCAGGCCAGCGTGAACAAAAAATATACCGTGGACGGAAAAAGTGGGATTGGGTGAGAGAGATAGAGAGGGAGGGAGAGAGAGGGGAGAGGGAGAGAGAGAGCGTAGTGGGATGAAAGAAGAAAAAATCGAATAGAATCCCTTAGAGAGAATCTATTAGAAAGAAGGTCAAAATTGGTTTGATGTCTTGCAGAAAAGACTGCAGGTTGAAAGGTGGAATAATGCGTGAGAGCTCTCCAGAGAGTTGAACTCGCACCAAATTAGAAATCAAGGGTCCCGGGAGCAGAAAGTGCTTAAAACTGCCATGTATTTCGCAGAACACAGTCTTTGCAGATAAATATTTCCTTAATTTTAAATAAAAATTTTGGCCGATTTTTTTTTAGATCCTAAGTTACGATATTCTGCAGTGCAAAGCGCGCTCCTTGCCACATCTATTTTTCTTTTCTAGCTACGGAACAACCTCCCTACACCGCCCAAATAACCACAAACACTTTATAAATAACACATCTTCTATGTCAATGACACATTTAACTTCAAATTGATCGACAGAATTGAAAATTCCGAAAGCATGCCTTGGTTTTAAATAAAGTAAGTGAATTAATTTTGATTTGTTTTATTATATATATATATATATATATATATATATACATAATGCATAGTGAACCGATAATTGTGTTTGACGTCTGTTTTTGATTTGAGTGCAGTTTTCACTATTCGGACCAAATACCTGCTGAACAATTGCAGTTGATTGGAGCTGTGTTGCAGAACACTGAATATAATTAAGGGTCATAATATTATATTTTAAAAACTAGGGTCTACACCAGGGCTCTAAATGCCCGGGTGCACAGGTGCACTATGCACATAAAAATAAAATTGTGCACCTAATTTTTTCCCACTACGTGCACGCACTAAGTGCACCTAACGTTGAAAAAAAAAGGGGGGGGGGGGCCTGACGTGTTTAAGGTTATTTTGATGTTTGAACAAAATATTAGGATCGACTTCTCTCGCTCTAAAGGAACGTAATTAAAATTCCTAACTACACACTATGCGAAAACTAAATCGCTGGGCCGTAACGGGTTTAAACAGAAGGAAGGTTTACTTGTGCCACTGCTGCCAGAACTTTCCGATGATCGAAACATTTTCCAGATGGCTCTGTTGAAGCGAAAGTCGCGACAGCCGTGAACCAGAAAAGAGAGATTTTAGATGTTTAAATATTTTTATTTACTATCTACTACCTAAACTATATAAACATACCCAACTAATAAAGTAGTTTACATTAAATTAATACTCTTATATTACGATATTTTAAAAAATATCCGCTTAAAATATAACCTGTGCACCTAATTTAAAAACTTAGGTTCACAAGGTGCACCTGTGTTAAAAAATCTATTTCGAAGCCTGCTCTCCTCAGTATGTATTTTTCCAAAATCGGCTGAGTGAAAGTAGGTAAAAAGGATATTATTCCAAATTGACGAACAAAACGTTTATTTTAGCATTAGAAAATCAATTTTATTAATAACTAGCAAAATACCCGACCTTACTCGGTTTAAATTGGTTTACTCTAGATTGAAGAGATAATCAAAATATATAATGACTTACGTTTTTTTTGTAGAATAAAAAATTATTTTAACATCTTTCACCATCTTTATATTTTCTACAACTTACTTTGGACACAAATCCTACACATGCATATCCATTCATGTAATACATTTCACATACATCGCACAATTGCTGTATGACAAAGCTACAAAATGACGAAAGGTGATACTAAGGTTACTACTATAAAAGATGATTTACAGGAAGATTTGGAATTCCCTTTCTTAAGTGTTATTTTCATGTTCAACTCAATTAATTAAAATTACGATTTACGGCGAGTTCTCTTTCACCATAGTCAACAAAACAATATTTTTTTACTTGTGGCACTCTTGCCTCCGGTATGCGACATTGTGAAATTTTGCAATCTTCTCCTGTCATTATTACAACGAATTTTTTAATGTTGGAAAAAGTTCCAGTTTGGATTAATAAACATTATTATTCTTTCAATAACGGCATTATTCTTTAAATAACGGCATTATTCTTTCAATAATGGCATAAGTACACTTCAAATTTACTGAAAATTTATACTTACTTAACTAACATTTTTAAGTCTAATACTTTGTGGTGCTGTTGCGTGTGATGAGAAGGAAAACACATTTATTAAAATAATAAATATTTAAAACAGGAAACAGCGAAGTAAAACAAAATAAAAGATGTCGCAAAAAATTGTTCTAAAGATATTAATTTGTGATTCAATTTTATCTCTTGATCTCGCACAGTTGCCACAACTGACAACTAAAAGTGTACAAAATTTAGAAATGTGAAATTAATTCAGAGCGAAAGAACCAGAAAAAATATCACTGCTCGCGCGATCTTGTTCATTCTCGTTTCATTGAAAAATATTGTCTGTCCCAAATATTCGGAAATCGTTTTCAGTGCGCAAAGAATAAAAATAAAACTCGAAATAAATGAAGTATCAGAAATGAAATTCCTTAAAAAAAAAATTTTTTTTTTGAAGAATAATTACTCTTTCAGCAGTACTGGTAAAACAATCGAAGTAATCGTAATATTCAATAGACATTCCAATTTTTCCAAAACTACCAAATTATGGTTGATTTAAGTATACTTACTCAGGTGTTTTAGCATGAAACGCAACTAAATATAACAATAAAGAAATGTTTAATATTGCATTCACTAAAATAATAGATAATGTATAAAATAAAATACAATGCAATCAAATATCTGGAATACAATTCATGTGATGTCTACACAAACACAAAATCGAGCATAGAACAGAAAGACGGACAGACAGACTTTCGCAACCAATGCCACTCACTAAATGAAGATAAGTACTCACTGTATGCAAATTTTCATGAAAATATCTTAAACCGCGTGGACGTGTATAGGGCACAACATACATACATACAGACAGACAGACAGACACCAAACGAGAAAAAGGCGGATTCGGCATCAGAAGGGTCCAAAACGGATAGAAAACTTGAAATGGGTCGAAAATATTGAATGTACAAACAAACACTCCATTCTTATTTATATAGATTATAAATAGGTAGGAAATCAATCACCAACAATTAATTAGAGTAACTACTAGAACTACTAGTAGTAAGTATTAAACGCTTTCATTACTTAGAAAAATGTATAGTTCATTTATTTTCTGCATTCTAAATGAACTTTTTAAAATAAATTAACGTCTTAAAAACATAAGCATTGAAATATATCATCAAGTTCAAGTCGACACAAGTTTGAATGGGCTTTTTGTAGAAAAATGAGTTTTTTAAAACATTCTTGAATGCAAGTTGAAGCAAACGCTTGCTCCACATCACTTATTTAATACTTTGAGAAAAGGTCAATATATATTATCAAAGCCCAAATTTTAGGAAAAAGTGTAGACAAAAGCCAGTTGGAATTACTTTCATTAGGGTTCTTTTTGTTACTTGGATCAAGTAGACCAGACGGCTGAGTGGGATCCTTTGAGATTTTCAGAACCATTAGAGATGTTAACATTCAAAACCTTATTTATTTACTCCTTATTTACATACCTTTACCTGCCAAATGATTTCTAAATCAGTTTATTTGACTTTTTATAAAGCGTGGTTTATTTATACTTTAGACATGAAATCGAAAAATCTTCAGCGTCAAAAATAATCAAAATCAAACGAGTTATGTAAAAGTAATTCGCTCATAAAAATGAAACACTGAGAAATTGATATACCTTTTTAGAAAGCATGAATTGTATTATAATAAAACCAAAATCTTATTCACACTCACTGACAACTTCCTGGGCTCTTTGACTGACTCTCAAATTCAAAGCCTAAAACTGATGAACAGCAAAGCCATATTCGTGCACCTTAGCCGTGAAAATCAATTGCAATCGAGACTTCCTACACAGGAGTGGCTGTTCAATGTACTCTGTTCATCAAGTACCACTATTCTTTTTACTGCATCTCATTACTATAATCTCAAAACTTTCTGCACAAACTTTCAAGACAAGGATGCACAAACTTGTTTCAAGGGCCGCCAAAACCTGAAAGTTGTCCCATCACATATATTATCAATTTATTTTTTACATTTATTATATAAGGTAACAAAGAAATATGACTAATTTTACCTGACATTACATTGATTTAAAATAACTGTTGAACTGTTAAAATTTTTGATTCTATTTTTCTAGTAGCCAAACGCAAAATTGATTCTAAATTTTCATTAGTCAAGCGGAACCTATTTTTCGATTTGCTAATGTCCATGGCTAAAAACGTTTGCTCAGATATATATTGACCCAGAGGCTTGAGTGTTTTAATGTATTTGTAGAGACAGGCGCTATAACGCCATCTATAGCAAGGTGAGTGGTACTACGAAGAACATCGGAGGTTATTGATTGTAGACTCTGGACGTGTCTGATATGTTCTTCGGAACGTTCTATACACTGTTGTCTAATTTTCGTGTAAATAGTGTTCTTCTATATTTAAAGTAGTCGTCCTGTCTCAGTCGGTGCTATGTTCTGTGTTATAATAAACGTTTTGCTTAAATAGTTGATTCTTGATTGGATTAAAAAGCTATACAATTCGGCAATCATCTCAGCATTATCTAGTAATAATCTACAAAAGTTTTGCGGACACAACGAAAGCTGAAGTTACAATAACACATTATGAGGCGGGCCTCCATAAAATCAACGAGGGCCGCGTGCGGGCCGAGAGGCACGATCTGTGCAACCCTGCTATAAGGAGAAGTAGAGAACATGGAATTAAAACCTTTTTTTCACAGAGATGTATATTCTCAGAGCTACCTTTTGGATTTGATAGAAGGCGCTGAGTGACTGGTAGGTGGGTATTTTAATTAACGTTGCACTGAAGTAACACAACGGGCTACTGGTGACGGTACGGGAAGTCAGGTAGTTATTTTAATTAACATTGCACTGGAGTAACACAACGGGCTATTGGTGACGGTCCGGTAGGTCAGATAGTTGTTTTAATTAACGTGGCACTGGAGCAACATAACGGACTATTTGTGACTGGGATCAAACCCGAAAGGAAAGATTCGGGAACACCATGACGTAGTTTTGAACCACGGTCAGATGACGAGGTCACACGTTGGCAAGCATCCCATTCTTCAAGCTCCCACGTCACGTCAACAGGTGCTGTGTGGATATTGGCAAGCTTGTACGGCAATCCAATTAACGTTGCCAGGCACGCGTTACAAGTTTGGTCAAAACCGTGAGCAATAGTGGGATACTCTGTGACAACTCCTGTTAAACTGTAAATTACTAGGGCTAGTAAAAACGTTGTTCACCCCTTCTTCCAGTATTTCAGTTCTACACCTTAAATATATACCTTCCAACACATCCAGGTGGCGCTTGAAGTCTAATTCCCTACGTGAATACGGTTTAAATTGGAGTCCCCACCGCTGCTTAAAATTTGTACAGGAAGTTTTAAAAAACACCCTGCATATATTATAAACAGAGACGGCCCAACGATTCGGGTCCAGTCCGGCTTTATGAGTGGGGTTGAAAACGAAACTCATCAATTGTATTTAAAGATTTAATCCTGCTACATAGGGAGCCGAACCCCTCCTTACAATTATTAGGAGTGCCCAAGGGATTTGAGTCACTAGGCGCCATTGAAAAAGACATACATCCTAGAGATACCTGGTTCATATCAGTGAGACTGACCATGTATATAGTAGCTCTTATGAAACCTCCACGTAAACTCTCCTTGTAAGCCTCTTAACTGTGATGGACCGTTTCCTTACAATTTTATTCTATTGGGAATATCTGTTTTCGCCTGTCATGCTTCCGCTATGCCACTGCTCACCAGCAAACACTCAAGACACCAGGATGGCTCAACGTGGTCATCGGGCATAGGCAGTGCGATGCTAGTATTTACGAATTGGTGGTAACCGTGGCAACGTGGGGGCGGGTCTTTATCGCAACAGCATAAACGTAGATATTTGTAGTCACTTGCTACCCTCCATACATTACCCAAGACCTCTTGATTACAGGAGAGTCTTCCCTTTGTGAACTGGGATCGCGGCAGCGTGCTCGGAAGAGTAAGAGTTTAGCTACCGCAGGGTTACGAATTCGAATCCAACCATAGATCGTCGTGTACAAAGGGGCTTGTACACGTTAATCTAGAATATCCTCATGTTGGCATCGTGTGAAAGTTTGGAGAGTGAGGTGCCAGATCAGATGTGACCGCGTGATCTGATCGTGGCTCAAAATGACGATATGTTGTCCTCTGATCTTTCCGTTCGGGTTGGATCCCGGACCGTCACAAAAAGCCTGTTGTGTTGCCTCTAGTTGGACTTTAATTAACTACCTACCCCATAAACGAAATGATTTGCAAAGAAAAGGCTTGACAAAAAAATATTTAAGAATGCCAGCCGTAGAATCGCAAAAGGCAGTAGATAAATGTCCATCTGGGAATTTTCCGTCTTCGATATGCGCCTTGTGGGTTATACAGTGCACTACTAACTCATTAACTTTCAGGAAAAGGGGCTGTATTTCAATCGATCTCTTAAGGGAGATATTTAAAACCACAAGGCAGGTTTTGATTGTTGAACATTTAATGAACCTAAATAGGGGCGTTCTAGTTTTACCTTTAGTGATAGATTAAGAACGACGTGAGTAAAAATTCTTAGTGCATCATGAGGAAGATACGTTATAACTAAATATCTATAGAATTTTACATACATTATCAGTTGTAAGGATCACGTTGGAGTGGTGTGGAAGTTTGGAGCGTGAAGTGCCTGCTAATGTGACCGCGTCATCAGACCGTTGCTCAAAGTAACGTGGTGTCATCCTAGGATCTTTCTCTTCGGGTTTGATTCCGGACCGTCGCCAATAGCCCGTTGTTCGCATCCGCATGCAAGAACTAAACTGAGCACAACGTTAATTAAAATACCTACCATATGTAAGGTAAAAGTGGAGGGTTTGTGTGGAATATTATTATGAGAAACAAATAGGATTGCTGATACGCATAAGCAAACTCACATCAAAAGCCATTGAACTCAAGGGTCTATATATAGTTAGGGTACATACATATAGTTAATAGTTTAGATATTGTAGAGTGCTAGACGGAAATCTTGCATCTTAAAAACTGTATGCACTATCTCATGAGTAATTTTCTTGGCTAGAGATTTTTGGTTGGCTGATTTTTATAGCACAAGGACTCTATTTGGCGCAACCCAAGACACGAAACGTTAAGTAACGAACATGCACACGAACTAGGAAGGTTTTACTGACATAAAAGATTGAAATACCCCAGGGTCAGTTCGAGGAATCGCACTTGAGCCGGCTATAATTCACATAGCCATTTCTCGAATGATACTTATGTAGGTAGAGTGTTAACGGACTTTATCTTCAATGATTAAACTTGGATTCTTGGTTATTACGGCACTATAACTCGGACTCCACATTAAGCTAATAGTCCAGGACTTGCTGAAGTTTAAAAATATCTGGATTACTGTTGCTCGGCGGATGCATCTGCTAAATGAAAAGAGAACCATCTCACTTCTCAATAAAAAAAAATAGCGTACACATTAGCTTGTAATTTTTATGGTCGACCCTTGTATCACATATCACGGAAGCAACCATCCTTGCAGTCTCGACCATTAACAGCCGCCAGTTTCTAATCGAGCGTGATCATTCCCGTTCGGAAATGACATGTCATTCTGTCCCCCCTCCCCCTACAGACGATCCTCTGACACAAAGACCACCTTGAATCGGACATGTGAGAGTGGCCGGAGAGGGGTGTAGCGCCCTCTGCGAACGACCACGTGACCGTGTCCGAAACGTCATAACCTCTGTCTGGCAGAGGATCCGGCAGTCTCCCTGCAGTCGATTTCATTGGGGGGTGCTTCAGAAATAGAACGTCCGCTGCGAGCATCGTTTGCTGCTCCCTTTCTTCCTGCTCTCGAACAAAGGATACTCTTCCGCGATCGCTCTCCCGCATCCCGAGAAAAGTAAGTGGCCTCCATCGATTCCACACCCTGCATGCTCTTGGGGTGAAGTTCAGTTGTTGCGTGCGGGGGAGAACACAATTTTAATTGGGCTTGCAAGGGAACTCAGGAAAACGTGGGGGCAATTTGCGCTTTTGTTTATTGCATATAGATACTTAGGAATTTGCGGTAACGTTCTAGCGGTGCGGAGGGAAACGCATACAGAATATTACAGACATTTTTTTTTACCATATAAAGACGTTAAGAGCATTACAATAAAATTGCAACGCTCAAAGTGGTTTCGACGAGATATCTCGTCCATACAAATGTGATACATTTTGGAAATGGCGAGGTATCTCGTCATCAATACACTTCCATATTTTTTTACCACCCTGATCTGGTCAGTGTTAATCTAATAATCGTGTTTCTTTTGATGATGATATATCGTGTCCTCCGAGATCTAGTCAGTTTTGCTTATGACGAAATATGCTTATGACGAAGGGATGTATATATAAATAAAATAAGTGTTTGTCTCTGGTATTTAGTTACAAAGTAAAAGAAGAGCTTGAAACAAATTTAGAAGTGGTGGGAATACTTTGTAAGTTTAGTCTATTGTAGATATTGTACGGACAACTGTGTGTGCTGTTTACTTAAAGATGCATTTTTTATTCTTTCCTATTGCACAAGGATATTAGGAAAATTGCTGTATTACAATCTATAATGACCTAAAAAGTAAGGAAAATGTACGATACTTTTAAGTTTATTTTTATCGTACTTAAAGATACGTGACGTATTTACTATAATGATGCAGATATATTGTACATTGCCTGAAGAAAATTAAAAAAATTTAAATGGTGGGAAGTATTAACACTGCAAGTTCTGCAATAATTTCTTTGATTGTGTACATATTGTAGAAACTTTGCATGCTATTCTGTGTTTAAAACACGTGAGAATGCCGTGTTTATAAATGTTTATTGCATTTACGTAGGAGAAGTATTGTAACAAAATATCATTGGTCAGAAAAATACTAAAGGAAGTGGGATAGTTTCCGTTTACTGTGATACAGCAATGCTTAGATTTATTACTACATGATAAAATTACGTCTGAGGAGTTTTTTCAATTTTACTGTACAGATGAGTGAAATTTAAGTTTGGGATATCAGTTTAAGTTTCATTTATTAAGTTGAAGAGATCCTGAGATGATTTTAGTTTTATTTATTGCCATATGTATGCTCGTAAAATTACTACAATTAAATACCGTGTTTCTGAAAAATGTTTAGGAAACGTTAGATTCTTTTCCATTTTTTTTGTCGGATTGAGGTGTTTAAAATAATTGAATCAGTCATTTTAGTAACACCTCATATCCAAAAAAGAGTAAACTTTCGGAAAACGTAAAAAAACTCGCTGTTACATTATTACAAGTTGTATTCATACTTAAAATTTTGAATGTGTACATGTAAGGGTCTGGAAGTTGTATTTAGGGACACTGACAGGGGTCTGTAAAGACAAAAAAAATAGCCAAAACCGTCATGTCAAGAATCTGGAAACAGTTCAAAGACACTGGTAATGTGCACAGACAACCAGCTAAAGGTCGACAACATGTCACAAGAGACTCTCAGGACCGTTATTTGGCATCGATTGCTAAAAGAAACAGTCAACTCACATCAGCTCAGATTGCAAGAGAGTTCGCTGCAGCAACAGGAACTCGACTATCCAGATTTTCTGTGAGTGACAGGCTGCATAAAAGAAGGTTGTATGCAAGGAAACCCATGATTTTTATTCCACTAACTCGGGTAGTGAAATACGCCCGTTTAAAGTGGTGCAGAGATCATCGTGATTGGAGAACCACGGACTAGAGCCGAGTTCTCTTTACCTATGAATCCCGATTTTGTATGGAGAGTGATTCCAGACGTGTTACAATATGGAGGGATAAAAACACACGCAATAAGCCTGTAAACAACCGTGAAAGGCATCGATACAGAGGTGGTGGAATCATGGTATGGGCGGGCATCAGTTTGAATGGTCGCACTGACCTACACATTTTTACCAGTGCAACTATGAATGATGAAATATACAGAGATGGGGTTGTTGATCCACATGTCAAGTTTTTTAGGGGTGCAATCGGTAATAACTTCCTCGTAATGGATGATAATGCGCGTCCTCATCGTACCTGCACTACTGACTGATTATCTTGAGGGCGAAGGAATCCAGCGAATGAAGTGGCCCGCATATTCACCAGATTTAAATTCGGTAGAACATGTGTGGGATGAACTACGATGCTGACTTGCATCTCTGCAACCCCTACCTAGAACTCTTTAGGAGCTTCAAGGCGCTATTCATCTTGAATACACTTTGTTACAGCAAGCACTTCTGGATAATCTAATCCACAGTATGGAAAATCCCTGTAAAGATTGCATTTCGGTCAGGGGTGACTACATACCTTATTAATTTTTCCTGTGTGTCTCTAAAAAGTTGTTACAGTAAAATTTCTTTATCCCACATTATATCACATATTCCTATGTTTTAATTAAATTAATTTTTTTGCAGAAATAGGCCGTACTGCATTTTGAATACATGTCAGACATGACAAAATAAAGATCTTGTGCATGTTTCATGTTCTTATCTGCAAAATTATTCAAGTTGGATGAATTTTTATAGTTGTTCCTTTAATTTTTCTCGCCAGTGTGTAGGTAAATAATAATGTTACAACACTACTGACAATCTACATAGGTTATTTCATCATTGCTCATCACACGCCTTCTTAATTTTCTTTCCTATCGATAGTTGGCCAGTCAGAATTTGGAATAAAATTCATCAACAATATCTGAAGTAATAGAGTCTCTCTGTCTTTGAGTTTTTTGAGATCACTAATATTTTTATGTTTATTGGTACACAATTTTATCGTTAAGCACAGGTTTTAGGAAATTCTGGAGATCCTGTATGCGGTTTTATCAATTCAAAGCTGTACTCATTAAGTCTATCAATGAAGGTTCTAACTTTGACTTCACTCACACGTTAGCTCCATTTAACTTGAAATTTTAAACTTTTGTTTGTTTGCCCTTGGAATGTTCCTTGCTTAAATCTCAGTTGATACTACATTCTTTTTTAAAAATTGGGTCCACCATTTTTTAAAATCCTTTACTTTTTTACCGTCTACAACTTCTACTTGGAACTTGTCGTGAATTACAGAGGGATGCAACATTCGTTCTGCATACTGCATCATTGTAAAAATCGTTTCAGTTTTTTAAATTTCTATTTACAAAATTAGCAACATCACTTTCCCTAGAACTCATTTCTGCTCACAATAAGTATGGCAACACATTCAACAGTTGTTTAATCTGTTGTGAACATTATGCATAAAAAGGTGCAGCGCTGCCACCTGCTACAAACGGAATGTCATTTGTAAAACAACACTTCTCCTGGAGATGTGTTGTTTCTCAAATGAACCAAAATTTTAACATCTCGTTACTATGTGTCTGTGTTTTGGAGATGTAATATTTTATGCGGAGAGAATGTCGCTTGCTCTAACAATTAAATGGACATTGGCAAACTCAGTTTGAAAAAACGTGGAGACGAGGTGTTTCTGAAATGACTGATCCCATTGTCATTAAAGGTTTGATCTACGACAATGTAGATGTGATATTATTTTTTGAGTTTATATTTCTGCACACAAATGCGTAAAGCTTTTGCAATTGTTTCAGCAGTTTTAGAAGAGTTATTTGTAAGTTGATTTTCAGTTTCACTTAATGTGCGCGACGTCTTTTCATTAACTTTGCTTACATCAGATTTTATTCTTTGGAAAAAACCAATACAAACTTTCTAAAGATTGAAAGAGACCACGAATTCTATCAACCGATTGGTAGGTAGTAGAATTAACGTTATACCAGGCAATTGGTAACGGTTCGGGATCCATCCCGAAGAGAAAAATCCAAGGACAACGCCCTCATTTTGGATCACGGTCATATGACGAGTAAAACACTTGAGCTGGCACTCCACTCTCCAAACATCCTAACCATGCCAAAGTGAGGACATTTAGGCCACAACATATTAAATTGTACCATACCCCATGTATACGACTGTCTTGATGGTACCTAATAGGTATGCGACATCGACAACAAAACATCGATGTTCAATATTAAAACATCGATGTTAAATATTAAAACATCGATGTTCGATATTAAAACATCGATGTTCAATATTAAAACATCGATGTTCAATATTAAAACATCGATGTTCAATATTAAGACATCTATGTTAATAACACTGCTCTGCATGAAAATAAGCCCCGACACCATTCCTGCGGATTCTTATGTAAAATGACCTCCTGAATCCGAATATGACCCCCGTTTCCCCCATCAACCACCGTTTTCTAGGGACGCACCCCCTATGTTTATCACTTTTCGATATAATTTTATGAACATAAATTTGATTTGAGAGTGGGGAAAAGGATAATTTTAACCATTAAATTTCTTCTTAGGGACTAGAGAGGTGAAAAGCTCTAAAACATGAACATTTGTAGCAAGGAGGGACATTTGAGGGTAGGGGGATTTGTCCCCTTAAATTGTAAAAAAAATCATATAAAATTATCGTTTTTTCTGGGTTTTATTCGCAATTTTTTAAATTTATTTTCTACATATTCCAGCTTCTAGCCACCTCTTTTCATCCCCCAAACATCCCCAACTAATAAAAATATTTAGCAACAATTTTGTCTAAAAGCGGCAAGAAAGTTTGGAAGATTCACTGTACGACGGTGGCGCTCTCAATAACTCGCGCGCTTCGTGGTTTCCGCAGGAATTTTCATGCTTTGACAATTTTAAACTTGCATTGCTTTTATCACTATAGTTTTGAACTGTAATCGTTATCTTCCCTCATTACATCTTTCGCGATCGCAGAGTCCACCTTTCGGTATTCTAGGCGGGGATTCTGTGTTTCCAAGTTGTTTAGATTGCGTAAAACGGTCCACATTTTTTTGCTCCGGCTTTTTCAAAGTGAATTACAGTACGTGAGTGTAAGTTGTGATTAATACCGAGTATTGATTTACTGTTTAATTATGCCATGCGAGTGTAAAAATCATCCCGATAGCTTCTGCTATGTTTTCGGTGAATTAACTTTAAAAGCGCAACGAAAATTCCTTTCTCTGCTTCTTAAAACTGATTATCAATTTTACTTTGAATGCCAAGTTGGCGATCAGGACAAGGATTGGGCTCCGAAGTTTTGCTGCACTACTTGTTCCAGTAGCTTGACCAAATGGCTCAAAGGTACACGTAAACCAATACCATTTGCTGTGCCCATAGTTTGGCGCGAACCTCGCTGTCATCTCACAGATTGTTACTTTTGTATGACTTCAACCGTTTGGAGCACAATACTTGCCCTGATCGCCAACTTGGCAATCAAAGTAAAATTGATGAGCAGTTTTAAGAAGCGGAGAAAGGCATTTTCGTTGTGCTTTTAAAGTCAATTCACAGCACAAACATAGAAGAAGCTATCGGGATGATTTTTACACTCGCGTGGCATAATTAAACAGTAAATCAATGTTCGGTATTAATCACAACTTACACTGACGTACTGTAATTCACTAAAAAAGCTGGAGCAAAACAATTTGGACCGTTTTACACAATCTAAACCACTTGGAAACACAGAATCCCCGCCTAGAATACCGAAAAGTTGACTCTACGATCACGAAAGATGTAACGAGGGAAGATAACGATTACAGTTCACAACTATAGTCGTAAAAGCAATGCGTTTAAACTTATCAAAGCATCAAAATTCATGCGCAAACCACTAAGTGCGCGAGTTATTGAGAGCGTCACCGCCGTACAGTGAATCTTCTAAACTTTCTTGCGAGGGTTTGGGACCTCTCCCCTCTCACCCGCTTTTAGCCAAAATTGTTGCTATATATTTGTACTAGTTTGTGGGAGGAAAAGGGGAGGGGCTGTAAGCTGGATTATGTAGAAAATAAGTGAAAAATTGCGAAAAAAAATTGCAGAAAAAGCCCCAATATTTGTTGCTTACAGTTTGTAAAAAAATAAGTTTGTTAACTTTCTCCCCCTTAAACCGACCTGTTTATTCACTAACTGTCCCACCATTTTGGGAAAAAGCTCTTTCTGATGGGACGGATGTCGTCAGCATCGACCAATACTTAGTTGCACGGTTATTTTTAAATTTTTTACAATTTTTCATTCAAAGATAAAACATTGACAACGTAAAAACATCAACAGTGTGAAAACATCGATGTTAAACAAACATCGGATCCAATAAATCGATGGTAAATAAATCAAGTTTTTTATTAAACATCGATGTTTTGAAAACATCGACATCCATGTCGCATCCCTAGTACCCTAGAATATCGCAATCGCTATCTTCCTGTTGCTAATCCAGTGTTCTTTCAAGTGATATACCGCTGCCTTTACGCCCGAAGTGTTAAATGCAACTTACACAAGAAAAACTCAATTGGCAAGACATCTATTCTTTTTTGAAGCATGCAAACCAAAGGAAATTGATCCCCAGTTAATCCTGCCGTGATTATTTCCAGCAATTGTTTTTTGATAACTCAAGAATAGTGTGTGTCGCAGAGCTGACTTTTCCTATTTAATAGTATTTTCCTTTGAAGCAATTTTAGGTATTTTATATTGTTTTCCTGCATAAAAAAGAATAAGGTATCGGGATCCCCGCCCATCCAAGATTTCTACTGGAGGGTTGGAGTTCCTTTGCCTGAGGACTCTCAGATTTTACCACGATATAATAGTGTAGTTAGGTATTTTAATAACCTCTCACTGTAGCAACAAACACACTGGGTTATTGGGGCGATGGTCAGGCATCAATGCGGAAGTGAAAGATTCGAGGACAACGCCTCGTTATTTCGAACCACGGTCAGATGATAAGGTCAACACCCGAGCTTGGACCCCACTCTCCGAACGTCCACACCATGAGAGCGTGAGAACATTTCAGGTCACGACAGATTGAACATGCACCTCCCTACGCACGGCGATCTTAGGTTGGATTCGAACAAGCACTCACGATTTTATTGTTTTGAGTCTGGCAAAGGTCCTTATTCAGCACTCCTAGTGGTTGTCTAGACGAGGTATCTCGTCATTAGTAAAACTGACCAGATCTTGCTCTCTTCGTCATTATATCTTGTTGACGAGATAGTCATAAGCAAAATTGGTCAGATTTTGATGGTCGAAATACCTTTTTCTAAGAAGAAAGGTGACCAGATCTTGGTCTCTTCTTCATAATATCTTGTTGACGAGATAGTCATAAGCAAAATTGGTCAAATTTTTATGGACGAGATACATTGTTTTGAAAGCGCCCAGATTATTATCTCGTCATGCTAAAAAAATCGGTAATATCTTGAAATATACCACGAGACGTCAGACCATTGATAATATTAATGTCATCTTGTGTGGCCATGCCAGGTGAATGATTTTAAAAGGCCTTTACCCTTGAAGGGAGCCCATTCTTTCTGGTAAAACAAATACAAAATAGATTAAATTGTTTTCCCACGAAATGCTTTAATTCAAGTCGCTTGTATCGCTTGCGATTGCTGTAATTTGAAAGGCAAGAGTTGGTTTCGGTATAATTCATAATTGCACGCATCCGTATTCTGCAATCTTCAATGATTGCAACCTGTACCACAATCATTTTCAATGCAAAGGCCAATGAATTTGTTTTCTTAAAAGCTGTAATTTGAAAATTCTTTCTAATGGCTTTGCAAATTCGATACTATGGGGGAGGGGACAGTATTTCCTAGCGTAAACCCGATTGGTTGCACCTTTTTGGTAAAGGAAAAGCAAATATTCACTTCCTTTGTCTTGTGATAACCGTCTTTTTTTTTGTCCAGAGTCGGAGCAATGACCCTGACCACCGGCATTGTTGGTAATTTCATATCCAGTATCTTCGTTTAGCAGGAAGCTCTTTTGCAATGAAAATATAATGAACGATTTACAAAAATGAGTCGGACTTGCAGTAATTTATTTTCTTTCCCATCAAACCGATTGTTTGAGAGAAAAGCGCGAATTCCGTGTTAATGACATTCAATGACTTTTCATCGGGCTTGACAAAAATACCAATATTCCCAACACTTTAAAGTAAATCAGGAAAACTCCAAAGCGATAGGTTCAGTTTCTTTTGCTGTTTCAGGAGTCAACGGTCGACGGGAATCGGTGTGAGGTCCGCTAATAGTCTTTTGTTTCCTTTAAAAATGTTACCCAGAAACTATTTCCTGTAATTGTTTACAAAATAATTGGAATCGAAAAAAATTGAATCACGTGAGTTGAGTAAATACTTCGAGTGCATATCGGAAATTTGAAATCCTTGGATTTCATAAATCCTCTTTCATAGTATGGGAAAAAGCCCATTCAACTTATTGTGGTCATACTGTTGTTTTGACGTATTCTGAAATGTGCTCTTGATCTGGGAAAGTGATGTCTTTGAAAGTTATAAGCTATAATAATTATCTATCTCTTTCGTGATGAAAAGCTGCCAAATTTGTGTTTGTTGTTCCGGTAGGTAGTTAACAATTCTTTAGAAAGATTTTGTTATTCCTTTACTTGGAATAAAATCTTTTCAAAAGATTCGATTGTCCATTTCCTTAGAATAAAATCTTGTGCAAAGATTCTACCATTTCATTTCTACGAAACGAATCCCATTCCTTGGAATGATTCTATTGATCATTGCGTTATACAGTACAAAGTCAAACATCCGGAATATCTGGACTTAGACCATTCCGGATTTCGGATTATTTGCATTTTTTGTCAAAAAAACCTTAATCTAACTCGCCACCCCAGCGCAAATTTTGATCCCGGACCGCCGTCACTAGCCCGTTATGTTGCTTCAGTGTGACGTTAATTAACTACCTAGCTAGCTGTCTTTAGGTATTGCTTTTACTTGCTTTGAAATTGAGTTATTAATCCCTCCGGGCCTAATTACTTAAAAGACATCACTTTTTCCTTCAAACGCTGATGAATCTTCCTTTTAATTTCTAGCCCAAAGTATGCGGTGCGCAGCTGCTCGCTTCGTTCCCGAAAAATTAAGTTCTTAAGTCATTTTCTTCGAACCACGTTAACTCGAAGAGCGCTTAATAGACGCTTAATATTTTGGAGGTTGTCTGAAGCGACGAAAATGGCGTAAGGGAGGCTCATGAATGTCTCGGATTCTGAAATACATTTATCTCGAGAAACATCATTTGTTCTGGTGTACTGAAAAAAAAATATTTGCTTTTACTTTGTGACTTTCAACTGAGATTTCTCTATCGTCTCTTAATTTTGCAGCTTCTTTGAACATGGAACCTCTCTATTGAATCTATATTTTTCACTAACCTACGTTCCGCAGAAATTGACGTTATTTGTAAATTATCTCTCTGTGGAGTTGTTGTCGTCGTGTCCATTTCTGAGTCAGAAATCGCCATGTACATTTTGCACAGCTTTGGCGATATCGATTTTTTTGTCACTGTAGAGTTGTTCTTCAGGAGGGTAATCGGTGGTTTTTTGAAGAGCAGCACAACTTTTGCACAGCAGGTGAATATAGGATGAGGTGTGGTGTTCAACTCTTATGAGACAATTGTTACATTGTCTTCATATGCTGCTTCCATCACCCGCTTTATGCCTTTAAATCATGTTTTTTTTCTCCATCCACCAGCTTCATGCCTTTAAAATGTCTTGTTCTCAGTGTTGATAGTGAGATGGAGGTTTTTCTATCAGTGTTCACAAATTTGTAGTTTAATTTTAATTTTTTGTGGTATGATTTTGAATTTTTCCAAAACATCAACGTCAGCAAGAGATATTCAGGTTTGTTCAGCATTCAATTCCGCTTACTTCCTTAGCAAATGGGTCTTCAGCTTCATTTCCTCCAATGTCAAACTATGCGGGTATCCACCGAAGAGTGCACCTTTTCTCCAAGCACATGAGTTTGTGCAGAAGTGAATGGGCATATTGGGCACATTTTGAGTTGCCATTTGCGATTGCTTAGAAGGCTATAAATAATAATTAGAATCGCTATAAATAATAATTCTCTCAATTTGTCGTGTTGATGGGAGTATAGCAAGCCGAATGGTACAGCGTAACTTACTATCTTCCAAAAAGTGCTTCAAGGGAGAGTATGCCTATATATATATATATATATATATATATATATATATATATATATATATATATATATATATATATATATAGGTATACAAGCATTGTGTTATAGAAATTAGTTATAATTACTATTTTATTTAAACATGGGCAAGATTTTCTATTTTTGTCATCATAAAATGAAAATCTGCAATTTATATCACAAAAAAATAAAGGATAAGTTAGCATGCTATGCAACATTATAACACTAATTTATCATACCTAATATAATTTTTTTGTTATTTCGCTTATTATGTATAATAATGATTTAGTATAATAAATATTTAGTATAATAAATAGCAGTTTATAAAGCTGTTAGAAAAGTAAAACTCTTGCAATTTTTTTACTGAAAAATACGGTATTTCTAGATAAAAAAACATTAAATAAAACTCTAAAATCTAGAAATTCTGCGCGGAAAAACAAATAATTTGTTTGTGCATTTTTTTACAAAAATAGGAAATCTAGTAGTTTTGGTTGTAAAATGTATTTATTTTGTGGAATTTAGAGGTTTTCCAGTCTTTTGTATTTTAGAAGAATCTGTTTCCTGGGTCTGCGTTACTAAAGTCCATAACTTGTAGGCCCCTGTTGTAAAATGGGTTAAAATTCTTGAATCAGACATTCCCACAATCAGCATGGTTGTTGAAGCATTTAGGGAACTAGAAGAAAAGAGGTGGGGGGGGGGAAGAACATTTATAACATCCACTTAAAAAAATGAAGAAAAGGCCATTCTCGATATGGTACACAAAAAGTAAAGATTCAAACTTAAAACCAATCCAATATGTGTCAAATATCTTATACCCTAAGCTCATTAGAACAAGTCTTAATATGGATGAGCAAGTAGCAGCAGACCAATAGAATATTTCCAAAGGGTTCTATGTTATAAGCAAGAGAGCACTTGAATATTTCAGCAGGATTCTACTTTAAGGAAGTGAGCTATAGAATCTTTCCAAGAAAAGGAATGGTAGAATCTTTCCAAGGTATCCTTTTCCAAGAAAAGGAATGGTAGAATCTATCAAGATTCTATTCTAAGGAAAGGAAAGTAACAGTAAAATCTATCCAAGGAATTCTATTCCCAGATAGAACAACAGAATCCTTCAAAAAGTTGAAAGAATCCATAGATTCTGTAGAATGATGTTGATTTTTAGTTATCAAGGTAGGTATAGATAAGTAGTTAATTAACATCGCACTGGAGAACACAACGGGCTACATCCGGGATCAATCCCCAAAGACAACGCCTTGTAATTGTGAACCACGGTCAGATGACAAAGCAACACCTGATCTGGCAATCTACTCTCCAAACTTGCACACCATGCCAACGGAGCAGAGTGTGGATAATATTGCACTAAGGTATTTTAAATCACCATAAAATACTAAATCTGCTTATAGTATGTTTCGAAAGAATGTATTTGTTTCTCTATCCTTGTAAAAATAAGAGTCCCAGGAAAAAAACAACTCAACATTCGTTGTAAAAAAATTCATATTTGCGTGGCCTTATTTCTCCCTAAAAGAATAATCAATCCTATCGAGTGTTAGGTAACACTGCTCCCATCTTTTGATTGGAACGCCGACAATTGCGTGATAGCCGGCATTAGCCGACGAGGCATGAAAACGATTTTATGCATTATTAAGCGCCCCCCTTTTCCAACAGGGGCTGCACGGAAGACTTCCACCAAACGATAGGGTGAGAGCCTAGTTCTTTTTCCATGCTACGCTTTCTTTCCCCCTCCCTCTGATGTGACTCTCAGAAGTCCGATATTCCTTTCGTCTCTTCCATGGAAACCCGGGCTTCGTGTCTCACGAATCACGGCTCATCAGCTTCCGAGGAAAAGATGTGACACGGCAGCGATCGGAAGCATTAATATTCAATATTCCGTGTGCAATTCAGGCCATATTCATCAGAATTCCACTTTGCGACATTTCGTTTGGGTTCAGACAACGGAAGGTCATGGCTCCAGTTTATTAATCTTGCTGGATTTTATCTGGAAGGAGATGCATCTTGCTTCAAGTGGGATCGAAACAGTAATTTTGGTTTCCTTAAAAATAGCAATCGAGGGGAATCTTTTAAACAATGTGTCAGAGCGACCGAGCGGTGTCTAATTTGATAGAAAATGTGTGTAGTAGTGGCCAAGAACAGAGGGACACTGCATACCCTAAATTGGACGATCACATTTATTTTTACCGTCCGTGCAAAAACACGTCTCTTCCCTCAGAGTCTACACATATCTAACCTTATTCACGTTCTTATTCCGAACAGTAGCAAGATGACATGTTCTTGATCGAATCAGAACACAGACATTGTCATATATCAATGTTCGTCTACTAGAACAGTAGCAACCAGAACACAAGAACAACTGTTCTTATAACTTATCTGTGTTTGTAATCACCTGTCGGGAGATCGTTACATTCCTCCCTCATAAGCGTGAAATATGTGCCCAAGGTTCACATTACCCTAACATTGACCAAAATACCGAAAAAAATGTTATTGTTTTGTTTTTAATATACAACCTTTCTGAATATGTGTACAAAATTTCATAGCTCTAGCAACATTATTTTAGGAGTTTTTTAAGATTTTTCTTTTGGATGTACTAAACCGAAACCCAAAATTCGAGGAGCGTCAATTGCGCTTGTGCCCAAGCAGCACATAAACTACTGTCATAGCCTTGCTCTGTTTCTCGATATTTTATTTTAAAGACTCGATATTTAAATGGGAAGTGAAGGGAAGTAATTTAATCTTTACTTTCGTACTCTGTTGCTTTTCTGCGTATTTTCGCTTGTATTTTTGCACTCAACAGAAATTCATAAGTATTTAGAAAGCCTCTTATCAAAGCCACTTATATTATTTCCTTTCTAAGATATTTTTACTTGTCTTTTGCAAATTTAAACTGCGTTTTTTAGTGATAAATTCTGAAATATGCTGTGAATCTAGCGCAGTCGTATTTTGAATAAGAAGAAGTCTGATAAACGATGGTGTGGTGAAAGCAGTTCGACAAATCTGCTTATTTCATCTGATACCTCTACAACATCAATGAATATGAAGTTTCTAAGACTGGAAACATCTATAAAAACAGGAAATTCATCTACTTTGGATATTCAAGCTACTCATTATTTGATTGTAGATGTGGAAATCCTGAAAGGATTAATGAAAGGATTGTTGTGCAGTTTTTGCAAATCAGCATCAGTACTTTTGAGAGTAGGTAAACAATTTGGTTTTACTCACAAAATAAATATTTTGTGTACTAATTGTGATGCATTGCAATCTAGTGCATTTTCATCAAAAGTAATTGACCGAAAAGAAACAACTTTACAATCTTTTGATGTAAACATGAGCGTCGTGCATTCCTTTCTGAGTGTTGGGAAAGGATATTTGGCCCTGTAGAGATTTTGCATGCTAATGAACATGGATCTGCCCTAGAGTCGAACCTTTAACAATTATAAAAAGAAGCTTTACTTGTCGTTGGTGAAATCTACCAACAGAAGTTTGAACGACACAAGAGCCATCATTAAAAAGACATATGATGATGGGAGTGACGTGACAAACATCGATGTTACTTTTGATGGCACGTGGTTGACCCGAGGGCACACTTCGCAAATCGGTGTTGGGTGTGTAATCGACATCATGACGGGGTTTGTCGTGGACTTCGAAGTGATGTCGAAACACTGCATCGAATACGAGTTTGCCAAAAGGGATCTGCAGGTAAGTTCTGCGGAATTCAGTGTGTGGTACGAGGGCCATAGATCTGAATGCAATATCAATCATCTGGGATTTGCAGATTCCATGGAACAAGAGGCAGCTTTAAAGTTGTGGAGAAGATATGAAAGCATTGGCTTTCGTTATACAACTTTGCTGTCAGATGGAGATGCCAAGACTTATCAGCATTTAAATGCAATGGTAGTCTATGGTCCTGACACTAAAATAAAAAAAGAAGAATGTATCAACCACGTCAGCAAAAGATTGGGTAGAGCATTAAGGAAGGCGGTGAAAGAGTTGCGGGCTAAAGGTGTCACCTTAGGAGGGAAATCTCGTGGCAGTTTGAAGGAAGAAACTATTAAAAAACTGACGAGATACTATAAAAATGCCATTCGCTCGCATAAAGATGACGTGGAGGGCATGAAATCGGCTATTTATGCCACGTTATACCACAGCATTTTCACGGACAAGAAACCACAGCATTCTAAATGTCCTGTTGGGGATGATTCTCGGTGTTTTTACCAACGAACATTAGCTCAAGGTATTGCACCAGGATCTCATTTGCAAAAAGTTAAGACTCCTGTAAATGAGCATGACCTTGCAAAAATTATGCCTATCTACCAAAGACTGGCATCCAGTGATTTGTTGGAACTCTGTGTCAGATGCATTACTCAGAACTCAAATGAAAGTCTGCACAGCGTAATTTGGAACAAGTGTTCAAAAGAAATTTCTGCCACTTTTCGCAGAGATCATTGCAGTTTGCGAAGCAGTTTCCAAATTTAACGTTGGCACGCTGCAATCAATTGATTATTTACAAAAAGAAAGTGGAATCGTCATGAACAAACAGTCCAGAGCTTTGGCTGTTATGTGTGATTATCGCCGGGTATATCACAGAAAGAAAAAGAGTCTTGCTGTACATGCCGCAACAAGAAAAAAAAATTGCGTTGGCAAAAAAGAGACAAAATGCCTCGTTACTAAAAAGACAAGGCCCAACTTATCATACTGGAGCATTTTAAATAAATTAACTGCATTTTTGATAAAAAGTAAAGTTAAGTTTAATACTCATCAAATTTCTTTAAAAATAAACAAATTCATAATTCGTAAACTCGAAAACTCCAGTGAAGCATATGTTTTTGCTCTAAATGTTCATAATTTTTTAAGGTATGTATAATGATTTATACTATCTATTTTTATTCGAAATTGAATACTATAGCTTGAAAAATGGTATTTACTTCAATTAACATCATACATTATCTATTTCACATATTCCACTATCATTTAAAACTTTAAAGGTTTTTTTTCTCAGCTTTCTATAAATTCTTCAGCTTTATATATATATATATATATCAAGTACTCAAAATGCTAAGGATTTTTAAAAAATTAAGCTAGAAGTTTGAAACATTTTGTAGTTGTTTATAATAGCATGTTTAACAATTCTGTAACTGTGAAAACTATTTGAATGAAAAGTTTTTTTTTTTTTAAATTGACAAACTAAATATTCTTGCTTTTTACAGTTTTTCACCAGTATTGCTTAGAAAAAAATTCTAGACAAATAAATAATCAAAATACACGCAAACCCATCCACAGAAATATGGAGAATAGTTTAATAAGTAGCAATATGTAAAAAATTTAAAAAGATAAAATTGAAAAAAGTAGTTGAAATTTTTGAAAAAAATTAAATCTTTGAATTATTGTTTGTGTAGAATTAAATTCCCCCCCCCCTGAAATATACATTCGATGTGCATGCCCATATAGTATACTAAAACATTTTGCTACACATTTGAAAATAAAAAAAAAGGCTAAAGGGTACCGTATCCGCTTAAGTGTGAAATATGCCCAAAGGCCTATTTCATATGATTAAGACATTAACACAAAACCTATTTACACAACATACAATATTGTCACTTATATTCATTAATATACAATTACAGTAGACCATGTTAAGTGTGCAGAATTGTTCTTGAGCACAGTTCAATATACACTCATAACTCTGTGTTAGTTATGCCATCTTTAATCTCGATATGCCATCTGCACCTCCATTCTCCTTTCCGGGAGTATGTCGTATTATGGTTATACTGCTGAAGTGCCAGTGCCCAACGTGTCAACTTCGGGCTTCTCGGAAGGTTACTGATTGATATTTTAGAGGATTATGGTTCGTATATAGGTGTATCTCAGATCCGAAAAAAAATCCACTGTTCGAATTTCCGTAACCCGAATAGTACACCATAGGCTTCCTTCTTGATCGTCGACCAGTTCCTTTGAGTGTCCGATAACATTTGACTAGCGAACCCAATTGGTCTAAAATGGTCTTCGTTGTCCTTTTGGGATAAACAAGAGGAAACTGCTAAATTTGATGCATAGCTATGCATTTGAAAAGGAATGGTGAAATCCGGAGTGGCGAGTGAGGAGGCATTACATAGTCGGCGCTTAAGTCCCCGATAGTTTCCCTTTCCCCTCGCTGCCGAATCCCATTCACTCCTCAGTGAGTCGCTTGTGTATGGCGTGTGTTGAAATTCGTCGGTGAGTGACTGTCTGTGGCCCTTTTCTCTTTCTACTGTTTTGTCGCCACCCCCAGTGTCTTTTTCCTCTAGGACTATTTCTCTACACCCTGCCATTTCTGCTGTGCAAGTCTCGACAACTGCTGATTCGTTACGGTCATTTTTGCCCTCTAGAGTATTAACTATCTGTGGGTTAAGGATAGCTTCCTCAGAAATGTGTGGAGTGATCGCACATGGTATTGGTCTGTGCACCACATTAGTATTACTTCCATAAGGGATCTCAAAATTCACGTGTATCAAGTCCGCGACTATTACCTCTCCGAAAGCTGGCTTTAGATGGATTTTACCTATTGCTTTCGACTTATTCTTGGGACGGTTGTTTTCTCTCAATACAGTTACTTGGCATTCGCGATCCAGCAAAGCATTTACGATTTTGCCTTCCACACATAATTTGATATGTTTAAGAGATGCGATATATGGCTGTAGATTAGCAGCAGTCTCGCGTTTATATTGGATATACATACACCGCAATTTTCTACATCTGAATCAGATGTAGCTACTTTGTTTATTCCATACGTCTCCGAATTAATTGATCCACTCCTATCATTAAAAAATTTTATTTTATTTTCCAGACAGTCTTTCTTTCTGTCACATTTTGATCCGTATGTAAAGCAACCTTCATTTTTCGTTGAGGCTTGCTCAATATGTTGTTTGTATTCCTGATTTCTAGTTGAATGAATTGGACTCACGTGTTGGTCTCCAAAAGCTTTTCTCACTTTTCCCTAAATTCCCACCTGCCTCTAATTTTCCTGTGGGTATTGCACTCGTATAGTTATCTACTTCATTAGTCAATTCCACTGGTCTCAACCATTTGTCTGTTACCTTAAGATAGATATGGGTTTTAATGATTGAGGGTAAACTTTCTTTTATTTTGTCGGAAATTAGCAGGTCTTTCATCTCCTCGTATGTGTTTACTTTTCTCGATTTTAAATACAAATCCAACGCCGCTATTACCCTTACCGAATATTGCGTACATGTTTCATTATCCTTTCGATGACACATATCTAAGTTCTTTTGTGTTCTATTGCGGTTATACGGAATTCTTTTAACACGATTTCCTTAATTTTTCCATACTAGTCAAAATCCTGCTCTCTTAGCCGTGAGCTTAGGCATCTTACATGTCCCCTTAGATTGTACAAAATTATTTTTCCCTGATATTCCTCAGGCATCTCATACAATTTAAACATTTATTCTGTTTGATGGAAGAAAAATGGCTATTTCTCGGATTTTCCCGGAGTATTTTGTAAAACTCTCTTTATCAAATTTAAATATCCAAGAAATGACTTATTTTTCCCATCCCTTGAATTGTTATGGGATTGACTGGTTTGTTCTTGCCCTGTTCCATTTCTAATTCACTTAATTTCAATGTTCACGTTCTCTTTGCTCAAGCTCACTTATAATGCTGTTTAGTAGTTCTCTCACAAAAAGCTCCTCGAAACCTCGACCATTCACAATTAAATTTTTTAGTTCGATAATTTTAGCGTTTGGAGGAATTACCTCCAATTCTTGAGCCAAATTGATCAAATCTTCTTTTCTACCCTTAGCAAGGAAAGTCATTTTATACCGTACAAATAATACACACAAATAAAATTCTTAAAAGTTCCTTATATTGAATATATCTCTTATATTGAACACGATTATTCAACAGATTTTTCCACATATAAATATAAATTGGGTTGCGAAGCCAAAAAATTTAATCGTCACTCACTCAGGTGATGACTGCAACGGTCCAGTGTACGGATCTGCCGAAGGTTCACGTTGAGGATAGAATTCATGCCAGGAATTCTCTAAAGCTGCTTGTGTGGTTCCCAGGAGACCTCACTATCCCTAATCCAGCAACGGTCCAATTGTTCTTCACAAAACGGAAGCAGAAATTCAGGACCGTCGTCAGTATGTCTAGTCCAACAATAATACAGTTAGTTGCTCTTCACGAAACAGAAGCACAAATTCAGGAGCGTCGTCCGTATATCGAGTCCAGCAACAATCCAGTTACTCTTCACAAAACTTCAAAAAAATGGCGCAGCGTCACCTCTTGCCGTTCATTCTACACAGTCACACAACTACACAACACCACTTCTGACACCAAATATGTCAGAGCGACAGAGCAATGTCTAATTTGATAGACAATGTGTGTAGTAGTGGCCGAGAACAGGGGGACACTGCATACCCTAAATTGGACACATACATTTATTTTTACAATATAATGCAAAGTTTCAGATATACACGCCGCACCTTGCGCTGCGAAAACACGTCTCTCTCCCCTCAGAGTCTACAACAAATGTAACCTTATTCACGTTCTTATTCCGAACAGTAGCAAGATGACATGTTCGTGATCGTATCAGAACACAGGAACTGTCATACATCAATGTTCGTCTACGAAAATAGTAGCAACCAGAACACAAGAACATCTGCTCTTATACACAGTCCAGTCACATTAATGCGACCACTACCTACTTTCGACGTCAACGTGAAATAACCAATCACAAAAGGCAGGTGGCAGCACATTGCAGTGGAGTGTATATAAAGGATGTCCTAGGGCATCGGAAAGCATTTCAATCGTTGGCGTAATGCAGAAACGTAGCGATTTTTCCGAAGTCCAAAAGGGCATGATTATTGGCTTTCGGGCCAAGGGTGGAAGCATTTCGGAAACGGCTAATTTTGTGAACTGTTCGCGTGCCGCCGTGGTAAAAGTATACCATGCATGGCAAAATGGCACTATCCAAAATCAGCGGCGTGGCACATGTGGTGCACCACGGGCAATAGATAACAGAGGCGAACGAAGGCTACGGAGATGCGTTCGGGCGAATAGACGTGTAACTGTTGAGCAACTGACCGCCCAGATGAACCAAGGAGCTACCAAGAGTGTATCCTCAACAACGGTTCAGCGAACGTTGCTGCGCATGGGCCTCCTCAGCAGACGCCTGGTTAGTGCACCTATGCTGACTGCTGTTCATCGGCGACGAAGGCTGGAATTTGCACGCCAGTACCGTCGTGGACGTTCACAGAGTGGCGACAGGTGGCTTTTTCGGATGAATCACGTTTTATGCTCCATCGGACGGATGGACGTTGGCGTATACGGCGTGAAACGTCTTAAAGCAAACACCCTGTAACAATTGCCGGAAGGATCCAGGCTGGAGGAGGGAGCATTATGGTTTGGGGAATATTTTCCAGGCATTCACTGGGTGCACTCATCATTGTGGAAGGCACGATGTATCACTACAAGTACGCATCTGTCCTTGCGAACCATGTCCACCCCTACATGCGAATTATTTTTCCTCAGAATGATGGCATCTACCAGCAGGACAATGCGAGGTGTCATACAGCTCGCAGTGTATATGCGTGGTTTTCGAAGAGCACCAGGATGAGTTAACCGTACTCCCCTGGCCAGCAGACTCACCGGATTTAAACCCAATTGAGAATCTGTGGGACCACCTCGATTGGGTTGTTCGCGCCACGGATCCTCAAACGCGTAATCTAGCGCAGCTAGCCACGGCACTGGAGTCGGCATGGCTCAACATCCCAGTGACACCTTCAGAAACCTAATTGACTCTCTTCTTGCACGTCTCGCAGCGGTCCGCTCTGACAACGGTCGTTATTCTGACTTTTGACAGGTGGTCACATTAATGTGACTGTTCTTATAACTTATCTGTGTTTGTAATCACCTGTCGGGAGATCGTTGCACACTGGTTATCGAAAAATGAATGCCAAGATTAATAGGAGGACGCGGAAGACTAATTGGTAGAGTCGCGGATTAGCAACGGGAGGGTTTGCGAGTTCGAAACTAGGTCTACCCACAGACAGTCATCTACACGGAGATTGGTGTGAGTTAAATCTGTCGTGGACTCGAATGTACTCACGTTGGCGTGGTGTTAAGTTGGAGAGTGGAGTGGCCGTTCATGTGTTGTTCTCGTGATCTGACAGTGGTTCAAAATTACGTGGCGTTGTTCACGGATTCCCCCTTTGGGAGGGATCCCGGTCGCTAATACCCATCTGTGTTGCTCCAGTGAGACGTCAATTATATACCTACATATCATACATGGAGGCGTGCGATGTAGGGGAGTTTGAATGAACGCAACACTGGCATTACTTGAACCAGCTGAAAAATGACTATAGCGGCATGGTAGTTCTGGTAATAAATAGAGGATGACCCCTTTAGGATGTCTTTCCCGCAGTGTCCCACCACACTGATATCCGAGACAGAATGCAACTAATGCTTGTCTTTTCAACAGCGTCTTTTTCTTTTCTGTCGAAGCAAAACAGACCACCGTGCTAGCGGATCGGTGTGGTCCCCCATCGCTATGACTCCACCCAATTTCACATGCGCTGTCGCGTAAGCGGACCCGTGAAGAAAACTGGTATTTGGCCCCAAAGTGGCAAAGAAGCAAATCTGCAGTTTTATCAATTTCCGCTGACGCAGGGTCATGAAACGGCAGCAGTAATTTAATCGAGTTATATTATTTTCTTTTTTCTCTTTCATCTTTTGTTCCGTTGCTCAAAATTGTGTAATGGAAAATTAGTTTCAGCGGGCAATCACCTCAGTGAAGGGTATTGAAATACCACATGTGTAGTTTTATTCCCACGTTGTAATTTATTATCTTATGTGTCGGCTTTTTAATAACGTTCCCAGGAATTTACATCAAACTCAAGAGGACAGGGCACTTCCTCTGGTGCACTGTTTGAAGCGGAGATTCAGAGCATTTTCGTTATCGGAAGATATTTCGTGGAAATTCAAAAACTTCAACCATCTCGGCAGCCAGAATATTCGTGTACCGAACTTTACTTACCTTAAGTAAAGTTCGGTACAGTTAACTTAACTCGGTCCAGCCATAGACCGTCATGTAAATGGCGGCAGGTGCACGTTCAATATGTCGTGGCCTCGAATGTCCTTACATTGGAGTGTAAGTTTGAAGAGTTGGGTGCCCATCCAGGTGGTGTTCTCGTCATCTGACAGTGGTTCAAAATGACGAGGCGTCCTCGGATCATTCCCTTAGCGACTGATCCAGGACCGACGCCAATAGCCCGTTGTATTGCTCCAGAGAGTCTTTAATTAACCACCTACTTCTCTCCCTATCAAGCACTTCGGTGGGGAGGTTGTTCTTTAATGAACGTCGCACTGGAGAACGTTGCTCGATCAACCACCAAGGCGAAATATCCAAAGACAACGCCTCGTCATTTCGAACCACTGTCAGACGACGAGAAAAACATCCGTGTGAGCTAGCACCTCACTCTCGAAACTTCCACACCACGCCAATCTTAGGACTTTTGAGGCCACAGCATATTTAACACATACAAGCCCCCGTGCACACGACAGTCTTTGACTAGAACGAGTTTCGAACTCTAAACCCTCCCGTTGCTCTTCCAACTGGGCCCCCGATGTTAAAAGTAGTTCCAATCGTTAGTAGTTATGGTTTGCACACTAGTTACTGTTATATTTTCGTACAATTTGTTTGATAAGAATGGCAACAGTATGAGAGAGATCGCACAGCTTCTGATCTCCGCGTTCATTCCAAAAAAGAATGTCCGATAACCTAGCCGTGTAAATATTTATATGTATGGAGTCAGATTAAATCTGGGCTCAGATGGCAAAATGTTATAAGTCACTTATTTTAATTTTTCGTGAGAGCAATTTTAAGATTCAAGATTCAACATGTGGTTCTGTGGTTTTTGATTTATTACAATTTTCCCACCTTTGTTTTCTCATAAACTGAAAGAAAAAGACTTACAACGTTTTGCCACCTTCTCAAAAAAAAAAAAAAAAAAGTCAAGGCAAAAGTCTTCAAAAAAAAAAAAAAAAAAAAAGACTACAGGATGGGATTTAGTCAATTTTTTGGGAAAAGTGACTCAACATTTTGCCATCTGAACACAGAAATAAAGTGTATTTTTGTAGAGCCTTCCGATGCTTATGTGCTTTATCCATTGCGTAAACGAAATTAAGTCGGAACGACAGTAGTGTACCTTTTAATATCACGTCGTTCGGGTCATCACTTCTTACGAGACTCTCCTTGAATTCAATTATATAATCGTTCACTACAAAAATACACTTTATTTCATTAGTTTTACTCCACACATAGAAATATTTACACGGCTGCGTTATCGGACATTCTTTTTTGGAATGACCGCGGAGATCAGAAGCTGTGCGATCTCTCTCATACTGTTTCCGATCTTATCAAACGAAATTATACGAAAATATTACAGTAACTAGCGTACAAACGATAACACGAAAATGTAACAGTAACTAATGTGCAGACGATAATTCGAACTACTTTTAACATCCGTTGCCCTAATATTATAATGAATTCTAAATTAAACTATTGAAGCAAGTCTAAGTTTGTACGTCCATTTGGGCACGCATGCCATAACATCGCCACCTCGGTCAGGATATGAAACAATCATCCCACTCTTCCATGAAATCTATTGTCTTTCTTTCATTAAGTTAATGAATAGTTTCTGCTCGTTTATCTTAGACCAAGGACCCATTACAGAACATCATCATTGTTTTTATTTGATTTTTTCCCCTCACGAATTACGTGTCGCAACATGGACGTAACATAAACCAGTGGAACTTCCGTATCGTTATCATCTTAAGACACCGGCTTAGAAAGGTAAACATACCTCTGAGGATTGTTACAATTTACAAAGGATGTCGTAAAACTGACGAATGCTTAGTTTTCTTGTGTACAATAGAGACAAATTTCTGGTGATACAATTCTTTACGCCAATGCACTTAATAAAAGAAACACGGAAAAATATTTAAACTTCTAACGAACTATGAAGAATTAAATATGAAAAATAAATGGTATACGGGGTTAACAACCTTCGTATCAAACGACTACAAAAAGGTAGTTTGTTGAATTAACGTCTCACTAGAGCAGCGGGCTATTGGTGACAATCAGTGTAGGTAGATATTCAATGAACGTCACACTGGAGCAACACAACTGGTTATTGGGTCATCCGAGGACAACTAAACGTCATTTTGAACCAAGCCGAAGACCGTCGTGTACAGAAGGGCTGGTGCACTTTCAGTCTGTCGTGACTTCAAATGTCCTCACGTTGGCGCGCTGTGGAAGCTTAAGGAATGGGGTACCAACTCAAGTGTTCCCGTCATCTGAGCGTGGTTCAAAATTACGAGTTGTCCTAGGACCTCTTCCTTTGGGTTTCATCCCGGACCGTCGCCATGAGCCCGTTGTGTTCCTCCAGTGTGACGTCAATTACAAAGCCCCCCCCCCTCCAAAAAAAAAAGGGAATTTCGGTATTCAAAATGAAAAACCAACTTAATTTTTTGTAAATATCTCCAAACTTTTCCCCTGAAGCGTGGCTAATCGTTAGTCATCTTAGCACTACGAATTCCGATTAATGAATCCCAGCGTTTATCCTAGTGTAGCACGGGGAAGGTTGGGTTTTAGGGCGCTAAGGTCATATTTCACCCAGATGTGCCAAACACAATACACACGATATCAGGTAATAAACTGGAGCGTCTGGTGTCCTTGTGACTGGGACGTACAGAAATAATACTCGTCGAACTTGATATCACAATATTTATTCGTATCGTTATAAGCGATTCTAGGCCGCAAAGAATTTGCGCCTATTAGCCGAAATTGGCTACACGTTGGACGGACGTCCTAAATTTGACCGGGGTGATCGTCTGGTAGGACAGGACTCTATGTCTACGAAAAGTATATGCCGCAAAGGATGTGCGCCTATTAGCCGAAATTGGCTACACGTTGGACGGACGTCCTAAATTTGACCGGGGTGATCGTCTGGTAGGACAGGACTCTATGTCTACGAAAAGTATATGCCGCAAAGAATTTGCGCCTATTAGCCGAAATTGGCTACACGTTGGACGGACGTCCTAAATTTGACCGGGGTGATCGTCTGGTAGGACAGGACTCTATGTCTACGAAAAGTATATGCCGCAAAGGATGTGCGCCTATCCGCCGGCGAAGTCTGCCTCCGCATGAGGGCTATCGCTTCCGAACAGGGCGTTCGGATAAGGTGACCACCACGACCGAAATTCAAGTCCCCGATCTTTGGAGTTCGATTTGCCTTTTCGGCTCGGTTTCGTGGGAGGGCATCGCAAATCTTTGTTTTACCGCCATGTACGATGACACAAATAGATGGGTACAAACACTATTTTTTGCTGTATTGTATTGTACATTTGATTATATTCCCTGAAAATTATTAAATAATAGCTGAGTCGCAATATATTATTATAATATTTGTTAAGAATATTGTAACCATAGAATGTTATGACATGCCAATACCAAAAGTTTAATTACACTTAATCAGCAGGGAGAGGCTTGAAATCAGCCACATGGTCAAATTAAGGCACAATTGATCGGGAAAAGATTGTGGATCTAATGAACCCGTCTCTACTTTGAAACCCTTAAACCTTAGCGGATGCTTCTGTCACTAACTTGACACACCGTTCAACTGCCTGTGTGGGATATGGAAAGTGAACAAAGTCCTATTCTGGATTTTTCAAATCACGCACGATGAACCTAAAAAGGCAGTGGATATATCACGGAGGATTAGGGGAGAAGTAATAGTAATTGATGACCAGTCAATCAATTCCATATAGTCAGTAGCTTCAAAATTCAGTTTTGGTGGGAGAAATACACGTACTGACTTTTCATTGGAAGATGACTCTCTAGACTTAATTATACGTCGTGTAGCAAGTTCTCTGATGTGCGGTCTTTCATCATTTAACATACACAGCAAGATCTCGTGTATCTTTTAGTATCTACTCTCTATTCTATCAATGTAGAATCTTTACGACCATCGAAATACAGATCCTCCAACGGTAATACCTAAGCTTCACTTTAAAGCTTGAAATTTTAAATCATTTCTAACTTTAGCCTTTTCCCTTCGCAGCTTGTTTTTGTCAACCACCAAATTTGAGTTGTCGCTAGTTATGAGACCGACATCGTGAAAAACACTTGAAGCAATTGCAGCGACAGCCCGATCCATGACTCCAAACCTGTCGGAAACCACAGCAGTTGAAGGGAGGCCAAGTCGCATTTGTGATGATTTACAATCCGACGCTTTGATGGATGACTGTCTCAACCGTTCTGATGGTCTATCCAGCCACTTCGGCGTCCAAGCTCCACGAAGGGAATGTAGGTCGTCGATTGTCACAAGACATAGACGCAATAGAAGTTTCACTGACACAGAGAGAAATATATCCAGGGAGGAATTGAACTTGACAGGAATCGAACCTGCATCGTATACAACTCGCAGATTGATAGCAGGTGTAGACGTCCTGTCGGGTGGGCACACCGACGGCCCCACCAACCACATTACGATGCGAACCGTTCATGGTACGTACGTTACCAACAATAACTGAAAAGCAAGCAATGCATATAATGTACAGGCAATGCCCGGGGGTTGCTTTGAAATCCTCATTGGTTTCAAAAGTTATACAGTAAATCTGGAATCAGAATTCAAATGAAAACTGACCAAATTTTGACTCGAAATGGGAGCGCTGCTTTGGAATACTCAGCATGTTGTTTGTGTGTACATTTTCCAAGCACTCGAGTAACCCATACACTTTTTCATTGCGTTTGTTGTTGAAAGTTGTAGTGCAAGCGTCTTGTTGAACTATAATTGTTGGTCCTGGAAAGAACGTTTCTTAAATGGCCCTGAAAAGATCCTCTGTCTTCTTTGATTTCGATTATAAACTGCAACAGCTCGACTAAAATTAATTTTTTAAGTAAAACTTCATCCGATTTCGCTATAAATTCAATTGAGGCGCGAGGCTGCGTGACTATATACAATACCTAAGTATTGTATATAGTACCTAGGCTTTGTGTACAAAACCTAGGCATTATATAAAATGACAAATGCTATTTGGCAAAGTATTAAAAGAAAGTCATGGAAAAAGGCTTGTATCGAAAAGACTTGTATGAAAAGAAAGGAATCTACTATTATAAAATGAAGTTTGTAACGTCTCTGTGCAGCATGTCCTGACGAATCTATGGCACTTACAAGAATGAAATTTGGCACACAGGTAGTCCGATTTTTTTTGCCATTTTTTAGTCCAGCCCGAATTTTAAAATTTAGTGTAGAAAATTTTAAAATTAATACGACAAATCGGTCTAGTGGTAAAGGTGTTGGTCTCTGGATCGGAACGTTCCTGGCTCGAATCCGGGGTCAGGGCATTGATGTAAATTGTACTGTACTTTGTTAGGGGCAATGATGGTGTTCCTTCACAAGTGGCCATCACTTCCGGCCTTGTAGTGGCCAATGATTAAGTTCATATGTGCCCGCCATTGAAAAAAAAAACTTTTTAAAATTAATTTATTAAATTTTATTTTTATTTGATTTCTTCCGAATGGCAACAGTCTCCAATCGGTATTGACTAAATCTGTTTTTTTTAACCAACAATTTTTTTAACAACTACGTTTAAAACCAATCACAAAAAATTGCATTAAAGATCAACAAAATTACGATATTTCGCTAAAACGGCCTTTTTTAAATTACGACGCACAATGTTTCGTTATACGGCGGAAAAAAAAATGCTGTTTTATGCTTCTGTATAGTTTTAGCTTCTCTCTTTAGGCGACACTACTACATTTTGCCTCACGAAAATATGAGGAACATTGGCACAACATTGTCATTAATTTACTGTGTTGTCCCTATGATGTAGTTGGACCAACACCGACTTTATTACAAAGCCCACGTCACAACTCAAAGTCCCAACGCGAGGCTACATTTACGCGCTACGATACGAACTGCAGGCAGTTCAGACCAATGGAATTCGAGAAGCTGCAATTTGCTACAGAGAAAGATGGAAGTATGCAAATGTGTTATGTAACAGCTAATCACGGTTTCGTTTTGAGAAATATGCAAAAAAGGCAGTCTTGGATTTACACATTTTGTTAATGACTCCAATGCTCTAACCCTTCACAATGCTGGCTTCTTATAAGTCTGCCTTTTTTGCATATTGGGAGCTGTAAATTAAAAAAGACCGTTATAGCGGAATGCTGTAGTTTTGTTGATCTTTTATGCAATGCTTTGTTTGTTTCTCTGTTTGGGTGTCTTTTGGAAAGCATAGCAATATTTAATTTTCATAATTTATGCAACGTATAAATTTAGAAAAATGTAAACTTTAACTTTTGGTTTGGATATCTTTTTGGAAGTTTAGCAATTTCTGTTTACTTCAGTTTTCGATAGTAACATTTCCAAAGTTCATCAACGCATCTCTCAAATGTGCACACTGTTTCATTCTCAAAGTCCTCTGATTCAGTCGTATGTACAAAACCCTTTTCGATTCAATCTTGAAATACATGTCGACAATAAAATGGTGGAACAGGTCTTTGCTTCTCAGTAAAACGTTGAAATTCGAAGAGCGCATCATCATCCTATGAGCGTAGAACTACATAGAAGAAATGTTCTTAGTTTGCATAAATGATCCAAATCCAATATTGGCGGGAGTGCTGTAAAGACCATTTGAATACTGTTGACATTTTTAGAAAACCAAATAATACAAAAATATAAAAATAAATTAATTTTAAAATGTTTTACATTTTATTTAAAATTGTGATTAAATATCGCTATACTTTCGATAAGACAACCAAACCAAATAGATAAAAATTAACTTTTCGAAAACCTAAGTACGATACAGAAACAAATAAAAGATTGCATAAATGAAACAAACCAAAAATTGCACAAAAGATCAAAATTAAATATCGCTTAACTTTGAAAAAGATATCCAAATAATCCAAACTAAAAGTTACTATGATTTAAAAATGATAATCCAAACTATCGTACACAAAAGAGAAACAATAACAAACAGCGTATTGCACAACAGTGATCCAGTTCCAAAAACGGAGGAAGCATAGTAAAAAGATACTTATATTCTAGATTATGATAATCCAAAGTAAAAATTGATATGCTTTTAAAAATGCAATAAATTTTTATAAAGGATATCCAGTAATCGGGCGGCTACACAAGCATAGTAAATACGTATTTAGTCAATACCGACTGAAGACTGTTGCCATTCTGATGAAAACAATAATAATTAAATATCTCATTAAATTAATTTTAAAACGTTCAAGAATTAATTTTAAATTTGGGGAGGACTATAAAATTGCAAAATATTCGGACTACTTGTGTGACAAATTTCATTATTGTAAGTGCCATAGATTCGTCAGGACACGCAGAATAGACAACACACGAACTTCATTTTATAATAGTTGAGACTCATTGCCAAAAGTTAAGAACGGAGCGGAAAATGTTAATTTCCAGAAACCAATCTGAATTTGAGATACTGTAATTTGCTGCACAGGTAGATGGAACTATGCAAGTGTGTTATGTAACAGCCAATCACGGTTTCGTGTCGAGAAAGATGAAAAAAAGGCAGTTGTATAAGAAGCAAGCATTGTGAGAGGGAAGAGGAGTTGCATGTTTTTTTATTTTTTTATTTTTTATTTCTAATGGCAAGGCAGGGTACAATTGCAAAGACAATACGATACCACAAAAACAGAGTTGACCGAAGTCATTGTAGCCTTAGGCGTTCTCTAGCTCTCCAGTACAGGGTGGTCTCGGAGTCGGCAGAATCGCCAAGTGCCCCACATCGACGCAGATGAGTTCTATTCAAGGTTTCCTTCAGATCGCATAATGAACAAAGAGGGGAGTCTAAAATGCCAATTGGAGTTGCATGTAAGTGCTGTTAAAAGTGTTTAGAACTTTCGTATGATTACTTTTCAAGACGGACATGTTTCTATGGCTTCCAGAAGACGAATAGCAGATAGTCAGCGCTGGCGTTCTGTGGGACGCCTTGAAGCAGAGCAATCCAATCACTGATGTCGCTCTTTTCTTTGGCGTTCATTCCGTCATTTCACGATAGTGAAAACAAGCCAAACAGTTGTCTGAAGACCTGTGGCCCGCTGCCCAAAGGTTACGATCCCTGAGGAAGATCAATATATTGCTGTTGTACCAAAGCACTGAAAGCACGAGAATTGCCAGGTAGTGTTCAAATTATAAATCTATCGACATTACGTACATGTGACACAGATGATGAGGCCTTAAACTACACGACAGAGTGTTTGAACGCATTTTAGCCATCTGGAGTACTCTCGCTCATATTGGAGCTAAAGATTGGAGCACCGATTATGCTTCTCACAAACCTGAATCCACCTTCACTCTGCAATGCCACGATACTGTCAAGAAACTCATGCCAAATATTATTGAAGCCTCCATCATGACTGGACATGCCGAAGACAAGACGTATTCATTCCTAGAATACCAAACATATCTTCTTATATTCCATTCCAATTTTAAAATATTCAGTTCGTTTTAGTTTCACTGTGAGCACCAAGGCACAAAGAAAATCGCTGCAAGTCGTAGGTCTCATTCGACCGTGTTTCTCTCACGGTCAACTGTATGTGGGGTGTTCGAGAGAGTTGGATACCTTTTTACTTTGATATGACTTAACTTTCTTGCCAGATATGGTTATTTTAATAAGTGTAGAGGTATACTTTCTCGGAGGGGTGGGGGAAGTAATCAAGTACAAAATTCTCATTTTTAAAATTTGTTTTCCTTTCACACATGGGACAGATTTATTTCATTGTACTTAATTGTTTCTAAAATAACATTTAACATCAACAAACATTGCTAATTTTAAAAATTCAGATAAGAAGTCAAATAATTTACTTTGGACTCCAGAAAATAAAAAAAATTACCTTTAATTTGGGTCTATTGATCTATTTAATTTAAAATTGAAAATGACCTCAACATTTAAAATTATTTCTAATTTTTCCATCTCCCTATAATCTCAGTAATTTGGGGGAAAAAAGATACTGCGTTGCCCAATTCAACACATTTCATTGTTGTGTTAAAAATGAGGTACACATTTAAGTTGTAAAATTTAAAAATATGAGACTAATATTTTCTATGTTTTAAGTAAAGAAGCATGATTTCTTTCTCCTCTTTCATCATTCCATTTTCTCAAATGCCCTTTTCAAAAATTTACTCTTAATTTTTAGAAAATAGAGAATTGCTTGGCATTGCAGTAAAATGTGTAAAAGATACATGTGTATAAGATGGATTTTAGTAATTGGTAATTAACGTCGTACTAGAGCAACACAACGGGGTATTGACGACGGTCCGTGATCGATCCTCTAAGGAAATATCCGAGGAAATTGGGTAATTTTTAATTAACGTTCTCGAGCAACACAACGACCTATTGACTACGGTCCGGGATCAATCCTCTAGGGTAAAGATACGGGGACAACACCGCGTAATTTTGAACCACGGTCAGATGATAAGATAACACCTGTTCTGGCACCCACTCTTCAAGAGATTGTGACGTCACATCGATCGATTGGATCTCTTCGGAATTCCAATTTGGCCGCATTTCACAATGACGAGGCCATCACGGCGTTGTCCGTGGTGTTGGTTTGAGAAGTAAACCAAATGGGAATGCGTAGCAAACACCGGTGGTTGGCAAACGTTCAAAATGTACACACCTAACCCCACAAATTACAGCACGGGCAACGCCGTGCTACCCACGCAGTGGCTAGTACAAAATAAAGTATACAATTTGTTATTGGGAAAAAAAAAACAAGAGAAAAGAAAATATGAACCTACTTGTGCCTTGCCACGTGACATTAGATATTTTATACTTTGCCGGTTTGTCTTTTAGCGTTGCGTGGAATGTCTAGGAAATGTGTGAAATATTAATCGTTCCTTACTTTACCCCAAACACCAGGTATTCTATTCAATGCCTGTTGAATATAAAAAAATAGATGTTAACACCTTTTAAAACAATGATAATTTAGATAGAAAACTTTTTTGAAAATAAATTCTTATTTACCCAAATCTTTTCAACTCTTAACCAACTCAGTGTTTGAACCTGAAAGAAGTGACTTTTGGACTCCACACTTTTTGAGAAAGAGATTGAAATTTTTTTGCAAACCGAAAAGGGCAGTCAGTACAAAATAACTCTGTAGTCAATGATGCAATAGTTCGATGCGTAGGATATATCGGTTTTGGATAGGTGCTATTGATTACATATTTCAAAAGCTATCATTCATTTTCTTACATGATTTTTCCCTTTAAAAATAAAAACTGACAAATAAAACATGTCGATTCCTTTTTTTGTGTGGATGGTTTTATGACAGCTAACATTTCTATGCTGCAAGTACATTCTTTCTTTAAAAAATTATTCATTTGGACTCGGAGAACTTTTTCATCATCGAACTGCAACTCCTATTGCACAGTTTGTCATTTCGTTGCGTCACGGGTTTAGTAGTTTGACTCGAAGAAATGACCTCGGTTGTAGTTCTGTTTTCCAATATTCCTGTTTTACAGATTTTTATCACGTTTTGCTAATCATCTACATATTACAAGTCTTATCGCAACAGTTCTCTTAACATTAATTTAAGGTTGGCAATCCAGTTCATTCATCTTTATGTTTTAAAAACTTATTTCTCACAGCAGCTGTCTGAATTTTTTTTGATTGAGGCGTTGGGTACATTGGCTAGGTGTATTGCTCCCGACTGAAAGTACTGTTACATCAGAGGTTGGAACAACCGTTTAAGACGTTAATTCTGTTTTTCGGCCACATTTGCGTCGAAAGTAGTCAGTTTCAGAAACTTTTTTGACCACTTTCGTTTTAGGAGTAGCTAATATAACTTGGAAAATTATACCTTCAGATGGCTCTTACATCTTAACCCTCCAAGTGGTTTCAGTGAGAAATATCGTGAATCAAAATCTAAACCATTTTGACAATGACAAGATATTACCGATTTTTTTTATGATGACAGACAAGATCAAAATCTGGTCTATTTTCTTCTAAAGACGAGATAATTCATCTTCAAGGTATTACTGATGTTTTAAGACGACAAGATCAAAATCTGGTCTATTTTCTTCTAAAGACGAGATACCTCGCTCATTATTCTGGTATATTTAGCTGTTGACGAGATGTCTCATCGAGAAAACCACCAAGAAGATGGAGACTGTTAATATTAAATTTTGGATTTATAACTGGAATGCGAATACTACTGACGTAGCTTTTAGACTACTTTATTTGAGTTGCTAGATTGATCGATTTATGATCTACTAGTTGATGCAAAAGTTTGTTCCGTTTTTGGCGCTAGATGGTATTGCATCGCAGAACCGATTTCACACGTGTCAAATTCTGATGTTGTTTCAGAGAAGGAATTTCAGAGAGTACTTGGGTAAAAAATTGTGTTATTGGGTCATGTTTTTTAAATTGTGTAAAGTATTGAAAATGGCATAAAATAAGGAGCATTTTCAACCTATTGCGCTTTTTATTTCTGGAAAGGCAAGCAGACGCAGAAGCTATGTGTTTTGTAGGGTGAGGGTACCGTTGACGATTCCACGTGTGCAAGTGGTTCATGCAGTTTCGTCACCTAGATCAGTTTCTTTGTCAGAAATCTTGGGATTTCGATGAGCGCGGGATAATGCAGCTACCGGAGAGATAGAGAAATGTCATCGAACAGAATGGCACTTACTATACTGATTCAATGTAGTGTATAGATATAAAATAATTTTTCTTCCACTTTCTGTCAAAAAAACCGGGACGAACTTTTACATCAACTGAATACAAACCCATTTACAATTATTTTTAACCAAACGTTTGCTCCCTTTTGTGTCCTTCCGAGGATTCATTTGTTTTACACACGAAAAGAAGCGTTCACAATAACCTAGTTAGTTGAGATGTATCTCTAGTCAACAAGTACTCTTGCTTCTCCATTACGTCTCGCTTCGTGGATGCGTGCGAGACTAGCAGAGAAGTGTGACCAAAAATTTCACAGTAACCTTGTTTCCTCCGGGTGACCTCTCAGTGGGCGAGTGTAGCGAACAGGCGGAGTTTCTCCGCTTATTATTTCAAGCGTCGGCCGCAGCGGGGACTCACCGGGACATTCTCCCGAATGCAGGCTAAAAGGTCTCACCGTCTCTCATCCAACTCTCTTTTAGGATGTATCCTTTTCCTGCACTAAGCTGCTACTGCGGCAGATTCAACGAACCTCCGCGTGTTTGTGTTCTTATGTCTTGATAAGAACGAATGTTATATTTCCTCAATAGGGTGGGTAGGTAGATATTTCAATTAAACGTCGAACTAGCGCAACACGACGGGCTATTGGCGACGATCCGCGAACAATCCTCGAAGGGAAAAATACGATCTCGGCTCCCTTACCGGAATCCTTTGTACCAAAATAGGCCAAAATAGTCGACGAGCTATTAACGACGGTAAGGGATCAATCCCTTAAGAAAAAGATCCGAGGACGACACCATGTAATTTTGAACCACAGTCATAAGACAAGCAACACCTGAGCTGGCACCCCACTTCCAAACTTCCACACCAACCCAACGTGAGGACTTTCGGCCACGACAGATTTAAGAAGCACCATACGCTTACAAACATCCGTGCACTGACCCGGATTCGAACGAGGAACGTTCTGATCTAGGGGCTAACACCTTAACCGCCAGACCGGTGGGTCGGTAATATAAGAGTAGAGTGTACAATGGTAACCTTTTTATGTCTCCATGATCATGACCCAAACTAGTAGTAACTTGACTCTTAGACTATTGTCGTCTGCAGGGTGGAAACGAACATTCGTCATCTGATGTGCCCACGGGACGACAGAAGAAGCTCTTTCACTGATTCACCGTTTAATATGTACACTCGATGTTTTTTTGACATAAACGATTTCACCATTTTTGTCGCACACTATAGAAATGCGCATTCAGTCAAATACCCTGTCGTAGGACGTTTTTCGTTATTTATTTCGTTTTTCTGAGATGCCAAATCGGCCAACCTAGTCAATTTTTGACAGAGTCGTCACTTCAATCCAAAACATGGAATATACAAAAATACGGTTCCTCTGTAGACACTCCTAGACAAACAAGGAGGTGGACAGAAGAGCTCTGCGCTATATTGTATTCTCGACTTCTCGGAAAAACCTTTAACACGTGTTCGCGTGGTGTGGAGTGATGTCTCAGTAACCAGTCACGCATTCGGGAAAGAGCTGCGCCATTTATTCTCCGCTTCAATTGCCATTATATGTTAGGTGTTGGCGAGGCATTGGCGTGGAGTAAAGGTTAGAAGTTAGTTGTAAGGCTATGGTGGTTTCGAATTTATAGCTTTATTACTTATTAAAAAAAATATTGTGATATGAGTTGTGCCTGAGAACGATAGTTCTGTTTGGCCTTCAGCCCCCAAATAAAGAAAAATGCATATGAGGAAATTACAAATTTGTTGGCTGAGCTTTCGCCAATCTATTCCGGTATTGGCGCACTTTTAAATCATATTCGTCATAAAAAGATGTCGGCTTCTGGGGGAAAAACCAATTTCTACGGCGGGGCAATAACTAGCAACACATCCTAACGTGGCCGGCAGCAAATGTGTTAATTAACGATGGAAGGAAATGAATATTAAATGTTTAGTCCTAGAGATGGGGGTCTGTTGACCTCTAACACCCTTGGTAGGTAGGTATATAATTAACGTCACACTGGGGCAACACGGGGTGCTATTGGCAACACTCCGGTATCTATGCCTAAGAGAATTTCGAACTGCGGTCAGATGGCGAGAACAACCCCTGAGTTGGCACTCCACTCTCCAGACTTCCACACCACAGCAACGTTAGGACATTGGAGGCCACGGCAGATTGTATGTACACCTTTAGAATTCCACTCTTTCTTTTAGGGGCCACGGTAGCTCGATTAGAAGAATAACGGATTAGCAACAGGAGGGCTGGGAGCTCGAATCCAAACAAAGACCGGCGTGTACAAATGGGGCTGGTGTATGTACAATCTATCATGGCCTCCAATGTCCTCACGTTGCCGTGGTGTGGAAATCTGGAGAGGAGTGCAGTGGCAACTCAGGGGCTGTTATCGCCGTCTGACCACTGTTCAAAAGGGTCCGAAAGTTGACCAAGAGATAGTGGGGGCCTCGGTAGCCCAGTTGGAATAGAAACGGATGGGCAACCAGAGGGCTGCGATTCCGAGCCAAAAACCGTCGTTTACATAGGGCTGATGCACGTTCAATCTGTTGTGACCTCAGATATCCGAGGTGTGGAAGTTTGGAGAGTGGGGCGCCATCCCATGTAGAAACCTCATCATCTAACCGTGGTTCAAAATGACGAGGTGTTGACCTCGGATGTTTTCTTCGGGATTGATCCCGGACCGACGACAATAGTTCGTTACGCTGCTCCAGTGTGACATTAATTAACCTTTACGCTGCGGCGCTTAGATTTTTTCAATCGTCTCACAGAACGGCTCTTTGGCCTGACTCTCCGATCCCCCTAACCTAATTACAAAACTTGAGCGATAGAGCCGAGAATGGCATTTACGACTGACGCTTTCCTCACATAGTATTGTGCGGCTTATCGTTTAGCGTAAGAGAGATATCACCAGGGCGACCTTCTGTCTTTTCTCAAAAGCGTTCACACCTCGCGGTCGACAGGGTAGAATACCAAACTAAAGAAGGAAGCCTCTAGAAGGTCAGTTGCTGACAGCTCGTAAATGGTGATCGATGCCACTCACTTAAAAGGGGGATAACATGCCGTACACAGATCTCCTGGTACACAGATCTATACCATGCCACTGGCGTAAACGAAATTTTAGTTATAACAATCGTCTATCTGCCGTAGCGTAAGGGTTAGCTATTTACTTGCCCAAGAGATACTGTTCTAATACTTCGTTTTAACAGAGTCATCACACTATTAGCGATAAAGTTTTTAGTCTGCTTCATTATTTCTGTAGAAAGCACGCGGGATGGAGGAGTTAATAGAAGAGTCCATTCATTCTCATTTATACCGCCGTAGCAGTTTCTTTCACTCGAGTAGCGTTAAAGAACCATTGACGTAGAACAAACAGTGAGATGAACACTTAGTGGTTTTTCCCGATATCGTGAGTTACTTTCCATGGAAGACTCCGCGGGACCACTTGTCTGGGGTTAAACACCGCCATCTCAGGTATTCACCTGACCCCAAGGGGTGGTGTAGGGGGGTGCCCGGCTGTCTGCTGTCCTTTAGATATTTGCACAAGAAACACAGTTGCCGATCTCCGAGAACTTCTCTTCACCTCTGGACGAGAAGTAAAAATACAACACTAGACGCGTCTTCTTTTTGTGTGGTTTGCTCTTCTCACACATTGTTGCCATTCGACGGACACTTTCAATGAGGGGAAGTCGAGAGTCACGTGAGGAAAGGAAGTGGCAAAAGGAAGGACGGCCGGTGTTGTTGCACGTGTGTTGGAGGATTGGGATGATTGGATGGCTCGGGGTCTTGTTATCGCAAAGGGCCTGTTTTCTTTTGATTCACCACCATTGCTTTGGATGCAAGTGAAAAGGGATTATTCACTTCTCCAATGACTCTTTCGTGACAAATGACAAAATATACGCATTTGGAAAGGCCGAAAAGGAAATCTATCGAAAAAGCACCCTCTCAAATTTCATTTCAAGTGATTTCGACGCGATATCTCTTCAAGAATGCCGATTGAGTTCCGAAGGATGTAGATAATGTCCTTTTTTAAGTACGAGATCAAGGGGCAGTTTTCTTCTAATGATGAGGGACCTCGTCCATCAAGATCTGGTCAGGTTTGCGCATGGCTAGATACCGCATAGAGACAACGACCAGGAGTGTCAATAATCATTCCTAATATTAATTACGTACACTCTTTTTTAACATAAATAATTGTTTCGAAACAGGTAAATTACGTTTTCAAGATTGAATGTACCTTTACAACTATAAACATAACTATAGACATAACTGGACTAAAGTCATTTTGGACAAAATGCATTAGTATTGATTAGCACATCAATTGTTTAACTCTATCTCTCTATATTAAAAAGAAGTTCCCGCCGCAGCCGCAGGATTGAAAACTCGCTTTTTTCGCTCGATTCTTAGGCGGTTTCCCGAGAAAATACGGGTAAGAAAATTACGACATTAGCATGGTTTGTTCAAAATTGTACAGGGAACAAGATGGGGAAGATTTTTTTCCGATGCGTCTATTAGTTTAGAGTTTATTAAGTGTCAAATTCGAAAAAAAAAAACGAAATTTCTAACGCGAATGAGCAAAAGACGTACAAATTTTAAGTCTTCAGTTTTCTTTTAGAGTACTTCAAACTTAAATTTTTGCGCCACACCGAATTTTTTTAGAAATTTCAATTTGGTTCCCAATAGTATTTATTTTTTTGGAATTCCAGAAAAACAGGAACATTTTAATTACTTTTTTTTATAAACTGTCATATGTATATCTTATTACTATTCGTTTTTAAATTTGAAAACATCGCAGGAGACCTTAGAAAGTACGCTTTCTTACCGTACAATTATTTTTTAAATTGGTTAAATTTGATGCGATGAAAACTATAATTTCGCGATAATGTACAAATTGTTCCTCGAGCAGACGCGAGGAGATCAACCGTCAAACGGCCTTCATGAAACTCGCTGTGACGTCATGGAACGGAGGCGAGCAGGGCCCTAGTATCTTAGATAAGTACTGTTAATGTGAAGGAATTCTAAGCTGATGCGATAAAAATGTATCCTTTGCTACAATAAGCTTTCAATGGACAGGAACTGTTAGAAACTGTTGTAATATAAGCTACGTTTGGCACTTTTTCTTCTTTCCTTTTAGAGGGTTGATTTTTGTTAACGAAGTTCAGTTTGTGTAGCCCCAAAGCAACTACAAGTTAAATCGTATTTTTATCACTCAGGAAATATTTTGATAATTTTTGTTACTGTTTAATGCATCTCTTCTCTTAACAAAAAACTGTTTCGAAAAATTGTAGTTTTAGGTCAAATATAATTTGACATTTTCAACACTATTTAGGTCATTCAAAGTCCTTGCACAAATCCTCAGTGGATTGATCCCGGACCGTCGTTAATAGTCCGTTGTGTTGCTTTCGTTCGACGTTAATTAAAATACCTAACATGTCGAGGGTAAGTATTTCAAATTAATGTCGCATAGAAGCAACTCAATGGGCTATTGGCGACGGTCCGCGATCAAACTCTAAGGGAAACATCCAAAGTTATATGACGGAAAGTAATATCAAGGGAAAGTTATATGACGTCACTATTTTCGGTCATTCCAAATTTCGGACCCTGTAATCCAGTTGGAAGAATAACTGTAATTGGAAAATTTTAATTAACGTCGTACTAAAGCACTACAACGGGCTGTTGACGACGATCCGAGATCAATCCCATAAGGGAAAGATTCGAGGACAACACCACGTAATTTTGAAACAAGGTCAGAATTCGAGGACAACATCTGAGTTGACACCCCATTCTCCAAACTTCCGCGCCAAGCTAGCGTTAGGACATTTGAGGCCACGATATCTTTAACGTGCACCAGCCCCCTTTGTACTCGATGGTCTTTGGATGGATTCGGACTCGCAATCCTTCTATTGCTAATCCCTCACTCCTCAAACCGGACTACCCAAAAACCGAGGGGAGAGCAACACACCGAAAGCCAGTGACAAGAAACAAAACGCAGGTCACATCTGCGACCGGTTCGTCGTCGCAAAACGGTATATAGCACGGTTACCGAAACCAAAAAGAACCAGAGTTCGTTGCATTCTGAGGCTTCCCCAAACAATTAACTCGCCCAGGAACAAAGCGGTCACGTTTGGTGAATTAATTGCAAGGACCTTAGCGTGAGAAGTCGGAATTCGATTCTTTGCGGGATTCTACTTTTACGAATGAATTAAAATAATTCCGGCGTGAATTGCCGAGGTATGCGGAAACAGAGACCCCGCAGCCACTTCGCAGAGGGTTCATTAACAGCGATTCTGCCACACTTCCGCTTTTGTAATGGCACACTCTCCGCCTTCCATCCTCTTGCCAACAGAGACCGTTCTACACCCTTCTGCAGTTCTTTACTTATATTACTTACTTATTTACGTCGTAGCATTGTTCTTCAATTCAAGAATCTTCAATAGGCCAGTAGTTTGCAGCCTTTTTGGCTTACGTACGAACAGGGCAAAATGGGCTATTTCCCGGGGAGCCAGCCTTTTGGGGCGGCAGTTTGACAACATCGTCGATTGATTGACTTTGGATGTGACATCGACAACAAAACATCGATGCTCAATATTAAAACATCGATGTTAATAATACATCGCCCAAAAACCATCGATGTATTTAAACTTTTTACCCATATTTTTAAAACTGGTTTAGTAACCTCTAATCATGTTACCACAAGTTTATTAATGTTAGTCAGTTGCCACATGTTTATTAATTTATAACTAAGATTTTTTTCAGCTGTCAAAACAAAGTCAACAAATTAATACTTAACAAATCTTTTGTTTTCAAATTGAAAAAAAAAATAATAATAATATTTACGACAGTTTGAAATAGGTACTACTAACTCTAAGAAAAGTAGGTAGGTACATAACAATAATTATTGTTAGTTATCATTAATTATTTCTCAACTTATGGGGGAGAAACATAAACTTACTTTTTATGTCCCGCTAAAATATTGGGGCCTATAATTATTATAGGCCCCAATATTAGTTATTTATAGTTTGTAAAAAAAAAGAAGTTTGTTGACTTTCTCCCCCTTAAGACGACTCCGTTTTTCATTAACTATTCCACCAGTTAGGGAAAAAGTTTTTTCTGATAGGACGGATGTCGCCATCACTGACCAATACTTAGTTGCGCGGTTATTTTTTAAATTTTTACAAAGGTACTTTTTTCATACAGGAATAAAACAGCGACAACGTAAATTCATATACAATGTAAAAACATCGATGCTAAACAAACATCGGCTCCAATACATCGATGGTAAATAAATCTATATCTATATATATAAAATTCAAATACCACTCACTGACTGACTGACTCATCACTGTATCTCAAGAACTAAAAGTCCTAGGAAGCTGAAATTTTGCAGGGCGTTTCTTCTTATACAGTAGGAGTGCACTAAGAAAGGATTTTGAAAAATTCGAATCCTAAGCGGCCTAAAATTGACCTAAAAGCAATTTGAAAACGCCATAGAAATAACATTGAGTGTAAAACGATTGCTATACGCATCTCAGATTGCTTTACCAGTGTTGATCGAAAAAACAATTTTCTTAAAACATATTAAATTATAATGTTCATGTTTGAACTGAATTTTTACGTCTTCCCATGATGAAAATAATATTTATAAATATTTGATTGATGAAGAAAGAATATTTAGAACATTTAATTTCACTAGGGGGCCCGCCCCCTGCTCGCTAACGCTCGCCAACCCCCAGAGGATTCCTTCGCAATCCTCATTGGTTCGCTGAGCGAACCTATGCTCGCTTCGCTCGCATCAATGAAGACATGTGTCCTAGCAGAAGGAATTGTTAACAAAATATGATATATTCGAAAAAAATATTTTTCAAATCTAAATTTTATGCTGTTTATCAGAAAAGATATTTACAGTACCTCTGGAATCAGAATTCAAATGGAAACTTTGAGCAAATTTTGACTCGAAATGTGAGCGTTGATTTGGAAATTGAAAACCCAGCATGTTGGTTGTGTGTACATTTACCCAGCACTCGAGCCACCCACGCTTTTTCATTGAGTTTGTTGTCGAAAGTTGTAATGCAAACGTCTTGTTGAACTATAATAGTTTGCCCCGAAACGGACTTTTTTTTAAATGACCCTGAAAAGATCCTCCGTTTTCTTTGATTTCTATTATTTACTGCAACAGCTCGACTAAAATTCATTTTTTTTTCAATAAAATTTCATCCGATAACGCTATAAATTCAATTGAAGCGCGAGGCTTTGGGATAAACAAAGAATCGTACAATGTTGCCAAAACGCGAAAACAAATAACGTCTTTTTTGCGTGCCACGTAAGAGAATTATATATATAGATATTTACTTAAATTTTATAATGGAGAACGAAAAGCCCAAACGATAAACTCATCTATATAAATAAGAATGGAGTGTTTGTTTGTACATTCAATATTTTCGACCCATTTCAAGTTTTCTATCCGTTTTGGACCCTTCTGATGCCGAATCCGCCTTTTTCTCGTTTGGTGTCTGTCTGTCTGTCTGTATGTATGTTGTGCCCTATACACGTCCACACGGTTTGAGATATTTTCATGAAAATTTGCATACAGTGAGTACTTATCTTCATTTAGTGAGTGGCATTGGTTTCGAAAGTCTGTCTGTCCGTCTTTCTGTTCTATGCTCGATTTTGTGTTTGTGTGTTTGTGTAGACATCACATGAATTGTATTCCAGATATTTGATTGCATTGTATTTTATTTTATACATTATCTATTAGTTGAGTGAACGCAATATTAAACATTTCTTTATTGTTATATTTAGTTGAGTTTCATGCTAAAACACCTGAGTAAGTATACTTAAATCAACCATAATTTGGTAGTTTTGGAAAAATTGGAATGTCTATTGAATATTACGATTATTTCGATTGCTTTACCAGTACTGCTAAAAAAGTAATTATTGTTCAAAATTTTTTTTTTTATGGAATTTCATCTCTGATACTTCATTTATTTCGAGTCTTATTTTTATTCTTTGCGCAATGAAAACGATTTCCGAATATTTGGGACAGACGATATTTTTCAATGAAACGAGAATGAACAAGATCGCGCGAGCAGTGATATTTTTTCTGGTTCTTTCGCTCTTAATTAATTTCACATTACTAAATTTTGTACACTTTTAGTTGTAAGTTGTGGCAACTGTGTGAGATCAAGAGATAAAATTGAATCACAAATTAATATCTTTAGAACAATTTTTTGCGACATCTTTTATTTTGTTTTACTTCGCTGTTTCCTGTTTTAAATATTTATTATTTTAATAAATGTGTTTTCCTTCTCATCACACGCAACAGCACCACAAAGTATTAGACTTAAAAATGTTAGGTAAGTCAGTATAAATTTTCAGTAAATTTTAAGTATAGTTATGCCATTATTGAAAGAATAATGCCGTTATTTAAAGAATAATGCCGTTATTTAAGGAATAATGCCGTTATTGAAAGAATAATAATGTTTATTAATCCAAACTGGAACTTTTTCCAACATTAAAAAATTCGCTGTAATAATGACAGGAGAAGATTGCAAAATTTCACAATGTCGCATACCGGAGGCAAGAGTGCCACAAGTAAAAAAATATTGTTTTGTTGACTATGAGTGCGAGAGCACTCGCCGTAAATCGTAATTTTAATTAATTGAGTTGAACATGAAAATAACTTAAGAAAGGGAATTCCAAATCTTCCTATAAATCGTCTTTTATAGTAGTAACCTTAGTATCACCTTTCGTCATTTTGTAGCTTTGTCATACAGCAATTGTGCGATGTATGTGAAATGTATTACATGAATGGATATGCATGTGTAGGATTTGTGTCCAAAGTAAGTTGTAGAAAATATAAAGATGGCGAAAGATGTTAAAATAAATTTTTATTCTACAAAAAACGTAAGTCATTATATATTTTGATTATCTCTTCAATTTGGAATAAACCAATTCAAACCGAGTAAGGTCGGGTATTTTGCTAGTTGTTCATAAAAGCGTAATTTTGCTACTCGGTATCTGGAAACCTCAGAATTAATGTTTAATTTTTTAATTTGATTTATAATTCTTTTTTGGGGTATTTGAATTGAAAACGAGATGGTTGCGATCATATTTGAGGATTCCCAAGTATTATAAATATGTGTTATTTTCAGCTTATAAATCATTTTCATCAATATTGTTCAAGTTTTTTGTCGAATTGTTTTACTTCAGAATATATTCAGGAAGTCGAAATACAACACGCTAGAACAGATGTTTTTTCAAAATTCTGCCTTTTTTTAAGGAATTTTGTTTCTGTTTGCATTATGTGTTCCGGTATATTGCCTAAATGAAAACATATTCATAGGAAAAGTAAGTCTAAGACTATCCACCGAAAATTCGCCAGTTTTAATGAAATGGAATGCACGGAAATATTCGTAGTCACTCGAAAACTTAAAATCAACTTCAACAGAAGTGTGACGAATATGAAATGGATTATATGGTTGTATACAACATATATGCATATTTGCATCCGAAGTAAATTGTAGAAGCAATGGAGAAGTTAAATTGGTATTAAATTTTTTTTCCCCGTACATTCAAATGATGATAAGATTCTTTTATGAAAAAGGATTGATGATGACTTTTCAATCAACATATTATTAATTCAACCCGAGCAAAGCCGGGTCTTTCTGCTAGTTCTTTATAAAACGTTGACATCGATGTCGTATCCCTACTGGAGACCAGCGCGTGACTGACTCTATTGACTTTTTCTAGATCTGACACTTTTAAAACTTCACCGGTTACTCCTATTCCCCTCCCGTGTATTTTCTTATGAAGAGGGACGCGTTATTGTTAGTAGCCCACGGGCAGCAAATATCTGAGGATGGCCATGCGCACATAGTCTCTATTATTATAAAAGGAGGTGTTTGTAATTGTGTGTGGACTGACCTGAGGAATCTATGGCACTTGCAATAATGGGATTTGGCACACAGGTTGTTCGAATTTTTTGCAATTTTTATACGAAGCCCGAATTTTAAAATTTAATCTAGAACATTTTAAATTAATTTTTAAATTAGAATTTAATTGGAAAGTACGCTAGGGTAGCTGAGCGGAACGTAAAACGAGCTCCTTTCTACCGGACCCCGAATAACGTTCCACCCCGCATCATCTACTTGCCAAAGCCGTCAACGGTTTTTGCAAGATATTGTGACGTCACGCCGATTGGATCTCTTCGTAATTCGGATTTGGACGCATTTGAAAATTACGAGGCCATCACGACGTTATCCAAAAAGCTACGAATTCCCATTTGGTTTGCTTCGCAAATCAAATGGGAATTCGTATCAATCACCGGGGGTTAGCAAGCAGTGGTCAGACCTAAACCTACGAAAAGAACTGTCACGAGCATTGCCGTACTGGCCACGCGTTGACTAGTATAGTATCAAATTTTATGGGGCAGCAGTAGCATAGTTGGAAGAGTAACGCATTAACTACCGGAAGGTTGGAGTTTCAAAATAGGTTCAGCCAAATACCATCATATACACTGGGGTTGGTGCCTGTTAAACCTGTCGTGACCTCGATTGTCCTCACGTTCGTCTGGTGTGGAAAATGTGGAGAGTGAAAAAGAGAGAGTGCTCTCGTTGTCTAATCGTGTTTGAAAATTGATCTAGTGTCGTCCTCGAGTCTTTCCATTCGTCGGTTGATTCCGGACCGTCGCCAATAGCCCGATGATTTGCTCCAGTGTGATGTTAAAAAAAATATCTACCTATCAAATTAACGTCCAACAAGGACATTAAGAAGAACCAGTTGTTTCTACGTTATTAGGAATTAAAAAGTAATTAATAATAGGTTGACCTCAAGTATAAACGTTTGGGGACGGGAAAAAGAGGATGAAGTCAACACTCTGAAAAAAAATTGCGAATTTAAACTGAAGCGAGACTATATTAGGATTTTAAAAAGCAATATAAGAATCAAATAAAAAATAGCACCCCGTATGATTTTCGGTAATCAATAGAAGTTCATAGCATTGAGTTTTTATTTTAATTATTTTTAATGGTACACTCTAGAGATTTTTCTCTTTCATACTAAAATTTTAAAGTATACAAAAGTGCAAAATGTTAAACATGATATTCAATTACAATTGTTAAATTGTGTATTTAACAATTGGGTACCTTGATTAGAGCGTGGTAGATGTTGCATGTGATGAATAGGAATTACAATTTATTAACGAAAGTGGAAGTTAAGTAAACCAATTCAACCCGCGTAACGACGTGTAATTCTGCTACTTCATAATAAAAGTAATGAAGTAAAATGAAATGTCTGTTATACGACACTTAGCCATCAATAGAAAGAATAAATTGAGAAAGTGCTAAGCGCAAGTCGGCTAGTACGTTGTTGCATTTCTAACCAGTAGGTACACGAAATTAGGCATTGTATTTGTGATTTATGTTATTTTATTTAGAGGTGTGAGACATGCGTAAAACGATGTTTATATTCTTTGTAAGTGAATTTCGATAAGATATGAAAGAGGGTGTGACTATGGTCTTCAATAACTATAAGCAACTAGCTAAATAACCCGGCGTTGCTCTTGTTTCAAATCTGACCGCTACATTTCCATCTGTTAACTCAAATCCTGTAGAACATGTTTCTACCGCGACATTTCGCTGCGTTAACTTAAACATATAAACCCTGTAGAAAGTGTTTCCTTGTCCATGTTCAATTATTGAAGGAAAGCAAACTTTAGATTTTAAAATTGGGCTTCGAGGGGCACTTTTAGGACTACCTGAGTGCCAATTTTCATGGCTACAGATTGGTCTGAAGACAGGGAAAAAAATAGCCTGTTTTCCGCAGTGTTCTAAAGCATAAGTGTACCAAATTTTTATTTATGTTAGCATCAACTTATTATTCAGAAAACAAATTTTAATATCCGTATTAACTTCTCCATTGCTTCTACAATTTATTTCGGATGCAAATGTGCATACAGTTGTATCCATCAAAATAATCCATTTCATATTCGTCGCACTTCTACAAAAGTTTTCGTTTGAAGGGGACTAACCACAAAAGTCGTTTTCAGTTTTGGAGTGATTACGGATATCCCCGTACGTTCTTTTTCAGAAAAAATGGCGAATTTTTGGTGGATAATCTTGCATTTAGTTTTTCTGTGAATATGTTTTACTTGTGGCCAATCTTGCTCCTGGTAAACGATGTTTTCCAATGTCATCATAATATGAGAGGATCGTAAATGAAATTGTTACGGCATTCGCGACTAATTTAGTTTGAAACAAACGGCATATTTTCTTGAAAATTCCATTCAGCGGTAGGTGGAATAACGGAACTTCTGTTAAATATATAAAGCAGTGTTGGAGCCAGTTTCTTGGGCAAAACAAATTTACACAGCTTGACTAATCCACGCATTTGGTATTTTAGAACCCTGTGGGTATGATAGGCTACATTCCCCCCCCCGTTCTATTTGTCCAAGGGGGCTACAAATTTACGGCATTCGTGACTAATTTAGTTTGAAGCAAACGCACGGTTTTCCTGAAAATTCCATTCAGCGGCATGTGGAACAACGGAACTTGAGTTAGAAATAAATGTAATCAGTGTAGACAAATTCAATAGATTACAATTTTTTAATAAACAGAAAGTTGATTTTACAGCGCTTTTACAAAAAGAAAATCATTGTTTGTAATGAACGATTTCACGTGTATCTAAGTTGCATAAGAACAGCTTCAATAAATAGAGTAAGCAACCTCGACTTTCTGTCTCTTAAGACAAAAAATTTCAACTTTTCAATATTACTAACTGTGATATTATTCCAAGAACAACAAAGTCTTCTTAAAATTTCCTTTCTTCCAACAAACGTACAGTTTTAAATTGAACTCTTAAGGAACTTTTTAAATTCAGAAATTCGGTTTCAAAATAGAAAGCACTTACCTATTTAGAATGATACATGTACTTACTTGACAATGTAGAGTACAGCTTTCAATAACACCCTATGAAGCACGAAAAACAAATGAAATTTAATTGATTTTAATAGTCTTTCAATGAAAAGCTGTATCAAAATTTTGAAATCTATTTTGAAGAACTAAGTATGACTACCAGTTTTTTTAATTTAAAGTAACCCATCTTACTTTAAAGTTATTTTTGAAATTTTTCATGTCATTTTAAAATAAAAAATTACACATAATAAATAAAATATTTTGATTTGTACATTTTATTTTAATTTTATGATACAGCTATCTACACACTATTACGTATTCAACCAAAAATTTAAAGAAAGTTAGCCAAAATATACATAGACCACTAAGAAATTACCCATATCTAGCGATATTTTTCAGGAAATAAATAAATTATTAAAATCTAACTTCTAAATAATATTTCTGCAACAGGTAACAAAATTCTAATCCTTGAAAAAAGGCAGAATTCTAAAAAAATATCTATTCTAACATGTTGAATTTCGACTACCTGAATATATTCTGAAATTGAACAATTGGACAATAAAACGAACAATATTGACAAAGACAATAATGATTTATAAGCAAAACACATTTATAATACCTGGGAATCCTCAAATAAGACAGCAAAATCTCGCTGTCAACTCAAAAATACCCCCAAAATAGAAATCTAAATCAAATTAAAAAATTAAACACTAATTCTGAGGTTGCCAGATTCCGATTACAAAATTACGCTTTTATGATCAATGAGTTTATCGTTTGGGCTTTTTGTGCTCCATTACAAAATTAAGTAAACGTGAAATTAAATGGTCAAAATATTCTTTCTTCATCAATCAAATATTTATAAATTATTTAGATCGTAGAAAGTAATAAAAAGTCAGTTCAAGTATAAATTTTAAAATTTAATATGTTTAAAAAAATTGTTTTTCAATCAACGCTGCTAAAGCAATCTGATCTGCGTACAGCAATCGTTTTATACTCAATGTTTGAGTTTATCGTTTTGGCTTTTCGTGTTCCGTCATAAAATTAAATAAATGTAAAATTAAATGTTCAAAATATTCTTTCTTCATCAATCAAATATTTATAAATATTAACTCCATCATGGGAAGAAGTAAAAAATCAGTTCAAACATGAACATTACAATTTCATTTGTTTAAAAACAAATTGTTTTTCGATAATCACTGGTAAAAAAAGCAATCTGAGATGCGTATATCAATCGTTTTATACTCAATGTTATTTCTAAGGCGATTTAAAATTGCTTTTGGCTTAGGCCTTAGGTCAATTTCAGGTCTTCTAGGAAACGAATTTTTCAAAACACTTTCTTAGTGCTCCACTACGCTATAAGAAGAATCGCCCTGCAAAATTTCAGCATCCTAGGACTTGTAGTTCTTGAGATACAGTGATGAGTGAGTGGTATTTGAATCTTATATACACTCAAACCTGTTTTTGTGCGATGGATAGGGACCCCATAAAAGAAAACTTATAAAAAAAAATCTTCCAAAACTTCACGAGTAGCTATAAAAAATATTTTTCGCAACACATTCAAAAAGTATTTTTTTTATGCGGTGAATAGGGACCGCATAAAAAAAGTCTCACGTAAAAAATAACTCAAAACCTTACGAAATAACTAGAAATTGCTTTTTTAAACGAAATCGAGACACGAGGCTTGGAAACTACTTGGAATCTCGTCAAACCTTTTAGAATCTCATTTAGAAAATACACATGCAAACATTTTTAAATATTTTATTTACATGTACTTATTTTACACATACAAAACTTTTCAAAATGTATGCCATTGTCCTTCGTAGTTTGACAATACGCGGATTTTCTAGTGGTGAACTGGTTCAAAATAACTTTCGTCTGTTAATTTGTGATTCCTTTTTATCTCTTGATCTCGCAGTTTTGCGATAACTTACAACTAAAAAGAGCGCACAATTTAGCAATGCTAAATTAATTCAGAGCGAAAGAAACACGAGTTTTCGTTTTATTCCCGTTCTTTGAAAAATATCGTTTGTCCCAAATATTCGAAAATCGTTTACATTGCGCAAAGAACAAAAATAAGACTCGAAATAAATGAAGTATCAGCTGAAATTCCATAAAAAACAAATAATTTTAGGAAAAAAAAATTACCTTTTCAGCAGTACTGGTAAAGCAATCTAAGTATGTATTTAAATTTTTTTTATTTAAGTAATTTTTATTGATAACTTCGTCAATTGTATTCTAATTTGATTGAAATTTTGAAAGGATTGTAAGTAGATTTTACTGAATAAATTTTTTTCAGATACCACACAAAAAAAGATTGCACAAAAACAGGTTTGAGTGTATCGAGATAGATTGACCCTCCAAGGTTACGACAAGATATCTTGCCCATCAATATTGGACCAATGTTTCTGATGGCGAGAAATTTTGTCATCGAAATATTGCTATCTCTTTACTGATAACGAGATCAAGATCTGTCATATTTTCTGATGACGTCGAGACAATAACCAAGAGGTTTAAGAAAGTTCAGCGCCAATGCTATTCCCTGGACGTGATACACCAGAAATCAAGAAAACCAACCAGTATATCAATAATACTTTTATTAATTCAAAATATTTCCCAGCTCCCTAGCTTTCAAACGATATCGAGATCTTGTAAATATTCGAAATAGTTTTCTAGTTAGAAGGGTTTTCGTTAGGTACTGTCACCATTTAGAGTCGCGGAAAAAAAAACGAGCAACTTCTCATTCGAGCAATTTTAACAGTAGAGAAAATTGAAATCTGGCGTTTGACAGGATTACGTCTTCTATAAATTAATAAATACAGGAACGTCTTCTATAAATTAAAATTAAAACAATTGCATAACAGGGTGGGTCGAAAAAAATCAATATTTTTTTTCGGAACGCTTTAGTGCGGTAAAGTTGACTATTGTAATAAGAAGAAAAACGGCATAAAAAAAATTAAAATCGGTTAACATCTTCCGTTTGCGCATCGTATTTAATATTTATGAAAAATTGCAAAAATCGCGCCTTTTTGGCAAATATTTTAAATTAGTTAAAACATTTTTTATAAACACGTTTTAGTTTATTATGCTTGTTTTATGGTTTAAATAACCCAAATAAATTAAATTCTGATCAATAGTCTAATTTTTTTGTTAGCGCAACTTTTTAGAAAAAACAGAAATTTACCAATTTTTTGTAATTTTTGCTGTGCAACTCTTCGTTTGTTTTTCTAGAACAAAACGACCCAGAACTCCCCACGTGGAACCTCACCCACAACCATCCAATTTTTGGGTGTTATTTACATTATATTTACAAATATTTTCAATAGAGTAGGATTCTTTGGCTCTCTCTCTCTTTTTTTTTATTGTGTTTTTTACTTTTCTTTTTTTATATCTACTACATATTTAAAGTCTGATTATTGGAGAAATGAAGCATAACCGATCTAGACTTCAGTGTTTCTCGGATATAGCCATCTCTAGGTTCATGGCATCATACTTTATTCGAGGCCTCTGTCACAAGTTTGAAGCACCTCCCCACAGCCTGATTGTGACAGGGAAACTATTGTATTTCTCTGATGGGTGTAGTGTCAGAATTCATGAGTGATTTAATATCATCTTCTCTTAGGTCCCGCAGCATTGGGGGAGGATACACCACACAAACAATTTTAATAAATAATTTCAATGTAATCGGAAGCTTGAAAGTTTGTCTTCGGTGTTACGAAATTTTTAAATCTTCTTTGGGACAGTTTGTCTTGTTTTTAGATCCTTCTGTAACCGAGTTCCCGAATATGTTCTCTTTCATCGACAAGCATTGCCAAAAGAACATTCTCTGGGTGCGCAAAAAACGCATTTCGTTGTATTACTGGATCTACAACTTGAAGCAAATCGTCGGATAAATACCGTGTAGTTTGGATTGCTTGAAAAATAGGTTTTGGTCCATTAGTAAAATATTTGCTCTTTTTTATGGCAAACCACACAGGCATGTATCATTTTAAGATGAAGCCAACTATTTCTTTTAAGTTTCCGGATGGATCTGATGAACTTATATACAACCTAAGGACTCGGTTGACCTCAGTTAGCCATCTGGAATGGAAAGGATCAGGGTCCCGATTTGTCAAGTTTTCTGGACAATGTTCAAAGGTGATTGCATTTGAAATGTCTAACAAAAACTGTTGGTCTTTGCTCAAAAATTTCCTGTATATATCAGGAATCGAACAATCTAAGGGTTCATAATCGACCAAAGGGTGTTTATCATAGGAAGTGAGCTGCTGCCCGATTACCCCACTAAAAGATTTAGACCCTGCAGTTTGACCGTCAACATGTTATAAAATGTGGCGAAAAGGAAGCTCTGCATAAAATGCAGCAGGCATATATTGCACTGTAGCGGGCGTCCTACATGATTTTCTAGTCGGTGGATGACACCGATTTTCCTTCCAGTGTAGGTTAAAGTGCTATCACACCCTAATACTTCTAGTTTTTCTAGTGATACTGATAGTTCAGGCAAAAGAGAAATAATGATTTGAGTTATACCATTTGATGAACTCGAGGAAGGAGATACATGTCCAATATAAGTTGATCCAGGTTCATGGATAAGAGAATATTGGTTTTTTTTTCACATTCCTGAGAAATTGCTTGGCATTAAAATTTTTGACGAACAACCGTCAAAGAAAAGACCCCAACTTTTCTCAGGAGGTTCAAACCAGTTCTATCTATTTCAAGTGAGTTCTTGTTCGCTTTGTTCTAGCAGTTGCACAGTGAAAATTGCGAAATGTAGATAAATTTCTGTTTTTTCTAAGAAATTGCGCGAACGGCAAAAATTAGATTATTGATCAGAATTTAATTTATTTAGGTTATTTAAATCATAAATCAAGCATAAAAAACAAAATCGTGTTTATTTTAAAAGTTTTAAGTTACAGAAAAAAATTACGAAAATATCGTGATTTTTGCAATTTTTCATAAATATTAAATACGATGCGCGAACGGAAGATGTACCGATTTTAATTTTTTTATGCCGTTTTTCTTCTTATTGCAATAGTCAACTTTTCCGCTCTAAAACGTTCCGAAAAAAAAAAATTGACTTTTTTCGATCCACCTTATTGCATAAGAGGCCGTCTTCATAATAAATTGAGCAACAACTTCATAATTTTCAACAGGAACCTCCTATTATTATGCTATAAAATATATATAATTCTCTTACGTGGCACATAAAAAAGATGATATTTTTTTATCCCGTTTTGGCAAAACTGTACGATTGCTTGTTTACCACGAAGCCTCGCACCTCAATTGAATTTATAGCGTCATCGCGGATGAAGTTTTATTGAAAAAAATGAATATCAGTCGAGCTGTTTCAGTTTACAAACAACTTGTTGGGTATTCAATTTCTAAATCAGCGCTCACATTTCGAGTCAAAATTTGATCAAAGTTTTCATTTGAATACAAATTTGTTTGAGTTCTCATTCCAGAGGTACAGTATAACTTTATATTTCAAATTTATATTTGAATTTTTTTTTTTGGAATATCATATTTAGTAACAATTCTTTCTACAAGGACATATCACACCCCGGCAAGAAAAGTGACACAAGTCAAAAAATAAAATTTGTGATGTTATGTCATTGAAAAATATGTATGAGGTGCCCCAGTATTGCATTTTATTACTATTTTATACCCCCCCCCTTGTATTACTATTTTATAGAATATAATAGAAGTTAGCACCATAAATACTTACCTAAAATTTAAAAGAAGCTTATACTATTTCAATATAAGTTTTATAGTATCCTTTAAGTAGATATTGTGTGTGTGTGCTCAAATTCTGCAATTTTGAGTAGTGTCACTTTTCTTGCGGGGGTACGATGTGTCTTCATTGATGCGAGCGAAGCGAGTAAGGATTGCGCAGCGAACTAATGAGGATTGCAAAGCAATCCTACGGGGGTTAGCGAGCGCTAGCGAGCAGGATGGGGGCCCCCTAGTACTTATTAAAATTGTTAAAGAAAATAAACTTTTTTTTTTTTTTCAAAGTGGACTTATACCACTTTCAAAAACAACGGCTCATGTCTTCCTATATAATGTTTCTATAGCGCTGATATTTTGTACCATGTTTCTATTAAACAACCCAAACACAATCCATCTATATATTTTATTTTAAAAATAGTTCTTAGAATGCAATAATAATTATTAAATTAATGTTTGAAAAATTAGGAATTGGAACCTTACTATATTTTGATGGGATTTTTATTATATTTTGAAATAGTGTTCGAATTTTAAATTTGGTTAGCTATAACTGCAATTATTCTCGATCTACCAATAGCGACTTTCTATGTGGAGATGATACATGAAATTCAAACTGGCTTTAAAATTGAATATATCGGGATGTATCGATAGTAAAGTTTTGAAACTTTACATTTAGACTAATTTAACTATCCAAAATCTGATTATGGCATCAAAACATAGTGTTTCCATTAACAATTTTTTTATTTGTACAAAATATTTTATTTTAAGTCGTCCCCTTAAGCAATTTTTTTGTATTTCAATTTGTGTAGGGCATTATTCCCTATTGAATGAAACCTTTGAATATGCTTTAGTATGAATAGTACTCGAAATGAAGGAGGTGGTTTGGTTATTTTTCCGCTATTGTACAAAACATGTTTCCAAAACTTTAAACTCGATTTCTGAATAACTATTTTAGCAATAGGATGCTTGGTTCAAGCAGTGATAACTCAGCAATGAACCGATCTTTGTAAGACAGTTTAAGGTTTGATGTTATTAGCTTTTAGTTAGAATCAGTTACTAGTTAAAAAACTAATTTTAGGTTGATTTTTAAATGTTGAAGTTCTTTGAAAATTTTCTAAACCCTATAGTATTTCCAGCAACTTGACGGATGGTCAAAACAAAAAGAAGAGTATTAAGAATAATTACCCACGGGAATTTTCTTTCTATTTATTTGAGATAATTATATTCATATCAAAAATAAAAATTGGATTTTTAAAGTCAAAATTTAAAAACAAATCTAGTGTATACCTATACTTTAAAACGAAAAACAAGATAGCACAACTGATTTTAAAAGTTGTTTGTTTCGACAAAAAAACACGCGAGCATTTAAGAAGGAAACACGAAACACACGATTCTAACTAATTACTGAGCACATCAGATTCTTTGAGAAGTTTACACCGTCCTATTCAGGGGCTTAGTCATTCAATTACAGACGCAGTTACTGCTCTCCTGAAAAAACTCAAAAGCATTCCGGCGGATCAAAGTTTCTTTCATCAGAGAAGTCCAAGAAGAGTCATTAGCATGCTGCGGATCGATCGATTTGTAAAAAAAGAACGAACCATTTTATGATCGCAACGCGAGGAAAGAAGAAGCGAAAAATAGCTTTGATGTGGACATAAATTATACTCATCTTCATTAGTTCTCTTAATACCGGTAGTTCACGAGACCGAAGAGCACATTAAAAGTTCTTCGAATGGAATGTTTTTCATCGGCGGCCGCTGATTCGTGGGCAAGATGGAACGCGCTTCTTTCAATCAGTCCTTTGTGTCATCAGTGCATTCTATGTTCCTGATTCGGCTTTTGATTTTTTTTTTCGAATCGCTCATTGGAATTTGGTGAGATAAGTGTTCAGGAGAATATTTAAATTGGGTGCTCGATGGGGGGTATTCAGTGGAAGTCATTTTCGGAAACCTGCTGTTTCAGACTGTTTTGGAGGAGTCATATTAACCGGCGTGTTTGCGACTGGAACACTGCTTTCTAATAAAATGCAGAAATATATTGCATGTCAGGAATTAATGTAAAGGCCTGTCTTTCTGGTTTAAACTAAAACACGTAATACAACGCAAGAAGAAAGTGATGTGACCTGCGAAAACTAGGCTTTAGAATTACCGACGTTCTAATTTATATCTTTTTTTATAGTTTCTTTTCCTACTTTTTAAGTAGCAAGAGGCACTGACTGGATATGAATGTAAACTTGTAAAATTGGAATGAATGTAAAATTGGGGGCGAGTTTCGTAACAGTTCACTGAAAACAAATTTTAAATGTGTAAGGAGGTAATGTAGCATAGTCACAAAGTATTTTGCGTACTGCATACAGGAATACCACCATGGCACTATCTTTTAAGTAGGTATGCAGCCTAGACCTACTTGTTTAGATATGACAGAAGAAAGTAAGAAAACTGATGTAATATTTTTTTCTCTGGAGGTAATAGTTTTCGATCACGGGCGAATCATGAAAGTTGTAAAAGAATAACAGGATCTCTTTTCGTGGGTTCGCTTTTCCTTGTTGATATTTATACGACTCTAAGCGACACTAGATTTCCAAGTAGTGCAGCATTGCTTTTATTGCACTGGCTATTTAATAAGTAAATAGCCACTTCTATTGACTGAAAAAATCTCGAGAGAGATTCTATGCGTCAAGATGGTCAAAACTGGTTTGAAGTTATGCTGGGTAAGTAGGTATATTTAATTAACGTTGCATTCTGGTGCAACACAAGGTGCTATTGACGACGGTTCGTTATCAATCACGAAGGGAAATATACAAGAACAACACCACTTAATTTTGAACCACTGTCAACTGAAGAGGCTGAGCTGGCAACTTTCACACCACTCCAATTTGGACATTTGAGGCCACGACAAATTGAACTTGCACCAGCTCCGTGTACACGACGTCCTTTGGCTGGACCTAGTTTCAAACTCGCAACCCTCTGTTTGCTAATCTGTTGTTCTGCCAACTGGCTTCAGCTACTCAGGCATGCAGGAAAGAACGCAGATTGCAGAGTGGATATATGAGTTTTAGTCACTCAGTGGGTTATCCGAGAGTAGTGGTCGGCAAACCGCGACTCTTTAGCCACTTGAGTGCGGCTCTTTAGCCACTTGAGTGCGGCTCTTTAGCCACTTGAGTGCGGCTCTTTAGACACTTGTGTGCGGCACTTTAGCCACTTGTGTGCGGCACTTTAGCCACTTGAGTGCGGCTCTTTAGCCACTTGTGTGCGGCTCTTTAGCCACTTGAGTGCGGCTCTTTAGCCACTTGAGTGCGGCTCTTTAGCTACTTGAGTGCGGCTCTTTAGCCACTTGTGTGCGGCTCTTTTGCCACTTGAGTGCGGCTCTTTAGCCACTTGAGTGCGGCTCTTTAGCCACTTGAGTGCGGTTCTGCCACGAATCGACTAAATGTTGGCAGTAAATATCCCGTCGGTGATGCGAAGAAGAAAGCAGTTGAAGAACTTCGGAAGAGTCAAGAAAAATTTTATTCTGTATTTAATTATTGGGTGCAATCTTCCAACAATGCTAATATTGTAAACTTCATTGTCAAGAGATTGCTAAGAGAGGCAAACCATACACAGACGGTGAATGCATTAAAAGTTGTTTTATAAATGTATTTGAAGAGCTATATTGCGGGATTTTAAGAACAAGGCAGCAATTCTTTAAAAAAAATTAAAGAATTACCACTGTTTACTAAAACAGTAAAAGACAGAACAGTCAAAATGTCTTCGAATGTAACCAATCAGCAATTCGAAGATCCTAAATTGGTTTCAGCTTTATCAATAGCTGCTGACGAATCTTGTGACATAAATGACGCATCGCAAGTTTCACATTTTGTTCGGCGTATTTCGTCTTCGGGTCCTAAAGAAGAACTTTTAAGATTATTGCCACTGAAAGGTCAAACACTTAGCGAGGATATTGCATTGATGTCATGGAGAAACATCATATTCCACTCGATAAAATTGTTTCGATTTCAACAGATGGGGTAAAAAGTATGTACGTGGTGTAAAAATGTTTTGATTCAATCTTTTAAGGAAAAAATGAATCACGAGATACTTGTTTAGCATTCATCAAGAAGACATTTCCTGAAGAAATGTACAATGCGTTATAGAATTGGTGATCAAGATGGTTAACACAATTGTAGCTAAAGCTCGTTACCATCGCCAATTTTTAGTTGAGAGGGAATATGCAGATCTCCTGCAGCATAATAAGGCACGTTTACTTTCAAGAGGTAGCATTTTAACACGTTTCGCTTCCTTATTATTTGAAATGAAAGCATTTCTCTTTGCGAAGGTTGTTGACTAGTTTGAACTAACGGACGATTAGTGGATCCAAATATTTTATTTCATGGTATGCTTTAGGTATCTAAATAATCTTAATCGTAAACTACAGGGGAAAGGAAACCCAATATTTCCGATGTTGGAAGAAGTCATTTCATTTGGAAACAAATTATCCCTACTCGATCAGGATTTTGAAAGAGAAAGCGAATTTCTTTTCCAAGCCTGCTGAATCATCGTTAAGAAAATAACTCGGTATTTGACCTTTACTATTTTAAAACAATTTTAAATTTCTATGGAGGTTTCAGGAATTCAGAAATAGCATATCGACGTTAGCTTTTTGTTAAAAAACATCGGTACTGACGTAACAGAATTGAATTGTTCTCCCTTTAATATTGACATTGGCGCTTTTGAAATGCAATTACTCAAGTTAAAATACAAAGAATAATGGAGCTCCAAATTTTATGCGTCTAAATGCTGATGTGGAAAAATTAGAGAAAAATAAACATGATCTTAGTTCACAGAAAAGTGGTCTGCTTTGAATGAAAATTTTCAACACCTGAAATAGTATTCCTGACTTGTATAATCAGTTTTAAAAAATAACATTTGCTGTTTTTTCTATCTTTGGCTCTACGAATTCATGCGAACAATCTTTTTCAAGCATGAACCTTATCAAAAGTAAATTGCGAAATCCTCTTATTGATGAGAGCCTGGAATCTTGCTTGAAGTTAAAAACAACGGCATACCAACCTGACTTATTCAAACTTTCCTAGGAAATTTCAAGGTCACATTAAATTCGTTTTTATTTTAATGTAAAAAAATGTGTTTTGTCAATAAATAAGATTATTATTTTCTTATAATATCTGATTTTATGTAAGGTTAATAGCTAATTTAAATCGACTCCTTAAAACATGGTTCTTGAAAAGAAATTGTCTCTCAAAAGAAATCATAATCGTTATACTGATGATATTTGGCTCTTTTGACTAATCAGTTTGCCGACCACTGACCTAGACCAAATGCTGAAATGGATATCCAGATATTAGAGGCATTATGTCCCATACTAGTGGTTGTTACTGATGTTACTGTCATTGTAAGAATATGTCCCTGAAGTAAGATCCTATAAATATCCCAAGGCTAACGTATTTTATAATATCTTGATTAAGACCATTAATGATGTTTCGATAAAGGTAATTCTTACTTGACTTAAAAACTAGTTTTCCTATTTTTGAAACATAATTGTTATATTAAACAGGCCTACTAAATGAATCATTTATTAATTATAAATTCAAGATTTAAAATAAATTATTTTTCTTAATTTATTACCTAATTTAACAACAGTAAGCAAACTTTTCAAAAATCAATGAGGCTTTGGAAAGTTCATACTCTTAACAACCTAATACACTTTGCAGTAGAATTTCGATTATAAATTTATGACATCCTCATCATTAAAATGTACGAGTTAATTTTATCATCAATCGCAAAAGATTAGTAGGTAGCCGTGAGTTGGAGGAGAATATGCTTTCCCATAACTTCATCTGACATTCTCGATCCTGCCATACATTTAAAGGGATATACATACTTGCGCGTGTGCTTGAGTAACAATTCTATTACTCCGCGTAGTCATATATTTGGAGCAAGTGTCCCTCTAATTGTTATTCACGACATGCAGGTTTATGTGCGAGCATTATTGCGTGAAGGCAATTTAGATATATATCTGCATTTTATTAATATTGGTGCATTTATTATTATTATTGCATTTTATTACCATTATTATTATTATTATAATTAATACGTTTTATAGATCGCTGAACTTTATTCCGAAATTACAAAAGTTGTCTGGTTTATAAATTTGTTAATCTCTTTTGTACTTTCTTCGTGTATGTTATTCTTACATTTGAAAGGTTATCGATCAAAAGAAGTTTATAAACATGAGCAAAGTAGAGTAATTTAATGGCTTCGCTCAACAGACTATACTAAAACTCTGATGATTTCAACTGAAGTTGCACAGAGGGGTTATTGGCGATTGGATCAATTCAGAAGGGACAACATTTCTTCATTTTGAACAAAGGTCAGACGACGAGTTCACAGCTGAGCTGGCATCCTACTTTCAAACCACCGTTCCAACGTCAGGACAGTTGAGGCCATGACCGATTGAACGTGCACCAGCCTCAGTGAACACGACGGTCTATGGTTGGATCGAGTTTCGAACTCACAACCCTCCTGTTGCTAATCCGTTACTTCTTCACCTGGATATTTGTCCAAGCTGCTCCAGGGACAAGACAGACAATATCAAGGATTGAAAACACGCATGCAATTAAAGTTTTTCTGACACAGAAGAGATAGATACACGCATCCAGGGTGGATTCGAACCTACACCTCCTACAACTCACAGGTTGCTAGCGCGGTGGGCATACCCACTGATCCACGATGGCCCCAAATGTTTTAAGAAGAAATAAAATTGCAACTATGATAGAGAGATCAGAATCGATCGCGCAATAATCATAATACACTGTGTACTATAATTTTATGAACTTGTCTGGAATGAGACATAACATCATAACACAGAAATACAAAGCAAAAAATGTAACACTGCATAGGATATAAAACTGTAGCATGAAGCCATAAATATTGCAATAATATGTGACAAGGAGAGTTCATGAAAAAATGAATAACTCAGAAAAAAATTAAGGCTTAGTAATTTAATATGGAATGTGATCGCCCCTGACTTGTACACGCATATCATAACGTGATTTTATGCTGGCAATAACACAGTTTGGGGAATTATGTTCCATTCCTTCATAAATGCTGTCTACAGTGCATTTATATCTCTAGGAGTAGGATATCTCCATGAAACTGCTTTTCCAAGGTAGTCCCATAAGTTCTCTATCGGGCTCAGATCAGGAGATTTTGGTGGCCACGGTATTCGCTCAATGGCTTCATTTTTAAGGAATTCGTCAACGAGGTTTTCTCGATGTGGACGAGCATTATCGTCCATAAATAAAAATCAGATTCATATGCACCTCTGAAAAGTCATACATAACGTTCTAAGACCTCATCCCGATATCTCTGGCCGGTCACAGATCCTCTGTTGAAAACACGTAGGGGCGTACGTCCATCGATCATTATTCCACCTCACACCATCACAACTTCACTACCAAACGGTTATATTCCATAATGTTCGAAGGAAGATTTCGCGTTCCTGACTCCCTCCAGATGTAAAAACGCTTAGAAGCAGATGTTAAATTAAACCTCGACTCATCAGAAAAGAGAACGTGTGTTCATTGGTGTCGACTCCAGTTCTGATGTTCTTTGCAACAATTAAAGTGATCCCTCTTGTGTTGTAAAGTCAGTGAAACACATACCCTTGGCCTTCTGGTATAAAGGTATTTTTCATTAAGCCTTCTGTATACAGTTTGCCGTGATACAGTTTCCGTGGCGGCTGCAAGCTCTGAACGTAACTGGCAAGCAGTAGACTTCCTGTTACGACAGGCAGTTATTGCCATATACTGATCTTTAGAAGCAGTTGTTATACGATTATGACCTTGTCCAGGCCTCCTCATAACAATTCCAGAGTTCTGAAATTGTTTATATAGCGCAGAGACTGTCTTAACTACTTCCATGATTGTCTGCCCTACTTCTAAACGGCCGATAATGCGCCACTTCACAGATTCTTCCAAATGATACTTCGGAGCCATAACAAACCGTTTTGAGTCCTTACAACACTAAAATCAAACGCTGTATTGCAGAAATTCACTCAGATATTCACTTTGCGCAAAGCGTTTGATTCACCGTCAGATGACGTAACACCTTTTAACATACGAGAAACCGTTTGAACACTTTTGATTGGATCATTCTAATTAGGCTTGTCGTTCACACATTATCAGATGACGTAACACCTTTTAACATATGAGAAACCGTTTGAACACTTTTGATTGGATCATTCTAATTAGGCTTGTCGTTCACACATTCCCTGCAAAAATCTAGAACATCCATTGGGTATTTCATGGAATATAATTATTTTTGGGTATATGAAAACAATTTTGGACATGAGTGTAAATTAACTTGGTATTCGGGTGATATTCTCGTCTAAAGAGTCCACTGACACTTCTGGTCATTTGAAATTTCAGAATTAAGAACAAACTAGCCCTGGTGTTTGCTGGTACGTGAGAGTCAACCGAGATACATGTACGAAAATAGCACTAGAAGAAGATGCAAATCCGAATATGCGTGTCTTCACTTCAAGAAAGTAAGGATTTCTGGACCCGTCGTGACTCAGTGGGTATGCCCAATGTACTAGCAACCTGTGAGTTGTAGGCGGTGCAAGTTTGATTCCTCCCTGGGCGTATTTCTCTCATCCATGTAACTACAGCTTTTCTTGTGTACGTATCCCCATTACTTGACGATATCTGTCTTGTGCCTGGAGTATTTCTCTCTCCTGTGTCAGTGAAACTTTCATTGTGTCTATCACTTGATATTGTGTGGTTAGTGTCTGGCCCACCATGGCCAAATAGGACCCGTGCGCCATAAAACCCCAATCAACCAACCTGAGAAGATTCCAAAGAGAATCCGTCAACTTTCTCCATCATAGCATTTGTGTATAAATTTCCCACGTATAAGCCGTGGTTTGATTTTCAATTTTTCATAAGTACCCATCTACTTGCTTTAAGCGGGAGGGCTTTTAAATCGATAGGTCGATTGAGTAGAAAGAAATTTCTCTCTCCTAATGTCTACATCGATACCACGAATGTAAGACTTTCGTAGCACTTCTCAAAGAAAAATTGACGATGCGATTGAGTTATACGTTTTTTTATATCCACCTGGCTCTTTTTGAGGTTTCATTTTGGTTTTCTTAAATATCACTTTTGCCGTTATTACCCATTTGGGGAACCATCTTTCGCCGAATGCCTTCAGCTACCCCCACGTAAGGCGAATCCTGCTTAGGAGCATCAGCTACGATATCGATATGCTATGAACCATAGCATACCGATACCCATTCTCCAACCTTCCACATAGCTGTGGAAGGTTGGAGAATGGGGTGCCAGCCCAGGTGTTGACTTCTTCATCTACCGTGGTTCAAAATGACGTGGTGTTGTGCTCGGATCTTTTTCTTGGGAAGGGCTCTTCGTCACCAATAGCCCGTGGTATTGCTCCAGTACGATGTTATTTAAAATAACTACTTACCTATCGTAAGTAGGAAAGAAAACGCCCAGCACTTCACAGAATGCGATATCATTCGTTATAAACGACATACGACTCATCGATAATTCCCCCCCCCCAACGCAGAAGGCAGAGAGGGACATTATGCTAACGCCTTTGGTCAAGGCTGCGTAAGCGATGGTTATTTGTGAAGGAGCAACCAATGGGCGACCATCATTACTCCTAACAGAGGACAACACAATTCGACCCATGCCCTGACCCCGGATTCGTAAAAAACAAACCTATCGATTCAAAGGCCAACATCTTAACCACTAGTCTAGAATCATATTCAGAGATTGAATTGAAGCCTGAAAAGTGTTGTTTTAAGCCGGGAATGAAGTTGTTTCCAGTAAAAGACTAACCAACTCAAATTGGACGTGAAACTAGCTCGCAATTGATCTGCGGACTGATACCTTGCGATGCGCAACTGTCTTAGGAATCTTTGTAGCAATGTCGTTCTTTTCGCTTCCCCGTATCGGCTCTCTTAAACACCACATTTCCCGTTATTACTCTCCGTCTGTGAACCCTATTTCTCTAAATGTTCTTCCTTACAAAAACTGCAGCAAGGGTGATGGGGTCCGTGAAAACTCATCACGCCCCACACTCCGTGAGAGCATAAAAGCGGTCGTTTCGACCCCATCCCACCTCTCACCGCATGCAAAACGGCTTTTCTCCCTCGATAATTGCACAAGGATGAGAGGCAACAAAAGTCGTTCTCCAAGGCAACAGTTACACACGGGGAGTCCTTTTGTGTCCGGGGAGCGGTCATCCGTGGTGAGGAGATCCCGAAATAAGTGCTCATCATCATCAGCCTTCTTTTCTTACATCACATATCGCGCCTTTTCACAACTATCCAACCGTCATCTGACCCTCGCGGCAAGGTTGCCGCTGCTCATGAGAGAGGAAATGGAGACCCTTCCTCGCCATTTAAGCATTCCAACCAAACGCATATTTCACTAGCATAGGTGGTACAGAGTGTAACGTTTTGACACCACGGCAATACAATGGAGTCAAACTCAGTTGGCTACCCTTTTAAGCTATTTATTTCACTTAAAAGGTTTCAATGACAATTGGAAAAATATATCTACATCGAACAATCACTGAACGTCTGTTCATGCAGAAACAATTGGTTTCTCTTCGCAGTTAGTTTTTTTTTACCGGTGCTTTCCTCACCGTTTAGCTGTCTCGAGAGCTCTATCGTCCACCACTTGCTCCAGTGGCTTCTGTCTCTCGTCTCCCTTTCTGTTTTTCGGAGGAATCCACCTCCCTCTTGGAATGTCGATCGCGTGTTTTCCAATGACACATGCAACACTGAAAGAGTGTCAAATTTCACACGTGGGAGTTCCCTCTTTGGATCTTGGAACCGTTAAAAAGAGTGATGTGCGAGAGCAGGTGGTAGGTGCAAGAAGTCGGCACCCACTGTAACACACGTGTTCTTTGTTTTTTGGGGGGTCGTCTGCTCCCTTCTCGTGGCAGGCCCATGATGATCTAGGTGTCGAAAACGTCTTTTTTTACAGACGTCACAATAGATTGACGTGATTGGTAAATTGGTGGATGGGAGAAAACGAATAGAAGCACTACAAACGTATGCAAGAATTGGTTTAATGCAAGAGTTCGTACCGTTTTTATGACAAATTTGATGAAAAATTATTTTATTAGGGCTAAAAATTACATTGAATCAAGCCGTTCTGTTCGATGACCTTCATCCATCTCTCCGGTAGCTGAATCATCCCGCGCTGTAACAAGTTACGAGGCTTCTGGCTAAAGAACTGATCTAGGTGACGAAATTTTCCGAACCACGGCACTGGGAATCGTCAACGGTTCCCTCACCCTATGCAGCACATACCTTCTTTTGGTCTGCGAGGCAAAGTGGCCTTTTCGGAAATGAAAAAGCATAATAGGTAAAAAATGCTCATTATATTCTACAATCTTGAATGCTTTATAATATTTAAAAAACACAAACCCAATGACACAATTTTCCCCCAACTACTCTTTCCAGATCCTCTCGACTCACCCGTTAGGGTTTAGAGTCTTTGGCTGGGAGGGGGAATGACACACGTAGTAAACCCAGTGGAGCCCACACCGACCGGACGAGCATTCATTGAGTCTTTAAAATTTTACATGGGGCGATAGGCCGGGTACATAAAAAGACAAGAGTCGAACACTGGGTAACAGGCCCCAAACATGGATCTGATAAAGGATTTGACATATAAAACAAACATGACATGACGGACAAACATTTTAATGCTTGACACAATTTAAAAAACACAACCCAATAACACAATTTCTCTCCGAGTAGGGTAAGGCGGGGTAGTTGTAAACAAAATTTGTATATTCACTTTCAATATCTATTTTCAAACTCTTGATAAAGTAATTAAACATTGTTCACCCTACCAAACTAACATATCACTATTCTACTTTGATATTTAATTAGTACGAAGATTCCAGAAAAGAAATTTAAAACCGTTCTCAGCTGTTTACAATTACCCCGCGTGTTATTTACAATTACCCCTGAAAGTAGGGGTAATTGTAAACAACGATTTTCCTCGTGATATTGAATATTGAACAAGTGACAGCATGAGCAGTAGTCATGTCAGTAGAAGGAACTCCAACTGTATTTTTACCCTTCTAATACCGTGTTTACAATAACCCCGTTTTGATCTTTACATTTATCAAATACTCCCCCCAAAAAAATATAGTGACACTTGAAAGTTGCATTTATCATGAGGTGAACTTCCAGGAATACATAAGAATAAATAATTAAAACATATACTGAACAAAGAATGTACTTAGTGTAAAGAACAAAAAACAACAAATTTAAAAATTAAAAAAAAAAAAAAGAATTGAAAAATACAATCAAGGTACAAAAAACAAACACACATTAAATTTCTTACACATTAACAGTGCCCTCAAATTGGAAAATTTCTTTACGGTATTTTTTGCTACAGGTTGGAGTAGGTAAAATTGCTTTGACATGGTCTTTGGTAACACAGAATTAGTCTTTTTGAACAACAGCGAAATTAGTCTATGCATTGTCGATGCATTTGAGTCTGGTGATCTCAAACTCCTCTTCTAAAACAACATCCACTATTCATACATACGAAAAATGGGTTTTCTTTCTCCCCCCCCCCCTCAACATCTACAAGTAGAAACGCAGTCGTTTCAATATATTCCATGAATGGCTCCAAAATGTTTAACCCCCTACTACCTAGTCTTCTATATTTTGCTTAAATGTTTGGAGAACTTCACCGTCAATGTTGGTCAATTCTTTCAATAGTTCCTCATACTCGCTGTTCTCGAGTTTTGCTTTCCTTTCCATTTGCTTCTTGGTTCCTTGCTTACTTCGGGCTCTTTCACTATTTTCTCACTTGGCTTCCTTTTGTTCTTTTTCTCTTCTGCCTCCTTCAAGCGTGACAGTACTTGGTCAGTTGCAAGAACTTCACCATATGTGTGAAGTTTTAGTAAATCAGTTCAGACGAAAAATGCAATAAAACGCAATTCAAAAGTACTATATACGATTAAATAAAAAATTTCACGGGAAAACATATTGGTTTTCCTTTAAAATTGAACGAAACTATTGGCAAAGTTATATTTACACTTACCCCGTCCTTTGAAAAATATGGGGTAATTATAAACATTCAACTGTAGGTGGAATAAAGTTCCCAGAAGCAAAAGTCAATGATTTTCTGTTCGATAGAAACCATAACTGACCGTAGTAAATAATTGGAACAACATACCTTTCAGTATATTATGAAGGGCAGCAGAAAATGCAGCTCACAAAAACTTTAAAACTCATACTTTTCAACCATAAATTTTTCGACTAAGCATATTGCTATCAGCTGTGGTTCAAATGAATATGGGATCACCATTTGTATCCTCAGGGTTACCAGCTTTCATATTTCACAACTTTTTAGTTTCTCGGAATCCCACGTGGGTGTTTGTATAGCTTGTTTACAATTACCCCACCTGACCTTACTCGCTGAAATTCATTTTTTCAAATCACATCAAAACTTTACACGCGTGAAGCAGATCACACTTTGGTTTGGCGATGCAATGCCATCGAGCGCCAAAAACGGGACGAACTTTTACATCAATCCAATACACAACAGTCTTCGGTTGGATCGATTTTCGAACTCACAACCCTCCGGTTGCTAATCCAGGACTCTACCAACTGGGCTACAGCGACGCGGTCGGGTAGGGGAGAAAAAAAACGAGGATCTCCTTGACTCGGGCGTTGCAAAGCAAACAAGTGTGCGCAGAGTTTGCTTCGCCTCGACACCTATACGAGAAAAAACAAATCAACTTTCGCTGTCCGCTACCGTATCAATGGAGATGAATAAAGATCGCGAATGGCCTCAAGTGTAGAAAGACGCAATTCAGAACCCGAATCCGTCATCGGGTTGCATTGTTGATTGAAATCCGTTTCGTGATTTCAATGCTAAATGCTCGGAACTGAAACAAAGTAAGCGTTTTTTCTCGATAAACAGTTGCACGCATTTAGACTTCTCTCTATTCAAATCGCTAGCGCAAAGAAACGCAACTGTCCTTGGTGTCTCAGTGGTGCCGGACTTTCTCTCTTCCCTTCAGTTGACCAATGCCTTCATTTCTCATAGGATCACAACAAATTGATTTCGGTACTGCTGAATTAATTATATCCTGTTACCATGAAATTCAATTTTCCGTACATCTTTTTGCAATTGATGTCATTTATCTACCTTTTTTTCCCTGAGAAATAAATGTAAGGAATATTTTTTATCTGCGGCTTTTTGTGTGTCATTGATACAAATATCTCACTCGTACCCTGTTCTTTGTGACTAAATGATAGCAACAAGCAAACATCCTAGTTAGTGATATGACCTTAGCACAGTTTCAATTTTTTTTTTGTCATTAAGCACAGACAAATGTTAATGATATAACTAAATTAATAAATATTATGTGGAAATGAGAAATGATTTACGGATTTGAACTGTCGTTTTGCTGTTATGGCACCAGCGGAAAGTTGGTGAACCTCGAATGTCTTTTACAAAATATATTTTTTATAACTTCACCTGATTTTTAATGTATATCAGGATTTTATTGTTTGCACTAATATATTAGCTGTGGTCTGAACAACTCATACGTTACATATTTAATTTATTATTTGTTTCAAATACATTCCAGTGGGTCGTCTCGCTTGTTGAAGGTTACCTTGACTCTTACCTCTGACTGACTTAAAAAGAATGTAGTACTCATTTCCCTTTTAAAAATGCATGTCATAAGCACAATGAACCATCAATGAATCTCAACCCACTGGAATAGGGATTGTAGAATGCTTGTAGTCGAATTAGCGCCACTCTGAAGCAAAACTTCTTTAAAAATCGTTCCGAGGAAAACACCTCGTAATTTTGAAACACGATCATATGACGAGGTCACGTCTCAGCTGGCACCCCACATCACACCAACGCGAGGACATTTGAGTGCAGAACAGATTTAACGTGCACCAGTCTCCTCGTTGGTGTTTAGTTGGATTGAGTTTCGAACTCGCAACCCTCCGATTGATAAATCACTACTATTTCAACCGCGCTGTCATAGCCTTTCAATGCATTGGTTAATCCTTGCTCACAGAGAGTGGATCAGCTCTTCTCACAGGGACATGTTCTAAAGAAAATCTCAAGGATATTTTAACTTGAATTCCATAAACAAAAGTGATGTCTGGTATTAAGGATTAATGGTTTGGCATTCGTTAAACTTTGTTTGAGAAATCCTTGCAAAACATGGATAGATAATTTACTTTTTAGGTAGAAGAACATGTAAGACTGAATTTTCGCTCATACCTCGAATTATCTGCATGAAAATCAGTTGACTATTTAGGTTCTTCAGTTGCTACCTATGTAAATAGGTAGGTATTTTAATTAACGTCGAACTGGATCAACGCAACGGGCTATTGGCGATGGTCCGATATCAATCTCCTAAGGCAGTGGTCGGCAAACCGCGGCGCTTTAGCCACTTGAGTGCGGCTCGGCCACGAATCCATTTCGACTCAATGCTTGCAGTAAATATCCCGCCGGTGATGCGAGGTAATGGTAATGGTAATTTTAGTTAACGTCGTACTAGAGCAACACAACGGGCTATTGACGACGGTCCGGGATCAATCCCTTAAGGGAAATATCCGAGGACAACACCTCGTAATTTTGAACCAAGGTCAGATGACGAAGCAACACCTGAGCTGGCACCCCACTCTCCAAACTTCCACGCCAACCCAACGTGAGGACTTTCGGCCACGACAGATTTAAGGTGCACCAGCCGCCTCTACACCATACGTTTACAAACATCCATGCCCACACCCGGATTCGAACCAGGAACCTTCCGATCTAGAGGCTAACACCTTAACCACTATACCGGTTGGTCGGCCCGGTGATGCGAGGAATTGAGAAGTCATGAAATATCAAGGTTTGTACTTAATTATTGGGTGCAATATTCCAACAATGTTAATATTCTAATCATTATTGTTAGTCAAAACATTGCTAAGATAGGCAAACCATTCAAAGACGATGAATACATTAAAAGTTGTTTTATTAATGCATCCGAAAAGATATTCCGGAATTTTAAGAACAAGGAAGAAATTCCTTAACAAATTAAAGAGTTACCACTGTTTGCTGAAACAGTAAAAATAAAACCAATCAGCAAATCGAAGATCTTAAATTGGTTTCAGCTTTATCAATAGCTGTTGACGAATCTTGTGACATAGATGACATAGCGATCGCTTCACTTTTGTTCGATTTATTTCGTCTTCGGGACCTAAAGAAGAACATTTAGGATTTTTGCCACTGAAAGGTCAAACACGTGGCGAGTATATTGCAAATGCTTTCATTGAATTCATGAGAAACATATTCCACTCCGTAAAATTGTTTCAATTACAACAGATGGGAAAAAACGTATGACCGAAGTGAGAAAAGGAAATGTAAGGTCATTGTTCACATTAAATGCGTGTTTTCTCATACTTTTATTTAATGTAAAAAAATATTTTTTTTGCCAATAAATAATATTATTCTAAAGAAATCTGGTTTTATTTGACGTCAGTAGCTAGTTCAAATCGAGACTCTTAAAAACATGGTTCTTGGAAAAGAAATTTGGCTCTCAAAAGAAATCTTAACCGTTGTACTCCTGATCTTTCGCTCTTTTGACTAATGAGTTTGCCGACCACTGCCCTAAGTGAAAGATCCGATCACAACACCACGTAATTTTGAACCCCGGTCTCGGGTGACGAAATTCACCACGTCGATTAATTGAATACCAGATTGTTGACAGTAAATTTTCCGCACCAGGATCCAGTCTTCTTGCAACAAGAACATTGTGCTTCAATTTTATTTTTAGTTTGGTTAATATGTTGCTCTACTGTCATTGTTTGCAGAACGAGGGCTTATTGACGGGATTTTCATTTTCAGAGATTGTTTCAATTCGAAATCAATTGCAATCGCTCAAATTTCATTGGTAACGATTACCAAACACTTGTCCGGTGTAGGAAAAAAAAATGACCATAGAGCACGAAACAAAATCTACCACGCAATATTTCAGAAACCTCCTGCACAAAACTTTAAACGATGGTAGGTGTGAGGTTCTCCGGCCAACAAACGGATGAATGTGGGTCGTCTGCGGGGGTGTCTTCGAACGGTCATCCGAAACAGGAGAAAGAAAAGTTGATTAGTAGGTGGGGTGAAGGGGACTTGTCTAGAGAAGTGAGTAGGACGGATGTGCGAGGGTCCTTCGGCTGTGCAATATATTGCTGTAAATACATTTATTAATGTTCTGCTGTAAATAGAGTCTCTCTTGTAGATGATACCAAAAGAACCGCGTTGAAAAGGCGTTATTAGAATGGGAAACAAATGAAAGGACATTCAGATGGATGTCTCTGCAAAAGGTCACAACTTTCAGGACTCGATGGATAGATCCCTCGCTTGGCCGCCACGATCACCCGATTTATCATGCATTGATTTCTTCTTCTGGGAATGCCTCAAAGGTACCGTTAAGAGACGCCCTTTAACTTCCAAATATGATCTTATCTCATGAATTGAAAATATTCTGAAGTTTTTGTTTAAGTCATTCATAAGAAGCTGGATATTTAACTTGCTTAAACTATCCCCTCTCGTGATAGGGCTGACTAAAGATTTACCTCGCATCACACATTCAGAGATGCCAAAGCGTTAGACCATCTACTTTTACCCCGTTTCGCTCCCTCGGAACGATTTACATTTCTTCATCGCGATGCATTCATCACATAAAACCGAACTGGAGTGGATTCATTAAATGAACCCAAAACTTGGGAATATGTACTTGGAACATCACGCGGTCTCCAGTGACTCCGGTTGCTGGGTCAAACTCATTTGGTTGTCAGGGTTTAAATAATATGAAAATGGAGACGGGGGCCACTGCATCCCAAACACAATGGAAGCGGCCCTCGTCATTATGGGTGGTTGCCATGCATAAACCTACTTCGCGAAATAATTCTTCCACATTTGTTTCGATATTAAAGGTCTTGTCATTGTTGTCATTTTTTTCGCGTTCAGAAATGGGGCAAATACTTTGTTTCTGTTTTCAGTACGAGACGGTGATCCCGACTCTTTAGAATCGATTGGTTTTTTCTTAAGATTCAAAAATAGATTGGATGAAACGTGTAATATGATCACGCTATATTTGTAGTGTGTGACTTATTCATCCATTATTATTTAAAACCAGTCTCGTTCATTGCAGGTTGTTTAGCTGGGTTAGGTTTTATGGCGCAAGACTCATATTTGGCAATTCTGTGACAAATGCAAAACGACAACACCAAGCAATGTGCCTACACAATGGAAATTTTCCTGGCACAGAAGAGAGAAATGCACCAAGGGAGGAATCCAATTTGCCCCACCTGCAACTCGTTGCAGGAAACAGTTTCATTAGTTCACTACTTCATCCAGTCTCGCAAATAGTAGGGCATTTTTCAATTGTTTTAGCTTTAGCATAGCTTTGAAGATATTCCATGCAGAATATACATTGTGAGATGAAATTACGGAACATATTTTTCAGCGTACTGCTTAGCAAATCCATATGATGCTTGAGAACATACATTGTGCTCAACAATATTGTACAGAACCAACCGCGCTTTTAAATGAACACCAGAAGTTTTGAAACACCTTGCGTATTCTTTATAAGAATGGATTTCCTCATTTTAATTGTTTTCAAGTTTAATATTAACCCTAAGAATTATTATTTGGTTATTAATTTAATTTCGAGCAGCTGCTCCACCTGTTTTAGCGATTCCTTATGGCAAACGAAACATCATTATCATTTATTCACACATACCTTCTTTCGGTTTTGTAAGTCCGCCAGTGTTTTCACATCTGCTCTGGTTGCGAGCGATGGCAAGACTGCTTCATTTGTCAATCAATTCCACTGTCGAGCCGCTTAGGCTCTTCCAAGCTGAGCGATGGCAATCAAGTAGAATCTTAGTCAGCAACGCCGAGAGCAATACCCAGAAATTAGAGGGTCCCGTTAAAAATTACCAAACTTGAATCAATTGAACATTGCAGAAGCGTGACTGTTCACTTGCATAATGCATATAATTTAATATCGTTGAATAGATAAATGAAACACCACTAAATGTAACCTTTTATATTCATAGATAAATCCTTTGAGGTTCTATTGGTCCACACAATTTTATTTCTGAATCCTCAAAACCCTCTCTTTTTGCTTTTCTATCATTGCTTCAGTCGTATCCTCGAGGCATGTTAACAAGACATCCAGTTAATTTTAACTTCCATACCCAGCTTACGATTGACAACCACATTTCCAAACAGGCCCATCGTTTCTGGCAGTCAACTAGCGTGACACTCCTGGTTGTTGTCTCGACGTGGTACGTCGTAATTAACCAAATTGACCTGATCTTGATGGACGAGACATCTTGTCACTAGAAGAAAACTAACCAGATCTTGATGAACGAGGTATATATCATGTCATTAGAAGAAAACGAATCAGATCTTGATGGATGAGGTATCTTGTCATTAAAAGAAAACTAACCAAATCTTGATGGACGAGATATCTTGTTAGTAGAAGAAAACTAACCAGATCTTGATGGGCGAGGTATTTTGTTAGTAGAAGAAAACTAACCAGTTCTCGATAGACGATTTATCTTGTCATTAGAAGAAAACTAACCAGATCTTGATGGGCGAGGTATTTTGTTAGTAGAAGAAAACTAACCAGTTCTCGATAGACAATTTATCTTGTCATTAGAAGAAAACTAACCAGATCTTGATGGACCATTTATCTGACCATGGTTCAAAATTACGTGGTAGGATCTTTTCCATCGGGTTTGCCAATGGGACGTCGTTTTGCTCCCATGCGACGTTGATTAAAATGCATACCTACCAATGGAAACTCGATTTAAACTTCATTCCGTTCTCTTGAAGCCCGAAAGGGCACCAGAAATTAAGTAAACGCAACAAAAGTATACGTGGAATGAAACAATGGCTGTTAAAGTATGTAAAAAGAGGATTTGACAGAATTCTTGATTTAAAAAATGCATTTGTTAATGTTCGGAATATTTTCCCCACTTCGTGACAAACAATCTATTATTCATTATATCGCTTCCTTTAATACACGAACTCGTTGTTTGTCGATATCTTCTAAGTTTTTCCTTTAATTATTTAGGATAGGGTATTTTTTACATTTTAGCAATTTGTGATACTTGTTATTGCGTTTTTTATCACTTCATATGACCTTTAATAGTCTACATTCCCATACAGGATCATATATGTACCGAAGACGTGAAAATGTGAATATTTAAATAATCATTTGACTGTTGAACTCATATGTTGGTTTAAGCATGGTCAAGTGTAAAGAGGGGAAAGTACAATGAAGGTTAACAACTGTAAACAATTAATAAAGAGTGGAAGTATTTATCTCGAAAGGTCGATCCCGCAAGTAGTTGTCGTTCAGGAATAAGTGTGGGGAACAGCCACCACAACAAAAATTAACTTAATATAGTTGGCTTAATTTGCAATGTCTTTCCACGTTCTGCTACATTGGTGACTGGTAGACGTGACTATACATTCCAAACAAGACAGATGGCACTTCTGACAGATTCCAGATGGCACTCGCTTCAATTTCCAATCTGATACCAACTCACTTCCCACAACAGTCTGTGAAGCTATATCCATGTAATAAATACAACTTCTTCCCCTATCACAACTGCACTTTTCGTTGCCGTTCACCTTCATTTCAAAATTTCTGGCCCGCACTCACATTCGTCTGCTCACAGGACAGCAAAACTCTGATCCATTGCACGACCACGCATACGAGAGTCCACCTTGATCTTAGCACAGCTCTCACAATTTCACACAACAGGAAATCTATCAACCAGGGGTAGCATCTATCTATTTCAGCCATCACTAAGCTCTAGACGGGTAGTTTTGTGAGGAATATAGCCACCACTACAATAATTAACTAACAATAGAATAGTAAAATATAGAAATACAACCTGTCCATCTTAAAATACTTTTTGATTGACAGAATTGAACTGTTTTTCAATGTGACGATACTTTGAAACTAGCTCCAGTCAAATCCTTCGTATACAAGGGCGTTGGGGCACGTTAAATATGTCGTGGCCTCTTATGTCCTCGTGTTAGCAGAGGTGTGGAAGTTTGCTGAGTGTAGTGAAAGCTCGTCATCTGGCCGTGGTTCAAATTACTCTGTGTTGTCATCGGTTCTTTCCCCTTTTGGTAGGTAGGCATTTTAGTTACCGTCGCACTTAAGCAACACAACGGGCTATAGAAGGTGATCCGGGATCAAACCCGAAGGGAAAAGATCCAAGGAAAGCAACCCGCAATTTTGATCCCTGGTCAGATGACGAGGTCGCATCTGATCTGGCATCCCACTCTGCACACTTCCACACTACGCCAAGGTGAGGACATTGGAGGCCAGAACAGATTTAAAGTGTACCAGCTCCCTTTTTACACGATGGTCTTTGGTGGATTCGAACCGGTAAAGTGGTTAAGGTGTTAGCCTCTAAATCGGAAGGTTCCTGATTTGAATCCGGGCCCGGGCATGGATGTTTGTAAACGTATTGTAGAACGTTTGTAGAGGCGGCTGGTGTACCACCAGCCGCCTCTACACCTAAATCTGTCGTGGCCGAAAGTCCTCACGTTGGGTTGGCGTGGAAGTTTGGAGAGTGGGGTGCTAGCTCAGGTGTTGCTTCGTCATCTGACCATGGTTCAAAATTACGAGGTGTTGTCCTCGGATATTTCCCTTAAGGGACTGATCCCGGACCGTCGTCAATAGCCCGTCGTGTTGCTCTAGTACGACGTTAACTAAAAAAAATTAAAATTATTTGTGGATTCGAACTTTTTAACTCTTAGGTTACTAATCCGTTAGTCTTCCAACCATCGTAAAGCTTTTGGATATGTTGCTCAAAGAGAAGGTTAACATTAACCTCTTATTAACGTTAACATCGTATTAATCCTTTAATACCATTAACCTCTAGTTAACATTAACATCTTACTAACATTAACATCTTACTAACATTAACCTCTTACATATTTACCTCTTTTTTATTAATTTATTCCATTTGCTTGAAACATAATTTACAGCTCTAAGTTTCAATCACAAAGAATCCTCTCTGTGAATAGTGATTTTTGTCCTTTGCAAAGAGTTACAGGCACTAAGAGTATTAAATTTTCAATTTATTTCGAAATTCATTGTTCTCCATCCAGCCTATCCCCGGAAACTAATTTCACGCATGTTCCAAGTAATGATAGGGAGCGGAACTTCCAAAGCTTCGGTATGAAGAAAACTACCAATGTTGTGTAATTCAAGTTCATTGTATAGGTGTAGAGAGGTGTACTTTAATTCTTTCGCAAAAACTAGTTTTTTTAAGATGAAATAATAAAAAAGAGTCTACAGAGAGACCGTCTATCTTTTCTATGTTTTGGACTAAAACTAGTCATGTGTAGAGAGATTTGCAATCCTAAATATTCTGAAACTCATTTGCTAACCCACCACCTTAACTGTTTAATTTGTTTTACATTTATCTCCTTACATATTTCTCTTTTTTAATGAAACATTCAACTTTATTTCAGACATCTGGATTGACTCATTTTGACTCAACTGACATAACGTAAACAACACATACCCTTTAAAAAAGTGAGTTGGTATAAATTTGAATAGTATAAAGATGGGGCTTTATGTTTCACTTTTATTTACTGTACATTTTTTCGAGTTCAATGGTTTAATATTTTGACTGCAAGGATGTGAATGACAAAAAATATTACGATACAGTTTTGACATACTGTACATTCAAAACTACAGTCTACGTTTATAGTGGTGGTAACGGCCTTGACGATTTTTTTTGCAGCACTTCTAGTAGTGAGTTACGGTAGGTTAAGGCAACCCATCTGTATTTACAGTTATTATGGTTTTCATGGCAACCTCGGCAAACGGAAACTTTAAATTTTCATTTTGATTATTTTAGAAAGTTCTTTCAAAATCTGTTAAAATCGTTTGATTTCATTGATTCGTTTGAAATTTTTTCTTTGATTCCATTGGTTGTTTCAATTTTAATATATCCTTTGATTGCATTGGTCATTTAAAAATTTTTTCTTTGATTTCATTGGTTTATTTAATGCTTAATATCTAATTTTTATAATTTCTTATAATTTTTTTCACGACAAAGTTTGCTATTCGTGGAATTTTTTACTTTAATAATTTTTTCCCGCGACTGTTCTGACGTATCAAGCTGTATAATTTCTTGCTTTTTTTCTTTTAAAAATCTTTTTCTTTTTCAAATTGCCCTCTGTATTCAGTGCAATTGATAAGCTTCAGGGTATTCTTACCCAACATTCGCAGCTTAGTTTATATGCTGGTTCACAAATGTGTTTTGAAATCTGTTTAAACTTATTACTTTTTGTGAAAGATTTTTAAAAATATACTTTTTAAAACGTTTTCAAGTTTTTTTTTTGTGTAAAAAGAAAAATATTTTTGAAATAATTTTTTCCTGGCAATTTTAGAAGTGCGCCAAAAGAAATTGCCAAGGCAGTTGCCACCGTTATAAACGTAGACTGTAGCTGTACCCATTCAAATTTATCAAATGGTTATTCAAGGGCAAGGTAGTCCAGTTGGAAGAGGAGCGGATTAGAAACAGGAGGGTTGCGAGTTTGAAACTTGATCCAACCTACGTTAAATCTGTTTGGCATCAAATGTCCTCATGTTGGAGTGGTGTAGATGTTTGGGGGAGGAGGTTCAGTTCAGGTGTTGATTTGGTTGTTTGACCGTGGTTCAATATGACAAAGTGTTGTCCTTGATCATTCATTTCGTCATTGATTCCGTACTTTCCCCAATATCCCGTTGTGTTGATCCAATTTGATGTTAGTTCAACTACCTACTATATGGCTACTCACAGCACGAAAGAACCCGCTCAAACAACCTTTGTCTATGAAATCCATTTAAGCAAAGTGATACAACTTGTATACAATTGATTGAACAGACGTTGTGTCATTCACGACCCAATTTGGAAAAATTGTATAGTATGCAAATTATTGTATTCGAGACATTCTCTCACTTGTTGTATATCCAAGTTCAATACATGTACTGTTTTTAAGGAAATTAAACTTTTCTGATTTTTCATAATTTAGGTCGTCTTCTGACCATGGTTCAAAATGACGTGGTGTTGTCCTCGGATCATTCCTTAGGGGATTGATCCCGTCCCGGCGTCAATAGCCGTTGTGTTGGTCTTATACGACGTTAACTTAAATTTCCTTACCTTCCTCTTCGGATGTTGTTCCCGGACCTTCACCAATAGCTCATCCTGTTGTCTCAGTGCGATGTTAATTAAATACCTGCCTTTATAATTAATGCAAATTAGGGTTTTTAAGTAAAATTATACAAATTATGTCCGTAGACAACGACTTCAAAAAATAAGTGGACGCTTCTATAGATATGGAAAAAGACAGTATATTTTAATTAACAACTTATAAAATAATAAGGCTTTTACATATATCCCAGAATTTTAATTTTCCCCACCTTTTGTGAGATAAATAAAAATTCCTCCTCATCCTGAGAGGGCATTTCAAATAAATAATTATTCTTTTAAAGCCTTTATGTTTTGTTCACGTATTTCAACCATACTTATTTCGTTTGCATGTTTAATAAGCCACTTGAAGAAATTTGAGAAATAGCACATTATTCTTAATGATACCGCCGAAAACCACTTCGAATAATGAGAAGGAAAGATGAACAAAAATCGCATTTTATAGCGATGAACTGGCATAAAAGCCATCGGCAGCCGGTGTTTTAAACTGGCTCCCGCTAATTAGGTGTTTGTTTTTATAATCAATGAAATAAAACCTCACTTATTTCATTATTCTGCTCAGGACACGTAACAACTTTGAAACTTAAGTAGCCTCTTTAATTTTAATAATCTTTGAAATGTGACGCAGTCTTCATCTCTCTAACTGATCTTGGGTCTTTTAGAAGAGCATCGGATTAGCAGTCGGATGGGTGCGAGTTCGAAACTCGTAGCAGCCAAAGACTGTAGTGCGTGTGGGGACTTCTGCACATTAAATCTGTCGTGGCTTCCAATATTCTCAAGTTGGTTTGGTGCCCGGGAGTAGAAAATGCTTAAAATTGCGGCATAACGTCGCAGAACAATGTCTTTGTAGAACAATTTTTACTTAATTTTTTTCAAAATTTTGGCCGTTATATTTTTTCAATCGTAAGTAACCATGTTCTGCAGTTTAAAACGCGCTCCGTGCCACATCTTTTTTTTTTCTTTTCTAGCCTCGAAACAACCGCCCAAATGACCACAAACACTTCATAAATAACGCATATTCTGTGTCAATGACAAACTATTGAACTTCAAAAGTGATCGACGGAATTGCAAATTCTGAAATTATGCCTTGCTTTTAAATAAAGTAAGTGAATTTAATGATGATGTTTTATTGTAAATATGTAATACGAGTGAGCCGATAATTGTGTTGTACGTCTGTTTTTTATTTGACTGCAGTTTTCGAAATTCAGACAAAATGCCTGCAGAACAATTGCAATTGCTGGGAGTTGTGTTGCAGAACACTGAATATAATTCTGCACCTGGGGTGTGGTGTGGATGTTCGGAGAGTGGGGTGCAAGCTCAGATGTGATCTCGTCATCTGACCGTAGTTCAAAATTACGAGGCGCTACCCTCAGATCTTTCCCTTTTTGATGGATCCCAGACCGTCACCATAGCCGTTGTGTCACTTCAGTTCGACGTTAGTTAACTGCCTACCTACGGAGTCTAATTTGCCTCGGAGATAAAAACGCGCTCTCTTCACTCTTTGGAAGACCATAAATGAGTTCGATTGCATTAAATCGTTGTAGATAAGCTTTTTGGTAACATACATGGGACGAATGCTTATTAAAAAGAATTGAACATTTACTAAGGAAACTAAAGACGATACTAAAAACAAAGAGCAACTCTCTTTTTCACTCCGTCTCCTATTCTTGTAAAATTCATACAAAGTTTTTCTTCTTCCGCTCATCATCAAAACTAGATGGTGTTGTCCTCGCATCTTTCCATTCTGTATGGACCCCATACCGTCGCCAATAGCCCGTTGAGTTGTTCCAGTGTAATGTAATTTCAACTACCTACCTACATACCTGTATTTTATCTTTCATTTTATTAAAAGATTATTATTACATTAGGTTCAATTACTTCCTGTAAAAATATTCTGTCAAGGGAACTAGAGAATTCACAAAGAAACGCATGGCAGCAAGCACCACCCAAATGTTTAAGTTGTGGATTTAGGCATAAAACAACTTTGAAACAAACAACGCATATAGTAATTTAATTAAATTTACAGCCTTCACGGTAGTCAAACCCGAGGCAGAATTCGAGGCTAAATGAAATTTAGGACAAAAGGGTCCAATGGTTCCATCTGATCAGATCTATTTGAGCTCGCTCTGCCTCCGTTCGTTTTCAAAACTTCAACGTAGCTCTCTCTCTCTCTCTCTCTCTCTCTCTCTCGAGGGGTTAGGAAGGAAGTTCACCGTTCCTCCAGCTACTCGTTAATAAAGGGGATCAGTTCCGAAATAAAAGGGGCTGCTGGCCACCCCTTAACTCACACTTGTCATTGACTCTCCAGACACTTCCGCTGTGGATGATTTATACACTAGCGGTCAGTTTCTGATAAAGATGGGGCAGCGGTAACCCATTTGGAAGAGCAACGGATAGCAGCCGGAGGTTGGCGTGTTCGAAACTCGGTACAGACCGTCATGTAACTGTAGGCTGGTGCACATTCAATCTGTCATGGCCTCAAATGTCATCATGTTGACCTGGTGCGAGAGCTTAGAGATTGGGGCGCTAGGTAATAGTGGTAAGGTAATTGTGCGGCGACGCCGTTGAATGTTGTTAATAGCAGATGATGTGAAACAGAGTTGCTAGAATTTTTTATCTTATCTGAATCAGGACAAAAACTTGACGACGTTTGGTACAATATTGATATGCGTAGAAACACACACATACCCGCGTGTGTATGCTGGATGCGGTGTTCTGGTTCACCCTAGTATCCCTCAATGAGCGAGAATGGTGGAGTATAAAAATTTGAAAAACTTAAATATACTCTATAACAAAATATCGACACATCAAGAAGGAGTTGTGCCGGGCTCGATCCACTTGGAACTGCACTGACTGGGAATGTAGAGTCTTAGTGACCAGTCCCGTTTCCAACTAATGACTTCGATGGCGATAGTAAAGGCAGCGTGGGGATCCTGCCCTTACTATCGTACACCACACATGTTCACAACAGGGCATTATGGCCAGGTCTGCCATCTCCTTTGATAGCCCTTTGGAAGTCATTTCTGACACACTTACAGCACTGTGGTACTTAGACGACATTCTACGACCGGTTGTGTTACCGTTCCTTTTGCGACACCCCGGACTTACTTTTCAACTAGATAATGCCCGGCCGCACACTTGTACGTACATAGCGTGTATGAATTATCTTCGAGCATTCCCAACACTTCCTTGGCCAATTAAATCTCCTGATCTCTCTCACATAGAGCAGACTTGGGTCGTTATGGGAAGGCGATTGCAATCATCCCGGACATTTAGTCCGACAGTTGGAGACTATTTGACAAGAAATTTCGTAAGATACCATCCGGGAACGTTTTAAGTCTATACCACGGCGGGTGACAGATTGCATACAGGCCAGAGGTGGAACAATGTCTTATTGACTTCCTCTCTTTCTAACGGTCAAACTCTGTAATAAATCATTCAATTGTTATGAAATTTTCTTTTTTTCGAAAAATCTTTTTTTTCTATGTATGTTCTTCACACCCACCAGATATATTAATTCATGTCCCACTGGATCAACACAACAGGACATTGGTGACTGTCCGGGATCAATTCCAAAAGGAAATATCGGAGTATGAACGTAAATTTTGAGCTAATGTCAGACGACGGTATGACTTTGGAAAAAAGAAAAAGAGTTAAGTACAAACAATATTTTAGAAGATAATGACCGTTTTTTGTACTTGTGTGTATATCGCTGTTTTCCATCGAAATATATATATTTTACGTAACACGTGAAGGTTAAATCCAACTGTAAACATCGCATCCAGAACACACACACGCGCATGTTTCTGCGTACATCAATTTTGTACCAAATGTCCTCCAATTCATGTATTGATTCGGTTAGATCAGTAGTAAAAATTCATGCAATGCTGTATCACATCTGTTCTCTACATCCTTAACGCGACAGTTGAATTTGTGCCACACTGAAGCAACACAGCTACTGTAGGCGTACCACTAAATTGCTCTCATAGCATTCCTAATCCATGAAAATTAATAACTTTTTTTGCTCCAATCGGATTGGCGGTGAATGATAAGTAGTGGTTCTCAATCAACTGATGAGGGAGCAGACATACTGTTATAGAGTATTAATGAAGCTTCGGATTCTTTCTTACGCAGCTTGCAAGCGTTGTTGACTCAGAACTCAACTTGGAGATACAGTCCTTTTAACTTAAATGGCTGTACAACATTTATAAGCTGAACAAAGTACTAAAAAATACGTATCACAATACATATGAATAAAATATAATCTAATACATAACGTTACGTCCACGTTTTCGAGTCACCATTTCATGTTTTCTATTATGACAAAACCACGAATCATCTTGATCCTTAGTGGAAATGCCGATTTTCCTGAAAAAACCACTTTTGAATCGTAACTCGATTTTTCCCGAAGAATCGAAGCGTTTTTGTAGAAACTTTCAGATGGGTGCTTTTTACGTGGTGGTAACAATATCTAAGGTAGGTAATTAACGTCACACTGGAGCAACACAGCAAGCTATTGGCGACGATCCGGGATCCATCCAGAAGGCTAAGATCCAAGGACAACGCCTCGTCATTTCTAACCACGATCAGATGACGAGACAAGACCTGAGCTGAAATCCCACTCTCCAAACTTCCACACCACACCAACATAAGGACATTTGAAGTCACGACAGATTGAACGTGCACCAGCCCGTACACATGACGGCCTTTGACTAGACTTACTTTAGAATTGCTAATCCGTTGTTCTTCCTACCGCTGCTTCACGTAAACTTTAAATCGAGTCCATGGGTAGAACCTTCGCAAACATTATAATTTCCATACAGCCTACGCGAGCAATAAAAACCACAAGCTGTAAACGGTCAGAAGAGTTGCGGAATAGCAACCGAAGCTTAGCGAGTTCGAAAATTCGTCCAGCCAAAGACCGTCGTGTACAGAAGGACTAGTGCACTTTTAATATGTCGTGATCACGAATGTCCTCACGTTGGCATGATGTGCAAATTCGGAGAGTGGGGTACCAGTTCGAGTGTTGTTTGTCATCTGGATCGAAATTACGAGGCGTTGTCTTCGGATCTTTGCCTTCAGGATGAATCCCGTACCGTCGCCAATAGCTCGTCGTGTTGCTCCATCGCGATTTTAATTAAAATACCCTAACACCGAGGAAAAACAAATCGTATTTCTGTACACCTTCAGACGACGAGGCCAACAGCTGAGCCTACTCTCCAAGCTTCCACACCACGATAAAGTGGCACATTTGACAGATTTAACGTACACCAGTTCCCATGTACATGACTGTTTTTGGTTTCGAACTCGCAACCCTCCGGTTGTTAATCTTCAACTCTGCCGATGGGCTTCCACCCCCCCTTCCGCCCCCATTGCTACCTGGAATGATGTAAGTTATAAGCGGGTTCGGGTTTTGCGTTTGTGGGGCATGTCGCTGTAATCTGCTAAATATGCATAGGTTTGAAAGAGGTAATGATATATATAGGTGCTGATTTGTTTGTCGCTATATGACCATTTTTTGCTACAAAAGAGCTAGTAGATGTTGAATCTTGATGGAGTCTGATACGTCCTCATCGCTGCACAGGTAGATACATCTGGAATGCACTATCGGTCGAAAGTCAACCCCCTGATCGATGAAAATTAGTAATTATCAACCTAAAAATGTCCCTAAAGTGAGAAAGCGATCTACATCCATGTTCGCACAAACCTTTGAAGAGATTCCATGTCCCCCAGACACCCAAACCGACATCTTTCCAGAGAGCCGTAAAAATTAATAATTGTCCTCTCTGGCGCCAGTCGGATTGCGCCGGGCATTCCGATCGGGAACAATCCGATTCCTTGAAGAGAACAGGTAAGAAGAAGGTGCAAGCATCCTCTTCTTCTTGGATCCCCCGCCCTCCGCTCTCCTCCCCATCCCGTGGCTATAAAATTCCCCGCTAGCAGGTGAGACTGGTTTTCGTCTGCCGATCGTCAAGTGGCACTGGGGTGTTTGACCATCTCTGCCGTGCCATTCAGGATCGACAACCCGACACCATCTCTTCGCCAGCACTCGTGCCGTTCGGGAGTTCTGCGTGAGTGCCATACCTTGTCGCACACCTGTTGCTCAACTGCGGCCCTTGATTTCTCTTAGGATTGTCCTCAAGTGCGAGAGAGAGCGGGGACCGATTGCTAGCTTCAACTTTAAACTTCTTGTTGACGGGATTTGACGGAATCGTTAACCATTCGGTGTGTTGGTTTAAGTGAGGTACCGGTGTTTCCGGGAATCGTCCGAAATGTTTGTGGGTAAGTGAATCTTTCTGTGTTTGGGTCGTTGCCTAAATCAAAGGACTTCGGGTGTAACATAATGAGAATTCATCAAATGATAACATGCAATAATGATACATAGAAAGAATGATGTAACATAAAATCATAATCCACCCTTCACATTTTTTTAGGAGAGTAGTAGTTTTAAAGCTTTGAACTAATACATTATAGTTTATAAGTCATTCAAGAGGTCTTGTTTCCTAAAACCTATAACCATAAAGCATTCATTCAAACGATTTCAAATTTGTTTGATCTTCATTTAATTTTGTTTTTAATGTTTTGTTTTTAATGTTCATAATGTTTTCATAAGTCATATATATTTATATGACTTATCACTATGTTACACGGAGAACCTTCAGCTATCCATTCTTTGTGTTAGAGTGAATGAACTTCTGCACTCGTTGCTTTAAAAATTAGTTAGTCAAACCAATTGTTTTTTTCAGTAACTAAACAAAGTTATCGACGTATATAAAACCAAACGCAAGATTAAATTCTCTGTCTCGTCAAAAACATCCTATTTTTATCTAATGTTTAATGAAAAAATAAAATTTATGCATCTACTCTTATTTTCAAAAACAATCTACATCAGCTGATGAGTAATTAGTTTGATATGTTTACTAATAATATTGTTATTCTTGATCTGATCTAATATTGATGTATATTTTGAATTTTTGAAGCTTTTTACCGTAATGGGTTATAATATAGTCTAATGTGGGCAAATTTCAAAAATGATGTTGCATGGTTAATTGTTCCCAAATGGAAAATACCTATTCCCTAAAGATAAAATACATACTATTACGAAATCTGGCCCGATAAGTAATTTTTAGTTTTATTTTTCTTGGGAAGAATTGTAAGAAAATTTTTTTTGTTTTTTTATTAATGTTTTTTTTTAATGTGACACCTAGATAATTCCTCTACATAAAGAATTTTTTTTGTCAAATATTTAATTGAAATCGTCATAGCATTCGGTAAACTAAACGTCTAAAAAGCATTTGAAGACAGAATTTAAGCTATCCAATATTCGTATTGCAATGACGACTTAAAATAAATCAGAAAGATTTTCTTTAAAAAGTATGCATCTTTTAAAATATTAGTGGCTATAACAATTTCAAGTGAATGTAAATGATAAAACATATTCAATATTTACGTAAATAAAAAATAATTAAGGTCTAGAAATGTTCTGAAAACGTTATGCAAGATGTGAAAAAGTCATTTGAAGGAATATCTCCAATATTAAGATTGCTTGATTTCAATTTTAAGATTGCTTAATTGACATTGAAATATTAACTGTTCTGCCGCTATAACAAACAGGCACAGTTTAAAGTAATATAAATAGTACAAAAAAAACTTTTAAAATTAATGAAAATTTCAAATTTTCAAGCCAGTTAGTCAATTTTTCCAGCAAACAAAAAATTTTCATGGAGAAGAGAATTTTTTAAGATTTTGCGTTTGTCACAAATCTTATGAAAGGTTCATTATTTGGAAATCGTTAAAGTTGAATTCTTGCCATAAAAAAGCATCTATGATACACCTTGGTAGTCCTATTATCTTGTGGTAGTTGTAAAAACCGATTTAAAACAATTAGGAATTAATAAAATTGCGGAAGATTGAAATGTGATCAAACGTGAAAATAGTTTTAGCTGTCATAAAACATCGCATCGCCTTTGAACAAGCGAGTGATATGCAATTTGATTGAACACTCAGAAGCTATTGGTGACAATCTCAGATTTAAATAAGACATGAATTGTGAGTAACGACATTGCCATCAATAAATATTAAGAATTAAGAAACTTAAACTCCAATGCTATACACTAGTCTGATGGCTTTTTTTTTTTTATTCGGAAAAACTCATTAACGTACCACTTTTACCTACGGTAATGACGTTACTCACATTTCATACATTATTTAAATGAGACTATCCCAATGAGCTCCCCAGTGAAATTGCACATCACTCGCTTGTTCAAAAGCGATTCGTTTTATGACAGCTAAAATTATTTTCGCGTTCGCTCACTTTTTCTTTCCAGTGCTGATTTCAATCTTCCAAATTTCTCATTGACATCAGCGATCAGACTGCAAAAGAATTTCGTCAGAACTGTTCAAAGCTCTTATCCTGCAGTACCAATATTATTATGCAGCTCCTAACTCAAAACGAGCATTCTCTTATGAACATATAATTCAACTTTCAATTACTTCTTTACTCATCACTGATTAAATTTTTTCGCATTAAGACATATCCCTTGATTTTATTATAAGCATGTTTTATCTGATAGTATGATGCCTTAGCATATTTACATATATTATTTTCTTTGATACTTTAAAATTTAAAATGGCCAATACTTTATTTCAATCTAATTTTAAATTTCATTCATGCACATTTTTAAGAACATTTTATGATTGCTTTCGTTTTAAAAATATTATTTTCGTTATTTTAAGATCAATAAAACTTTTTAACTAAATATTTTGGTTAAAAAATATCCCACGTAAGGCACATTGCCTTTCTCTGTACATATTCGTTGGATTTTCTTCAAATTTAATCGAATAAGAATTTATTATACGTGAAGATTATGTACATGTTGTGCAAAATTAAAAACAGTTTCAGGTTCGTTTTAAAATATGCATTGATCACACTGAATACTTTTAAGTATTAAAATAATTACAAGGCAATAGAGTAATTAAAAAAGACTTTAATAATAAAATAATATGAATAAATTTAATTTGTTCTACTTTAAAAAAAAACTTTCACGGAAGTTGTCTTTACTTCGCTTACATCATAAAGTAATATTAGTGAGTTTAAATTTTAATTATAAACTTACTACATAGGTATACTTTATTTTAAAATTTACTACGTTACTTATGTATTACATGGCTTATAACTAACCTTTATAAGATCATTTCACGTACTTTTAACCATTGAAGCACAATTTGTATGAAAAATGCAGCTAATTGTATTTAATTTTTAATATAAAATGTTTACAAAATACATATTTTGAGAGTTTTTAGTCAAATCATAGAATTAATTGTAATGTTGAACTATTTTTTATCTTAGAAAAGGCAATGCAAGTAGGTATTATATCGTAAAAACAAGTAACGTATTATTTCATAAGAATAAGTTGTATATTCTATCGTAAGAAAATTATATATATTGTATCGTATATAAGAAAAAGATGTATATTATATCGTAAAAATAAGTAATATATTATATCGTAAAATAAGTAATGTATTATATCGTATTGAAGTAATATATTATATCGTATTGAAGTAATATATTATATCGTATTGAAGTAATATATTATATCGTATTGAAGTAATATATTATATCGTATTGAAGTAATATATTATATCGTATTGAAGTAATGTATTATATCGTAAGAATAAGTAATACTTTATTATAAGAAATAGAAAATCAGTGAGTTAAAGCTAATAAAAGTTGTTATTAAATTTAAAATTAATATATTGTTGATTAAATTTTAAGTAAAAAATTCCCAGTTCCTGAAATTGGAAAATAATTTTGTGTATTATTCGTATATTAATATCTTTGAATTAACTTTTAATATTTATTCCGAACACATGAAATGTGTCGCAAACCAACCAACCAGAGCGACAAACAAAGCAAATCAACGAATAAAACCAGAATTTTTTTTTCTGGGAGAGAAATCTCTATCAATTTTCCTTTTATCCTACTGCTTGCATTACAAAAAAAAAAAAAAAAAACTTGTTTATACAAATTTATGTAAAGGTTTCGTCTGCTGGTGGCACCTGAAACAATTTTCGAAAAACTAAATTGAAAATGTAGGTGTATATCTCAAGTGTAAGTATGAATTCGTTATGAGATTAGGTTTCTTGGTTTCGACTTGTTTCAAGGAATAGTCTTTACTCTCGGAGTGACACAAGATTTCCAAGAAGTATAGCATTGCTTTTACTCTGCAGCACACATAATGACTAAATAACCACATCTATTGGTTCTTTCCTTACACCATAATTAATAAAGGAGCAATATAATTAATTTGGAAAGAGTTCATTACTTATTTAGAATAGAATAATTTTGAAATATATTCTATTGACCCTTTCCTTAGAATAGAATGACTTTAGAAAGATTCTATAGGTCCTTTCATTAGAATGGAATCCTTTGAAAAGATTCTATTGGTCTTCCTTAGGACGGAATACTTTGAAAATATACTATTTGTTTTTTCCCTGGAATAGAATCATTTGGAAATATTCGATTGGTCTTTTCTTAGACTATACTCCCTTAGAAAGATTGGTCCTTTCCTTAGACTAGAATCCTATAATTTGGAAATATTCTATTCTATATCCTATCACTTGGAAATATTCTATTGGTCTTTCCTTAGACTAGAATCCCTTAGACAGATTGGTCCTTTCTTTAGAATAGAATCCGCTGGAAATATTCTATCCGATTTTTCCCTATAGATTCTATTGGCCATTACATCAGAATATAATCAATGGAAATATATAATTGGTCCAGAAATTCAAAATTGATTAGAAGTTAGGTAAGGAAGAGTGATCCGTACGATCCCCTCAGTGGGTTAATTCATTCGATGTCATCGCGATTATTTTCTTAGTTGATAAAATTAAAGCTCCACGGTTCCTTACTTCTTTTATCGATTAACATACTTAAAAGCTTTCGTTAGTTCGATTTCATGTGTCATCCCCAAACAAACCTCAATGCATTCATTTCTCAGTATATTGCGAAAAAATTCACGATACACAGAGGGAAGCATTATATAGAGCTAGGACTGAGAAATAGATGTAACCAATTAGGAATTATTAAAAGCCATTTAAATATTTTATTTAAAGTTATGCGGAATTGCAACTCAAATCCAGTTTTAGAAATTTAAAATGCTAAGCACGAAAGAATATTTTTGAAAACTAATTCCTTCTGATATCCGCTTTTGACACACCCAAATCCTTCTTGAGAGTTTGGGTCATCTTCTTGAAAAAACTAATGGCTTTTGAACTCCCGCTTAGAAAGAAACAGATCGATATTTTTTTCCGTCTGTTCGCAAACCAAAGTGCATCGGGTGGGACTAGAAAAAAGAACGATTTAACAAAATGTCTGATACATCATGTGATAAATACGAGAGGATATTGTAATTGTTACCACAAAGTTTAGACTCGAATCCTTTTTTCCCCTTTTCAAAATAGAGCATACCTTCTTCCTGTTAGCAAACAACATTTCTCACGCAAAATTATTCCTGTGTATTTTTATTCGTCTCATACAAAACACAGATTTTTCATCAGAACCTATCCCTCTGTCATGCACGTAAATGGGACAAAAGGGTTGGAACAACAACAACTGTCTTCAGACTGAATACCCTCACACACATACCTGTCACAAATAGGGAAAAACAAATCCTCCTGTCACTCTCGTAAATCTTTCCTAGCTATTTATAAGCTCAAAGCTGCTCATGGAGTTGGAGACATTTAATTTTTCGAGTCGAGTTCTGTGACATGCTTGTTTTGCGATTGGACCCTTGTTATAGATGCGGCGTACAAAGTTTCTGCGTTCCATTTTAATTGACCTCTAGTACATCCTCCTCAACCTGAAGGATTATAGTCAACCATTTTATTACAAAAGGTACATTGTGAGTGAGAGGTCTGGGGTTTCCTGAACCCCATCACACACGTTTGAATGCAGAAATGGTTGATTTTCAGAATTTATTAAACGCTTGTAAATCAATCGATTCTATATGCTGTTGAAGAAAGAAAATCGTTGAAAAGAGTGGAATTTCTATCTTTAAAATTCGAAGGGATAACTGTCATTGACATTTTAAAAATAGTCCATTGACATTTTAAAAATAGTTTTGGCATTACTGACCTCTGGTTTGGGGTTTTTATTTGAGTTTTAGCGTTATATTTCTATTTCATTGCGCTCAGATTTGGGTTTAAAAATTGACATTTTGAAAATAAATAAAATGTAAGTTTAAAAAAAGCATTGGAATTTAAATTATTTAAAGTAATGTTTTGGGAAAATTTGCTTTTCCAGCAATGCTGGCAAAATAATTAGAGTTTCGTACAATAATCGTAATGTTACGCAATGTTATACCTATATGGATTTCGAATTGTTTTTAGCTCCCTCTTCACACCAAAGACAAATAGAACGGGAGTTAATATGTTGCCTAGGGGTTACCCGCGGGTTTCTAATGAATACGTGTACCAAATTTGGCTTGGATTCGTCAAACGGTGTAGATTTGCTTAGACAAACAGAAGCCAAATTTTGCTCCAGTATTCAGTACACAATATACTTTGAGATTTTTTTCAAATTGATTGATTTGTTTTTCGAGACTTCCTTAATTGTTGGCCCATATTCATGCCCTGTTAAACTGAAAGGGAAAAAAGCACTAGCAACTGAGAATGTCGGTGATTTTGAAACCGTACTGTGTATTAAATGCATATTGATAAACTCTAGTCACGTACATCACTTACACAAACCGTATACTTCTAAAGGTAAAAGAATCAAGAGGGCTCAGAAATGAATCTACATATTTAGTAAGCCCATATTCCTCATAGCCACGAAAACAAGTCTTTTATTAGCAGGGCCTTGTGTAGCCGTATAATGTAATCCTTGCATAACATATGTCATGGCAAGGTTGGAATTTATGAAGTTATACATTATCATATAATTGCTGCATATGGTAATAAGGAAATTATTTGTATCAAACTTTAGCGCAATTTTATAACTTTCGTTAATCCAACGAAAAATAATTAAAACAAAATTAAAACATGCGGATTGGATTTCTTACGCGATTTAAGGAAAGTGTACAGGATCATAAAAAAGGCATAAAACACTTACTTGATTTTTTTTCTTGTCACTTTTAGAAAGTATAATAAACTGTGTATGAAATACACGCTTTCTTAAAAACTGTTGATTTGGATATCTATTATTTTTAGATCTCAGGCCCTTTAACCTTGCTGTCCATCTATCCCTAAAAGATCCCATGGAGCATATAAGGATTTATCACTTCGGTACATACAAACTCGCGTTTCAATACATGGGATTAGCTGCTTGGAATCAGGGATGCGACATCGATGTCGATGTTTTCAAAACATCTATGTTTTTACTTTGTCGATGTTTTATTTTTAAGTGAAAAAAGTACCGTTATAAAAATTTTGAAAAATAACCAAGTAGCATAATTTTTATAATCAGTAAATTGAACATACTTTTAGACCAAAGTGGCCAAGTGTAAAGGTTCTGAAAAGTAGGGATGTGACATCGATGTCGATGTTTTCAAAACATCGATGTTTTATGAAAACATTGTTGTATTTACCATCGATTTATTATAGCCAATGTTTGTTTAACATCGATCTTTTTACGTTGTCGATATTTTATTTTTGAATAAAAAAAAGCATCATAGTAAAAGTGAAGAAAAATAACCGTGCAACTATTTGTCAGTGATGGCGACATCTGTCCCATCAGAAAGAGTTTTTTCCCTTACTGGTGAAAAAAGAAATCGGCTTAAGGTGAAGAAAGTTAACAAACTTCTCTTTTTTACGAACTAAACATATATTGTAAATAACAAATATTGAGGCTTTTAATAATTATAGGCCCCAATATTTTGTATTTATAGTAAATAAAAAAGTTTGTTGTGTTTTCTCCCAATAAGTTGATAAATAATTAATAATAACTAACAATAATTATTGTTATGTACCTACCGAATTATACTTATAGTTAATAGTACCTATGTTAAATTGGTGTAAATATTATTTTCTTTCATATTATTCATTTTGAAAATAAAAGATTTGTTAACTGTTCTTATTAATTTTTTGGAGCTTGTTTTGACAGTTAAAAAATCTTAGTTTTAAATTAATAAACATGGCAAATGACAAATTAAATCTCCCCCCCCCCCCCGCGAACATTAATGTTTGTGGTTACTAAACCAGATTTAAGAAATAGTTTTCTGAGGGGGGGGGTAGTTTAAAGATACTTATGTTGAAAAACATCGATGGTTTTTGGTCGATGTATCATCGACATCGGTGTTTTAATTTTAAACATCGATGTTTTGCTGTCGATGTCGCATTTTGAATAGTTTATCAGAATTGGCAACCAACCTGATGGCGCTAATCGGATTAGGTTGATGCCATCATGAGAATATTAATTTATGGTAAAGAGAATTAGAAATGTTCGGTCACATTGTAAAACTAAATTCCGACAGGGAACTGTGTATATGTTTTTGCTAGTAATACCGTCAGAAATATCTCTATATATGGTTCAAATGTACTTTTATGTTAAAACTTTATGTGTTATAGGACTTGACGTCATATGCACTGTTTATAGACCATTCTTAGACGTAGATCCATTCTTGTCCTTCCAATGCGTTTTTATATAAATGCTTTGCAATCTGCTTAAAGGTGTATCATACACTAGAAATCACGAAAATTTTCCACATTATCGATACTTTCTTTGTTAATCAAAAATATTGGTGCAGCTGCAGTCTACGTTTATAGCGGTGGCAACGGCCTTAGCGTTTTTTTTTTTTGGCGCACTTCTAGTAGCGAGTTATGTTAGGTTAAGCCAACCCATTTCGATCGGAAAGTTTAAATTTTCAATTTGAATATTCTAGAAAGTTCTTTAAAAAAATGCGTTAAACTGTCATTGGGTTAATATATTGTGTAAAACGTTCACAAATGTATTTCTGATGCTTATTACTTCCGATTTTGAAAAGTTTTAGAAAGATTTTTGAAAGAAGGAATAATTCTTTCCTTGGCGACTTCAGAAGTGCGCCAAAAAAAAGTGCCAAGGTCGTTGCCACCGCTAAAAACGTTGACTGCAGCTGTACCAAAATATTTTCCAACTCCTTAGCTTTCAAATGATACCACGTTCTTGTATATATAAGAAAAAATTGCCTAGTCACAAGGGTTTTTGTTAGGTACTGTAGGCATGTACAAATTGTTTCCAAAGCTTTAAATTTGATTTCTGAAGAACTGTGTTTTAACAATGGGATGATTTTTTTTCCCAAAGCAATAACTCAACCAGGAACTAATTTATTATACTATTTTTGTGTTAGTATGATCTATATAATACAGTGAATGTTTTGACTCTCATTCAAAGTTATTGGTTAAGAAATTAATTTTAAGTTGATTTTTATTTATAAAAATTCCTGAAAAAATCTCCTATTAATTTTTGAAACTTCCTTTACCTTGTAAAAAAAATTAAAAAATTTTGTTCTCCCTAGCAATTTGATTGAGGGTCAAAGCATGAAGAATGATATTAATAATAGGAATAATTTACAATAGGAATTGTATTTCTGAACAAATCAGAATTTGAGAAATCACTGATCAAAAATCTTGCTAATTAGCTACTTAAATCTAAATGAGATAATTAATTAGAAGAATAAACTACATTTTTCAAACTGAAATGAGTTTAGGTACCAACATTGATCTATTGTAAAAAATTTTTAATTCAAAATTAAAAAGCAAATCTTCTAGAGTATACGCACATACGTTTTAAGATATCGATATTTCTCCAAGTGTAATAATTCAAGGCAAAATGAGAAAGAAAAATCATTATGATATTAAAACCGCAGAAACATTAATCTTGAACCCACATTTTACGGTAGCATGAATCACCTGAAGTCAACCGAAAGAATAGGCCTGACACATAACAGCTGAGTGGTTAAAACTTCAACGGAGGCACAAAGTGCATCCCATCGCTTCTTGGAGAACAGCAAAGGTGTCTGGAGGACATCTCATAACCCGAGAGGATTCCCAAACCGTCCCCACTCACCACATCCCATACTTCCAAAAAACAAACATTCTTCTGATATTCAAGTAACAGAAACTCTAAACCGAGAGTCAAAGTTTCACAGTAACGACTCAGCAGGAGATCTCCGAAACCAAGGGAAAGAAGTAGTCTTATAAACAGCACATTTAATGACCAACCGAAATTTCAATGTAGGCCGTTGCGAAAAGTGTGTTTTTTGGCTGTTTGGCAAACAGCAACGCTGTCAGGACATCTCACACCCCGAGATGTTTCCCAAACCATCCCCCCTCACCACCATCCATACTTCCGAAAAACAAACTAGCATTCTTGTGATATTAAAATCGCAGAAACTCTAAACGAGAGTCGAAGTTTCACAGTAACGACTCAGCAGGAGTCCTCCGAAAGCAAGGGAACGAACTGGTCTGAAACACAGCACATTAATGACCAACCGAAATTCCAATGTAGGCCGATACAAAGAGTGTGTCCTGATGCTGTTTGGCAAACAGTAACGCTGTCTGGAGGACATCTCATGCCCCGAGATGTTCCCAACCAGTCCCCCTCACCGCGTTCCATCACTTCCGAAAGAACTAATTCCTATTCTCTTTGTTTGCAGGCAAGGGAACGATGCCACCTTCCCTCCTGATCTCGCTGGCCCTCTTCGCAGCAGCATGCTGGACACCTACAGCGGCACGTAAGTACACAACACTCACTGGTGCGATTAATGCACGCTCAGCGGGGGGGCTATCCGCGGGTCACTAGCCCCTAAGAACTTTTAACACACTGACACAAGAGAAGTCTCTGCCGTCAATCACGGCTCGCTATATCCGACTCGCAATACAGAAAGATTACGGAGCTAAAATTAACGATTTGCTGCCTTTTTCTAAAGCTCTTAATCTGTCTCGTTTCATTAGAAAGTCTTTCTTTCCTTTCTCTTCGGGAGGAAGCTGGATTGATTCGTTGGGCAAACAGACGGAAATCTGTATCCGTACACGCAAAGAAGGCGTCTGTTTTCAATACTATTACAGCAGAATGGGTTGGAAAGAAAGTTATTGTTCTTAAGCCAGTAAGTGGATGTAAATAGCTCCACATTTGTTTCTATGGTCTACTTGAAATACCAGTAAGAATGTGGGCCACAATTATTTGAAAACCTTTATGCATTTTAAATGTATTTCTGGCACGGCTGGCTTTTGGCTTGAACTTGGATAATTTTATATAATACAGTTCCCCTTTCCTTTCTTGTTCAACGATAGTCCGGTTGTAAAAGTAGCGGATTAGTAACCGAAGGGTTGTGAGTTCGAAACTCTATCCAGTCCAAGACCATGGTTTACGTTGGAGACTGGTGTACGAAAAATCTGTCACGGCCTCAAATGTCTTCACGTTGGCGTGATGTGGAAGTTAGGAGAGTTGTCGACCTCGTCTTTTCCTCGGATCTTTCGAATTCGGGATTGATCCAGACTGTTGCAAGTAGCCCGTTGTGTTTCTCCAATGCGACGTTAATTAATTATCTTGGTGTAAACGAAAATAATACCAATTTAGAAGGATAATTCCAAAGGTGCCATCGGTTTATCTGTAGAAAAGAACATGAGTACTTTTTAATCATTTTAATAAAATATGCCACTTTAGAAAGATCTGAAAGCTGTACCATCTGGGAACTGGTTTCAACTGTCTCTAAATAGGGAATAATCATTTCAAATGTATTTTTAAACGTGGTGTTTTGGGATAATACAGAAACTATAATGTTCCGTTACATCCGATTCCAGATCTATATAGGAATAATTAGGGAACAAATCCCCCTTTCAGAGCAAGAGGCTTAGATTTCGCTCTGTTGAGACTGTGGCATGTTTGTAGGGAAAGAGACCCTGTAACCCCCTAAAAAAGGATAGATGATTCTTATTTTTATGCATACTTATAAATAAATTATTAAAAATGTATAAGATGCTTAAATAATATCCTATTCATTTTTAACCTATGCATGAAATTCTCTAACGCAAGTAGCTAATTAACTTCTCACTGGAGCAACACAATGGGCTAATGGCGACGGTCTGGGCACTATTCTGAAGGGAAAGGAACCGTGGATAACACCTCGTAATTTTGAAACATGGTCATATGACGAGGTCAACACCTGAACTACGACCACACTCTCGAAACGTCCACACCACTCCAATGTGAGAACATGTAAGACCGCAACAGATTTAACGTGCATTAGTCCCCGCGTACACGGCGGTCTTTTTATTCGATCGAGTTTCGAACTCGTAACCCTTCAGTTGCTAATGAAGCTACTCTTGAAGTGGCCCCACTATTGCGTTGGAACTTGGAGATGTAAAGAACAGTATATTTATAGATTATTGATATAAATATCTAGCCTGTTCTAATGTTAAAACATTCGCCATGTTGCGAAAGTGTGCCGACACGACGATTCAGCCATCTCGTGACCAAAGTTTTAAAGCAGAACAAGTAATTCTCAGTTGCAAGGATATAAAACAGCTGATAACCCATCTCCTTATTGAAAAAATTAGATCTTTCGTTAGAGGGACATTTGCCTTCAACTCCAGGAAAAAAGCTTAATTTATAGAACGAAAGAAATCTGTCACCAGATGGCCCAAATGCATTTTTAATAACTAAAGTGTGTTTCAGAACAATTGAGGCATTTTTTATTATTATTGCGGGTTCCATGGACGTTTTAAATAGCGATTTATTTAAATTTCTCCTATAAAATATTCGGTTTTAAAATTTAGAGGGTTGAGTAGTTCATTTAACGTTGCACTGACGCAACACAGTGGGGTAGTTGGCAACGGTCCTGGATCCATCCGGAAGGGAAAGATCTGAGCACAATACTTCGTAATTTTGAATCACGATCAGATGACGTGAACAACACCTGAGTTGGCAACCCTCTCTCCAGTCATCCACATCAAGTCGCGTGATGACATTTGAAACTACGACAGATTTAACGTCCCCGCACAGCACGGCTGGATCCAGTTTCGTATTCGCAACCCTCTGGTTGCTTACCCTAGTGGTCCCCAACCCCCGGGCCGTGGACCGGTCCGTGGATCAAATGGCACCGGGCCGCCGAAGGAACATTAAATTATTTCCATTTTGTTTACTGTGGTGTATTTATCTCCTGTTTGTGCGGTTCTTATCTATGATATGTCCACTCAAATTAGGAGGCGGTAAATCAGAACTTGAAATTTGTTCTGTTACTAGAGCTTCAATTTTGATTTCTGAATTCTGTATGTCTCTATTTTCCAATTTTGACAAATATGACAGCTGTTTTCAAGTTGGCAGACAAAATAGCTGCATTTAAAGCCAAACTGAAGTTGTTGGGACGGCACGTGAACAGAGGCATTTTGGACATGTTTCTGACATAGCGGGGATTTTAGGCGAGACTGAGCCTAAACATTCATTCTCCCAGTTGGTGCACGATCACCTGTCTTTGCTTTCAAAAGAGTTCGAGTGCTACTTTTCAACCACAAAAGACCCACGAACTAGTAAGGAATGGATTCGCGACCCATTTGTCAACAAATCAGGCGAATCTAGCATGTATGTGCGTGCAAGAAGATCAACTGCTGGAGATTGAAAATGAAGGCGGCCTTAAAATTACGTCGAGACAACAACTCTGCCGGTGTTCTGAAGTAAAGTCATGGCGGAATACCCTGAGATTGCCACCATGGCACTTAAATCCCTTTTGCCATTTCCGACAACCTATCTGTGTGAAGCGGGGTTTTCTGCAGTGACAGCTACCAAAACAACGGAATAAACTGGACATAAGCAACACTCTTCGGATGTCACTGTCTCCAATCACCCCCAGATGAAACCGTCTCGTTACAAAGAAACAAGCTGAGGGTTCTAGTTGATTTAGCGTTCTAGTGAGTTAAAATGTTAAATCACTTGATATTCATTTTTTGGTGTAACTGTATTTTATTTTGAAGGCATGTTTAAATACAATTAAATTAAAATTATTAAATCAAAACAATCTAAAATATAAACAATCAACGTCCCCCCCCCATCAGCGGGCCGCGTCAAATTATCAAACGTTGATCCGGTCCGCGGCGATAAAAAGGTTGGGGAGCACTGGCTTACCCGCTAACAACCACGAGCATCTACAATTTAGAAGGCCTAACCAATATAACGCATATTTTTAAACTGGTGATATATTCTGTCCTGATTATTGCTATTTTCCATTTAATAAAGTTTTTAATTTCCCCCTGATAGAGTTAGGAATCGTGCCATTTATATTGACAGCTATAGAATATTTTCCCTCATAGTTTTATGTTTGAACTACAGAATCTTTTATTGGCACATGCAGTGTTTGGATGAGCTTGACAACATCTAATCTGTGTCTCAAAGAAAGTCAACAAATCAACTATTGCTGACAAACTCCTGACGCAATATGTGTGCTAAATATAGCACTTTGTCCCTTTATTCTTTAATTGTTTTGCAAATAGAATACTTAATCCAACAATGTTATAAAAAGTCCATTTCTCATCTAATGACATGTAGCAATACAAAATTATACTAAATATAACATTGGTTTAAACATTAGCTTTACTTCCATGATTAAAAAATGTTGAACTCTAAAACTAACCCACCTAAAAAGTGTTAGTACAGTTTTAGAGTTGACTTATGTGACATTTGAAATAATTTTAATAGTTTGCGAATTGAAATACCGATTATTTCTTGAGGCTCTAATGAAATTGGTGTAAAAATTCCCAATTGTGTTGAGCAATGAAAGAAAGATGTGCTAATTTCCTTGTCTAGGATATATCTTATGTGATACATGTGTTCCAGATCAAAATGGCGTATCTAAACTCGAGGTCTTCTCCACATTGTTAGCTTTGGTCTTGAGAACGGTGGTATTTTGTTCCACCAAAATAGCTACAGACCAATTTTATCGTTTTATTAGTCCTTTTTTGAAGCTTTCATATTGTTGACTAAAGTCTGTCAGTCTATAGAACAAGAAGAATCAATCAAATAGCTATATTCCTAGCTTTAATTACCCCAAACTGTCCAGCATTATGGTACTCGTACAACTTAATAGAAAACTTTAAGAAAGCTAATACCAACGATCTCCTGTAATCAAGCCATTACCAAAATGTAGTTTGGTACCTTCTAAAACTCCCTTGCTTTGTTTATGCCCCTGACCGAAGGTCCTTCGAGGACCCCTTTAATTACACCACTGGTTCAAGAAGTAAGTGAACCTTTTACGTGGATTGAGGTCAAAAATGAATTAAGAAAGTTCATCAGCCCGTCCTGAAACAACAAGAAAAGCTTATTTTTGAAGTTCAAAAATTGTTCTGGGGGGGGGGGCTTCTACCAGCTGACCCTCCAAGTGCTCAACACTATTTGACCAATTTTGAAAATGACGAGATAACTCGTCATCAAGATATTGCTCACTTATTTTTGAAACGATCAAGATCTGGCCAGTTATCTTCATAGACATATCTTGTCTATTAAGATCTCGTAAGTTTTCCTATTGACGACATTCTTCGTTGAGATACCACCTGGTGGATTAATGGAGAAGCCAGGAAATAGGTAACGGACCCTATTAACATATCACTGAAGCAACATAATGGACGATTGGCGAAGGTACGGGGTAAATCCTCAAGGGAAAGATCCGAGGGCAACACCACGTCATTTTGATCCACAGTCAGGTGACGAGAACAACAGCTGAGCTGGCACCCCACTTCTCCAGACTTCCACACCACGCCAACGTGAGGACATTGGAGTACATAACAGATTTAACGTGCACCAGCCGTTCATACACGACGGTCTTCGGCTGGACCGAACTCGCAACCCTCCTGTTCCTAATCCGTTGCTCTTCCAACTGTACTGGATCAATTCTGAAGCAGTGGAGCAGCTTGAAATTTCCAATGGGACAGGTTAATGCTAAAATCCTTGTGACTTTCCGGGTCAAAATTACGTGGCGCCCTCGGTTTTTTCCCATAAGGCTGGATCCCGGGCCGTCGCCGATAGCCCGCCGTGTTGCTCCAGTGCGACGTTTGTTAAACTACCTACCCTGTATCTTTCGGAACCTCGCAGGCACAAGGTCTTGGGCCCTTTCACCGGTTAAAGGAATGAGGTGAGGAATGAAAATGACAGGCCACCCATCCGTTCTTCAACGTCAAGAAAGAAGCTTATCCTTTCCTGAACTCTTTCACTCCACCTTAAATATCGTTCTTTCGGGAACATCACGACCGTCGTTGGTTCCATATGAATCCCTCCGCAGAAGAAAGAGGCCAAAAGCGAAAGCGACTTTCGAACAGGTTCCGAGTTTACTTTCACTTTCGCAAACGGTCGCCTATTTCGAGAAAGGTGCTCCCGGAGTTCGAGGGTCACAGACTGCATTGTTGCCCATCGGCTACGACTGCTGATTCCTTTCTCCCGCGGCTGCTTTTTTTGCGATGCGGTGTCCATTATCCCTGGCCCCGAGGCGGGGCTGTTTATTATGGTTCTTCCAGATCGCCAGATACGGAGACTGAAAGGGAGAAAAAAAAGGGTTCGCACATTCTTTTTGTGTTCCGCACGTTCTCAAGGACGGTCAAAGTTCGAGAGAGGCGATGGCCACGACGAGTCCCGTGGACAGTGACGAATGGTGATGATGATAGTGGACGTTTTGCGCCATCCCAATAGTTACAGACCTGTTTGATCCTTGTTATCCTGAGGAAGGTTTGACATTATTGAAAAACAGTTTGGTGTTAAGGTTGTTGTCTTTTACTCAGTTGGAATCTTAACTAATTATAACTATCCTTCTCAGATAGGTAGGTAGTTAAAATATCGCTCTGGAGCAGTAACACGACGGGCTATTAATTAACCTCCTGAGAGGTTCTTATGTCTTATGATAATGAATTAAGAGTGTAACTCACAGTCCACAACAAGTCATTTAATAATTATAGAGACATCGCAAATAGACAACCATACGGAACAATACGAGGAGCGTAAAGACTCAGAGGCAACTGACTCACTGCATAGCTTGAAAAGGATTGCATTAGACGAATGGACTGATGTATACTGGAAACAGCAATGTAAACATAGGAACCCTTAAATATATAGGAAAGAACACCTCGAGAGAAGTGAAAGAGATCCGAGGACAGCACCAGGTAATTTTGAATCATGGTCAGACCACGCTCGTGATGCCTAGATTTTACATCCGGTGTCTTGTATGGTGAATAAAGGCCGATTCTAGTTTATGTTCCCTAGTGCAGTATATCCCAACTTATGAATTTAGCTTGCGGAATGTCTAAATTTCATTGTATTCATGAAAATCTGCTGATGAGGCCTAATAAACATCCAGGTTCTCGGTTTGTATCGCTAGTTCCTTAATTTTGATTTTGGTTAATCAATCTTTAACATTCATGGTGTACTTATCTCCGTGTGATAATCTGGATCGATGTGTCCATTTCCTCGTTCATTACAGTAAATCCCTGAAAAAGAAGACGTATTTCGAAAAGCGTAGTCTTATTTTCATTAATAATTACTAAATACTTAAGTCATTGTCAAGTATTAGGTTTAACAGCATTGCCAAAGTTCACCAGACTTCGATAGGGAATCATATTTTCATCGATATTCATGGGATATTTTCGTGTGCTGATTTGGAAAATATATACTATCCAGGAATCCAGATCTTTTGCTCGTGCCACAAGTGTAATAATGCCAAAACACGGAATTCGATTGCTGAATCTTATTTTCATAAATATTTACTCAATACCTTTAAACATCGTTACCCAAACTTACGGAAACCTTGTTTACACGAATATTTACGAAACATTTCTGTACCTTACAAGGAGATGAAAAATAAAAATTATGATCCCCAGGTAATTTGTCTAGAACGGCGTTGCCAACATCCATATGGGAGATAATCGTGTTCCTTGCTCCTATACACCCATTGTGAAATCACTAAATCCCTACACACCCATTGTGAAATCACTAAATCCCTCCACATCCTTCAGGACATCTGAACCTAGAGCGGAGGACGCTTATATTCAAACATAAGGGTTGCGTAAAATGTATAGGACAACACTGTACTTCCTACACAGCCATGGCCACGAGGCCTTCCGGGGAAAGGTTTGTCCACTTTGCAAGTCCTGGTTAAGATGCCGTTTGATTTGATGCACTGTGGTATCACAGGCCCTCCTGTGTGTATGAAAGGGCCTATGATACCACAGTGCACTCCTTTAAATCAACACGTAGGCGTAGTGTGGGAGTTTTGGGAGTGGGGTGCCAGATAAGGTGTTATTCTCACCATCTGACTGTGGTTCAAAATTACGAGGCATTGTCTCGATCTTTCCCTTCAGGTTTGATTCTGGACCATCGCCAGTAGCCCGCTGTGTTCCTCCAATGCGAGTTAGTTTTAAAAAATACCTGCCTTGGTAACTGCGTTTCTGCGCTTTTATTATTTTTATTTTACTATAATTTTTATTAGTTATGTTTATTATTTTTAATTTTCTTTATTTCGTGATAAAGCTACTGGGGTCCACTAAACATGTCGATTCTTTCATAAGAAATAACACTCCGAGTGTTATGTGCTTCTTGCACTTATTTGGTAAATAAATTTTTACGTCTTCGGTTCGTACACTTAGCTGCAGCGTTACCAGGCGTTGCATTTAGCGTTATCCAGGATGCCCCACAAAGAGGTGAAATAAAGTTCACTCCAGATTTGTCAAATATGAATACATATATGCTAATGAAAAGTCAAAGCCTAAGTCGAAAAAAAAATTATGATGTTCTTTAAGTTCCAAATAAATTTAAGAAGCACTATCGATAATGGATAATCATCTCAACATTTGATACTTTGAATATAACAGGAAATAGATTTAAAAAGAAAGCAACATCCTTTCCCCTTCAAGTAGTTTCGACGAGATATCTCGTCCATCAAGATCAGTCCGATTTTCCTAATGGCGGTAGATCTCGTCATCACGATATTGCCGAGTTTTTGATGATGACGAGATCAAGATCTGCATCATCAAAACGTGTCTCGGCATTAGAGTTTTCTAATGCCGAGACACGTCACAGAGACAACCACGAGGAAGTTTAAGCAGTTCTCAAATTACGTATTCAGACAACTTAAGTTGAATTACAAGTTTGGGCATTTGGTGTACTCACATTGACGCTCATAAAAATTGTTAGGTTTAAAAACAACAACATTTATTTAACGTATAGCATGACTTACACAACGAAAGAGCACAGCATAGTACAGCTATTACTTGTATAACTGACCAAGCATTGAAACAACCTCAAGGTGTAAAATATTTGCGTATGACGTCAGTATTGTGAATACACTTCATTTCATAAAAAGGATGGACGAAAAAGGTTTCATTAACTTTAAGCTGTTTATCCATCTAGAACTTCGCAAAAAGAAAACACTCTTCAAACTTCCACACCATCCCAACATTAGGACTTTCGGCCACGACAGATTTAAGGCTCACCAGCCACCTCTACACCATACGCTTACAAACATCCATGCACTGACCCTGATTCGAACCAGGAACCTTCAAATCTAGATGCTAACACCTTTACTACCAGACCGGCAGGTCGGCTCACTTTAAATGGAGTTGCAACCAAATTTTTTAGAAATATAGATTTTCAGACGTTTTGAGATTTGGATTGCTTTTTTAAAATGGCAAATGCGTTGGCTTGATTCCGTTGCTAGAAATTTGTTTACAGCGATTGTTAACTAGCGATTCTATGATGATAACGCATCGATTTTATCCCGGAAATTAGTATGCAATAAGCCACTGATCACACCTTCGTACTTCTGCGCGAGAAGGCCGTCAAATGATGTGGTTTTGGATGATTCTATTCTTTAAATATGGCTGGAACACAAAGAAAGCACTGTCACAACTAGAGTCTAACTTCCCAATGCTTCGGCAAGAAATCGCCGCCAAAATATGATCAGTTTTGCTAGTAGCGAAGTACAATACTTCGTCAACACAAAACTGCTCAATTACTCCAAAAGGAAATAAAGATCGAATTAGGAAAAGCGAAATGTCCCTTGTCCAGAACAGGTGACACTTTGTTTTTGCTCCACACACTGGACACTGCGGGGCAGTTTTGGAAGCGAAGGTAAACCAACAAGAGGATTTTAAGTTTGACGTTGTGTGCAGAAAGCGTTAGCAGTGAAAATGAGTTGGTTTGGTGGATAAGCACGCACGACAACTTCATGCTTTAGCGTGTGGCAGGCCTCCTCCTAACTCCCTTTCACACCTATTCAAAAGTCGACTGACCCAAGGTCGACTGCCTTCTAGCCTCCCGATTCTACAATGCATTGCTTTGAGTCCTGTTCTGCGAATCGAATCATATCGAGCGAATGATCTTATGAATGGCCGCTCTGAAGTAGGAAGAGGGAAATGTAAAAGCACAAACTTGTAAAAACAGCTACATTGCAGAAATTACAGTTGATTTGCATTGATCCATCTGTGAAAATGTCCCACATTTCTTTTCGGGGAACTTGACGCCACTGTTGCCTCAGACCGGTATTGATTTTAAATTCAATCTTTTTAAGCGCCCTCTCCCTAAGGTAAAGGAAGCCAAACTAACTTTTGTATCACAGAAATTGATAGATTTTCTTAGCAATTACTCTTGTGTTACAAAAAGTATTCGTTTCTACTCGGTATTTAAACTTAATGGTTAGTAGTTAAAATGACGGTAGTTGAGCTGGCATCCCACTCTCCAAACTTCCACACCACACTAATGTGAGAACACACGCGATGGTCTTTTATTGGTTCGAGTTTCTAACACACCACCCTATGGTTAATAATCCTTAACTCTGCCAACTGAGCTGCCACAACCCATAAAATTGAATAGAAATGTTTAAAAGAAATTAATTTTTGGTCTTGATTAGTGGGTTTTGTAAATCCAGCAACTTATTAAAATAAATTATGAAAGCATGTAAACCATAGATCTGATAACCACCATTTGAATTTATTTAATACAAATCAAGTTTTAATTCACGGAAGGGTTTTTCGTCCTATACTAAAGTGCCTTTTTAAAAACTTGAACTTACTTTATTTAATCTTGTATGGTTTTTCCATTATGTTCACTTTCTTTTTCAAGGCAGATGAAATCAATTTTATACCTTAATCAGAAATACTTTTTGCATAGAATCTTCACTGAATATGCTCATCGAAAGAGCCATGCGAAATTAAAAGAGGTAGGTAATTAAATGCTTCCAAGTACTTTATATTTTAAGTAGGAAAAAATACTGTTCCCTTTGATCTAGGCGACTCCTTGAAAAGAACGCAGCATTTCGATTCCTACGCCATAAAAAAACCAATCACCCAACAGAACTGTTTCTTGTCCACGACCACTTGGACGATATTAGTATAATTAGTGATAGTAATGCAAAGGAATTTCAATAAAAAGTAAGATAATAATGCATACGAGTTCAACCACCTCGTTCTTGTATTCTATTTGTTGATAAAAGTTAGTATTTGGGAATTATTTCTGACCACCCATAGCTTCTTTCTGAAACGTCGAGAAAGACAAGCCGGTGTCTGTACTTGGGTTTAATGTCCTCAGAACTGGATCCGGACTTTTTATTTCTCAGCATGCAAATTATTTTCTTATCGGGCTAACTTTCTTCCTAACCACGTATCCCATCCAGTAGAAAAAAAAGAAACTTTCTTTCACCTTTTTATCTGTTAATGGGACAGACATGCAATTCTTGCACGAGGTAGATTCCAGAAATTGACATCACGTAACGATGCTCATAGATAAATTAGCATCGTTTCGGGTTGATTTTGTTGTTCTTAACTTTAACTGTGTCTCTCACTGCTTTCTTTTTGTTCATCTTGTTGATCTGATGGGTCAAGATAACGATGCTAATTTGCTTCCTACAAATCCAGAAGCACCGAGAATCTTTTTAAAATCACCTTTTCCGATGATTGGGAAAATTTCTAGAAATTGCCTACACCTCAACATTTCTATCTTCGCATAAATGAGCTTTTGTTAAGAATGTAAAATTGTAGTGTGTTTTAGTTTTAGCTATTTGTGAAATGATCAAAACATTGGTTCTGCGATGATAGGTCTATTGATTGTATCTTATTAACTTCTTATATGCATCTATCCTTGCATTTACAGCAGCAGCAGTTGCTTTAAATTCTATTTGATCACTCAAAAGCATAAGATGTCAACACAATAGACATACGGAACTTTTTGTCCAAAAATATATTTTGAAAACGCCTTTTTGAAAATTGTTTTGTAATTTTTGAAACTGGAGTTACTTTATATACGTAGCACAAACAGTACTTTCAATTATAGCCTTGACCTCACAAAAACATTAAAGACATCAACGCAGATACAGAAATATTTTTTTTGACATGTACTCTGTTGCACTGAAAATAGTTTTGAAAACATACAGTGAAAGACAAATATACAATCCAAGAATGTTTTCAGCATTATAAAGGTTATTTTAACATAGAAAGTAATGTACACTATCATACGATAATGGACCTTACGCCAGCGGATTTGCATCAAATCCGACTATTTGTTTGGGGGTGTTTTTCATGGTATGGCCTGAGACCTTTGCATGTTGTTCCTGGTAAATTGAACGCCGATGCCTGCATGAACATTTTGAACTAGCAGGTTCTTCGTACGCTCTGGCAATTTTATGGAATGGACGAATGTTACTTCCAGAACGACAACGCTCCATGTCATATTGCAGCCTCTGTTAAGAAGTGGTATCAAGATATGGATGTGAACCGTCTTTCCTGTCCTGCTCAGAGTCTCAACCTAAAACCCATAGAACATTTGTGGGGCGCTTACGTACCAGGGAACCACGTCCGAAATCTACAGCTGAGCTGGCGACATTCTTGCAGCAGGAATGGACACAAATACCCATAGCTGTGTATCAAAACCTTGTTGAAAGTATGACCAGAAAAGTTGCTAGGGTAATTGCAGAACGTGGGGAACCATCACCCTATTAAAGCGTATATTCTTTCCCTTGTACCATCACATCTCGCAGTCTGGTCCATTATTGTAGGGTAGTGTATGTAATAATAAATTTACATTTACGATAAAAAGAGTAGGGCAAAATAATAGCAAAGCGTATTAAGTATGGTATTTAATTAACTTCACACTTGAGCTACACAAGCGGTCGGCACCCCACTCTCCAAACCAAACGCGCAAAAAGCATTTACCACCAATAGCAACGTATCGGTTTGTATTATGCCTTGTGATTTATATTGTTTTGATTAGAGTAAATTTCAAATTTATATCGCACAATCTCACTGATTAGTTAATCTTCCTAATGAATGATTGTTAATAATAAAATAATACTTTATTTTCACTTTTATACTTCGGTATTCAATTTTAGTTTTATTATTACGCTGTTTTTGACTTCGTGTAAACATTTATTGCAAAAGAATGGAATATCTTTACCAGATCAAATTTATAATAAATAATATTCATCAATCAAAATTGCGACATTATTAAAAAAATAGTGTTACCACTTTTATGTAGGAACATAAATGTTTCTGCAATTGATATTCTCAACTAAACGAATTCTAGATTAAAAATATAAAATTTTTCAATGTACAACCCCCTCCCCCCACATGTATTATCAACTGTAAAACTTCTACCTTTTTCAGCGTAGATAAAATAGCATTATACATGTTTTTGCTTTTTTTCCCAATCGTTTCAACTCTTTCATTTGAATATTGCTGTTTTAGCGATAGTTGCCCTTTGCCAAATAAGCCGATCACGATATCAAATCCCACACCACAAATAGTTCTCCGTCTTTTTTTTCTATTACACCCCCAGCTCCGTAGACATAACGTGTTAAGAATATGTTCCCTCTCGCCATGATCATCGCAGTCCAGGGAACTTCCTGTCGCAGAGGGGCTCGCAATTCGACCACCGACTCTAGAACCAATTTCAATAAAATGATCTCGTCAAAGCTCATTCTTGCGCATTCAACACGTGTTTTTGACACCCGGTTGGAAATGTAGAGTCCGAAACTAGATCCAACCAAACACCGTTGTGTACGTGGGGGCTGGTGCACGTTAAATCTATCGTGGCCTCAACTACCCTTATATTAGCGTGGTGTGAAGAGTGAGGTGCCATCTCAGGTGGGACCTTATCCTCGGACCGTGGTTCAAAATTACGTGTTGTAAGCGTTGGTCTTAGAACTTTCCCAATGGAATTAATCCAGGACCGTCGCCAATTGCCTGTTGCGTTGTTGCAGTAATTTGTCGTGTACGTGGGGGCTGGTACACATTATCCCTCCTGGTGGATTATCTTAATGATCTTTCTGTCCTGTAGCGACCCGTCTCTGATGCAAAAACATCTATCAAACTGTCACCCATAATAGTGAGGAAGATTTGGATTTGTCTTCTTCGAGTTTTATTCCCCTTGGAGTAACAGAGTAGTTTTATCTCAACGAGATATCTCGTCATTCCGAAAACCTTTCAGACTTTGATAGACGAGATATCTTTCCATTTGCGGAATTGACCCGATGTTACAAGAGTTATCTTGTCGAAAACACATGGAGGGTTCAATCTGTATTCGCCTCCAATGCCCTTATGTTGGCGTGGTGTTTGGAGAGTGTGGTGCCTGTTCAGATGGGACCTCATCATCTGATCATAGTTTTAAATGATCGCCTGGATCTTTCAATAGCCTGTTGTGCTGCTCCAGTGCGATGTCAATTAAATTACTAACCAACCATATATATGTTAAAACACGATTCACTAAATATCTTTTCTGTTTGAGTGCATGGGTAACGTTTCGCTCAGAACATTACAAAAAATTTATATATTTACATTCTGTTTTATTTCTATTCCATGCAGCACTTTGTAAATATCTCCAGAACCGAGAGATGTATATGATTTCAACTGGGCTCTATCGTTGAACTCCGGCCGATTTATTTATGAAAGCGTACAAGCGATCCGACGAGCTACTTTTAGTCACGGTTATGTCAAAGAAAAAATAAATAGTTTTTATTAAATGCGGCCTACTTATTTGTGCATCAATCACCGGGCAATTCTTCATCCACCCCAAAAAAACAACTATTTTATAACCTAATGTCTTTCGAAGTATATAAACAGCCGCTCATAGATATAAAAATTGAGAAAACAAATTCGCCTGCTATCACAGGAGTGTAACAGATTAAAAAAAAAAAATCACCGATTCGATCCACCGAGGCGCATTTATCCCCACGGGGAAATTAACTGGGGTCACACCACTGCCTCAAATAAACGAATGTTCGGAGCAGTCGATGCCCCACTCTTTCCGAACCATGCCCCGCGGGGCGCTGTTTCTGGAATGAGAAACATACAGGTTACTCGGATTAATAAAAAAAGCCACACGCATCAATTATAAAAATCGTCTGCAAGATGATGGCGCCAGAAACCTATTCGAACCAATCGCTGGGACATTGACTTCGGGTTACGCAAACACAGATTCCTAATTGAAAGATGTTTACACACACGTTCCCTCCGGCAGAGGAAGCCTTATCGATACGATCTCATCGAAAAATATCGATAGCTGCAATAGTTTGAGTACGTATCGATTTTGCTTTAATGGTCCGGTCCCCGTTTAAATTCCGGAGTTATCACCATTTCTTCCGATTGACCATGCCTATTGCCCATTATGAGATTTTTTTACTTTTTCTCAGAATTGAACTATCAGGAAGCACTGCAATTTTTACCTTTGGATAGTCAAAAAGACTGTTTCCCGTTTCATCTGTCGGGCCTCAAATATCCTAACGTTGGCGGGGCGTGGAAGTTTGGAGAATGGGGTGCCATCTCAGATGTGACCTCGTCCTTGGACCATGGTTCAAAATTAAATATTGTATTGTCCTAGGATCTTCTCCCTTCGGGTTTGATGCCGTACCGTCGTTATAGCCCGTTGTGTTGTACCAGTGTGACGTTAATTAAATACCTACCTATCATTAGATTACTTGTCTAAGCGTTAACTAACCACTTCGTTGTTCATATTTTTTTTCTTCTGATCTAATTAAAATATGTGATGCATTGCCAAAAATAGTTTTTTAAAGCAAAATTTTCATCAGCGTTTATTTTTAATTTGCATATATTTAATACTTCAACAAGAAGTCGAAGAATTAACGTCGTACTGAAACAATGCAACGGGCGATGTTGAACCACGGTCGATGACAACCTGAGCTATCACCGCTCTTTCCAAACTTTCACACTTCGCCAGCGTTAGGACATTTGAGGCCACCACATTTTTCTCGTTTTTATTATAGATTAGTTCTATTTCGGCATTATATTGTGTTTTCAGGAGGTATTAGCTGTTCACGAGATGGTCTCAGCAGGTTCTACTTCTAAAAGAGCACTCGATCCGAATAAATTTTACTTGATAAAGAATTTTTGATAATTTAAAAGAAACGTAAGATAAAAAAGGCTCATGTATTCATCCGCAATGCAAAGCAGAAATTGAAATATTGAGTTTTATAACTGCATAATAAGTAATAACAGCAATATTTTTATTTATCTCATTTTAGAAAAGAGAAAAAAGGTTTATTCTACACAGAATGAGAGGATACTTCCATCAGAAAAATATACTTTTCTTTAAACACTACAAATTTATCTAATAAATTAAAGCGGAATCAAACTTGCACTTTTCTCTGAAACTGATATTATTGTTCTAAAATTAAATGCTTTACCGATTTTATTTGTTTCATGAATCTGGTTTATTGAATATCACTTCAGAATTCTTTTTAACAAATAAAAGAATAAAAAGCCTGCAGAGTCAGCACCGCCTGCACGAAGAAGGGTTCGCTTACTTTTCTTTGCTAATAAGCCTAAAGACAAAACAGGAAGAAAGAAAAAACGGTGCACGATTTTCCAAGTTTTCCAGCTGCATAAATCAATTTCTCAGCAGTTTTCACTTAGCCTGCACTTTCATTGTTTGTTACAAGTGACATATTGACCCATATGTTTTTGGATATCGCTTACTGGTCCGATTCCGTCCATTTTAAATAGGATGGCAATGATAAAATGTATTGAATCTATTTAGAGCATCCTGCAAGTTTCGTCCAATGGTTTAAGTGCAGTGTTGATCTCAGATGAATAAATATACGATAGTATATTATATCCATCTATTCCTTCAATCAAACACTAAATGACGCAGCACAAAATATTCTAAATTTTCACATAATTCCATATTCTAAAACAATTTACTTTTTCACGCTCGCAACGTTTGCACGGGTGCCAATTGCCTCTGTTCGTGTCAGACTTTCACGATATTCAAGTGCATATTTTGATGGAGAGGACAACACTGGCCTCCAACACGTGTGTTTACTCAATAAATCGAAATTTTAAAGACATTTTTTAGACCGTTTTTAATATTTGATTCCAACAAAATCCAGATTCAATAGTGTATAAAACCGTCTGATTCAAGGTGAGTCTTCTAGTGCTATTTGGCCTTGTTCGTCTCGCATTAGATTACATTGTGGTTGTGTCACCTTTATTTAAAATAATGTTGCGGTTATTATTTCTATCTATATGATTTTGAGGTAGGTAGAATTATCTCTTTTGTATGCAATTTCATCAATATCAACGTAAGTTCTGATATGCCTTTTAACTTCTAAAAGATTTCCAAAACCTGTAGTTGAAAGGGACCGTTTCGGAATCAACGGCACATTTTTTGGTCTTTCTCTCGAAAGCTGTTTACTAATAAAATCGCTCTTTTGGTATTGACGCCATCGCTGTAACGTCCATTTAAATTTTTAAACCCATTTCCATTTTAAAATTATTTTCATTTTCTATTACTCTCAATATTTCTCGCTTCTAGTACTTGTAAACGTGTTCCATCAACACCTTCTAAAGACAAAAACAAAGTGCGTGTGTATGACGACACTGTTTGAATGGTCAAACTATAGTCGTCAGTCAAAGGTGTTGCAATTACAACGCGCTGATAATGAAGTTAGTAGCATTTAGAGGCCCTTTTCTGATATGCGGCTGAATATTTAGTTTTCAAGTAAATGGCTTATTTAAAAACAATCATATTCTTCCTGTTCAGTACTTATAAAGAATAGTACAGCGCTTGCTTTCCAAGTAATTGCTTGTTTTTCAAGAAAGGAAATTCACAAGATATTTCCCCGTTAAATTATTTAGTTTACAGCCCGAGTTTATTTTGTTAAAAAATGGAGAAATAGCCTTATAGAAATTATATTTTATAAAGAATAATTTAATTCTTAAAACTTCATTGGAGGGCTATGCTTACATGTAGTGGAGAAAGTTTTTTTCTGGTATAATGTGCTTCCTGTTTGTATTCCGTATGGGTTAAAGAGAAGTAAAATCTTCGGCTTCTGGTGGTTTTGTCAAACTGAAAATGTATGTTAAATGTAAAGAAATATTGACAAGAGAGATATACAAGGTTTTACTTCCTTTACATGACAAACTTAATTTACATTTTTTTAAGGACATTGTTATAAGAATAATGTGAGAGACTAATTTCTGCAAAACTAAATGTAGATGGAGTAAGGGTTTCTGTGGTTCAATCTGTTTCCTGTCGGTAGGTCTCATTGTGTAACTGTAAGTACATTTTTCGTCTTTTGATTGTTTGTTTACACCGAAAATACCACTCCTTCAAATTATCAGAAAGTACAAGAATAGAATGATACAAATATCATGAAAAAATAGTCCATATATGAAATCTAGGGGATCTAATAAATATGCTTTACAAAAGTTATATCAATATAAATAAGAATGGGAGTGTTTGTTTGTACATTGAATAGTTTCGACCCATTTCAAGTTTTCCATCCGTTTTGGGTCTTTCTTATGCAAAATCCGTCTTTGGTGTCTGTCTGTCTACTTGTCTGTAGGTTCATCTGTCTATCTGTCAGTCCATCTGTCTGTATGTGCCCAATGCACGTCCAAGCGGTTTAATATATTTTAATGATGAATCTTCACATACTGTAAGCATTTACATTCATTTAGTGACTGAACATGGTTGCGTAAGTCTGTCTTTCCTTCTATGTCCAATTTTGTGTTTGTACAGTCATCAAGTGAATTGGATTTCATATATTTGATTACAATATATACCGTTTAAGCAATCCACACCAAATTTGGTACACTTGTGCTTTAGAACACTGCGGAAAACATGGGTTCTTTCTTTCCTGTCTTCAAACCAATCTGTAGCCATGAAAATTGGCACACAGGCAGTCCTAAAAATCTCCTCGAAGCCCCAATTTTAAAATCTAAAGTTTGTTTTTCTGCAATAATTGGACATGGATAAGGAAACACGTTCTACAGGGTTTGTGTATGCGTTAACACGGGGAAATGTCGCTGTCATATTTTAGCTGTCGCGATCATATTTGAAACTCTAGTAACGCCGAGTTAGTTCAGCTAGTCTTATGTATAGTAGTTTTTAGTTGAATGCAATATTAAACTTTTTTTTATTTTCATATTTGGATAAGTTTTATGGTAAAACATCTGAGTAAGTGTACTTAAATTAACCAGAATTTGGTAGTTTTGGAAAATCTGGAATGCATTTAGTCCGTGTCTTATTTTTGTTTTTACGAAACATAAAGGATTTTCGAATATTTGGGACAAGCGATAGTTTGCAATGAACAGGAACGTAACGGTAACTCATGTTGGTTGTTCACGTGCAGTGATATTTTCTATTTCTTTCGCTCGAAATTAATATCGCATTTCTAAATTTTGTGCACTTTTAGTTGTAAATTGTGACAACCATGGGAGATAAAGAAATAAAAAAAGAATCACTAATATCTTCAAAACAACATTTTTCCCGATAAATATTATTATTTTTTTATTTCGCACTGTTTAGTGTTTTAAATATTTACTATTTTAATAAATTGCATTTCCTTTTCATCACACGCCAGCACCACCACAAAGTATTCTATTTAAAGTAGCAGGTAAGTCGGAATAAAGCACATTTTAAGTGTAGTTTTGCCACTCTTAAAAGAATAATAATATTAAAAAAAAAATTCCAAACTGGACTTTTGAAATATTAAAAAAATATTTTTCATAATGACAGGTCAAGGTGGATAATTTTACGAGTTAAAGCTATACTAAAGCAACTTATTTATGTGTTAAAAGTTGATTGAAATCAATGATTTTCTTAAAGAAAGCTATCGAAGCGAATCGGTTTGCCATTTTTTAAAATGGTAATAAGTTACCTTTGTAGTTCTGTACGGAAGGTATTAAATTTAAATCAAGTTCTTTTATTATTAAACGTGCAAAAAAATGTTATTTTCAAGAAAAAATGTAATTAAATTAAATTAAACGCCAAACGCCGCAAAAATGGAGATAAACTACATTTTGAGGTAACCCTGATACGTATTATGCGAGAGCATTTGAATAGTAAAAGATAAATCTTCGGAAACCATTTGCTTTGTTGGTTTTCCACTGAAAGTCCCTCTCATATGGCATGCTTACTGTATTCAAATCTATGATAGCATAGATCAAAGAAATGAAAATTAATAAACCTGTCAAAGAACCGAAAACTCTCTCAATAGTCTCGAAGCCCCCTCCCCGATGACAAATGTAGTCCATTTTTATTTTAAAAGTTTTCAGAAAGAGAGAGTTATCGACGTAGAATACGTCTTACCTTTCGAAATCGGGTTACCGAGCTGAATTTTTGAGCGTCACAAATAACGTTGATCACGAAAAATTTAATAAATTGAAAAATAGAAACTACACAGAAATGAACGATATCGCGTTCAATATAGCATTAAAAGCATTAAATAAACCATGTTATAGAGACATTGATCTTGCGATGACGTCATCGGCTGATTCAATCGCAGAGCAAAGGTGAATCAACGAAAATACGCACTGCCACTCACATTAATTTAGTGTAACTCCGGTCTCCTTGTGCGAGCAGTAAGTTTGAAAAGTCATTTGTTTCGTCTCTTTGCACTTTATAAATAATAATAGAAATAAAACCTAAATATTGAATATTTGCTTAGATATCGGACTTAAAAGTGTGAAAAATCGCAAAAATTTTAAAATGCCCAATTATATGCATAATAAACACCAAAAAATTATAGAAAATGTCAACAGGAAGAAAGATTAAGAGATCCAAGAAGATCCGGACTTACGATGCTGAGTGTCAACGGGCTCGGTCGGATTACTTGAAAGTATAGGCTTTGCGAAGGTGAACAGTGCCTGATAAGAGTGCTTCAAAAACCTCAACCGATCAGTTCGACGCAAATGCATATCTGTTGTCATAAACATTTCATTATCTAGTGTCAACCCATCGAGGTCGGTAATGAGCTACAACCATTACCATCAACAGAGAGTGCACCAAATGATATATTTGCGAAACGATGAATATTTAATGTGTGAAATTAAATTCTTAAATCTGTATAGTTCGAATTTGTTTCACTCTCATTCACCATATGGTTTCACTGACGCATTCTTTGCATTAAAAACCTAGCGGCCATGTTCCCAACACAGCCCCATTCGTTATTTTAAGGTGTAAAACTAAGTTTTGAAAAAGTTTTATAAAAGTATACAAGAAAATAGAATATGATCGCCTAATGTGGAAATGATTTTTAATGGTTATCCATTAGGTCTTGTTTGTGCCGTGTGAAGGGATTTTGGAATTGCACGAAGCAACCAAAATGTTTTGAAATCCTCAGATAAGAATTGGATCCGACAAAAAAAAAATTCTAATTGTTATGCATAACGAATCGCCATTTCTCTTATTCCTATACACACGTCCTCCCCACCGCATCCTATCTGCTTTCATTTCTTATCTCCATCGCTTTGGCAACCGCGATCTATAAACGTCACAAACTGAGTTTCACGAAACGATGCAATGCATTATTCCAAACTCTTTTATTTCCCCAATCGTAGAACGGTTTGGAATAAAATAAAATACCAGAATTCGTATTCGCAAGGGGGAACGATTTGAAATTGAAATTTCCAGTCGAAAGAAAAACCTCGACGCTCATTTTGCAGAAAAACGGAACGAATAATAAAGAGCGTAGAATTCGAAACCACGTGACCTCTGTACCAAACGATCTTTCTTCGCCATTTTATTTTCTTCCGTGTCTCTGGTTCTCTGAGGATCGTTTGTTTAGTGTAAGTAGTATATAAGAGTGAGACATCGAGATACGGTAAGAGTTGAATGACCGTGAAATGAACAAGAAATTGAAAGGGCCCGCAAAATCGCCATCGTGTAATTACTGCTAGAAAAGAAAATATATATACAGTACTCTTGAGTAATTTTCTATTGTGGAAGTGTCCGAGAGAAGAAAGCGGAGAAAAAATAGCCGGCCTTCAGTCTAGGTTTAAGGGTAGAGAAAAAGAAACACATAAAGATATGTGTGGGTGGTCTAGTCAAAATAGCTAAATCGAAGCGGACATCCGTATTATAAAAGGTTATTACAGAAGATCATTTTCTATATCTGGGTTTTAAATCAAGTTGAGTTAAGGCGCGTTCTCACGAATCAAGTTTAATTGACCGATAAAAGTTGAATATGACTTGAATCAGTTTTCGTTCACGCATTTCAGTAGAAACTGATAAATTATTTAATAAGCGAATATGTAAAAGTTACAGTTGAAAAATCATTTATTTATAGAAAATCACACTTATGGTATCGAACTGGTGTAAAATTATCCTCAGATTTCAAATCCGTTGAAATTTCCACTTTATCTTTAACGATAGCGAAGATACAAAATTGGCCTAGAGAATAAAAAAAGCTCTTCTGCCTTTGTTTCTCGAATAAAATAAAACACGTCACATCGTTTGCGTGGAAATAACTCGAAAGCAGATGACGGATAACTCATCACTTGAACGATAAAGTTTGAATGGGTCAAACTTTTCTTGATCCACTAAAAAGTTTATCAACTCTTTTGAAACTAAGGTTCTCAATATAGTTTCAATTCAACTTTTGTTGATCAACTATAAACAGTCAATTAAACTTGATTCGTGAGAACGCGCCTTTAGGTGAAGTGAATGCTAAAGGTAGGAAAGTAGTTGAATGAACGTCGCACTGGAGCAACACAACGGACCCATTGTCTAAGTCAGGGGAAAATATAACATACCTTTACTCGAGTAGAAACTATGGCAAAATTTTAAGCCCGCTGATTTGTTGGTTTCACACCGTCATTTATGAAGTCACTCACTTATAGTGCGAATGCGTGAAAAGTACCTATAGTTACGTGCAATGGCGAGTCTCGTGCTCAGTCCATCTCATCATGATTGGTCAGTGGAGATTTTATTAATGATTCTCAATTAACTGCTCTGAATACTTTTATACACAATAGACAATGTACATTTACCAGATTACAATAAACATTATTTAAATTTGAAAATAATTCTTTTAATTTTTTTATTGTGTGTATTGACAATTCACCTCAGAGTGAAGTAACGTATGTGCAAATTTTTTTATTGTAGGGGCTTCATCATAAGGGGCATTTAAACTATTGTTAGTGAGCATCAATTTATTTCCCTTCAAAGCGGCTCTCTCTCTCTTACTTAAAGTAAAGAAAAAGCCCTTTAAAAAACTTTTAGGCCCGGTGCACACATCCGGTTTTTCAACGTAAGGCGCCGCTGCGGCATTGCAAGTGCTGTCTGACATACATTAGATCCAATGGAGTAGTGCACACATGCCTCCGGTGACGCACTTCCAACTTGCGTGCAATTTGTACCACAGTTCCCCACGGCGCCGCTGCTCGCCGTACACGCTTCTCTGGTCTCAAGTACCTTGTTTTTATAAATAAATGAAATATAAATAATAATTAATAAATGGTTGTATTCAGTAACATCTATTTTGTTTCAAAATACATTTATTACACCAAGTAAGCGAAATAAACTTATTTTCTTCGATAGAATATTCATCGAAAATGGCGCGAAATGAGTACTTGCTTCATTTTACGATTATGTGTACATAGTTAGGCTTCGGCGCCGCACGTCGAAAAATCGGATGGATGTGTACACCGGGCCTTAATCCCTTTACTGTAGAAAAAAAAAAGCATAATTGTGGAAAAATCCGGCCTATCGGTGACGGTCCAGGATTAATCCCGAAGGAGAAAATCGTGGACAACACCTTGCAATTGCATAATCCTTCCCATTTCTTCAATTTTAACCCTCTGGTGACCAAACGATCTATCCCTTCAGCAATATACAGTCTTACTTCCAAACAGTTTTGACATTCTTGATCTAAGAACCTTTCGAACGATTCTTTCCACCAAAAGATGTTTTTATTTAGTCATTCTGTTCGTTGTGGTGTAAAATCAATTCTCAGAAATCTCCTGCAGCTCAGAGGATTGATTATTTGAGGCGTAAGATACAGTATCCCATTCCTACACTTTCAAAATATATCTGACCGTAGGCGTAGCCAATGACCGCGAACCGAACAATGGAACCCGAACTGAACAGATTTTTTACCCCGTACTCCTCACGTGCCATTCTTTTTTTGTCTTCCTTTCAGCCCTCTTGTAGCACAATCCAGCTTGCCTTTTTCCTAATGGCCGACAACAAGAAGATTAGAAGTGTTGTGTACCTCCTAATTACACGTCTCATTTTTGAGGAATGTAAACAAAGGGTTAGTAACACTCCGACCTTCCTCCCGTCCCGGCAACCTTGTCATTAGAATGGAATCTCCCATTCTTCCTTCTGCCCGTCCCCCAAGAACAATGACCACGGTGGCCTTTTTCGGGGTGGGGCACGACTTCTGGTTAATTGATAAAAAAAAAGTTTGATGCTTGTTTTAGTGTGTGTTGTTTTCGATAGCTCGGGTATTGTTGCTGAATCGTCGCTAACATTGGTTATCGTGCTGAGGTTCCAGATTCTATAACCCAGCACCTACGATCTAACCCAGGACTGATCGGTTAAGTAATCCGACGACAAAATCGAAAAATAATTACATTAATCCGAAGGTCATATTTATAACCCAATTCAGACATCCTTCTAACAATGTCATGATTGGCAAACCTTAGATGAAATCCAACTTTGTTGTACAATGCAACATAAAAACTAGTATAATATTTCTTCAGAATAACGAAGGCAGACAATTATTAATAGGTACTAAATAATCCCTTTAGATTTTAGGGAGCGTTGTAGCTTGGTTGGAAGAACAACGGATTAGCTACCTTAGGGAAACTAGATCCAGCCAAAGATCGTAGTGTACACGGAGAGTGGTGTACGCTAAATCTGCCGTGGCCTCGGATGTACTCACGTTGACGTGGTGTGGAGTTTTGGGAATGCGGTGCCACTTCAGGTGTTGTATTTGTCATCTGAGAGTGGTTCAAAGTGACCATGCGTTGTCTTTGGATCCTTCACAACGGGTTTGACTCAGGACCGTCGCCAATAGCTTATTATGTCGCTCCGGTGCGAGGTTAATTAATTATCTACTTACCTAATTTCATATTTCAGCTGCTAGTATTTGCAAATTGTGTGTGCTTTGTTTCGAAGTGAGGGTGGTATCTCTAATATCTTTCTGGAATTAATCTTTCAAGTGGCTTCCATCAAGATCTGACCAATTCTGCTAATGACGAACTATTTCGTTGTCAATATATTGCTGGTTTCTTTATGATAACGAGATCAAGACAGGGGCAGTTTTTTCCTAGTAACGAGATGTCTTGTCCATCAAGATCTGGTCAGTTTTGCTAATGACATGATGCCTCCTTGAGACCAGAAGAGTTCAATTCTTTTCTTCAGCTTAAAATAACCCCGGTAGGGATCTATTGTCCCTTGAAAATGGAATGCCTCTTTTCCCCAGGCTTCCTTTATAATGCTCGGAACATTTTTGGTGAGTCGGAGACTTGAGTCATGTGTGTAAATCTTTCAGAGTCTATCGTGAAACAAATCTCGGTTTGTTCGTCAGTACACTTTTGGTGGAAGAACATGGCCCGAAGACCCTCAATCTCTAGTGAACTGGAAAGAACTGACGAGCATTGTGAGTTTCCAGATCCTTTTTGTAGTCAAGAGATCTCGGTTTGGAAGGCAAAGCGCGTCCCTTGGTCTCAGCCGTTTTGTCCAAATCAGCTCTCAAATAATCATATGAGATCCTCCCATCTTGCCTACCAAATTTCAGAATTTTAATCCGTTTTTACCCATCATGGCCTAAAAGATTTCAAATCTACTATTGTAAACTTGCAGGATTTCATCGGTGAAAATCCCCTTCAAAACCGTTTTGCATTCTTATACTCCGCTAAACTTTTAAACTGTGTGTAATATTTTTACTGCATAGGATTCTAGGATTGACTAGTTTCTACTGAATATATTTTAAATATAAGTTTAAAGTTCGATACATCTTTATCATGCTCTTGATCAACGTCTTTTTCTCCCAGACAGAGTTGTAAAGTTGTAGAAAAACGTTCTTAATCTTCTCTTTTGTCATTTTTACAATGTAGTATTTGAATAAAACTCTAAAATTAACACTATTTGTTAAATGTTATATTCATTATATTTTTGACCGTCTTCTATGTTATCTGGCGTTTGGTACAGTTTGTCCTACTTTGAACCTTGTACTATAAAACCCAAACAATCAAATTTCCAGAGGTAAATTATTCCATACCATGCATTTCTGATCCCGTTGAAAGGTTATTCTCGTTGGTAAATAAAGTAAATTTTTTGTGTGTGTATGGGGGGGGGGTCTTTTCACAGAATGTGTGGCCACATCAATATAGAGGTTTAATGTATAGTAACAAAGTTCAATTAAAATATAAATAACAGCCTGTTTCTGGAAGGTTGACCCCAGAGAAAACTAAATGGTTTAACCCTGTCTGTGGCTTTGACAAGATATCTCGTCCATCAAGATCTGATCCAATTCCACTAATGACATCGTCAAGATCTTGCCGTTTTCTTATGATGACGAGATCAAGATCTGATCATATGTGCATTCATGTGTGCTTCATGAAACATCTCGTCCATCAAGATCAGTTAAAGTTTTTTTATTGTCGAGATACCTCGAAAAAAGGAAAACCACTAGGCGTATTATAACTAAATTATAAGCATTTTCAAACAGTTCGTCGATCTGAACAATAAATCCTGTTTGAAAGTTGCGTGTTTCTGTTATTCGATATACCATTTCTGTTCGAATTAAACAATGCACTTAATTTCATATTTTAATAAATGTTTTTTAATAGTTGTATAAAAAGACGTCGTTGGAAAGAATATCACAGGAAAGTAGTATTCTGCAGGACATCGACGACTCCTAGATGAGTGCTATAAAAATGCAAATTAAGTTCAATTTAGTTTTCCATGAAAGTCTTCGATTTGTTTCTGTAATACATTTTTCCACTTTTTCTTTCAGGTGTAATTCAAAAGCGAGCAGCTTTCTATATTGCCAATGACACAAGTGAGTGCAAGTTTTATTTATTAAGTTTTATTATATATTTGCAAACAGAGAGCTCGAGAGAAGAGATGCCAATGGATGAAACCCAATTCTGATCCTTTTCCACAACCAGCTTTTTCCTTCTGTCTTTTCTGTTTCTTCTCCATGAAACCGAGCTAGAATATTGACATAGCCAGAAAGCAGAGGGTGAATCTCGTAGGAATTGTGTGAGGGGACTTTTAATTTACCATTGCATTCCAATAGGAAATAGTTTGTAGTTTGAATTTATCCATTATTTTTAAATGAACAGTTATGCTCCAGATTTGACAAGAAAAAACTGGTAGGTTGTGTCTAGGACACAAAATGTAGTTTTGACATGAATACTCGGGCCTGGTGTCGGATTGTGGAATGAATGAAACAGACGTAGAAACTATCGTTTAGTGTGAATATTCAACAATTCATTTACAGTTTGAACGATTCAAGTGAAGTTTGGCATTCATATTGAAGCATCACTTTATTTAAAACTTTACTTATTCACTTTTTTTAAGGGCTTACGAGTGTTTGTGTTTGCTTGGCGCCATTTAACCAGTTCTTACTCTATACAATCCAAAGTGACACTGATGACACAAAGTTCATTTTTTCTATCAATCTATGGAAAGCAAATCTATGGAAATTTTCAACGAATGGATGTGGTTAGTTCGCCATTATGTATGGTAAAAGCAACACTACACTACTCAGAAATCACGCTGCACTAAATGTATAATTGGTAGTAATGTAAGGTAATTTTAGCTAACGTCGTACTAGAGCAACACAACGGGCTATTGACCCGGTCCGGGATCAATCCCATACGAAAAAGATACGAGGACAACACCACGTAATTTTGAACCACTGTCAGATGACGATTATAATTGGTAGATTCCGATCTAATTAGCCCGCGTACAGCAGAGCAACAAATCATACCAGCTTCCAAATGGTAGGTTGTTAATTAACGTCGCTTTGGAGACACACAACGGGCTATTCTAAAAAAAAACATACCTATCGCGTTTTCACATTTATTCAAAAATCTACTGACTCAAAGTCAACTGCCTAATCTAGGGATTAACGCTATTTTATTTCTTACTTTTACGACAACGTACGTTATGTTATTTTTATGTTGAATTTTCATTGTGAATGGAAATTAGAGAATACAGTGTTAGTTACTAGCAATGCCTATTGGTCATGTCACTGCAGCCCATTATATTTGAGATAATATTAAACTGCATTTTATTTTTATGCATTAAAACCATGGACAGTGGTAGGGAACGCCTAACAGAACTGGCTCTTATTTACCCTGCCTCAACTCTCCAAGAGTCACGAGATTTACGAATAGTGTAGTGTTGCTCTTGCTGAACAACCCTCACTTAGTGACTAAATAACCACATTGTTCTAAAGAATTCAGTGATTCTTTCAACCTAGAGAAAGACTTCATTGGTACTTTGCTCAGAATCTAATCTTCTTTTGGCACGCTTCTATTGGTATTGACCCATTCTGTTTAAAATAATCATTTGCAAAGTTTCTATCGCTCATTTCCTAATAATAAAATTCTTTGGAAAATTCTATATCGTTCCTTTCATTCGGATGGAATCACCTGGAAAGATTATATTGCTCATTTCCTTAGAATAGAATACTTTGGCAAGATTCTATTGGTAAAGTAGGTCAGAACTGACTGGAAGTCATATTGAGTGGTTTAATGTTATGCGAAAAAAACAAAGTGTTTTCATCGTGTGTTTCGACCTACTCTAACACTTTTCTCGTCTTGTGTTGCAGTGTGTATCGTGGACGGAGACGTGTACCGGAACGGTGATCCAGTGCCAACGGACGACCAGTGCGAGCGGTGCACGTGCAGACCCCCTGGTTTCTCCTGCGTGCTCCGGGACTGCGACACGAAGCCCGGCTGCAAGGCGGTCCGGAAAGCTGGAGAGTGCTGTCCGGACTACGTCTGTGGTAAGCTCCTCTTCGCTTCATTTGGAAATGAACGGATTTCTTATTTTGTGAAGTGTCTTTTGTTTGTGTATTTTGAGCAGCAGCTGACTGGATTGGGTAGGTAGTTCATTAACGCCGCACTGGAGCAACACGACGGACTCTAGGTGATGGCCCGGGATCAATACCGAAGGAAAAGATCCAAGGTCTACGCCTCGTCATTTTGAACCACGGTCAGATGACAAGACAACACCTGAGATTACCACGGCAGTCTATTATCAAAGGACCGTTTTTTAAATGGCCCTGAAAAGATCCTCCGCTTTCTTTGATTTCTATTATTAACTGCAACACCTCGACTAAAATTCATTTTCTTTGAATAAAATTTCATCCGATGACGCTATAAATTCAATTGAAGCGCGAGGCTTTGAGATAAACAAACAATCGTACAATGTTGCCAAAAATGCGATAACAAATAACGTCTTTTTTGCGTGCCACGTAAGAGAATTATATATATAGATTTCCGAGATGCATAGCACGGATAACAGATAATTCTAAGCAGGCGAGTATATTTGTTACGAACAGTCTCAACTATCGTACCTTACATAATGACGGTGTGACGCATTATGTAAGGTACTATGCATTCTTTATTATTTCATTCGCATAATGTAAGGTACTATGCTGAACAAGTTAAGGAAATTAGCATTCCAATGCTTTATCAAATTCACCTTCTGAGCGTCAGCTCAGGTGTTGGCCTCGTCATCTGACCTTGTGGTTTAAAATGACATGGTGTTGACCTCGATTCCTTTCTTTCGAGATTGATCTCCCGTCGCCTATACTCCGCTTTGCGTTGCTCCAGTGCCATGTTAATTAACTACCTACCAATTTTCTGAACATCGTGAGATTACCAGATTTACACCACATATGACTAATAACCACATCTATTGGATGTACAACTATACATGATTCTTACGACCTTTAGAAAAATTATATTGCCTTTCCTTGGAATAGAGGCACCGCCATGACTCAGTGTATTTCTCCATTGCACTAGCATCACGTGAGTTGTTGGTGGTGCAAGTTGGATTCCTTTCTGGATGTAGCTCTTGTGTCAGTGTAACTTTCACTGTGTGTATTCGTCCATCACTTAACGCTTTCTGTCTTGTGTTTGGTGTACTTTCCAAATATTACCTTTGTGCCATAAAGACTCAATGCAACCAATCTTTGGGAATAAAAAAATTTGGAAAGATTATATTGCTTAAATCTTTAGAACAAAATCCTTTGCAAAGATTTTATTGCTCGTTCCCTCTAATTAGAATTCTCTATGGAAATTCTATTGCACATTTCCTCGCAACAGAATACAGTGAAAGGACTTCGTTGATCATTTCCTTAGAATAGAATCCACTGAAAAGATTCTATTAAACATTTCCACGGAATAGAACACTTTGGAAGGATTCCTTTATTTCTTCCTTAGAAAAGAATCCAATGGAAAGATTTTACTACTAAGATGCTTAGAATATGACCTTTGGAAAGATTCTGTTGCTCCTTACCTTGGAGATTCTGTTAACCAAGAAGGTCAGAATGGGTTGGAAGTTATGTAGAAAGACTTCAGGTTGCAAGGTGGAATTATGCGTGGGAACCTCTATGATGGTTACAAATCAAATATTTCAATAAACATTTCTGGAATTATTTTCTCTTATATTTTAAATGTGTTCTTCCGATTTATTTATTCTTTTAATCTGATATACCCTTCTTGACCAAATGGAACAGCGGGCATTCTTAATTTAATGTTCGAAAAGAATTTTTTTTTATACCGTCCTTGAGTTTTTTATGTTTATGTCAAACAATCGTTTGACTGGCCCCGTCTGCAGTGATAATTACGTCTTAGCAATACTTTCAAGATTTTTTGCCTCAGATATTGCTCTCTCCAGACAAACGTTTTACCTAAATGGTTGGATTTTTAAATTTTTGTTTGATCGTTTGTGTCTGGAATTTTTCCGGTGTTTAACGAGGTATGAAAGTAGTGTTTTATTTTATACTTTTCCTCTTTTCGCTGCTCCATCATTACAGTGGGAGGGATCATTTGAAATTATAGAGTGGAGTAGACTTTTTTTACTGAATTCGCCATTTGTGTGGATACCTACATTAAAAAAAAAATTTCATCTTTTTTGGAAGGATTTCTACAGCTAGTTTAAGAAACACCAAGGGGTTAAAGGCACATATCGTTCTGCACCTAAAGTTGTTCTGTTCTATTTTTTTAAGGCCCATGCCACCAGAGGTAGAGCCTCACATTTTGGGGACAAATAATACCGTACCAAATTTACGTACTATTTAGAAATTAAATCTTTTAAATAGTGCCCCATTTTAATTTTTCTAAATCAGTTACCATTCACAATTCCAACTATTGATTTTAATTTATATGATCTTTGAAATAAACACTCATCTCTACTATTGTAAAAGGAAGTGTTTGTCCAGTTGTACGTAGTTTTCTGACGAATTTGTGCAGTTACAATAATGAGATTTGGCACACAGATAGTCCGAATGTTTTGCAATTTTTGTGCGAAACCAGAATTTTAGAATTTAATCTAAAACAATTAATGGAAATTTAATTATCATTGTTTTCCTTAGAAGGGCAACAGCATCAAATTCTAAATTTATTTTTTCCGTTTCATTTTCCGAACAACTATTTCAGCCGACGAAAAAAAGGAATAAAGTTTCCACTGGATTATTTTTTCTATCTCCTAGGTCGTTAAAGATAGAGTAAAAAACGGATTTGAAATCTGCGGAAAATTTCACATTAGATCGATACCTAAAATTATGATTTTCTTTAAATAAATCATTTTTAAAGTGTAACTTTTACATTTTTTTTCCCGTGCGGATTTGGCCTACGCTGTGGAGAAATCAAAGGATTCCATTACTTGCGCTCAAACAATTCCAGCGAAGAAAAGCAAAACAAATAAAAAAAAAAGTTTTGACGGCCATTGTTTAGTTCTTTTATGTAAAATCGGAGTCGTTTAAGATAGATTAAAAATTTCAACAGTTTTTAAATCTGCGGAAAATTTTACACTAGACAGATATTTTATACGTTTGATTTTCTTGTAATAAATAATTTATCAATTAAATATTCAATTTTCGCACGAGATTGTGACGTCACGCCGATTGGATCTCTTCGCAATTCGTATTTGGCTACATTTGACAGCGCCGTGATGGCTGTTATCCAATAGGCTACGAATTCCCATTAGCAAAGCAAATATGAATTGGTAGCAATCACCGGTGTTTAGCGAGCAGAAGTCCCACCTGATCCCACCTAAAAGCACTGTCACGTGCTGGTCACGCAGTGGCTAGTCTTTAATATAATTTCGAATCACACTAAACCCTCCAGGTAGTTTCGATGAGAGATATCTCGTCCATCAAGATCTAACTCAATTTGCTATTGACGAGATAGCTCGTGATCAAGATATTACTGATTTTTATTATTATCACGAGATTAGTGAGTAACTAATGACGAGAGGTATGTAGTTAATTAACGTCGCAGTAGAGCAACACAACGGGCAATTGGCGACGGTCTGGGATTCATCCCGAACGGAAATAACCACACACAACACCACGTAATTTTGAATAATTTTTCCAAAGGTTTCGATTCGAAAGAAAGGACCAATAGAATATTTTTTTGATGGTTGAAAGAATGCATGGATTCTTTAGAAGAAAGACTTGGTAATATTTAGTCATTAAGTGTGTAGTGGAGTAAAAACAGCACAACTCCACTCGAAAATCTCAGGACGCTCAGAGGGTTAAAGGAATGTCTGGAGGGCACTTAGGACACACCAGAGCCGTTAGTGTTGTTTAGTCTAGACTGGGAATTCCGCAGCAGCAGCAGACAAATCTTTTTACAATCGATACGCCTGCATTGGTGTCAAGGGAGCTTAAAGTAATTTCACTACTATAATGATTTGCATTTTCCTTTCATTTGTTTTATCCTACAAAGCCAAACCGATCTAACTTAATATTGATCCCAAAGTCGTGTCCAAGATGAAATGCTTCAGTTCGAGGTTCTCTGAAAGTTTTTCAGCAATCTCGAAAAATGGATTAAATTTTCGAGCACCGTTGTTTAGCCAGGGGGACTCTGGAGGACTAAGACTCTCGAAAAAGTATCGTTTTATGCATCTTTCAAATAAATTATCGAAAGCGCATAGGGAATACCTTTGTGACGTATTACTAAAAAAGAACAGTTATTTGATTTATTAGCGTAAATAATATGTTATTGATCCTTCGACCGCCTTGATATTTCTAAGCTGTGTTCCTTTTGTACGCCACAGTACACTTAATAACTAAATAACCGCATATTTTAAAGATTCTTTCCACCTTTAAAGATTCTATTGGTCCTTTCCGTACAATAGAATCTTTTTGGAAACAATTCGATTGGTCCTTTCCTTAGATAAAAATAATCTGGAACGATTCTGTCTTAATTGCTTCTTTCTTAAGAAAGGAATCATTTGAAAAGGTCCTATTGCTTCTTTCTTTAGATAAAATCCTTTGGAAACAATCCATTGGGCCTTTCCATGGAAAAGAAGAACCGCGGTAGCCCAGTTGAAAGAACATCGGATTAGCATTCAGAGGGTCGAGAGTTCGAAACTCGATCCGGTCAAAAAAAAATGTATTGTTTTATATTTATTGTTTTCTTTGCATCTGAGCACGTGATATCTTTTACTTGTCTGTAAGGTATTTGTTCTATGAAATGAAATGGGTCGTTATAAAATGGCGGATGAGATATCACTTGGAGGGTTAATTATATTTATTGTTTTAATCAGACATAGAATTTGATGCATTTTACTGAATCCGTCGGATATTTGTTCCCTGCAATCTCGTTGATCTCAAAGACTAGCGTCTGAAACCTTTGTGCCCTTCTCTCTCCCTCAGGATGCGTCCACAACAACCGGGTCTACGAAGACGGGGAACTCATCAAGGACCTTCAGAACGCCTGCTACACCTGTCGATGCCACGGAAGTTCCATTTCGTGCACGTTCGCCGAATGCCTCTTCAGAGGAGACTGCCAGCCAGAATACGTCCCCGGAGAGTGCTGCCCCCGATACGACCACTGTCCGCCCCTCAGTAAGTCTCGCTCTTCATGAATATCGACATTTCCCTTTCACAGTGTTTCCCTTCCAGATGGATCGCCTTCGAGACCGTCGACAGTACTCCAGTGCGACACAAATTCAACGACCTACCTACCGATTCGGATTGGGTTCGCTGTAACCCACGGGAAAGAGCAACGGATTAGCGACTGGAAACCAAGTTCGAAACTAGCTCCAGCCGCCTCTGCACCATACGTTTACAAACATCCATGCACTGACCCGAACCAGGAACCTTCCGATCGAACACCTTAACCACCAGGTTCCCCGGTGTTCTATGGGCCGAGTGGCCCAGTTGAAAGAGCAATGCATTAGGCTACGAGTTCGAATCAGCCAAATACCATCGTGTACACGTGGGCTGGTGTACGTTAAATCTGTCGTGACCTCATATGTCCTCACGTTTGGCGTGGTGTAGAAGTTTGGAGAGTTGGGTGCCAATCAGGTTTCGTTTCTTTTGATCTGACCGTGGTATAGAATGACGATACGTTGTGTCCTGGGATCTTTCTATTCGCGATGGATCCCGGACTGTCGCCAATAGCTCGTTGTGTTGCTCCAGTGTGACTTTAATTAACTACCTGTCTTCCTTGGGGGAAAAAAATGTCTCTTTATGAATTGACCGCGTCTTTTACAGTTGCAAAATGAAAACTTAGGAAATGAACACAATGAACTTAACCCTCCCGATGGTTGCCTCAACGAAATATTTCGTCTTTAACAAAATTTAACACGTGTTGATGGACCATGTCATTAGAAAGACCATCTGATCTTGAACTCTTGGTCAAAAATCGACATTATCTTGTGGACGAAATATTACCGTCCACAGCAAAATTGGTCAGATATTGATGGACGTCGTCTGGAGGGTTAAAATTCAAGTCTGTATTCGCTAAACAACGAACTCTTACGAATTGATATGGACTAAGATCTCTAGAAAAATGTTCGGCTCATCATTGTTCAGTCGGATCGCAATTGCCAGAACTTTGAAAACAAATTGCTCTTCTTTCTTATCGCAATGTAAAAAATTGCACTCAAAAAGTCATCGCATTAAAAAAAAAAGGTTTGGGGCCTATGCCATATGGGTCCTTAGAAATGTCTTTAGACATCTTTAAGTATCCAATGCAATTTAGGATGTGCAATGCTGGTAAGTCAGGATGTGCGAGACACTTTGTACAGGTGGGAGAGGATTTCTGGTCCCAAGATAATGTCATTTTTTCAAATGGGCAGATAGTTACCTGGCAAGCACAGAGAAAGTTTTCCTGAGCAAAGTGAAGTTGTGTTGGTGTTTTACCGAGGTACCCGTGATGAAAGGTTATTGGAGATTGCCTGAGCAATTTCTTTTCAAGTACTGACAGGTGGTCGTCCTCCATGGTATGGGTAGAGCGCGTCTGCTACGGATTGTAATATGTAGCAATCCTACTTAGCCACCCGCTCACTTGCCTCTGCTAGCCGGGTAAAGCAGCCATCACGTACGACGTACTTCACCTGTGCTACCCGTTTCACCAAATGTATGATTTTCTCTTTTTCGCACCCCCTTTTAACGAAACAACGCTACCTCAACGATCCCTCCTCCATTGCGTAAAATAAAGCCCGATAACACCCTTAGACGCATCAAAAGTATGTTCTTTTTGGACATGTCCACCATCATGTGAGGATTGTAATAGTTCCTCAATTGTGCAAAGATTATTCACGTTTTGTCCATAAGTGTGTTTCAAGTGATGTACTGTGGGAAGTTATTATAAGGGACCCCGTTCTTTCTTTGACCAACCCGTTCACATAGAGAGTGACTCCTCATCGGGGGTAAATGTACTGTACTTTTATTTCAAGATAGGGATACCATACATTGCTATGTACATCCGATATATACAGCTCTCGCCTTCGTATAACTGCCAAGGACCCTCACCACATCCATTCTCCTCCGTGTCCCCCTGTGGAATCTTTCCTTTTCATCCGTCCAGTTCCTCTCACCAGGGTGATTGTCCAAGGACACCCCCGCCGAAGTCCCTCGGGAATTCAAGTCCCTTACTGCCAGCATTCCTCAGTGTCTTGACCGGACCGGAGATCCTAACAGACCCGTTATCAATCTACCGCTGGGACCCGTTATCTAAAAGTGGGCCCGTTATTGGGGCCCAGAGGAGGTCTGCTTAAGAAAAAAATATACGGACCACACAAGACTGCGCAGATCGAACGGAGAGAATTACGGGTTGAAAAATACGCACGTTCTCAATATTGGATAAAGTACCTCCCAAATTAAAACTACCTTTTTTTGCTTTTTCCACAGCTGGTAAAAAGCTCGTCATCTGACCGGGGTTCCAAACGACGTTGTCCTCGGACCTTTCTCTTTGGGATCAATCCCGGACCGTCGCCAGTAGCTCGCTGTGTTGCTCCTGTGCGATGTTGATGAACTACCTACCCACAGATAGAGACACAGACAGGGCATCAACATGACTTAAATAGAATACTAGTACAAAATTTAATGAAAAATGTTCAAATTGCTAAGAGGATAATATAAAATGATATGAATACTTTGACAGGTAGATTAATATGGAATAAACAACTAGGCCAGAAGAGATATTGCGTGGCATTTTTGTCTATCCCGATGGTAACTGTCTTGGTATAACCCTCACGAACCATCTGAGGAACAAGTCTAAAATAATAGTTCAATATCACAAGTAAGAAAACCACTTAGGATCGGAAAGTTTAATTAATCTCCATAACCGCTAAAATCCGGTATTTCGTTATCGGTTACTAAACCTTAATCATGGGATATGGAGAAAGCGTCTTGAAACCATCGTGCTCTTTGGCAATGAAAACGTTTAGGTTTGGTTTGGCAATAAGTGTTAGGCTTATGACGTGTTAATTATCATAGCGAAGATGCCGACAGTTTTAATCAACTTCCAATCACTTCAATAAAAATTCATCAAAAAATAAGTAAACATAATTAAACTCTGACAAGCTACCGGCATAGCATCTTTTCTCAAAATAAAAAGGCTCAACAATTTATTTTAATATCTCAATCTTTCTTGATTACTATATTCTAAACATATTTTATTTCTACAGCCAGCACGACTGGAAAAAAAAATAACTGAATTTTATCCATTGTAGAGCCAAGTGATTTATTTTAATACGTAGACTAATGCTAACACACTACAGGTTCTTTAATTCTTGTAGAGCTGTGTGCTCTGCCGTTGGATCCACTAACAACACTCAAATACATTGAAGACCAAATCTAGTTACTTTTGTTGTTTGTGTATCTAAATGCGAACAACGAAAGACGAAACTATAAGTCAGAGCTCTCTTTATACGTATTCCACAAACATGGCTTGAACAACATCAGAACTTTTCGAGTTTGAATTGGTCCCATTAGATAACTCCTAGACCTATACGGTAAATAGTTAATTGACGTCGTACTAGAGCAACATAAAGGGCTATTGAAGACGGTCCGGGATCAATCCCCAAGGGAAAGATGCAAAGACAACACCACATAGCCATGGTCAGATGACGAGGTAACACGAGCTGGCACTGAACTCTCCAAACTTCCACACAACACCATCCTAGACCTATAAATAATTACTTTAAAAGTCTGTTTTTCATGTACTAGATTAAATGATAAATTCGAAACATTAAAAACTGAGCTTTTGTTGTTAAAAAATACTCCAAACATCGGAAAAGGAGGGAAAGTAGTTTAGTTAAATTAACGTAACACTGGAGCAACACGACTGGCTATTGGCGACGGTCCAGGATCCATCCAGAAAGAAAAGATCTGAGGACAACACCACTTCATTTTGAATCGAAGGACGAAATCACGCTTGCACGCCACTCTTCTCCAAACTTCCACGCCACCATTTGAGGCCAAGACAGATTTAACGTTCATACGACGGTTTTGGGTTGGTCCTTGTTCGAACCTAATACGCTAATCTTCCTTCTATCGTGGTCCTAACGTAAAAAAGAAAAAATGAACTATTTTGATTCAGCTGTTTATTCGCATTTATATTTTAAAGCATAGAGGTCTTGTACTATTGTATTTTTCATTTAATTTTTCTCCCCAAAGGCACGACCTCGGCTCCCACCCGACCCCCTACTCAGCGACCCATAGTCCAACAGGAAGAAATAAATTTCGTCAACCTGACAACTGCACACGTGGAGAGGTTCACCACCCCTGGCACTACTGTGACAGTGAAAGATATTCAGACCGCCAGTCCGAGCTACGTGACTACTCTCTCGATGGAAACAAGCACAGAGCCGTGGGTCACCGTGCACTTCACGCTCTCGGAAGGGAAGATATCAAGTATCTCAGACTTCGACATCACCACCTTGACCACCATATTGCCTGTGCAGACTACAACTTACACCGAAACGACGCGATATGCGGTTTCGGATGGACACACCGGAGGTCTGACTACTGTCGCGACTGGTTTGGACGCTACGACCGCAGAGTATTCCTGGCAAACATCCACAGTCTCCTCGGTGGCCACTGAAAAGGTGCCGACGGTCGGTAGTTTTGATTCTTCTGAAGCAACAAACGAGGGATCGGAATCTTCAGATCCAGATGCGTCTGGAGTTTTCATAGCTCACGATAATGGAACGACAGAAGGAGATATACAGTCTACTGAACAACCAGATGCTTCGACAGAGACTTCAGACTCCACTGGTCTGCATTCGACAACTGAATTTTCCACTGAAACACCCGATTTCAGTAGCTTCCATTCATCAACTGAATTAACCGCGGAAACTTCGGATGTTGCTGGTTCGCATCCAACAACCGAATCGTCCACGCATACTTCCGATGGTGCCGATTTACATGCAATAACCGATTCGTCCATTGAGAGTTCTCAATCAACCGGTACACATTCAACAAGTGAAGCGACCACAGAAAGCATTGATTTGCATGTAGGTGAATCAGCCACTGAAACTCTTAACGTTATTGATTTACAATCAACGACTGAGTCATCGACCGAAACTTCAGATATTACCGATTTGCATTCAACAACCGAATCTGCCACTGAAACTCTAGACTTCAACGGTTCTCATTCAACAACCGAATCGACCCCAGAAACTTCAGATGCTACCAGTTTACACTCATCAACTGAATTCCTCGTTCATACGGATGTTTTGTCAACTAGACCAGGTTTCTCAACCGTCATTCCCGACAATGTCGTCTGGCAATCTTCAACTGAGGTTCCAGAAGAGGAAGTGTCTACGGAAAACATTGATAAATTCCCCGAAGTATCCCCTACAATTATCGAATCGCACTATTCCACTGAGATCTCCGATGTAGAAACTTTGTCTACAGATAAGGTCGATGACATATCTGAGAGTGATTTTACAATTGGATCTTCATTAGCGCCAGAAATCATTCACGAACAAACACTTTCCTCAGTCTCAACGGAAAAAGAGGGATTTACTTATGATCATTCACTTGAAGCTGCAGTCATAACTGAATCACATACATCAACAGAAGTGACCGAAAAAGAACATCCATCGACGGAAGAATCGAGTGAAATTTCTGGAGAATCGGATTCTCATAATACCACACCTGATTCATCAAGTGAGACTTCAAACATGATAGAAACACTGTCTACAGACCACTCAGTTGAATCATCAGAAACAACTGATTTAAACACCGATGAATCCGATGCAGAAGAAACTCTATTTCCTGCGCAGATCACACCTCAATCTGACTTACTCCATACATCAAGCGTATCAGTAGATACTGAAGACATGAGACTCACCGAACATCTCACTGACTCTCCTGCATTTGTAGACTACTCCCAATCATATGCACCAAATGATACAAACGACACGGAAATTGCTGAATCTACTGAGTCGAATGATAAAGGTTTTGAAAGTACACGTGACGCTGAAACTCAATCGTCGACTGAGATTCCTTCAGAAATCCTCTCTACGGAGGCTTCGAACGAAATATCTGCGTCATCAACCACATTTGAATCACATTCATTTACTGAATCTTCAGATGACCATGTACATGTGCATACAGACCATTCTCATGTAGATGGAACAGTCACAGACTATTCCACGACTGAAGATAATTTGATTCATTTCGTGTCAAGTTCTGAATCGGATTCGTCTGAAATTCTTCCTTCCGAGATCACACCACATTCTGAGAACACTTTCAGTGAATATTCTACTAAAAGACCCGAAAACACAACGGAAATTCCTCTGACGTCAGAAAGCGAGAAAGTAACCACCGAAAAACTATCCATCTTGAGTGAGGATCTCGACACGTCAGATACAGACATTCCAGATGATGTCTTCACAGGAGGAAATTACACAGTTTCGATGACAACTCTTCGACCTTCTTCTGAGGTAACTGGTGAAGACACAATCCTAACCGAAAACGGCGATAGCTTGTTAGTTGGATCACAAGATGGTGATGTTACGTCTATTACTCAAACGTCCTCGGAAGCATCGAGCACGTGGGAAAACTCTCTGGATAGCGAGACAACGCCATTTGTAAACGACACTGAGGAATTGGGAATTGTAGAAAGTGTCGAAAGTTTCCAAACAGAGAACCAGTTCGTTCACATGTCGCCCATACCGGGAGAAGGCACTTTTATATCAGCCAGTGACGTTTTTGATCCTACAATTGTGGATCATCAAGAATTTCCCCATCGCCCAATATTTGAAGAAACTTCAACGTTCCACGATGATTCAGACATTGACAACGAAGATCTTAACGCATCTTCTATCATATATGATCTCTCTACATTGATTCATGATACAAAAGCTCACGAAACGATAACCGAAAGCGAATCATCCCGCACAGATGAAGTCAGCCAGAATGTTTCACTTACAGCTGAAACTAGTTCGCATTCAAATTTCGATAGCGTCTCCACCTCTCCGTTTCAAACTGAATTAACATCGACAGGGAACACATTTGTTGTTGGACAGGGTTATACGAGTACAGAAGACGCGTCAAAACTCTTAACTTCAGAGAGTACGGAACGTACAGAGATTCCATCTGTGGGTGAATCTAACAACACGGAACACGCCGATGGAATTCCAGAGATTCTCCATGCATCAACCCCTTCAATATCAGAAAATGAAACAAAACATTCAATCGATGGAAATTTGTATTCAAATGCCAATGAATCAACACTTTTAGAACACTCATCAATTGGTTATGATTCATTAGAACAAGGATATACCAATGAAGGACTTGGAACAACATCGCTCGAGGAATCGAATGCCGATGCAGTATACCCCACGAAAGTGGACGGTTTGTCATTTGAGAACATCACATCAGACGAAACTGAAAATATTCAAGAAGCTGAGACTTTGTTAGCTTCCGAAGTTGGAGTGTTAACTTCAGATCACGACCCTTACGAAAATAGCTTTCATGTGGAATCGCCCGAAAGTGGCGAAATTTCAGCAGTCACAACTCTCGTAGATGTAAATATCAGCAGCAAAGTTGAAGCCGGACTTGATGATCTATCAAGCTCCGGTAATGTTTCTTTAGATGAAATTTTCAGTGAAAGTTTAGAAAATGAAGACCTAGTTAATAACCAGTCAATTGCAAACTTAACTAGCAGTAATGATGATGTCGATAATCTTTACGTTACGAACCCAAACGAAGCCGACTATGAAACTGATAAGTATGGAAACCACAAGGAATCACAGTTTCCAGATTCCGAAGATAGCCAAGAAGGTTCTCTTCCGCATAATGAAACTATCGATAACCTTTCTCATGTTCCTACATTTATTGATAACGATGAAAATCAAACAATATCAAATCCAGTAGAAATAGCAGTTTTTGAGAATACTTCCTTACTATCAACCGATGAAGTCAAGAATGAAGAATTTGAAGTTGTGTCTCCCACTGAAGAAGAAAATGAACCAAACCAGATGCTGACCACAGGCCATGGTATACACTTATCAAACGAAGGGAGTAAATTAGACTTCGAGAATAATGAAATAGATTATTCCCAAACAGAGTCTGAATCACGCGTCACAAATTCCCCTCCTGTTAATGTAGATTATAATGTTCTAGATACAGAGGAAGATGTATCGCACCATGTGTTCGTCAGCAATGAATCTACAACTCATTCTGAAAGTCTGGAAGATTCAGATGTTGGTTCTCGAAATGTATCTGACTTAGTACAAGCAGAAAACAATTCTGAGTTGATCAACTCTCATATTTACACTTCAACTGAGAAACGTACGGATTTTGGTACCACGTTGGGACTGAATAACAATGGTACAGACTCTGAAATTAACTCAGACTTAACAGAAGAAACGTCAAGCGTAGAGTCATTTGTAGGGGAGGGTGCTATTAGTGAGCAAACTTTCAATCCTCAAAATTCTGATGACAACACGGAGTCGTTGACTCATGATTCACATCTTCCAGAAATTAATTCAGAAGCTATAATCCCAGATATAATCGGTGTTATAACAGACGATGGTGTCGTATCACACACAGAAACGGACGACACATTAAGCCCTTTTACTGAATCTGAAAACATTCACATTGAGACTCTAGTACCAGAGAGTTTTAAAACTCAGCATGACATCCCTTTCAAGAACATGGCCGACTTTGAGTCAGGAGAAGGAAGCTTGGGGGCAACCCCCACACCATCCGAATTCCTAAAAGACGAATCTGCTACAACAGAAGGCGCTTCCAGCAGTGTTGATAGCAGCGAGTCTGAAACCGAGAGCTCCGAAATGACACCGAATCGCGAAGATAGCGATTTGGAGGAGCCCCACGGTGATTCATTGGAAACTCATTTTATCCCCGAACACATTTTCGAAGAAATCACCGTCAATGAAAGCGATGGCCCCTTGATTTATGATTCCGAACAGATTTCCAAAGACACCGCCGTCAATGAAAGCGACGGCCCATTGGTTTATGATCCCGAACCGATTTCCGAAGAAACAGCCGTCAATGAAAGCGATGACCCCTTGCTTTATGATTCCGAACCGATTTCCGAAGAAATCACCGTCATTGAAAGCGATGGCCCCTTGGTATATGATTCCGAACCGATTTCCGAAGAAACCGCCGTCAATGAAAGCGATAGCCCCTTGGTTTATGATCCCGAACCGATTTCCGAAGAAATCGTCGTCAATGAAAGCGATGGACCCTTGGTATATGATCCCGAACCGATTTCCGAAGAAACCGCCGTCAATGAAAGCGATAGCCCCTTGGTTTATGATCCCGAACCGATTTCCGAAGAAATCGTCGTCAATGAAAGCGATGGACCCTTGGTATATGATCCCGAACCGATTTCCGAAGAAACCGCCGTCAATGAAAGCGATGGCCCCTTGGTTTATGATCCCGAACCGATTTCCGAAGAAACCGCCGTCAATGAAAGCGATGGCCCTTTGGCTTATGATCCCGAACCGATTTCCGAAGAAACCGCCGTCAATGAAAGCGATGGCCCCTTGGTTTATGATCCCGAACCGATTTCCGAAGAAACCGCCGTCAATGAAAGCGATGGCCCTTTGGCTTATGATCCCGAACCGATTTCCGAAGAAACCGCCGTCAATGAATTCGATGGCCCCTCGCTTTATGATTCCGAACCTATTTCCGAAGAAACAGGTGCGTCTGCTTTGGATGTGGAGCATCCACAAGCTGTAGCCAGCGGCGAAACTGAGGAGACCGCTATTCCGAACTCGAGTCCCTCCGACATGATTACTACTTCCCTTAGTGAAAAGGGAACTTCTACTTTGATCCATTCCGAGTCGGATCACCATCGAGAGCAAAACCAAGAAGTCTCCACTGAGCAAGAGACTGTAACTGACGAGCCAAGCAAAATGAAGGTACAGGTCTTATTCGGACAGCACGATCACTTCACACCATCCGAGGAAACATCAGGGAAATCTGTTCCCGAATCTCCAGAGAACGGTGGTCGACCCTCTGATGAAGGAATCGCTACGGTCGACGAAAACAATTTTGGAGTCGCCATGCACGAATATGATGAGAACACGAGTCCTTCAGTCAGCCCCGACAGTCCACTCCTTTTATCTGTTGAAACTGTACGTGATGGCAGCGCAACGTTCGACGATTCCGAACTGGACATTGACCACAAAGAACAAGATGGTGAGGAAAGCGACAACCATAGACCGACATCAGATTTAGATACATTGGAGATTGTGAGAAATGACTCAAGTTTTAACAACCTTGCGACACTCAACAACGAAAAAGCTTCCTCTACTGATGTAGGTACAACCGAATCCTCGGCATTTGAGAGTGACCGTCAAGAGCATGAATTTTCCCAGACTGATGGTCACCCAAACAAGACCTCGTTTGAAGAATCATCTGAAATAACTCCATCACACGATGAATTCAGTGTATTCGGGTACCTGGGAAATCTTTTTAATGAAATTACCACATTATCTTCAGTGTCAAATCCTGATAGTGAAATCACTCCTATTTTCATCGAAACAGCATCGAATCACAGTGAGGTAGAACCATCAGAAAACGTTGACGAGTATTCCGAACCGTCTTCTAGCGAACTTGACACTGAAATCAGCAGCTTGGGTCCAGAAAGCATAGAGCAGACGAAGGATTCCAAGCAAAATCATTCACTTGAAAGTTATGGTTATGCATATCTCGGTGGAGGTTTCTTGACAGGAAACAGCAAATACTCAAGCCATCAGTTAAATAATTCACGTTCAGATTTATCAGAAGGTTTAGATGTTAAAAGTACCACTTTAGAGAAGGACTTAATTATAAACACACAAAACTCAGATGTTGGTTTACAAACGATAGATACCAATCAATATCAAGCAACTGAAATTGAAGTTCTAGATGCAGAATCTTCAGATCACCCCCTGATCGAATCGGACAACAGCACGAATCATTCGCAAGGAGATGGTGACCATATTTATTCTTATCTATCGAATTTATTCTCTACCTCATCAAACTCAAACCTAACCACCGAAGAAGCAAAGAATCCTGAACACCTTGAAATCTCTCCTGAAAACGGAGAAAGCATCAAAAATGGACCTGAAAAAGGCGGGGATTGGTTCGAACCAACTTTAGCCGTTCCGCTTCCAGATAAAGCTTCCGATTTCAACGTCTCGACCACTGTGAGTGACAGTCAAAATGGTAGTGCAAGTCCACTGTCGAATTCAGAACAGAAGGAAGGTCCCGAGAAAGGCGGAGAAGTATTTGAGCCTACTTTACCAAACGTATTCCCTTTGGGAAGTGAAGAGGGAAAAAGCGAGTCAGCCTCGAGTATTGAAATCGTTACACAACCCCCCTCAATCCTCACTGCCTCAACTGTTTCGACGTCCATTCATTTCGGCTCCGAAACAGGCGACGAATCGATTGTTGATGCTTCAGACTCCCATGCCCTTCTTGAAGACAGTATCCAGTGGGGAAATCAAGACACTGAAACAGTGCATAAGACCGAATATGCTGCGGGGGAAACCATCCTGGCCACAGAGTCTCGACCCTACCCAATACTCGTTCAAGTTTCAAGCCTATCTGCCAGTGCCAGTGATATCGAAACGCGCACTGATTTAAAAGAAGGTGCCAGCACAATAAACACTGTTGACGAGACAATCGACCACAATCTGAACGTGGACAAGTCGTCCTCCCATTTAGAAGGAACCATTGACCTCGACCTGGTCTCTGACAAGTCATCCTCCAATTTAGAAGGAACCATTGACCACGATGTGGTATCTGGCAAGTCATCCTCCAATTTAGAAGGAACCATTGACCACGACCTGGTCTCTGACAAATCGATCTCCAATTCAGAAGGAACCATTGACCACGACCTGGCCTCTGACAATTCGACCTTCGGATTAGAAGGAAGTACCAGCACACAAAGTAAGGGTAACGAAACCACCGAGACCGTTAATCGAGGCCTGGATTCGGACAAAAGTCTCCGCGACTTGGACGAACGGCGGCTTAAGCATCTGCAACCTTACTCACTTATCGATGTGATATCCAGCGTCTTCAAGGCACCCGGTTACGACTCCGAGGTCCATTCCCGCTTCCTGAAGGAGCAGGCACATATCAAGGACAAGAAAACGAAGCCTCACCAAGTCGTTAAGCGTCACGAACCGTCCACGGTTAGCTTGGTGTATGGGTACCAAATCAAAGATGCCTATCCGCCAAGGGGGGAAACCATCCTCGTAGGAGGATCCTTGGTAGGTCCCGCACATGAAGAAGGATCTGTGGCAGATCCCGCCCACGAAGAAGGATCTGTGGCAGATCCCGCCCATGAAGGAGAAGTTTCTGTGCCAGTATCAGCCCGTATAACGTCCCCTCTCATCATTGTAGGCGGCAAGAACAATAGCAAAGGCAAAGTGCTCGGGAAACGTCCCATCACCAGCGGCACGATCAAAGAAGCCCCTCCTCCGTACTACACCTCACCTCCTTTCCAGCCATCCCAAACGTCTGAAGCCAAACTCGAACAGTAACTCTAGTGGACATGAGTTCCTCACAGTTTGAATGTTCAAGTTCAAGGCGTAATGTTCCCGGTGTGAAAGTGTCTTGCATGCCACTGTAAAGACAACAAGCCTAGACTCAAATACGGCAGTGTGTTATTGTGTGCCTTAACTCGCAATTGTTTTCAAGATAAGAACTTCCACGAACGTTGTGTCATTCTCACCAACAAACTTTATCATTGCGCTTTCGCGTATTCTTTTTTTTTTTTTAAATCATGCCATACCAGTGACGACGTCCACGATCAAACTGTTCCGTGTGGGCGTTATTGGACCGACAAAATGGATTTAGGTCATTATTCAATTTATTTCATCCACGTTGCTATGTGTGTTTCTTTCGTACATTGATGTGGAACGCTGTGAATAATTTGGAATCAACAAAAGGTTAGTTCCATGTTTCGGATGACTATTTCAATACAATTGGTATTTTAAAGGGTTTCGAGTTGGCTCATTTGATTCTAAGTCTGCATTACAGTTGGAACCCTTGTGACTTTCTGTGGGGAGTGATAAAAATTCCTAAACTAAAATGCTTCTTAGTTGGCATGCATATTCAATAGAAAGTACTCTTTCTTTTTGACTGTTTTCTTCAAATGCGTATACTCTTCAGTTCTTTCATTTACAATATTATTATGAGAATAGACCCTTTTTATTTGATGTACTTCAAAATCTTTTCAGTTCTTTTAACCATCTATATAAATATGACTAAACATTATGGAGATACCGTATAAGCAATGATGGTATTGTATACCTCATATTAATTATGTTCCGTTATGTTTGTGTAATTAACTTTATCCGTCAGAAAATCTTATAACCAGGGACGTATTCAGAGGCGTGCTTGAGGGGCCCCCAGATGTTATTGATGTTGCAAATTAAACGCTGAAGTTAATTGATTAGAGTTTTATTAAACCCGTAAGTACGAAAGTTGTGGACAAGTCTGAAAATAGTCTAATGTATTTACAAACGAAATGCTTACTTACTACATAAAAAGCTGCTAAAAATTTACTAGAGTAAGCAGAGTCCATCTTTGTGCTGTGGAAATGACAAGACGATCTCTTGGACAATAACACGAAAGTCTACTGAAGTAGACCAGTGACCAGGCATGCACACATAGGAAAAATCAATGTGTCTCCTAAAAATATTTTAAGTGTTCAAAAATAATCAAAACTACTCACTGTGACTAATTTAACTCGGTACAACTGCAGTCTACGTTTATAGCGGTGGCAACGGCCTTCACGATTTTTTTTTTGGCGCACTTTTAAAGTCGCCAAGGAAAGAATTATTTCAAAGATCTTTTTCTTCCACAAACATTTTTCTTTTACAACGGAAAATGAAAGCTTTAAAACACACTTGAGAACGTTTTGAAAAATGTGTATTGTTTAAAAACTTTCACTAAAAGTAATAAGCTAACATTTTTTTTTTTGCAAAAGAAAGTTCTTTTTACAACGGAAAGCTTCAAAACACATTTGTAAACGTTTGAAACGTTTTGAAAAATATGTATACATTTCAAAAAGTCTACAAAAAGTAATAAGCTTGAACTGAACATTTTTTACAAAAGAAAATAATTAGTTTTAACGGAATGCAATGCAAGAAATAATACAACCTGATACATCAGAACTGTACCGTGAAGGAAATTAAAATAAAAGAAAATTCCACAACTGGCGAAATCCATTAAATGAACGAATGAAGTCGTAGAAAAAAAATTTCAAACGACCAATGCAATCAAAGGATATTTTAAAATTAAAATAACCAATGGAATCAAAGAAAAAAATTTCAAACGAACCAAGGAAATCAAACGATTTTAACGGATTTGAAAGAACTTTCTAGAATAATCAAAATGAAAATTTAAACTTTTTCCGTTTGCCGAGATTGCTATGAAAACCGCAATAACCGTAAATACAGATAGATTGCCTTTACCTGCCATAACTCGCTACTAGAAGTGCGCCAAACAAATCGCCAAGACCGTTGCCACCATTATAAATGTAGATTGCAGCTGTACCAATTTAACTCCCCTGGCGGTTGTTCCAACGAGGTATCTCGTCAAGCAAAACAGACTAGTTCTGGATGAACTTCTCGTTATTAGAAAAAAAATTGACCAGATCTTGATCTCGTCATCGTCAATATCTCGATGATGAGATATCTCGTCATTAGCAAAATGAATCAGATCTCGATGGACGTGATATCACATCGAAACCACTTATGGGGTTAATGAGCGTCAATTGCAATTTAATTTATCACATATTACGCAGAAAACAGTCAACATATCATTGAACGTCATTCACGTTAATTCAATATTACGATATTTTGATTGGAATTGAGAAGGGGAGCCCCCTCCCATATATTTTCTGAATACTTGCCTGATTATAACCTTTAGTGTTTGCCAATAAATTGTAACGATTACTTAAATTGCTTTCAAGCAACTGTTTTCGTCTATTTATTTAAAAAATTATCATTAATGTGTATAAAATCTCTCTCTCTTTTATACACTGAATTCTTTTAAGTATGCAATTACGTGTGATGACCACGTCAACACTATGACAGATTTTTTCCCTCGCTGTAATACATCAGTTGTTGATGTTTCCCTCGACGGTAACAAAATACTTTCATCCTATACAGCTTCTCTCTTAAAGCGAATTTTCTGGCAGGTCAGGTTATAGAAGTATGTGTATACACGGTTTTAGGAAACTTCGAGCAAATTCTTTTTAAGTGAATTACTGTTTTAAAGGGCAAAGGTTGGTTTGTTTTACATTAATGTAACGTTGATGGTTTGTATCGTATTTATTTATTTATTTATACTTTCATTTATTTATTTCATTGTTTGAGATGACCAGCGAGGTTTCTCTTGATGTGCAGAGGAGTTTGTGATTTAATAACTCGAGCGTGATTCAGTTACAAACGCCGAATTGAGGAACATTCTATTCGTGCGAAGCAGCATAAAAAATAACTTGTTCCGTAAGTAAAAATTAACTGTAAAGAAATTATGTGGTGCGAATTTTGTGCACGATTTCAAGAGGTGATATTTAAGTTATTTATTGGAAAATAAAGAGCCCAAATTAGAAAAATGCGTAAAGAACTTCAAAATCAACTTTTTTAAATTTTCCATACGCATGTAAATTTTTAAATTGTGTCTTTGACAGAAATGTTCTTTGTTTTATTTAGAAAGCTATTTGTGAAGACTTATTTTAAAACAAGGGACTGTGTGTGAAAACCTAAAAATTTAATCTTAATCACCTAAAAACTTTCAGAAAAGAAAACCTTTCAACTTTTGTTGTACAAAGTATTTCTAAAATTAAAATTTTTAATGTTAAATGAGATTTTTGCAGCAATTCATTTTTGCACTTTCCTTTTATACGTTGTTAAAAAGATTCAAAATAATTGTTTTTAGGGTAATGTATTTGTTGCACTTTATTAAATAAAATTTCAAGTATTTACAAACTCTTCAAAAAAGATCATTAGAATTTTTTTTAATCCAATAAACATTTTAAAGACCACCAAATAGCTCTAAATAGGGCAGATGTCAAAACTCTACATGGAAAAATGACAAAAACGAAATCTTATAACGGATAAGACAACACAAAACAAGACAACATAAAAACAAATAGAAGAATCAGTGACAAGTCACATGTTTTCTGTTCTTCAAAGTCGAAGTATTCTTGTTGCCAGATTCAACTTAACTTTTACTTTCAAAATGGGACTGGATATCTTTTCATAACGCTCATATTTTTAGTTCCGCGCAGGATAGAAACATAAGGTATGTGTTTTTTTTTATCGCAGAAAAACGGGATTGATGTTTTATAGCTGAAAAGAAAAAGGATTTTTGAATATTTTTTGTCAAATACCTTTACACTTCGTTGTCCTTTACACTCTTAATATTACACAAATTGCTGCTGTCTAATTCTTAGAGAATCCCAATCGAGTTATATTTTTCCAAAAGAAAATATTTTTCTAATAAAGTGAGTTGAGGAATTGTGGCACAGTTTATAAGTAATGAAAAACTGACCTTTCTTAATATACTCTGCAAAGTGAAAATACATCAATGCTATACTAAAACTAACTGTTAATCGAAAGAGAAATACGCCAACAAGTTTTATGATGAATTTTGAAGATAAGTTGATATTTTGCCAGTGTCTATCTGTTCATTAGTTAGAATGTGTCTGTTGTGTCCATTTGCTTTCTGTGTCAATTTTTGAATTTATTTATTTTCATCCAGTTGAAATGTCTAATAAAAATCACTTAAAAGTACAATCGTTTTTGTCTTTTTTTTTATTCCACATCTAGGATGTATTCAGATGGAGTGGAAACCTGTAAATATTAGGCTGGTTTTGCAAAAATATAAAATAATTTATCTTAACCTATGTAAATTAAAGTTTTGCTAAAAACATGAAAAGATTAAATGTATAAAAACCACATTTGAATTTTTTATTTAGTTAAATTAGCAATATAGTTTTGCGTCCTAAAATGATTTTTAAAAGTTTAAAAATGCGATTTTTGATGTTTTGGGGTTATTGTACTTTCAAAATATATGTCTCTATAATTTCAGGCTGCCAATGTGACTTTTTATATTATTTTTCAATTTTGGCGACTTTTGAAGTAAAAACCACTCAAAGCTCTCAAAAGTTAATTTTAATTGTTTTGGTGATGTTTTTGGAACATTCAGCAAAGGTCAACCAAAATTTTGTCTCTTTTTAAAATTAACAGCGGATGAAGAAACATGTTTTTCGTATCTTTCTTTCGTGTTTAGGTAGTCAATAAACATCGCACTGGAGAACACGAGCGATATGTGTTTCATGCTTAATTAGCACATTTTGTGCTATAGCCGATTCGTTTTGCAAATGAGCGACCAAAATTGTTGATAACATAGGGTTTAAGTGGAGGTATTTTTTGCTATTTTAAAAAATGTATGCTTCCAATGCTACTTTTCACAAGTTCTTTGACTGAGGCAACCAATTTCTACGTTACAATGTTTTGTTTCGGTTTCTCCTTTCTGAGTACAGAGTACTCAATTGAATTCACACCGATAAAAGCATTATTTTAAGTTTTTTAAAGGGAGAGATGAATGAAAACAAATCATAAATCGCTGTTCGGAAAATTGCGTTTCCGGAGCGCGGATCTGCTGAATTTTAGTGCATAGTTATCGAGTGGCGGTCCACTTCCTATAGTGCACCAGGATTTTATTCATTTGCTTTTAAATGTTTTGTTGGGGCTGTCTGACAGAGGAACAGGATGGAAACTTAACCAAATGTTATCGGCTTTGATTTAGTACTCGTTGTTAAATTAGGAAATTATTTCATTGTCACATGAATTGAGCCCATGGTTTGATATATTTTTCGCTATCACGTTAGCATTAATATTCGGCTTGTTGATTATAGTGGTGCACATCTTTTCACCAAAGGAAAAACACACTACGAAAGAATGTAATACATAACTAAATCCACTCATAATAACACTAATATTTATCAACTCAATAATCTTTTTAAGAGCCCTTGGGATTGTGACGGCCCTCTATTCAAAACCCAATTCGCATAGTTAAAACGAAGACAAATAAGAATTATTTAACCCTCCAAGAGTTTCAATGATATATCTCGTCTAAAATCTGGTCAATTTTGCTAAGGACGAGATAATTTTCTCTATTTCTCCAAATGGACTTATGATCTAAATAGAGAGAGAAAACACACACAAATTGTCACAAACTGTCAGAACTCGAGACAGTTTGTAACAGGATTTTGCACCGGATTTTCTACACTAGAGGGAAGTTTTCGATCATTCACAACAGAAAGGTTAACTAATTTAAAATTATAGGTTTTGAGAATAAATTAACATTAATCCAGGGAATTAATGTTTAATTGTAATTTATAATCGACTTCAGAGAAGTTCGTGGGAAAATAATTTTGTTGCTGTTTCTTCTCATTTCTGGACAGTAATACGATTACATGGGGCTACAGAAAAGGAAGAATTGACTATGAGATGTTGTATCTTAAAGACGAAAGTAGTTGAATTAAGGTCAACCTGGATCAACACAACGGGCTATTGGCGACGGTCCGAGAACCATCCCGAAAGAAAAGATCAGAGGACAACGCCCTGTCATTTTGGATCTCAATCAAATGACGACGTCGACACCTGAGCTGGCACCCCACTCTCCAAATTTTCACACCACGCTTTCAAGGGGGTATTTGAGGAAACGACAGATTTAACGCGCACCATCCCGCACGTACACGACGACATTTGCTTGAATCTAGTCTCGATATTGCAACCAACTAGTCCTCAACTCTTCCAATCGGGTTGTTTCTTCCCCCTGAGGATGAAAGTATTCATTTCACTAAACTCAAACACATCACTAAAAATTACTTTTGTGCCAAACGTATTCTTAAAATTTTGAAACTTCTTTCCTGGCACAACCTAAAAACTTTTTATTTAATGTTTTGGATCTTAGTTCGCACCAACCGCACGCATCTCACCCCCCTTTACGAAGTGGATTGGTAAAAATATTTCCGATTCGAATTTTTGATTTCATATATATATTCTTAGTCTCATTTTACAAGGTTTTATCATCGATTTTGACACTAATTACTGACGTGGGATGACATAAGACGCCATCTGAGACGAGGATGCTTAAAAATAACTCTATATACAATTCTCACTAGAGATAGGTCCCTTGACGTTCCCCTTTTCTCTTTTCACGTATTCCTTCCTTGTCAGCCGCCAGTCTGCTGGCCATCTGGTCAATATCACAGATGCAGAATTATATTCACTGTTCTACAACACAACTCCAAGCGATTGCAATTGTTCTGCAGGTGCAGTCAAATCCATAACAGACTTCAAACACAATTATCGGCTCAATGTGTTGTACATATTTATAATAAAACATCCAATGCCGAGGATAACTTTAGAAGTTTGTCATTGCCATAGAAGATGTGTTATTTATAAAGTGTTTGTGATTATTTGGGGAGGTGTAGGGAGGTCGTTCGGTAGCTAGAAAAGAAAAAAGGTGTGGAAAAGAGCGCGCTTTGCACTGCAGAACATCATAACTTAGGATTAATAAAAAAATTGGCCAACATTTTGATAAAATTAAGGAAAAAAGGTTCTGCAAAGACTGTTCTGCGAAGTACGGCGCAGTTTTAAGCACTTTCTGCTCTCGGGGTCAATATATCTTACCACCCCTTTGAACTTTTATCATCTCATTCACTCGAAATGCTTATTTTTTTTTTAAAATCGTCGTTGCAATATCAACTTACTTCTTCCGACATCGACTTCCTACAATGAACTTTCTCGGCAGATCACCTGATCCAATAATCGTTCTCTTGGTCCTAATGCCCAAGCGAGTTCATTCTGAACTATTCATTCCCTCACGGGTCCCTTTGCGCAAGGAACTCGGAGCCGTCTCCACACCTCCACCTATAATGATGATACCACTTGTCTGTTGAAGTATTAAACTATTGTTAGGGAATTTTACTGCCTCTCCATTTGTTGAACCAACACTACTCTCAGCACCAATGACTCTTTCTCCTGTTGCCTTACACCACTCCCGTAGTTCTTGTCACCACTGCGGGCATTTATAATATCTGTCATTATGACATTCATCAATATAAAACGTGTCTGTGTGATTAAGCTTTTGTAATTTATGTTACTACGACATGCATAAATATAAAAGTGTGTCTGTGATTAGGCTTTTATAATTACTGGGTGCACTTTAAATCTACCGTGGCCTCAAATGTCTTTACTTTGGCGTGGTGTGAAAGCTAGGAGAGTGGGGTGCCAACTCAGTTGTTCTTGTCATCTGACCGTGATTCAAAATGGCGAGGCCTTGTCCTCGGATTGTTTCCTTGAAGATTGCCCCCGGACCGTCGCCCTCTCCATTGCGACGTTAATTAACTACCTATCTATCCGCTTTATGTTGCAGCATATGTAATTCCTTTCAAAATTGATCGCAACTGGAAAATTATTTTGCTACCTTCAAGTTTGATTTCAATTAATTTGTAGCTATGTAAATTAAAAACACCTTTGCAATTTTGAAATTTGTGATTTTGACCAATAGAATATTTCAAACCAATTTTATTCTAAATAAATTAGCAATAGTATTTTTCCAAAGGATTATATTATAAAACTAGACATCGAATCTGTAACGATCTCCCAATAGGTGATTACGAACACAGATAAGTTATAAGAACAGTTGTTCTTATGTTATGGTTGCTACTGTTCTAGTAGACGAATATCGATGTATGACAGTGTCTGTGTTCCGATACGATCAAGAACGTGAAATCTTGGGTGCTGTTCTGGATAAGAACACGAATAAGGTCAGATTCGCTGTACACTCGAGAGAAGTCGGACGTGTTGCTATTTTGCACCTGACGGTGCGGTGTATATATTGGAAACTTTATATTACATTGTTAATAAATTTGCGTGTCCAATTTAGGTGTGCAGTTTCCCTCAATTCTTGGCTGCACATTGTCTATCAAATTAGACATCGCTCAATCGCCCTGACAGAATTCTTTTAAATTATTCTATTGCAAGGAAAGGAGCAACGGAATCTTTCCAAAGGATTCACGGAAAGGGAGCCTCTTTTTGAAGTTTAGAAGAGACTGGGTTATTTCACCCAACAAGAAGCGCCTAAACGTGCTGTGTGGTAAATGCTCCACTCCTTCGAGAGGGTTGTTTCTCTTTGGAGTAGAAACGGCACCATTTCTTCACCAGTGTCCGCTAACGTAACCAGGAAGCCGGTAACTACATCATCTCACACGGCGAGGGCTCGAAGGGATGCTGCGCGCTTTCCGCGTGAAGGTCGCGCGGCCCGCAGGACATCCTCATTAGCCACCAGAGACAGAAAAGCCGTCGAGCCGTGGCGCGGAAACTGAGGCGAGAATGTGGGGTGCGACACTTCCGACACTCCGCTGCACCTTGACACTGGGGAAAGGAACACTGGCATAGCGGCCCTTCAAAGCAGTGAGAGGAAATTTCATTTCACACGAAATTTGAAAGGGTTTTCAAATCCGAAAGACAGCAGAGGCGTATTCAGAAGGGAGTCGTGCTACGATGAACTCTCCAACTAATATCAAGGGCTGCGACCCGGGAGCAGAAATTGCTTTAAACTGCGACCGTATGTCGCAGATTAAAGTCTTAGCGGAACAATTTTTCCTTGATTTTTTCAAAATTTTGTCCGATTTTTTTTCAATCCTAAGTTACGATGTTCTGCAGTGCAAAGCGCACTCCTTGCCACACATTTTTTTCTTCTCTAGCTACGGAACAACCTCCCCAAAAGACCGTAAACACTTTATAAATAACACATCTTCTATGTCACTGACACAATATTTAACTTCAAAAGTGATCGACAGAATTGCAAATTCTGAAAGTATGCTTTGGTTTTATATAAAGTAAGTGAATTAATTTCGATGGTTTATTATAAATATGTAATTTATATTGAGCCGATAAATGTGTTTGACTGGTTTTGATTTGACTGCAGTTTTCAAAATTCGGACCCAATGCCTGCAGAACAATTGCAATGGTTTGGAGTTGTGTTGCAGAATACGGAATATAATTCTGCACCTGGGGCTGAGGCAGCCCGTTTGGAAGAGTAACGGATTAGTAATCGGAAAGTTGGAAGTTCGAAACTCGGTTCAACCAAAGACCCTCATGTACATGGGGGCAGGTGCACGTTAAATTTGTTGTGGTCTCTAACCTTCCTCATGTCGGTTTGGTGTGGAATTTCGGAGAGTAGGGTGCCAGCTCGGGTGTTGTTCTCGTTATCTGACCGTAGTTCATGGGATTGTCGAAGGATTTTTCCATTGGGGATTGATCCCGGACCGTCGCCAATAACTCATTGTGTGGTTCTAGTGCGACGCTAATTAATTACCAGTACCAACTAAATTCATCGATATATCTCATCCATCAATATCTGGTCAATTTCCTTCGAATGACGAGATATCTCGTCCATGAAGATCTGAACAATTTTACTAATGACAAGATATCTCGTCATAACGATATAAAATAGCTTCAGTGCTTAGTTTTGATTGTTTTGAACATTAAAAATATTTGGGGTTGAGTTCGACACGAACCTAAATGTGTGCTGGGTCGCTTAAGTATATTTGAGTAGACAAATCCCTCATCTCGTCATCCAAGATAAATGTCTTGTCCAATTCCTAGGAATTCCTTGTCCAATCCCCAACAGACGGACTCTGCTTAATTTAGTCACCGGACACTAAATGAACATTTAGCTTGCAAACGTATTTGACTATTTTCAAGTTGTATAATCAGCGTCAATCAAAGTGTGTCATACAAAACGCACGTTGTTGTCTGGAAACAGTTAAGAAATAATTAAATGTAATACTCATTTAATATTGAGACCTTTCGATTGTGATAGATAACCAGGAGATATAATTCGCCCCCTCTGAAAAAAGTTTCTGAATATTTGCTTGAATGGGAGCTTTTATGCTCCACGCATTTATACAGCCACGCACCTGTATTTATCCATGACATTTATGCTTACATTTATTTATCCACGATATTTATGCTTACATTTATTTATCCATGATATTTATGCTTACATTTATTTATCCATGATAGTTATGCTTACATTTATTTGTCCATGATATTTATTCTTACCTGTCGTACTGAACAAATTACGATGCGTTTAATTTAACATTTATCTGCACTCTGAAGAACGTCTACAGAGAGGTTCAGAGACACATGTGAATCAAATGAAGATCTCGAGATGAAGGAAACGTCCATATCATCGACATACAAGTGGCGATATTGTCCAATATTTAAAGATAAATTAATAGCAGAGGGCTATGAGTAAATCCACTAGAAACATGGGTTTAAATATCAATGTTCTCAAAACAATTGACCTAGTTCCACGAACCATATGTTGTACGAAATGCGAGTATTCTATTGAACTCATATTACGGCTTCTTCCTGCCTCCAGGACTGGGTTCATGTGTAAAAAATTCAAGAGAATCCTGCAACTAAGAGTTCCTTGAATCTGATAGAGCATGTCCCAAACCTCTATCGGATTAAAGTCAGGTGAGAATGCTGGCCATTCCATACGGGTGATATCCTCAGAATCAAGGCATTCGTTTACAATGTTTGCACGGTGAGGACGGGCGTTGTCATCCATAAACACAAATGCTGCGCCCATGGCACCCTTAAACAAACGTACATGTTGTTCCAGAATGATGTCCCGATAAATTTGGCCTCTCAAGGTTCCGATTTGAACATGTAGATCTGTTCTGAAGACCAGTATAATTCAGCCCCAAACTTGCACCACCGTAACGGTGTCGTCCAATGATGTTGTCTTGGTGGTAGAGGGTACCTGGCGTTCTCCATATGAACGTCCGCCGTGAATCGGACCGCAAGCTAAAAAACATGGAATCGTCGGAAAATATCACAAAAGCCCACTGTGACGATGTCCACATTGCATGTTCTCTACTCCAGGCTAACCTCTGGCGACAGGGAGTTGCCGTGAGCGGAACACATCTGACAGGCCTGCGAGCATATAGACCAACATGTCCCAAACGTCTGTAAACGATTTGCCTTGAAACTGTCGTACCCGTGGCTGAAGATAGCTGACGATAAAGGTCGGAAGCTATGCTCTTCTTTTTGCAGAAACTGCAAAATACTGGTCGTCATTCGGTGTTGTTACTCGAGGGCGAACTCTACTGTAACGTCTTCTGACATTTCCATCATTTTGGAATCGTTGCCAAAGCCTAGAGATGACACTTTGGGCGATTCCAAGTTCCACTGAAACTTGCATATGAGTACGCCCACATTCCAGGCAGCCGATAATTCTACCACGTAAAAAATCATCGACATGTGGCCTCTGTGCCATAACTATTCGGTTGTGGCACTGAGCGGCTCACAGAACGCATGTGAACAATTTTACTTCTTTGCTACCATTCCCTATATACAGTATACACCTCTCTTACACTCTCGTCATTGTGACGTACTATCGGCGTCATCTGATGGCTTCCTGTAATTTGGATATTATTCTTGAAGATGTGTGCGATAAATCTACAGGTGAAATTTTTACTTTGGAGTTCGATTTCCGTGTGATTCTGAATTATCCTTAGTTTGTGGACATGAGTGTAAAAGCAGATGCAATCCCAATTTTCTGAAATAGTTAATCCCTGCTATGGTAGATGGCAGCACGAACAAATTATATTTTTTCCTAACTTTATTTACCTTGTGAATTAATACTTTCTCTATAATTTAAACTTCTTTTTTCGAAAAATAAAAATATTTGTATAGCTAATTTGTGCTTTTACAAACTTTTTTTTTTTTTTCTACATGTAGTACATTAGATAATTTTATTTTCGAATCATATATAGTTAATCTCCTAATATGCAGATGGCAGCAGTAACAAAACTTGATTCTTTTGAAAAAGTGCTACTCTTTCTTTGCCATGAAAATTTATTTTCTTGCGACGATTATTTATCAGTTACAGGAGGAAATAAACATCGACTACAAACAAGAAAAAAAGTTGACAGGTCAAAATTCTATTGCTTTTGCAAAATAAAAAGCTAAAAATTACATTTTTTAAATAAAAAATATTTCTTTGTACTTGAAATGCAGTTTGGAATTCGTATAGGAATACGATACGGGAAAAGTTAAATCTTAAAGTCATGAATATTTTATTATATTGTTTATAAATGTAACTCTATCGTGACATTGATTTATTTACTTCTATTTAGATGTATAGAAGATATGTAAATAAACGAACATATTTGAAACAGAGAAACATAATTTCTTTGCTGTAGCGAAATAGTTATATTTTCCAAGTTTTAAATCTTTATTAATCTTTGTTATGAAGATTTTAGTATTTTCTACAAAAAATGATAGAGGTTTTCATCTCTTTATCTTCCGAACAAGAGTTGCACTTAAAATGTCTTGGCATAACCTTTAAAGTTTGCACAAGACGTTTTGAAACTACCTGCATACAGGAGCATACAACCTGCATATGTAGAACTCTTTTGGCCGAGCCCTCATGTAGAAATATTAGTTATGGAGGAGAGGAAAATAAAACCTACTATTTTTCACCTGTTTTTAAAACAGAATGGAAACAGCCTGTTCCCACTTGTCACAAAAACCTGTTCTCCGCAATTTTTGTAAAAAAAAAAACCCATCGCACATTTTTGACGTAGAATACGTCTTACCTTTCGAAACCAGGGTATCACGCTTAATTTTTAAAGGTCACAAAAAAGAGTAAGAGCGAAAAATTTAACAACTTGGAAAATAAAACTGATACATAAATGAACGATATCTCGTTCAAAAGAGCATTAAACAATGTTTTAAAATCTCACTGATTTTGCACCGACGTCATAGACTGATGCAATTGTCGCGAAAATCTGAGTCACGAAAATACGCACCGCCACATACATTAATTTAGTCTAGCTTCGGTCTCCTTTGCGTGAGCATGACGTTTGAGATGTCATTTGTTTCGATTCTTTGCGCTTTAAAATAATAATAGAAATAAAACTTAAATACAGGGGTTAGACAAAATAATATGAACACTTGTGAAAAAATAGCACTTTCATCAAAAACAATCCGGAGTGAACTGCATATGGCAAATATTCATGGTAGAGCGGCTATTTCAAAACCATTGATTACACCATGCAAATTTTCAAAATTGGGTAGAGATGAAAGGAACAGCAACTTTTACATCTTTTACTAAAACAACAGGAGGCAAGCAGTAGGGCTTTAAAACATTTCATTATTATTCTTGTCAATTTAATTTTTTATCATCTCAGTTTCAAAATCCATTTAAAATAAATCGCAAAAATAGAAAATATACTACTCTTAACTGTCCGGTCAGAATATGTGCTTGCAAGCAAAAGGATTTGGTTACTGTCTCTATCAGCACTAATTATAACCATTGTTAAGTTGCTTTTCAGTTTAAATTAATGCAACTAGAAGTTCCTGGGAAACTTTTCTTTATTGGTGTCCAGTTAAATAGGCAAAATCAGCTTTACCTGGGGAACCGCTGGATCATGACAAGAGACTTTCCGTCAGATGAAGAGGGAATGTATTCGCCGAGAACCTATGGACATCAGTCGTAAGAGCTGGGCATCATTGGTGTATAGCGTACACCTAAATGACCATTAACTTCAAATTGTTGTCAATTGATTCAAGTTGTGTAACTGAAAGGACTGCATCATGCATTTTTTTGTAACTTGTTTTTATATTGTATTTGATATAAAATACTTTTTTTAAATATTTGGGTAAATCTGAAAGGTAGAAACCTAATGATGAAAATTTTAGAGTTACAACCTTCAACATCAACAGCGAGTGCATCAATTGTGATATAGTATGTGCGGAGCGATGAACATTTGATGTGTGAAATTAAAATAGTCTAGTACTAATTTCCATCACTTATACACCGTATGGTCTCACTGACGTATTCTACGCCTTAAACCTAGCGGCTGTGTCCTGACACAGCCCCTTTCGTTATTTTTATTACGAATTTCGATTCCATGAATGCATAGTGGTAAAGCTAGTAGTGCAAGGGAATTGCAAAGGATCAGTGCATAAAATTTAAATTAAAGTAATCAGAGAATATATACAAAATATACTGAAAACATTACATTATCAATTGTAAATTTTTTGTACAAAATTGAAATGGTGCCGAAAACTTTTTCACTGTGACTAAGTGTCTTTATTTTTTCATGAACAGATTGCAATATAAAATAACATCTTGAGGAATGCAAGTTACAATTCGAGCGAGTATACAGAGTGTTTCGAAACTCATGGGCAAAATTGTAACAAGCATCTAAACAAGCAATTCTCACCATACGATGTATAGGCGGAGAGCAAGCGGTGAACCGCTAGGAGGTATCCGCCCTTACGGTCACATGAAAGAACGAAACGCCAAACGGATAGAAGAGGTACTAAATAATTTTATTGACAGCATGTGTGGCAAAATTACAGAAACTGCTCAAAAGAGCAACCGCCTGCGGAAATGCAGGCGTTACACCTTCGACGTAGCGATCAGAGCACACACACCCGACATTTCTCGGACGGAAGCAAAAGAAATCTGGGCAGTTAGGTCCTTCGTAGACGAGACTCTTCAAATGGCCCCACAGGAAAAAGTCCAGAAAAGAGAGATCGGGTGAGCGTGCCGGCCAAGGTGTGGGCCCAACCCGACCAATCCATCGCCCTGGGAATTTAGAGTCTAAAGCGATCCGCACATCCAAGCTGAAATGGGGTGGTGCTCCGTCATGTTGGAACCACATACATGCTTGTATGTTGGCTGCAACAGGTTGAAGTAAGTATGTCAATACCTGTTGTAAAAATGTGAGGTATGTTCTGCCGTCCAGTCGGAATGGCAGAAGGTACTGTGCCAATTAAATGGTCACCCCCAATTCCAGCCCAAACATTTACGCTGAAACGCTTCTGATACGCACGAGGACGTGTGTAATACGGATTGTTAGATGACCACACATGAAGGTTGTGCGTATTAGAAATGAACTCACCTTTAAAGGTGCATTCAACTGTGAATAACACATGTGCACTAAAATCAGGCTGAGCTGCTAAATGTTGCAAAAACCAACGTGCAAACTCGACACGTGGCGCATAATCTGCAGGTATCAAGGCTTGCACTTTCTGTGCTTTTTAGGGGTGTAATCCTTCGTCCCGTAGTACTCGCCAAACAATCGAGTGGGGCACATTTACGGCACGGGAAACTTTACACGGGTTCTTTGCAGAATGTCATCAACAACTTGTGGCATCCGCACACTCCTGCCACGCCCTGTATCATGCATGCCGGTGACAAAGGATCCCGTTTCGCACAGGCACCGATGCAATCGCTCGAACATTTTTCGGTCTTTCACGTGTCTTCTTGGGAAACGCTGCTTGTACAAGTCTTTCGGCTTCCAGAGCATTCCCATTCGCAAGACCATACATAAAACGCATGTCCACCTTTTCCTGATTACTGTACGTCGCCATGCCTTCTGAAATCCACGGTAGAAATGGCGATGTGTAAGAAAACACGCGCATTATGCTTTCCATTACAGCGCCGTCTAGCGGTTTACCGCTTGATCTCCGCCCATGCATTTTGTGGTGAGAATTGCTTGTTTAGATGTTTTCTATCATCCCTTAAATTTTTGCCCATGAGTTTCGAAACTCCCTTTATATTGATCTTCTTCGCCTATCACATGGAGCACGGTTCAAAATGGGCTATGCGAGATTTTTAATCACATGGAATATTTGAAACGATATCCACGCTTGTGATCAGGTTTCTAAGTAACATAATGGTCAATGGCCCAAGAGAAACACTTGTCTGATAATTAGGATTCAAATCAACAAATACTATTATTTAGTCTTCAAAGGGAAGATTTAAATATTGCTGTTAAGGATTTGCTTTGATTTTTCAATACTTTTTCTGCGGACACTAAACAATGGCTTTGAAGAAATGAAATCCGAAATAAACATCTTAGCTTGTGTAAGAAGCACTCTCCCAAACACTTTAATTTTATACAAAGACAAATAGTGAAATCTGAGCAAGTGGAATGGAAATTTTCCAATCACTGTAATTATTTCTTTAAATATGCAACACTTTGATCCATTGATAATATTTCTGTAGAAACTTCTTAAATTCGCGAAATACTTTTTATTCTAAAATTGAAATCGAAGAACCCATTAGAATATAAGTCGAGCAAATATGAGGGTGTCTCAATAAGTAACGCACAGGTCAATGTTTAAGTAGGAAAATAATTATTTAAAATGAAATTATTTAGTAAAAAGGGAACTAAAGAGCTCTACTGCCTGGACGCAATGCAAGATCTCGTGATTCCACGTACCGGTACCGTTCGTCAGTCACCGGTAAAATGGCGTTAGTGATTACATCGTCAACTGGAGGAGCAACGAGCTGTGATAAGATTTCTTTTTGCAAAAGGAAAGAAAGTTGGAGAGATCCATTCGGAGATGGTGGAAGTTTACGGAAAAGACTATTGACAGTACCAATGTGGTAAGATGGTGTAAAATGTTTCAAGATGGGTTTACGAGTTGGGTCGATGAAGTCCGATTTGGGAGGCCTAGTGTCTTCTGTCCGAGAAACCATAAGACTAATTTCCCACTTCCTTTCAGCGAATTTTTGACTCCACTCAGCTTCTATTAACCTCCCTTTAGCTACTCTCAGCTACTTTGTTTCAGTACTAACAGTTATCACTAAATCTTCCACAAATTTAGCATTGTGCAATTGACAACCTTTTATTATTCTTTCCAATTGAAACATTTTAGCATCTGGAGGAACCTCTTCTCCTAATTCCGTTGCCAACCATATCAAATCCTCCTTCCTACCTTTCCACAGAAATCAATGAAGATCAAAGAAAAGATCAAGAATAGATGAAATCAAGACCCCAACAAGTAAGTGCACTGATAACATTTTAACAATTTACTCAAATTTGGAAAATTAATTGCATTGAAATTTAATCACAACCAATGATATGACAAAGGTACTTACGTGATGTATTGTAGCCGATTTGGAGTATGATTTATCCTTAAGGCACACACACACACTTTTCTTGATGATGATGTCAGGATGACACTGGAGAACTGGAACAACTTGTCGAATAGGTTAAGGACTAACCACTCGCTCAGCACAACCGCAGCATCAGATCAGGAACAGGGTTTTCAGTGGTATGTCAGGATGACACTGGAGAACTGGAACAACTTGTTGAATTGGTTAAGGACTAACCACTCGCTCAGCACAACCGCAGCATCAGTTCGTGAACAGGGTTTTGCACTGGTATGTCAGAATGACACTGGAGACAAATTTTCACAAGATGGGGTAACCTTCTTTTGGTCAGTTTGACCATCAAAGCTCTGACGCAGCTTCTCTGGTCAGGTAGACCAGTGGTCCCCAACCCCCGGGCCGTGGACCGGTACCGGTCCGTGGATCAAATGGCACCGGGCCGCCGAAGGAACATTAAATTATTTCCATTTTGTTTACTGTGGTGTATTTATCTCCTGTTTGTGCGGTTCTTATCTATGATATGTCCACTCAAATTAGGAGGCGGTAAATCATAACTTGAAATTTGTTCTGTTACTAGAGCTTCAATTTTGATTTCTGAATTCTGTATGTCTCTATTTTCCAATTTTGACAAATATGACAGCTGTTTTCAAGTTGGCAGACAAAATAGCTGCATTTAAAGCCAAACTGAAGTTGTTGGGACGGCACGTGAACAGAGGCATTTTGGACATGTTTCTGACATAGCGGGGATTTTAGGCGAGACTGAGCCTAAACATTCTTTCTCCCAGTTGGTGCACGATCACCTGTCTTTGCTTTTAAAAGAGTTCGAGTGCTACTTTCCAATCACAAAAGACCCACGAACTAGTAAGGAATGGATCCGCGACCCATTTGTCAACAAATCAGGCGAATCTAGCATGTATGTGCGTGCAAGAACAAGATCAACTGCTGGAGATTGAAAATGAAGGCGGCCTTAAAATTACGTCGAGACAACAACTCTGCCGGTGTTCTGAAGTAAAGTCATGGCGGAATACCCTGAGATTGCCACCATGGCAATTAAATCCCTTTTGCCATTTCCGACAACCTATCTGTGTGAAGCGGGGTTTTCTGCAGTGACAGCTACCAAAACAACGGAATAAACTGGACATAAGCAACACTCTTCGGATGTCACTGTCTCCAATCACCCCCAGATGAAACCTTCTCGTTACAAAGAAACAAGCTGAGGGTTCTAGTTGATTTAGCGTTCTAGTGAGTTAAAATGTTAAATCACTTGATATTCATTTTTTGGTGTAACTGTATTTTATTTTGAAGGCATGTTTAAATACAATTAAATTAAAATTATTAAATCAAAACAATCTGAAATATAAACAATCAAACGTCCCCCCCCCATCAGCAAATTATCAAACGTTGATCCGGTCCGCGGCGATAAAAAGGTTGGGGAGCACTGAGGTAGACCATCAAAAATTGGATGCAGCTCCTTTGGTCAGGGCGACATCAACAATCAAACACAATTCTTTTGGTCATCAAAAATTGGACTCAGCTCCTTTGGTCAGGGTGACCATTCAAAACGAAAACCGCTCGATTGGGACCGAAACCTTGATGGGGATTCTTATCCATCAGCTGTGCACCAAACTGGTGTGCTGTAACGTCGTGAGTAGAATTTAAGTGGCTTGTAGGCAATTAAAACAACTTTTAGAAATACAGCACATTTAATTAGTTACTAAAGATATACATAAGTTAAGGTTATTTCGAGGCTAATAGATGGTACATACAAATAGGGTTTCAGTCCGACGTCTTCATCGGAGCAGACTCGTTCTGCCTCTGTTCACGTTCATACGTTCAACGATTGTCTCCTCTTTGAGGGGAGACCGCCTACGTTCTTCCGAGCCGCGACAGTTCAAAGACGAGGGGCTACCCCGATCCGGTCATAAATTCGCCATCCTATTCCCTTCGACGGCGAATTCACGTAACAGGGTAAATCTCGGAATCGGAACTCCATGAAGCTGTTGTAAGGAGACCACCTATGACGCTACAATGGGATATAAAAGGCCAAGCTTGACATGAATCTGGACAAGGACCATCTGATGCACCAATCGCTTGACATGGGGAAAACAATAGTAGGGAGTGCATCGGGGTTGGTGCACGTTAAATATGTAGGTATCAATTGAATGGAAACGATCCGACCACCAGTGGCCTCGAATTCAATTTCCGACCCAACCAATTAATCATACAGACGGTGTTCAGATTCTGCGATTGAAAAGGTTATTATAATGTTCTTCACACCAAGATTGACTACGTTTTCATCAGCATCCCTTATAGAAAACTAGAGTTTCACTGCATCAGTAACCCTTTGCAGTCATGTGCCATGTGTTCTTTTCAAACTATGTGAAGATGTCTCATTGAGACAATTCAAAATTAATATTCAGTCTTGGAATGTTTATTGATCACTTTTCAAAACATTTCGTGGCAAGGATGCTCATTGGAGTGCATAGGGTCATTCACAACCCTTTGTGGGGACTGGTGTACGTTAAATCTGTGTGGGTTATCTGTGGTGTTACGTTAAATCTGTGTTGTACCTATCCATCCGGTGTGGGTTTCACAATGGTGGACAGTCAAACACCTTCATGATTTACGTTCGGTTCCTGATAGTATTCACATGATTCATTCTTTCTGGTGGAGTCCCACTGAAATCATTTCGAGGCAATGACCTCTGAAGAAATGTTTAGCTTCACGCCCATCGTTTGACATGAATCGCTTTACAGGAATATAAGACGTGTAGGATAGAGTCAACAATCGCTTGACGTGAGGGGAAAACAATCTTGCAAGAGGCTGGTGCACGTTAAATCTGTCGTGGCGTCTGTCTCGAGAAAGACTCAGCTCTATCAGAATTCGTGTTCAAAGCGTTGACAGACAGTACCAATTGTTGAGTAACGACCCAATCAATTAATTCTACAGACGGTGATCAGATTCTGCGATTGAAAAGGTATCCAGGTAACATAATGTTCTTCACACAAAGACTGACTACGTTTTCATCAGCATCCCTTTTAGAAAACTAGAGTTTCACTGCATCAGTAACCTTTTGCAGCCATGTGTTCTTTTCAAACAATGTGAAGATGTCTCATTTAGATAATTCAGATGAGAGATCTTATATTTGCTTAAAGAGCGTATCAGAACGTGTTATAGACAGACATGGAAAAGATACCGGTCTAGAATTCGACCCACTAAATCCGATGAAGAGGTCTGCGATTGAATATGAAATTTCAATCGGCTCATTCGATAGACATCCTAAAATTGTTAACAAAACGTTTTTCTCACGCCTCAAGCAAACTGAGGCACTGCATGATACCAAAGTCTGAAAAGGTAGGCATGCCCTTTCCAAAATCGGGCATTTACGATTAGTAGGCGGGAAACATTCAACACACAAAAATATGCTGATATTTTTTAATTAACGTCACATTGGAGCAACACAACAGGCGATTGGTGACTGTCCGGTATCAACTCCGAAGGAAAGAGAGGTCTGATGACAGCACCATGTTATTTAGAACCACGATCAACTCAGCTGGCACCAGACTTTCTAAATTTCCACACTGTCGTCTGACCGTGGTTCAGAATTACGTGGTGTTGTACTCGAATCTTTCCCGTCGGGATTGATCCCAGATCGTCCTCAATAGCCTGCTGTGTTGCTCCAGTGCGACGTTAATTAAAATGCATGCCTTCCAAAACTTCCACACCACGCCAACGTGAGGGTATTTGAGACCACGACAGATTTAACATGTACCATCCCCCTTTGTACAGGATGGGCCCACCAACCGATATATTGGTTAAAGTGTTATCCTCTGGATCGGAAAGTGCCTAGTTCGAATTCGGGTCCGGGCAGCGTATTTAGAAACCCTGGCGCTTCCAGCACAAACGGAAATACGTCATATACATAGATGCGCAGACGCGCACACAAACACAGTGAGCCGAAACTCGACCCTCGCTCGTTTTTCGTTAATAATTGTTGGGTTTACATTTCTTTTTGCAAATGAAAAATTTATTAAATAAAGCCATAATGAACAACTGTGTGTATAGCATAACTCCATATAAACAAACACGTGTATCTGAAATTTGAAGAGAGACGTTGGACTACACAGTACACACACAACTTTTTTCATAAATCTTACTTCTTGTTTACTTGGGCGTTAAAAAAATGAATAAATTATTCGTTTCTCTTTTTCACACACACAAAAACATTTTCAGTTGGAATTAACTTAAAAGATGAGTGTGAAAAAGTTCACCGTGAGCTCTGTCGACAATAAAGTACCTTCAGATCCAAAATGTTTAAAATCAATTATTTCTTTTTACTTTTGGCAGTAAAAAGTTAGTATTATTTATTGCTTTCACTTTTTCACCAAGAAAACCATTAATAGTTCTAATTTACTAAAAGATAAATGAAAAGTTCACGGTGAAATCCTTCGAAAAAGCTGCACACACATTTTCACACATCTTTTTAAAAATGCTTACTTCTTTTTAATTTTGTCTTTAAACAGTTCGAATTAATTATTACTCTCACTTTTTCACCAAGAAAAACCATTAGTAATTCAAATTTACTAAAAGAGGAGTGGGAAAAGTTCACGGTGAAACCCTTTCTCACAAAGCTGCATACACATTTTCACACACAACTTCTTTAAAAATGCTTACTTCTTTTTACTTTTGGGATGGAAAAGTTTGTTTTTATTAATAGTTTCACCTTTTTACAAAGAAAAAACATTAACACTTGAATTTCACTAAAGGATGAGTGTCAGAATGTTCACGGTGAGCTGTGTCAACAAAGTACTTTCAGAGCCAATTAAAAAAAAAAAGCTTCAGTCATGTTTCTTTTAGCATTTATAAATTCGTATCTGTGTTTTCTTTGAATTATGTACCAAGAAATAAGTTTAATATTGTAGGAAAAAAACAAAAGTTGCATGAAAAAACTACACAGTGAACTGCTTTGACAAAGTTGAACAGACACATTCATACCCAAAATTTTTATAAATGTTTTTATCCATAATATTTTTGCATCAGTAAGTCTCTTTTATTGTGTACTTTGTTTTATATGCCTTAGAAATAAGTTATTAATTAGAATTAACACAATGGTTCATGTAAACATGTCAGAATGAGCTGTCTTCATGATGTTAACACAGTATGTTAGAAAAAAACACAAAACATTCTAAAAGTGCCAATTTATTGATTTCTTTTGCTTGGACAAGTTGCAAATGATACTTTCTGTTTTTCACAAACAAAGCGGTTAGAAAGTTGGAATTATGTAAGAAGTACATGAAACAAGTTTACAGTGAATTGCATCGACAAAGATGAACACACACATCCAGACCTAGAATTTTTATTAATTGCTTTTTCCAAAATATTTTTGCATCGATAAGTTGATTTTATTATGTTCTTTCTTTTGTATATTTTGTAAATAGTTTATTACATAGAATTAGTATAAAGTTTAAATGAAACATATCAAAAGCAGATGCCTTCATAATGTTAACACATCCAATTTAAAATACACAGAAAACCTCTAAAAACGACAACTTTCCTCATTCTTTTAATATTTATACGTTGCAATTATCCAATAGTTTGTGTTTTTGATCAAGAAAAACAGTTAAAACTTTGAATTATTTAAAAAGTGTATGAAAACAAGTTCACGGTGAAATGCTTCGACAAAGATGCACAGACACTTTCACACCTAGAATTTTTATTTATTGTTTATTACACAATTTTTTGCACGAATAACTTGGTTTTACTGTGTTCTTAGTCTTGGAAAGAGATTATTACATAGAATTAAAAGAAAGTTTCATGGAAACATGTCAAAATCACCTGCCTTGACAATGGTAACAGAGCACATTAGAATCAAACACAAAACTCAATGCTTTCACTTTTTCACCCAGAAAACATTTAAAAAAGTTAGAATTAATTAAAAAGTACATGAAACAAGTACTCAGTGCAAATACACTGAGGAAGGTGAAGAGACACTTACGAGACCCAGAACTTTTATTTTTTGTTTTTTTTTTCCAAAATGTTTTGGCTTTAATAACTTTTTTTTGTTGTGTTCTTAATTTTGTACAACTTGGAAGGAGTTTATTACAAAGAATTAAATGAAAGTTACATGAAAGCATGTCAAAATCACCTGCCTGAATAATGTTGACACGGCAGTGTAAGTAAACACAAAACCTCTAAAAAATGGTAATTTCTTTATTATGTGTGCGTGGACATGTTGCAAGTGTTAAGTAGATTGTATTTTTCACCAAGAAAAGATTGTAATAGTTAGAATTAAATGAAAAAAGTACATGAGACCAGTTCACGGTGAAATGACTCATCAACGGCGTGGCGTCGTATGCCGGTGCGCGGGTTTGCTTGCGCGGGCGCGTCTGCGCATCTATGTATATGATGTATTTCCGTTTGTGCTGGAAGCGCCAGTGTTTCTAAATACGCGTCCGGCGTAGGATGTATGTTTGTAAACGTATGGTGTAGAGGCGGCTTGTACACTTTAAATCTGTCGTGATCGAAAGTCCTCACGTTGGGTTGGTGTGGAAGTTTGGAGAGTGGGGTGCCAGCTCATGTGTTGCTTCGTCATTTGACCGTGGTTCAAAATTACGAGGTGTTGTCCTTGGATTTACTTAAGGCTTTGGCTTCACTTAAAGAGATTGATCCCGGACCGTCGTCAATAGCCCGTTGTGTTGCTCTAGTATGACGTTGATTAAAAATTACCAAATTACCTTTCAAAAAAGACTACAATTTTTGGCAATTTATGACAGATTCAAATCACAAAACAGTCGGTATTGAAGTTCCAGAAGCGGCTCAATCCCATGATAGTACTTTACGCAAGTCCAACTTCATTGGTTAGTTTCACGTGCTTGGCTTCACTTGCATATCTCGCCAATCTGATTGTTGCAGTAACCATTTGATTTTGAATATGCGCGTTGTTTCGTAGAATTACAAATGCAATACATACACTAGCGCCTCAGCGTACAGCGTAAGTGTCCGACAAGTTGACTCTGATTGGCTCCTCATATATATGTTGTATGGTTGTTGTTAGTAGTATTTCTCGCCAACGTATACTAAAGGTACTTATACTTTTAAAGAGCTCTATTTCCGTGAAGCAACGATGGCCTAATGGCTAAAGTCAACTACCTTCAGATTGGCGTCGGCAGCGGAGGATGACTTTACGAGTTAGAATCCAGCAGGCGGAAGAAATTTCAGATCATCCAAATTATTTTTAAAAAATTCCAATTTAATTCCTAGTCTAAATTACTTTTCCTAATTTTTAATACCCTTTTTATATTTTGCCAAGCTTTCTTTGATTTTACATAAATAATCTAAGAACCACTCCTGAACTCACTACCAGCTGATATATTCCCGCCCCTCTGCCGTACCCTTTGCTTTAGGATGATGGTGTCGTATCCACCGCTGGCTTAGGACCAGTACTGTAGTCGTAAACAAAACAGAGGGTATACCATGGGTCTCCGCAGAATTTTTTCCATGGGGAGGCGAAACATGTACTTACTACTTACACTTTCCACGGGGGGCAAAAAAACATGTTCACACACGCACATAAATGTGCATATAGAATTAATCGAGGTTCAAATTATCGAGAAAAAAAGCCTATATTAATATACAGGAAAGGAATTGTGAACTTTGAAGAAACGTCGACTTAAAGCAGTAATTCGTGTTTACAAGGTTCGAGTTATTTGGAAATTTACTGCATTTTTGCAAAGCAAAATATGCAGACAAACATCGAGTGATATTCAAAATTTGAAAATATCACTATATTAATATATAACTATGATATAAAATAATTAAAGGAAATGTTAAGAGAAAAATTTTAAAGCAAAAAATAGGGCGTAATTTTTTAAAACACATTTTAATGCCTATTTTTATTATTTTCATTGAAATATTTTCCAAACTGCTTGACGAGAGAAATCCGTCTCTATGCAGCCTCTTTTGTAGCGTATACTCTTGATCTATTGTCTACTAAAGAGAAATGGTTGGCCAACCACGAATTTACAAATTTCTCCCGGTTGAAAGTGTTCTATAGGTGGTCCATTTGCATTAATAAACATTACATTGGATTTGTTTGAAATCAATAAAGAAAATCTGTTACACTATGTTCTTCATTAAAATAAACCCGCACTCGCACTCGGCCGTGGAATATGGTAACATTTCAATTATTCTTAAAAGAGGTTTAATTTTTCTTGAAAAACTTGGGTGTTTTCATTGGTTTCTTAAACCTTGAAAAGTACACCTTTTCATCTATACCAAAACGTCAACAGATCTTTTTTACTTCCTTTCCTCTATGGCGAATATCCCCTGAAGTTCGGCCGACCAACCGGTATAGTGGTTAAGGTGTTAGCCTCTAGATCGGAAGGTTCCTGGTTCGGGTTCGGGCATGGATGTTTGTAAACGTATGGTGTAGAGGCGGCTGGTGCACCTTAAATCTGTCGTGGCCGAAAGTCCTCACGTTGGGTTGGCGTGGAAGTTTGGAGAGTGGGGTGCCAGCTCAGGTGTTGCTTCGTCATCTGACCGTGGTTCAAAATTACGAGGTGTTGTCCTCGGATCTTTCCCTTAAGGGACTGATCCCGGACCGTCGTCAATAGCCCGTTGTGTTGCTCTAGTACGACGTTAACTAAAAATTACCAATTACCAATTACCCCTGAAGTTCGTTGAATAAAGTCGGATAAATTATAAAGAGCAAACTTCTTAAAATACTTTTATTAACGAAAGATATATGCGTAAGACAATATGTAAACTTCAAAGCGAAAAAGATTAAAAAACTAGTTTTGCTATTCTTTTATTTTGTTCTAAACTTTTTCTGATGCCACTCGAGCCGAGAGAAATCGTAACGCGAAGAGTTTGCTGGTTGTTGCCTCAGTGCGCCACATGATGTCACCACATCCCCTGTATTTATATTTTCTGCATCAAGCATGAATATATCCTTCATAAGTTGATAATTTTCTTCTTTAACATTAGAACAAAGTCTGGATTTCATTTTATCGACAATATTTTGAATGAATTGTTTTTGATTAATAGGTACTATTTTGGAATTATGTACCAAGGTGATATCGTGAAATAGAAACTTTTCTATTGCTTCTACAGCTACCTGCGTTTCGCGCCATGTTTTCTAAGAAAAGAAAAGCGTGTACGTAGTTTTTAAGAAAAAAAAACAGAGGGTATACGGAATTTGCTGGGAAAACCAGAGGGACCAACTTAGGACCATTCTGATGTAACAAAAAGCATACATAAAACACTAACTTATATAATTATTAACTTATATAATAAAAGGATACAATTCTCGGCTCCCACCTCTACATAGGCCAACGCCTCTACCCACCCATAGCCATGGATCTGAAAAGAAAAGTAATTGGTAATTTTAGTTAACGTCATACTAGAGCAACACAACGGGCTATTGACGACGATCCGGGATCAATCTCTTTAAGTGAAGCCAAAGCCTTAAGTAAATCCAAGGACAACACCTCGTAATTTTGAACCACGGTCAGATGACGAAGCAACACCTGAGCTGGCACCCCACTCTCCAAACTTCCACGCCAACCCAACGTGAGGACTTTCGGCCACGACAAATTTAAGGTGCACCAGCCGCCTCTACACCATACGTTTACAAACATCCATGCCCGGACCCGGAGTCGAACCAGGAACCTTCCGATCTAGAGGCTAACACCTTAACCACTATACCGGTTGGTCGGCCATGAAAAGAAAAGAAGAAAGCAGAAAGGAAGAGATAAATTGTCAACAGAAAAATTCTCATGACATACGTATCTAGGTACGTAGTAGTCATGTGATCCGATTAGCCAATCAAGTTGGACTTGCTTAAAGTACTATCATGGGATTGAGGCGCCTGTTTGAAGTTCCTGCTTCAATTTTGCGCATGCGCAATTTGCTAGATCTTAAGAGCCCGACTGGGCATATAGGTCAAATAGACAGTTCATACTTTATTTCACAAGCGCCTCAGCGTACAGCGTAAGTGTCCGACAAGTTGACTCTGATTGGCTGGTATGATCATGTGCCTGAGACGTAAAGGTGTTTCATTTGGCTATTTATCTACGTTTTGGCGCAGATCTCTTTGACTGATAGGAACGGTTTTTGAAAGGTTTTAACATTTTGAACCGAAAATTGTATCCTTTTATTATATAAGTTAATAATTATATAAGTTAGTGTTTTATGTATGCTTTTTGTTACATCAGAATGGTCCTAAACCAGGGATGGATACGACACCATCATCCTAAAGCAAAGGGGACGGCAGAGGGGCGGAAAAATATCAGCTGGTAGTGAGTTCAGGAGTGGTTTTTAGATTATTTATGTAAAATCAACGGAAGTTTGGAAAAATAAAAAAAGGGTATTAAAAATTAGGAAAAGTAATTTAGAATCAAAAGGAATTAAATTGGAATTGTTTTAAAATAATTTGGATGATCTAAAAATATTTCTGCCATTTGGGTTCGAACTCGGGAAGTCATCCTCCGCCGCTAACGCCAATCTGATGGTAAGTGACTTTAGCCATTTGGCCATCGTTGCTTCACCAAGAGGAGCTCTTTAAAAGAAGAGTTCATTTTTGCCTCCCCTTATTATAAGTTGGCGAGAAATACTACTAACAACAACCATACAACATATATATGAGGAGCCAATCAGAGTCAACTTGTCGGACACTTACGCTGTACGCTGAGGCGCTAGTCTTTATTTCTGGCGGCAGAAGCAAGCATTTTGAAAATCCGTTGGAGAGAGAAGCTTTTCCTCTCCTCTGTAACTGCATCAACCAACGCAACTGACCAAGAACATTCGTTCGCAGTCGGAGTATCGGGAAAAAAAGTTGAGCTTTGAGAAAGCCTGTGAGTATATTCTCTTTTCCAAATCTTCATTTCGAAGATTAAAGATCTTGTGCTAAAAGTGTGAGCTGGTATAACCCTAAAATTTTCCTGCATTTGATGTGAATAATTTGATTTAAGCATCGACTATTTTGTACTTGAACACAGAAAACTCCAAAGACAAACAATGCCAAAGAGTTCAAAAAGAAAACGTGACGCTGAAAATGTTGCCAGACGAGCAACACCATCTTCCAGTGAATCATATAATAAAGCAAAGAAAAGGAAAGTAAAAGAAACAGTCCCCTCGAAACCTGTGGCAGAAATTGCTGATATCACGATATTTGATTCCCTCCTCCCTCCCGTGCTGCAACTGACTCCAAATTCAAAGGTAGACAAGTGTAAAATGAACACTCTTATTCAAACTGAAGGATCAAAGTACAACCTACTGTATAAAGCTATGATAAGTAACATATTAAATTTGTCAGAAGGATATAAATGCCTGCAGTTGTTTCGTGCAGCTGAGGTGTACGAGAAAAGTAAATTCAATCCCGCTTGCACTAAAGGTTTTGAAATTGGAAATGTGAAATTTGTAATGCGAAAGCAATTCAATAAAATACCTGCTGAGGATGCCATCACACCAATGAGATTTGCATCTGTTGTTGCACTAGCTGCTGATAAAGTATTCAGAGAGAAGTTAGTACTAGACCCAACTGCGATGCAGGCTGCATTTCAAACCATCGTAAATCCGTTTGGTAATGTACATGGTTTTACGGTCAAATGCATTCCCAAAACTGATGAGCAGAAAAAGTTATTCTATTATTACCTTGTGACAACCATAAGCATGCAAACATTGATTGAAATCAATCCAATATCTTGCATGGCCATTGCGAAGTGGAGACTTGAAGGAAACCATTCTGAACGATTGGGACTGGACAACAAAGCTCTGGATATAAATGAGACATATGCCAGATGCTTGTCAGATATACGGGCAACGGCAAAGTATATGATTAAAACCAAAAGTGCCTGCTTCCAATTTAAACCAGATGATGTCATTGATAATCAAGTGGTGATGAAAAAAATAATGGAAGAGTTTTTGTTTCTTAAACGTTTTGCAGCCAAACCAGGGACTAAAAGAGCTCGCAGAGCAGAAGAAGGACAAGTAAAAAAGAAGTTGTAAAGGATTTACATTTCCTATTTTAATCCCTTTGACAAAAATTGACGTCATATCAGAATTGAATAAGTCCTCCTTTATATATGCCAGGTTTTAAAATGTGAAAGTTATCCTAATTCTAAGATGGTATTTATTACAAGTTGTGCAAGAGTGAAAATTTTAAGTTAGTACGTATTTTACAAGTACGTAGTGCGTTTCTTCATCTTTATAATTTGTTTTGTTGTATTAAAATAACAAAGACATGTATCCCATAAGCTTCTCCAGAATAAAACATGCTTTCTAATCTTCTCTCTAAGTCTATTCTCTAGTAAGATAATTCTCTAGTCTTCTATTTCTCTAGTAAGACGAATACAGAAAGCATTGTTAAAACTGTTTGTGGTATGTTTAGTTTTGATATATATGTACTAAAAATCGTGTTGAAATAAAATAACTAAAGGTAGCTAATTAAGAAATCACATTGAGTCACATTCATCCTAGAGCTTAAATATTTTATTCTATTCATAACAAATATATTTACTTCTCAATCATGAAAAGTGCTTTTTATTTTTGAGTGAAAAGAATGTAGAAAAGAGAATTTTTTTAATTAAATTTTACACTGATAAAAATATGCTGATATTTTAGGCCGACCAACCGGGATAGTGGTTAAGGTGTTAGCCTCTAGATCGGAAGGTTCCTGGTTCGAATCGGGGCATGGATGTTTGTAAACGTATGGTGCACCTTAAATATGTCGTGGCCGAAAGTCCTCATTTTGGGTTGGTGTCGAAGAGTGGGGTGCCAGCTCAGGTGTTGCTTCGTCATCTGATCGTGGTTCAAGATTACGAGGCGTTGTCCTCGAAACATTCCCTTAAGGGACTAATCCTGGACCGTCGTCAATAGCCCGTTGTCTTGCTTTAGTAAGACGTTAACTAAAATTACCATTACCGGGTATTCAACAAATGGACAAATATGTTGTAGAAGAAAGTATGACATGATAAATTCTTTTTTATTTATGCAAATGAAATAATTAAAACATACTTGGTTAAATAAGTTTGAGATAAAAGATTATCTCGCAATACAACAACCACATCATATATGGGTCATTCCACGCAAAATGAGCAAATCGCTGTGGCTGACCCATCACTGATTTTAATGAAAAATTATTCTTAGATAGATCACATATAATAAGGAGGAACTACCAAATATTAGATGTCCAGTATGTATATTTTATTTTTGACTTAATTTTAAAATTCAAGGTCACACAAATGTAGATTTTTTAGACCCTATATTTCAATAAGTTATTGGCACAAATTAAATTTTTTTACATTGTTACATTCTTCAGTAAAATGTCTTTTAGGAAATGTCAGAATATAGTTTTATATCCGTCACTTCTCATTCTCAGGGATCAGCGAAAATAGAGATTTTGCCTGTTTGATACAAATTTCAAATTGCGCTAGCTCCTTTAAAAATGGAGAAAAACAGTATCAAAAATTATTCTTAACAAAGCTCTTCTGTCTAAAAGTTTGCTATAATTTTGTGATTGTGTTTGTATTCCTTAGATAAGAAAAGAAAATAGTAAACAAAGTAAAATAATTGAAAACAGCGATTTTTCTATTTTTTAAATACACATTTCATTGAGAAGGACAACTCCGAAAGCCTCAAAAATTTTCAGGATTATGTCTCAAGATGTATATTATCTGTCCTGAAATTTCCATCCTTGTAAATTGTTTATTTTCGTCCCAGGAATATTTTTACCTAGATGGAAATTATCGTTTTATTTTACCGCATGATGAATAAAAAAAGGCGGGAATACGCCAATGAGATCCATTTCCACCTTTGAAAGAGATGCTATTACATTCAAGGGCAGGTAACCGAATAAATAAACACTATTAAATGAATTATGGTTATAAATGTGCTTGGTTTGCTAAACCAAAAGCTTTCGAACACAGGCGAATGTTCGATGGCAATCCAGAAGTATTCCATCAGTAACCGTAGCCTATACGGGAACGCGTAACTATCATTGCTACATTCATATTCTCAATTGTACGACACAAAATTCTTGTTTCATATTTATCACAATCACCAACAAAAGAAGCAAATAATTTTAAAAAGAATTCGGCTGCATAATAAAATCAACTTTCAATTATAGAAGATGCAAAATTTAACATGGGAGATTTACCACAAAGTGAACTTGAAAAGGTAATTAGTTAAAAGTCAGTAGCTATGTTACTAAGTTGAAATTTTTAAGCTTGTTTTGACACTGATTTTTTCTGCTTATATAATTCACCTTTTAAGTTAAAAATGATTTGGTATTTCTTTGTTAATTTAGAGTTTCATTACCTGTATTTAATTTCTCTGTTATTGAAGTTCTCGTAATATACATAGACTGGGATGCAAATGTCATGATTTTGACTTTATTATTGTTGCTTTAGGACGCAGATTACAATCCTGTATTTCCTAAAAGACATTTTACTGAAGAATGCAACAATATAAAAAATTTTTAATTTGTGCCAATAACTTATTGAAATATAGGGTCTCAAACAGGCTACAATTAGTGGTAAAAAATCTACTTTTGTGTGACCTTGATCAATAAAATATAAATCTTGGACATCTAATATTTGGCAGTTCCTCCTTACTATATGTGATCTATCTAAGAATTAATTTTCATTAAAATCGGTGATGGGTCAGCCACAGCGATTTGCTCATTTTGCGTGGAATGACCCATATACAAAACTCAAGGAAACTAATTAATATTTTACATCGTTGCCACATAGCACATAGATAAATAAATATAAATGATCAAAAATATCCATTAGCTTCGTCATCTGACCGTGGTTCAAAATTACACAAGAGTCTACAGCCAGGGTAATCCATCGAGCCGAGTCTCCTCTGATTGGTTGAAAAATCACGCTTTCGTGGGCCTCAGTTTCAAAGTTCACTGCGTTCGAGAGTACACAACTAGCTGAAATGTAAACAAAGATGTTTACCTTTTATCTTCCCATTTCAACGATAGAAATCGAAAAAATGACTCCCCAAATGTTGAATTAAACATACAATGTGCTTAAAATGAAAATTTTCTAAAATTTACAAACGACGTGTCATATGAACAGAATTTAAGAAAAAAAGATACGTTTTCGCAAATGCTTCATAATTAACAATATTTTAGAAAAAGTTCCTAACGACTGCATCTTAGCTTGTCGTAACTATTCTAAAGCTTATGAATGGAAGAAACGCTTTTTTTCTCATTCTGAAAAATTCGTAGGAATAAGATATTAGAATTATGATACAAACTTTAATATTGGCAATATGAAGAATTCAAGCTAGTATCAAATATTTTTTCATTTTTACAAGTCATGTCCAATTTAGAACAGCAAGAACCTATTAGGACTTTCAATTAAAAAAAAAATACTGTTGAGTCTATTAAAGGAAGTCATCATTCCACTAAGAAACTTCATTGTAAAGAAACTTCTTTAAATACAAATTTGTGAATTCAGCTATGAAAATATAAAAAAGACTAACCAATCCACTTTAACTGAAATACATATCCTAAACTGAAAAAGTATAACACTGCTTTTTGCTGTTCTTATATGGTACTTTGATGTAATCAAAACTAATAAAACAGTACTGAACACCAAGTTTGGCGTTCCCTTAGGTCATCATGGTGGGTTTTGCTTAGCTTCATTCACTTACTAGTGATGATATGAATCTAGTAGTCTAATTTTATTTAAATTTATCATGTCTGTTAAATTTTTTAGGGACTTGTAGTTTAAAACACAACATGATAGCTATTTGGGCCTAAGTGCATCCTTGAATAAAATATCCAATTCTTGTAATACTTCCTCCTGAAATACAAATCATACAGTTTACTGTGATACGTTTATTAATACATAATTCAATTTAATTAATTCTTCCAACATGCTTGCATATTTAAAATAATTTTACATAATACTTCTTATGCTAGTTTTGACAGAAAATACCTATTTAGCAAGATTATTTTTCTTTTTATTAAAATAAACAGCAATAATATTTCTTGTACTTGAGCTTCATATACTGTTCACTTTAGAATAGATATCTGGAACTAAAAAATATTCATAATTGATGCATAATGAGATTTTCAAAAGGTCATCAAATATAAACATCATTTAGTCATCCATCAACACAGCGACAACCTACAAAGAAACACAGTTATTCAAAATTCAGGAATATATTCAGCACAGTTTCAAAAAAAAAAATTCATGCAAACATCTCTATACCACAAGGCTTCTGCTTAGATTCAAGACTAGTTAGCTAATTACTATCTCCCATTTACAAGATTCAACCAAATCATAAACCTTAAATGTAAGAAAAAAGTATTTTTTTTTGCATTATTTCAATAAAATATTGCATTTTAATGCAAAGAAAAAACATTTTTTTCATGCAAACATCTCCATGCTATAAGACTTCTACTTAAGATTTAGATTAGTTAGCTAATTACTTTCTCACATCTACAAGATTCAACCAAAGCAGAAACCTCATAGGCAAGAAAAATATATTTTTTTCATGCAAACATTTCCATGCTGTAAGACTTCTGCTTTAGATTAGTTACCTAATTACTTTTTCTTATTTACAAGATCAACAAAAGCAGAAACCAAGGCAAGAAAAAAAATAATACATTTCATGCAAAACATCTTTATGACATAAGACTTTTGCTTTGTTTTTGGATCAGTTAACTAATAACTTTCTCTGGATTACAGGATTTGTGAAAAAAAAGCAGAAACCTATTAGGCAAGTTATGCATCCTTCTCATGCAAATATTTAAAAAAACATAAGAGAAGCAACTATTACATACAACAGTTACGATGAAATCATTTAAGTATAGAAAAATCCAAATATACAGCAGATTAATTATAAAGGTCCAATAGAATGCAAAGAAAGGTCTAGCTAAAATGTTGCACATCAAAACACAAAAGAAAAACTACTAATAAAAACATTTTTAACATGCATCTATTTTAAGGTGTTGCCAAAATATTTATGCACACACACACAGAAAAATCCAAATATATGGCACATCAGTTACAAAAGGATATTGCTCATTCAATGCTAAGAAAGAGTTCAGAATAAAATATTGCATTTCAATGCAAAGAAAGTATTCCAAGTAAAATACAGCACTTTCAATATATAGCTTCAAAATTGTTATCAAAATGTGTGCACATACAAAAAAATAAAAATAATGTATTGCACAATTGAATACAAAGGCATATATATTACACAAGAAAAATATTGCATTAAAAAACTAGAAATCCTATAATATTGTATATTTTTCTGAAAGCAAGCTGTAAATAACAAAGAACCAACTGTCTTTCACATATTAAAGGAAATGCAGATTTCAACTCAGCAGTAAGTAAATGGGAAAGTCACACATCCAGTCTGTCTTGTTGATATGTACAGTCAACTTTTGAAAATTAAGCCTAATACTTGTGGTTTCAGGTAAAACTTATCTTGTACAGTTATTGTCAACAATCAGAATAAATTTTAACTGTGGTACAAATGCTTTCTCAAAATAATATTTTATACTGAGATCATATTCATATAAATGTCTCTTTTCTCCTTAAGAGTTGGTTTTTCTAGGGCTGATTTGGACTCCCTTTTTCTTTGTACTGTATAACCATTGTTTTCTTATACTTTTATTACGACTACTACTGTCCTTAACTGCCAAGTTATCTGTCAAAGTATTTTGTCTAAATGCCTCTAACGTAGGCAAAACTGGTTTTATTAAGTGTTGGTTGGGCCACTTGGATCTCTAGCACACTTTTTACAGAATCTGCGATTCTCTCTAAATTATGTTTAAAACGTTGGAAACTGATGTCAAATGGGGAATCACCATCACAAGTTGCAATACTTAGTGGCATTTCAGAATTTTCAACAGATGAATCACCATCAGATGTTGTAGTCGGCTGAGTTTGAATACTTTGTGGTTCTTCCACGGTTTCAACTAAGTCTTGGATTCCAAAATCAATTAAGCATACCAAATGAATATGCTTGCACATATTTGCTTTAATTGAGTCTGGGCATGAACAAATAAATTTACGCAAGCAAGCTCTACACACACACACACAGTCATCACAAACTAAATAACAATCACAGCTTGGGTCACTAATTTGTACAGCAAACATTGAATCTTTGTTGGATGGCACTATCCAGTTATTCTGGTACTTAATAACTGACATGCGTGGAAGTATCAGACTAGATTTATGATGAGTTATCAAATCTTATACTTTTTAGATATTTTATTTTCCCCTTGTGTTGGGTTGTGAGATGATCAAACATTTTGTCTATAGTAAAGTTCATTGATGCATTATTTTTTAACCTAACACAAACTTTTTAATGCTAGATACAACTTGATCAGGATGCTTCTGATTTGTGTGTCTTTTCAGGGATGAATTAAGTGCATATTCACATTCACAATGGCTACATTTAAACATCTTGTCAAAAATTTAAATTGCTTACCAGCACCACAAGTTGGAAAAAATTGGTTTTATTTCAATGTATCCAGGAATGACCTAATACAATAAACAAAATACTAGGGAAATTATTATTGCAGAATTAAATCATGGGTTGGGATTCTATTCAAGGATGGGTTTGCCAATTCCATCTACAGTGCAGTTACAATAAACAGGCAAAAAAAATCTAAACCAGATTATGAGATTTATCACTATCATAGGCAAATCGGTACAGCTACACTCTACGTTTATGAGTGATGGCAACGGCTTGGCGATTTTTTTGGCGCACTTCTAGCAGCGAGTTCCGATAAATTAAGGCAACCCATCTTTCGTTGCTGTTGTTGTGGTTTTCACGGCAACCTCGGTAAACGGAAACTTTCAATTTTCATTTTGAATATTCTAGAAAGTTCTTCCAAAATCCGTTAAAATCGTTTGATTTCATTGATTCGTTTGAAATTTTTTCTTTCCTCCCATTGGTTATTTTGGTTTTTAAAATATCCTTTTATTGCATTGGTCCTTTTAAATCGTTTTCTGTAATACCATTGGTCCATTTATTTGTATTTTGACAGTTGTGGAATTTTTATTTTGTTATAATAGTTTTTTTTCACGACAGGATTAAGAGTTTTGTTTTTTAGAACATTTTTGTTTTCATTATTTTTTTACGAGAGTATTCTGACGTTATCAGGTATTATTTCTTGCTTTTTTTCTTTTGTAAATCTTTTTCTTTTTCAACATGCTTACTGTATTTAGTGTAATTGATAAGTTTCAGGGTATTCTTACCATTCGTAGCTTAGTTTCTCTGCTGGTTCACAAATGTGTTTTGATATGTGATTAAGCTTACTACTTTTTGTGAACGTTTTTTTTTTTTATATATACTTTTTAAAACGTTCTGAAATGTGCTTAAAAAGTGTGTTGTAAAAAGAAAAAAAAATTGTGACAGGAAAAGAGTTAGAAATAATTCTTTCCTTGGCGACTTTAGAAGTGCGCCAAAAACAAAACGCCAAGCCGTTGCCATCAGTCATAAACGTAGAGTGTAGCTGTACCGGCAAATCTAACCACTTGAAAGGAATATTTTAAAAACCAGGCAAAAAAGTGATCGTAAACACTTGCCTTGATTAAATTGTCAAGAAAGTAAGAAAAAAGGGTGGAGTGGTCGTTCACGGTAAGACGTTTGTCGCCAACTAATTTTTGTCGCCAAATCAAGATGGCGGCCGAATTTCCGTAACAGCAGATAGGGTTGCCATAACAAAACGGCAGATGTGAAGAAAATCCGCAAAAGGTGAAGGTTACCATATTTGGCGACAAATCGCCTTCTTACCGTGAACGACCACTCCACCGAAAAAAGTTTCACATCAATCTTTATTTCCTCACTGATCTGATTCATTCTTTTATAAAACAGATATCACTCAGTCATTTTTAAGTGAAATCTTATTTTAATTCCTTTAGCGTGCAGGTTAGTGTCGGTTTCTTGAATGATGTCTATCGTTGAAATGGGAAGGTAAAAGATAAACAACTTTGTTTACAATTTAACTAGTATACTTTCGAACGCAGTAATCTTTGAAACCGAGGCCCATGAAAGCGTGATTTTTCAACCAATCAGAGGAGACTCGGCTCGATGGATTACCCTGGCTGTAGACTCTTGTCAAAAACTACTAAGCGTGAAAGTTTCTTTTGGGTGCGAAAATGCAGCGCCTAGGGGCACACTAGGTTGCTATAGAATTTCGGAGGTTGCTATAGATTTTGCGGTTTTGGCTCAAAAACTTTTTTGGCATGGGAGCCAATTCGATTTAAGCCAATTTCGATTTTGGAATGCATTGTAGTGTAAAATCACGCCAGTCGCTCACGATGCTCGTCGCTCAGTGCCTGTCGGTGGATTTGATTACGCTCCTTGATATCGCGAAGCTTGCCTGGAATCGTTTATCCTTTTTTCACAAAATATTTCGTTATTTTAAAAGTTATTTTGTTTATGATATTAATTTTTGTGTAATCTGTATTTCTTGTATTTGTCAGTTCTCAAATATTGTTTACTTTTCGCTTTGTTGTGTTTTTGACTAGTTACGGAAAAATCAGTATTTACCATCACAATGACATGGTAATGTAATATATATTCTAGCTTTTCCAGGAATCACCATTGAGGATGTAACGGAAAAGAAAGAATCGTGACTTGATTATGGGTCATGTAGGTACCAATAACACCTATGATTGCCTTGAGAAATGCTTCTCAAAATTTGAGGAACTGTTGCAAAACATAATAAACTGTATTCAAGAGACGTGCATTGTGATTTCAGCTATATTATCTACCGATAACTACCTCTCTCTCTCCCTTGAAAAACAAGCTATGAGACCTTTTCTTCAGAAAGTGAACACAAAAAATTATCTTCTAAACCACAGGCTGTTTTTCTGCTGCCAAAAGAAGCAAAATATTTTTTTTGTAGATCCCAGTCATTGGAAAGGTACACTTGAAAAGGTAGTATGGCACAAAAAATTCTCTTCTAAACCACAGGATGTTTTTCTACTGCCAAAAGAAGCAAAATATTTCTTTTTGTAGATCCCAGTCATTTGGAAAGGTAGTACGGCAAGGCCCAGTCATTTGGAAAGGTAGTATAGCAAATCCCAGTCACTTGGAAAGGTAGTATGGTAAGGCTGCCCAGTTTACATCTCAATTCTTCATCTGAGAGTTTAATTCAATCTGTGATCCACCTAAGCCCAAGGAAGGCTGTTGAACTGATTTCTACAATTGTTACAGGCGGTTCTGTTCAATGCAGGTATTAATCTCTATAATATTGTACATAAAATATTATTAACTGTGTAACGTTATTTCCATATTCATTCTTTAGATGAGGCTTGGATAACAAGTTCACTTTTTTTCACTAAACTTCCTAGTTTGCAATATAACAATATAGCCTTCCAACTTCCAGTAGAAAGAACCTTGGAGGTAGGATCACTGTTTTGTCAGAGCATTCCAGGGTTGAGGAGTCTCAAATTTTCCTGACAGTGTTATTGATGGATTTTTATGATTCTTTGTGGCACGAATTCCTCAGCTGCCAGGTGCTTAGAAACATATTATATCTACAAGACTAATGAAATATCTCAATTGGCTGGAGATCAATTTGCTCATAATGAATATTTATTTATACCTTTAAATGAAAATAATCTGGGTTCTATTGGTTGGAAAAGTTTCATTTTTATGAACCCTGCGGTACAACTTCTGCTCAAAATTACAAAGATTCCATTCAATTATAGAAAAATCATATATGTAAAAGCTTTAAATCTTCTGGGAGATTGATTAATTTCATGCCCTCCTCACTTTAACCAGATAGATAGAACTAAACTCTGTAGCTATGGATTGCCCATCTAGCAATAAATTAGTTTCATTAAATGTTGAGAAGACAAGACAGCGTTTTAAATGGGGAAATTCGAGATGTAGCTATTCAAGATAAGCCCTTAAAATTAAGGTAGGTGAAAAGCATGGCAACTACTTGAGTGTAATTATTAAAAAAATCAGTGTGCAAAAAGAAACAATTCTTGTTTTTAGGATTATGTTGGAAAAGTTTGTATCATTGTATTTTTATGCAAAAGAGGATACATAATTAATTTTTCTCTTTCAGGATAAGGGTAAACAGAAGGAATTTTTCTTTTTCAGGATGCAACTCCAGAGCTTTGTATCATTGTATTTATGAATAATAAATTTCCTTTAGTTAAGATGGCTAGTAAAAGATTTTGCAAATTCAGGAGCAATTCACCTGAGCCTGTAAAGAATTTCCCTCATGATTATCAATTCACATTGTTGACTTTTTCATCAAAACAACTGTTATGTTTCCTGATAACTAAATGATGTTTGTTTTTGGTGATCATTTCATATGTCATCAATAATGAATTTCTTTTGGTTCAGATAATCATAATAGAAGTGCAACATTGATAAACATCTGATCATTTCACACATTACATACTACTAGGAATATTATTTCCTCATTTGATTAAGGGAGCAGACAGCTTGCTGATTATTATTAGTTGGTGGTATATTCAGTAGGTTTTATATTTTGCATGTAGCACCTTTTCAGAAATACAAAGGCAATAATGATTTTTCACATAATAGTGTGAAGCTTCAAATTGAATAAGTTATTTTAGAAAGTAAACTTAGAGCAATATTGGCTATAGCCCCCCTAAATCTGCAACTGTATATAGCATGTGTTAAGCACAGTAGTCAAATAATGAGTGTTCCAAATTTGCTGTGAATTGGTCGAATTGTGATATATATATATTATTTATATATCTTTAATATTTTACTCCAATTTGGATCACAGAAATTGTTTTACCCCTCTCAAAACCTAAGAAAAATAGAACAGGGGTTAATATATAAGAGCCAATGTTTTCTACAGGATGAGGATTTCGAATTGTTTTTAAATCCCACTGAACACCTAGGTCAAATAGAACTGGGGTTAATATGTTGCCTACGTCACCCCTAGAGTTATGAAGAATAAGTGTTTTCCAAATTTGGAGTGGACTGGTCAAACCGTGTAGATCTGTATAGAGGACAGACAGACGTCAACTCTGCTGTATCCCCTTGAGGCATTATGCGACAAATTTATCTTGAAACATATTTTGCTTCTTATCTGAAACTGAAAGGTTTATAATTAAATGGTAGTATATGGCAGAGATAAAATAAACTATACACTTTTGATTTGAGGAATTCAGATTTAAAAAAATTTAGTCACCTGCTAGCATGGTGTTAAAGAATTTTTAAAGACAGGTATGTAACGAATCAGCTTTTGGTTTAATCACTCCTTAACCCTCTGCATACGAAGCCTCGAAATATCAATTCAACCTTTCGTTACGAGAGGCGCCCGGACAAGCAGAATACGGAGAGCGCCCGAAAGTGCCCGAGATTAGTGCTTTCCACTAGGAGGCGTATCACCTTGTCACTCTACTTGATCATCTCCTTTGTATGGGCCATAGGGGGTCCAAAACTACTCAAGAAGTTGTCCTTTATCTTTCCGAAGCATGATGTTCCGCGACACAGAACCAGTTTATACGGATTCACGTGGGAATTTTTATGTGCACCATTGTATGTGCAATTGTGTTCTTGACTTTTTCTCATGCTTTGTCCCATTTGAAACGTTTAGCTGCTGGCTGCTACCAACAGTCTGGACTGTGTTTTCACTCTGATCAGACGAGCTTTATCTTCACTCCCTGCTTTCAGGTTTTGCTTTGAATTCTGTTCTCGTTTAAAAAAGTCTTTTTCAAGACTCTTCCTATTTCGGAAAATATTATTAGCCTTAAATATTTTCAATTAATGGGCTTGACATAAATCCGGATTTGATTCGTTAGTATTATGTCTCGCAAAACCAAATCGCTGACCCAAGCGGAAATTGAAGCAATTTTGTTTCAAGATACTGATGAATCAGATTTTTTTTGAATCTGATGATGATGATTCTAAAAGTACTGAGAAAGTAAACTGTGTTTTAAATAGCAGTTTATATCAAGAAGATGATAAGAGGGAATGTGAAATTAATGTTGGTGAAAGCATTGATGAATCAATGCTTAATTTTAATGTTGACTGGTTAGAGGACGTTCGAAGTGAATGCATAGAGGAAACGAAATTTGTACATCACACAGGACCTGTGCATAATTTGCCAACGGATTCATCAGCACTGGATTTTTTAAAGTTGCTAATTTCGGATGAATTACTTGAAGTTGTTCAAGCAAACACAAATAAATATGCAATTTTCTGTGCAAAGAAAAGAGGTGAGGACAAACATTGGCAACCTATCGAAAAGATTGATGAAATGTGGAGATTTTTCGGAATTTTTCTTGTTATGAGTGTAGAGCACACACACACACACACACACACACATTTACCTAGGCTTTCTGACTATTGGTCGCAGAATCCAATATTAGGTAACATGATGATAAAAAAACTGATGACCAGAGATAGATTTTTTAAATTTTTGCATTATTTTCATATCTCAGATAGAGAGAAGGAAGTTGGAAGAGAGAATGCCGAGTTTTCTTACGTACAGAAGGTTGAACCTCTGTATTCTACATTGAAGAGCAAATCTTCTCAGCATCTCAATGCTCCTAGAGAAGTTTGCGTTGACGAAGCCTTAATTAAATTTAAGGGCCGAGTGGGCATAGTTCAATATATGCCTTTAAAACCGGCCAAGCGAGGTCTGAAAATGTGGCTCCTTTGTTCATCAAAATCCGGCTATGTTTTAAATTTTGAACTGTATGCTGGAAAGATGGGTAACATTCCAAAGTCCTCGAAAGGACTTGGATACGATGTGGTCACTCATTTGATTAGTACTCTGAAGAATAAAGGCCATGATATATATTTTGACCGGTTTTTTTGCAGTGTTCCTTTGATTATAGATTTAGTAAAAATAGGACATTATGCTTGCGGCACGCTGAACGTAAACAAAAAGTATTTGCCCAGTAACATCAAGGCCTTAAAACTTTCTGAGGAAAAAAATATAAAGGTTTTCCAAAGTAAAACTAATTTGAACTTACTTTGCACGGCGTGGATGGACAAAAAAAGTGTTTTTATGCTCTCCACAAACTCAAAAAACGAAACAGGTATTGTGCAAAGAAGGCAAAATTCTGTTAAAAAAGATAAAGTTTGCCCTGTCGCTTTTCTCAAGTACAACAAGCATAAGGGTGGAGTGGATTTAGCTGATCAAAAAAGGAAATATTACACCACATCGAGAAAATCCTCAAAATGGTGGAAGTATTTATTTCACTTCCTTCTAGATACAGCTGTTAATAATGCGTATATTTTGCAAAATCTTACAAGCATGCCGGTCCCTAAGAAGTGCAAATCTCTTTACGATTTTAAATTAGAGTTAATCTCCGATATCGACAAAAAATATTCGAGTAAAAAAAGAAAAAACACATTTATTTCTTCTACCCCACACATACATAAGTGGAGAAAAATAGATGGTAGTAAAAGAAAGTGTGTTCTATGCCGTGAAAAAGAAATAAAAACGTCTTCTAACAGATATGTAGAGAGCACATGGGAGTGTGAAATTTGCCAGAAATGCTTCTGTAAAAGCTGTTTCGAAGAGAGTCTATAAAAAACGCACTAATCAACTCATAAAATTGCAAAAAAAAAAAAAAAAACTTATTATTATATAAAACAAGTCAAAGGAAATATGCCTCCTGGGGAACCCGCCTTTGCGACTTATCAAAGGGGTAACGCTTCAATAAACTGTACCTCCTGGGTGATGTGGAAATCAGTTTAACACTTTCTGATCTATAACTTATATGTTAAATCCTGGTTTCGAAATATTTTACAAATATTGTTTCCAAAACTTTGTAAGCAAAAAATAATTGGCCGAACTACGAGTTTCCTTGCGTAAAATATGTTAATTGATATCGAATTTACGAAGTCAGATCAAAAAGTATATTTTAGCCAAAGTATTAAAAAAATACCACGCTCAAACATGACAGTTTTTGTTAACTAGCACTATTTGTCAATTAGCCGACCAACTGGTATAGTGGTTAAGGTGTTAGCCTCAAGATCGGAAGGTTCCTGGTTCGAATACAGGTCCGGGCATGGATGTTGGCGGCTGGTGCACCTTAAATCTGTCGTGGCCGAAAGTCCTCACGTTGGGTTGGTGTGGAAGTTTGGAGAGTGGGGTGCCAGCTCAGGTGTTGCTTCGTCATCTGACCGTGGTTCAAAATTACGAGGTGTTGTCCTCGAATCTTTCCCTTAAGGGACTGATCCCGGACCGTCGTCAATAGCCCGTTGTGTTGCTCTAGTACGACGTTAACTAAAATTACCCATTATCCATTTGTCAATTATACGATTATTCTTAAAAGACACGACAATCAGGATGGAGCAATATTATAATTGGCTGATGTTCTATGAAGATACGTGTCCTAGTAGAAGGGTTTGTTTACAAAATATGATATACCAAAAAAAAATATTTTTCAAACATAAATTTGGGCAACGGGCTATTGACGACGGTCCGGGATCAATCCCTTCAGGGAAAGATCCGAGGACAACACCTCGTAATTTTTAACCACGGTCAGATGACGAAGCAACACCTGAGCTGGCACCCCACTCTCCAAACTTCCACACCAACCCAACGTGAGGATTTTCGGCCACGACAGATTTAAGTTGCACCAGCCGCCTCTACACCATACGATTACAAACATCCATGCCCGGACCTGTATTCACTATACCGGCTGATCGGCGCGTGCCACGTAAGAGAATTATATATATAGAGAGAGAATTATGTCAACCAAGGGAAAAATTCAGTTCGTTAAAATTTGTCTCATCCAAAAACTTTTTTGGCTGAACTTAAGAGCAAATTTACTAACCAAATATAAAAAGCATTTCATAAAAAAAATAATAATTGTGACATTTCAAAACCAGTAATCCTTGTGATGATACTATTTCCCGTTCACAGAAATTAAATTTCACTAGTGGGGAAGCTGATCTTAATGTCAAATTTAAAATAACCACGTGCTTTTAGCGTAAGTATTTAAAAGTTATAGCCGAAGCAAATTTGCAAATTAAGAAATTCGTCAACGTTTATCCTTCGTTTTAAAACTAAGATTCACTATCTTCCATTTTCAATTTGGATGACACCAGTCTAAAAATTGGCACCATTGAGTATCGGTATCCCGCAGCTAGATGTGATCAACAGTGACCGCAAAACATGCCCTCTTCCTTGAAGGCCTGGAGAAGAAGGGGAAAGAAACGCTTAAGGGATTCAGGCGTCTTGTTGGGAATCCGACAACATTCTTTTTTCCTGTCCCCCGTAACGAAAGGAAATAGATTCTCGGGCGCTTTCGTATGCAGAGGGTTTAAAGGTCATTTGTATAAGTTTTTAGTATAAGACTGGTAAAAATGTTAACACTTTTAGGGTGGCGGAACGTCTCATTATCTTCAGTATTCTAAAGTATAAATGTGAAAAATTTGGTGTGAATTAGTCAAACGGAGTAGATTTGTATGGAAAATATACACAAACACATCCTTTTTTTATATAAGTAGATTACAATCCCTTTTTTTGCGTTTTGTGTTCAAACGGTACTACGAGCTAAGAAACGATACAATTATTTAATCAGACCAAATTCTTCATTTTCAGAAATAACGAGAAATCGCGAGTTTTATAAGAACGCTGATGTAAGTCCTCCATTAACTTATGCCTCACTATCGGACAGGTAAGTGTTTAATATTAAAAAAAAAAAACTTACATGCTTTCTTGGGGGTATGAATATGTTTTGCATCCACTTAATTATTAAATGTTTTATTTCTATTTCTTGAAAAATTGCGAGAAAATAATCAGTTTTATTTTCTTTGATTTCAGGCCATTATTGAATCGCCAGAAAGGTAGCTAACATGAAATTAAATATAAAATTGATTCCAAAACACGTTCTGTTACTTCAGAAGGAACACCGCAACATGGAAGTAAAGCACATTCCACAAGTCTCAAATAGTTTTAAAAACAGCACTGGTGTTGTTTTTTAAACCAAAAACCGGAACATTTTTGCGTGAATGAAACAAGAATTGAAAAAATTACAAATGTTTATGTCTAGAGTTTTATGACGACAATTAATTTGACAATTCATACACCCGAGAGAGATTTCGACAATTTGTATATGATATATAAACCTAATATGAGGTTAATTAATGTCTCACTTCAGCAACGCACTATTGACGATGTTCCAGGATCAATCCCGAAGGGAAAGATTCTAGGACAACGCTTCGTCCTTTTGAACCACGGTCAGAAGACGAGAACAACACCTAAGCTGGTACCTCACTCTCCAAACTTCGACACCATACCAATGTGAGGACATCTGAGGCCACAGATTTAACATTTACCAGCCCCTACGTCTACTAGTCTTTAGTTGGGTAGAGATTTGAGTAAATTCCCAATCCCAATATTTGAACTCGCAACCCTCGGGTTGTTAATCCGCTTAGATCAAATCTGACCTGATGTTCTTACGTCAACAGCAGGGACGCCTACCCTAGGGACCCTACCCCTTTGCCTCACCAATATCTTTATGGATGGATAGGTGGGTAGTTAATTAACGTCGCTCTGAAGCAACTCAACGACCTATTGGCGACGGTCCGGCCGTTATCCCGAAGGAAAAGTCCAACGATAACGCCTTGTAATGATGACAACACTTGAGCTGGCACCCCACTCTCTAAACTTCCATACCAAGCCAGGACATTTCAGCCACGATAGATTTAACGTGTAGATGACGGTCTGAGACTGGACCAAGTTTCGAATTCGCAGCTCAAAGTTTGCTAATCCGTTGCTTATCCAACAGGGCTACCTTTCATTGATGGGATCGGCCTCATCAAATTAATTATGAAATAAATGAGTATTGCAAATATACGGGTAATATGAATAGCCAAACATAGAGATGACTTTACTCAATAGGTCGTAAAGCCATTGTATCCGGCGACAGCGGTACAAATTTAAGAGGTCCAAACTCCTTGCCCAATCCCAATATTTTTATAGTTTATGCAGAAAGGCATGGATAACATGGGTAGGGAGATGTACACACTCAACCCTTCTGGCGATTGCTCAATGAGGTACCTCGTTAGTAGCAAAACCGACTGACGGACGAAAAATTTCATCATTGTAAGAAAACTCTTCAGATCTTGATCTCCTATCCAAAAATACAGGTAATACAATATCTTGATTACAAGATAACTCGTTATTGGCAAAATTGGTCAGCTCTTAATGGAAGAGATATCTCGTCATTAGCAAAATTGATCAGCTCTTGATGGACGAGGTTTCTTGCCACTAGAAAAAGTGGTCAGCTGTTGAAGGCGTCATTTTCAAAATTTGTCAGTTCGTCAAATCTATCGTCATTGGCAAAATTAATTAACTATTGATGATGAACGAGATATCTGCTCGAAACCCCACCACACACACACTTGGAGGGTTAAACAAAAAATAACTACTATTGTCCCAGTAATTACTTAAAATGTTATATTGTACACACTCCCAGATCGTTTATTTGCACTGTTACTTGTTCAAATTTGTCATTGATAAAATTTGAATCCCATGCTTTTTCATGGGGTCGCCCTCAAGATGAGGCATCATAGGCTGTTTGCAATGAAATAGTATTGTGAGTAGAGCAAGAGCGTATCATTTCATATATGCTTTTCTTTGGTCTGTGTCATTACCTTCAAATGTAAAATGTTAAATCTATAGGACCCCTTCAAACATTTTCAGCAGGTGTCAGGCCTTACTGCAATAATAGACATGTGTCATATTCAGTGGCCACACTTTCTACATAGCTTCACCTTACAAAATACATATATATATTTGGGATTCCCTAATAATTTTCCCACGTTGGGACCATCCATCAACGTGTGCTACCCTTTAACTGTGACCTAAAGGTCAAGATAAAGGTATCTTGACTAGAAATAAACTAACTGCATCATTACTTCAAAATAAAAATCGAATTGATACTTATTTTCGATAACTCTCGAAGTTAAATATTCTGATTTCGATTTAATTTCTATTTATTCCATTGCTAATCCGATGTTCTTTCAGCTGTTCAAATGGAGAAGTTTACTTTTAACACTACTATGACGGCATCAAACATTTAAGTATTGCCGTTAAGGATTTGTTTTGATTTTTCAATACTTTTTCTGTGGACACTCTCTAAACAATGGCCATAAAGAAATGAAATCCAAAATAAACATCTTAGCTTGTCTAAGAAGCACTCCCCCAAACACTATAATTTTATACAAAAACAAATAGTGAAATCTGAGCGAGTGGGAGGGAAAATTTCCAATCACTGTCATTATATCTTCAAATATGCAACACTTTGATCCATTAATAATATTTCTGTAGAAATTTCTTAAATTATCGAAATACTTTTTATTTTAAAATTGAATTCGAAGAACCTATTAGAATTGAATTTGAACAAATATAGTTTTGATATTTCATCAGTTCTGACACAGATTTATTGTGCCTCTTTTGTGTGTTCTGTGCCTATAGACCTCCCTTCCCTTCCATAGCATTGGGTTGCACCGTGGCTTAGTAATTTACCCACTGTTCTTGTAAACTAGGAGTTGTAGGCGATGCTGGTTTGATTACTGTAACTTACTCCGGGAGTATTTCTTTCATCTGCATTTGTAAAAATTCACATGTACTTTCATTTATTTGATGTTGTCTGGACAAATATGATCCTTGCGTCTTAAAACCCTAACATCTAATCCAATCCTCGTCCATTCATAAGCCAAAATTAAATAAAACGAAATTTCATGCCCCATCTGTTTATATGTAACTGGTTTTATAATACAAAATTTTGTTAATTGATCACTACTATTGAAAACAGTCATAAAAATTAACTGTCCATTTTAGAAATTAAAAATTGACAGTATTATTTTTATTCAGTACAGCCCAGTGTATAAACCATATGTATAATTATGTATAAAATTGATGTATATATATAACAATTTTATGTTTTTATCTAACCGTTAGTTACATACGCTTCAGTTCGCATCGTACGTAGTTGAAAACGAGCAAGCAACTATAATAACCAGTTAACCACCAACCTAAATTCTAATCTAGTCTAGACGAGAGATCCCGGTGCAAAGCAGCGAGCAAATGCAACTAGAGCTAACAAAGACAGGAATGCCGGGGTTGGGATCTTTATCTCTCCTAAGATCCGGACCCCTCACATAGGGGGGGGGTCTCATTTACAGGACACGAAATTTGGAACTTCTGTGCAGGAAGAATGAGCTATTGCCTACGGGGATGGATGTCCGCAGCTGTCTTGACAAAAGGCTGGACGGCTGACCTAAGTAGACACTTTTCTGAGAAATCTTCTGAAACCCCATTGGGAAAGATTCCAATTGTACATCCGGACGGTGCTACTGAGCCCTGAGGGGCAGAACGTGAAAAATCAGGGCATACTCTGAATCAATTTTGGAGAGGAAAAGGAATGAACAAACATCAATTTGATTTATTTAGAGTGGATCTCGTTTGTTGAACAACTTTTTTTTCTGCGGTAGTTGTATCTGGGATTTGGAGTATAGATTCGTTATATATTATGGTTGGAGAGTTTTGCGTAGAAATTGGTATTGAGTTTAATTATAAACTCTTTGATCTCGCGTACATGTTTAGTTATTCCCTAATTTTTATATTGCGGTAGAATAATGGGCTGTCTGTAGCTATTCGAAGGGTGATGTTTTGGAGTGATGCTGTTCTTTCACGTGAGTTTCAGCGCAGGAAATCCCCATACAGGACTAACGTAAGTGACCATTGGTAGCAACATGGAACTGCGAAATCGCGGTCACAAGGTAGAAACGAATGTCTCTGAGAAACTAATGCAAAGCACGTGCTAACAATGGAATGGATTTTTTTGTGTGTGCCCCACAACCGTCTGAGAAAATGTGCAAGAGCTTGATTTAAGTTTTGTTTCTCTCGCATTTATTATTTGGAGCTGCTTTAGTTAAGGGGTAGAGACATCGCAAATTAATGACGTTTTATAGTATTTAAAAAAAAAACTAAACTTACCGGAAGTAAGATTTTAAACAAATGTACAGAATCTTTAAGCAAAACTCAATGTGGTATAAAATCTCAAAACTAAATTTATAACTCAACGTCTGGGAAAATTACACAATTCTTTGTGAGTTTGCGTAATCAAGAACTGATCTAGTGTTGTCGAGTTCATGGGATGATGCCAAAACAAATTGTTTGTCTTCTCATTGGAAATGCGTAACACGGCTAACCATGCGACTACGAGAAGGTTTTTAAAAGTATTAGAAACACAGTTTCTTTATCATAGCCCGCCTTGTAGGGGCCGCGGTAACCTTGTTTGATAAGAGTCGTGGATTAGCGAACGGAGGGTTGGGAATTCCAACTAACTAAAAGACCGTCGTGCAGGTGGGGACTCGTGCACGTTAAAACTGTCGTGGCCTCAAATTTTCGAATTTTGGTTAGGTGTAAAACTTTGGAGAGTGGGTACCAACTCAGGTGTTCACCTCGTCATCGGACCGTGGCTCAAAATTACCCAAGTATTGCCCTCGGATCTTTCCCTTTGCGATGGATCCCGGACCGTCGCCAATAACCCGTGTGTTTGTTGCTTCCAGTGCGAGGTAAATTCAACAACCAACCCCACACATTACAAAAAAATATTCCACGGCTTACAAAGCCTTGATTGTTTTAATTTAATAATATAAAAATAACAAACCAATACTAGAAGGAGACCCCCCGACTATACTGTAATATGCTGCCTTTCTGTATGATAAAAGAAACCTTGGCTCATAATTTAATAATTCACCTCCCCTCAGTCCCCTTTCCATAGAAATTTATGAATGGTTTAAACATGTCCATCCTAACCACAGGGTTAGTTTGTAAAGTTTCTCTCGCCTTTATTATTTGAAGTTGCTTTAGTTAATGGGTAGAGGCATCACAAACAACAATTAATGACGTTTTATAGAATTTTTTAAACAAACTAAACTTATCGGGTGTGAGATTTCAAACAAATGCACAGAATCTCTAAGCACTCTACTCAATATGGAATAATATCTCAAAACTAAACTTATTACTCAACGTCTGGAAAAATTACACAATTCTTTGTGGGTGTGCGTAAACGAGAACTGATCTAGTGTCGGCGAGTAATGAAGGATTAGCGTAACTGTATCGGAAATTGGAATAATCCCTTATCCACGCACGTCTTCTTGGTCCTTGGCTCGAATCCCGGTCTGGGAAGAGATGCTCGTAAGATTTCGGAAGAGGTGTTGAAACACAGAGTGTGAACACAAGAATTTTATTATTTCATAAACAAAATGGAGCTAGCTTTCTTATAAATTCTTCGTTGGAAAAAATGATAGTCCCAATGCCATATTTCGTGTAGTGTTTTGTTTTCACACTCTCTCACGTTCTTTTCAAGGGAATGCATGATAACTATGACACACCTTACTGTTCGCTCATTTGAATGTCCCCAAACAGGAGTTATTGTTGTATGCTGTTTAAAATAAAGCTCTCTTTCAAAATTTAATTTGCCTATTACATATACTTTTTACAAATGGTTTAACATGAATCTAATGAATAAAGAATATATTTTGAACATTATATATATCCATCATGTTCTTAGTGATACTAATTCAAATGAGAGAAATCAGAAAAATTTTACTTTCCATGCAATCCATTGCTTAGTCACAATTTTTCTTGCATGGAGCTTACTTCTCCCAGTGGCGGACCAAGTCAAGTGGGGGCCCCAAGAGGTAAAATTTTCGGGGGCTTCAAACACAAGGAAGAAAAAAGTTTCAAGAAAGCTCTCATTGAGTTATTAGCAAAAAGAAAATAAAAAATTCCATACCATAACACATCAAATCAATTTATTTAAAAAAAAATTTTACATGAATTTCGAATTTTTTTTTGCGAATTCGTCAATTATTTTGGTATTATAAATTCGGTTTTAAATTTTTTGCTCTATCTACAGAATGGCCATATCAATTAATCTTTCTTTTCCCATAGTACTCCTTAGTAAATTTTTGACAATCTTTAAAACAAAAAACGATCTTTCTTTTGACGCCCATAACAAAATGAACTGTTAAAAAAAATTTAAATAATGTTTCAACATTCGCAAATGTGCAAAACATTTCTTTGAAGGCTCGATAGATGTCTGGTGTAGGTTTTATGGTGTCCTCGCTTTCTTTTAGAAACATTAAAAAATTGTCAAATTCATCTTCATAAGTACAAACATTAATGCATTTTTGTAAATTATATATTTTTATAGTTTTTTATCCAACTTCCAGTTAAAGCCTCTTTTCTATGGGTGAAACGAAATTTTATAGCTAATACAGCATCTGCCCCTCTTGCTGATCATCTTGTATATTAGAAACTCTTTTCACTGCACTTAAAGAAGCACATTGTAAAGACGCTGTCACATCTTTCCTCGAACACTAATGAATAGACATTTTAAGACCTCGGGGGCCACTTCGTAATCCGGAGCCCTACGCGGATTTCCTTCTCCACAAAGGAAATAAATATAGTTTTGATATTTATTGTTTTAAAATTTTATTTATGGATTATTGGCGCGTATATTTTCTATGAATCGCTAAACAAGACTCCAAAAACTGAAGAATTCAACACACACACACACACACTTCAATGGAAACCTCTCGAAACTCTAGTACTCCTCGCAATATGTCTTGGCGATACTTTCGAAATAATAGATACAACCTGTGCTTCATTTCTATTCATCTCTTGAAATTGTTATCAAATTTGTTTTAACTAAAATACTTTCCACTACGCCACATTAGGTATTCTGTGGAAATTGTGATAAACCCTTTTAAACTTAAAGTTAATTGTAGAACATTTCCATTCACATCTAAGAACTCTTCCTGCGGTTTGGTTGCTCTAATTTGTAGTTTTTCATAAAAACTCTAGTTATGTTCCTTAGTACACGTACTCATGCACTTTTCAAACAACACTGTAGTTAATTATTTCCAATTTTGTATAGTTGTCCTTTTATATTTCACAATGGATCTGCATATGGTGAGTAAAGGTTAACAACTACGATGACCCTGATTTTTTTAAAAAGAATAAATCCTCTACGTAATCTGTAGTTGCAAACCGGTTATTTTAAAATAAAATAGGATGTTCTTAAAAGAGTGTTAATCGCGTTCAATGAATTGAATACATACTCAAATATGTGTAAACATAACTAAATAACATCTTTGTGCTACGCTAATTAAACACAAGAACTTAGCGCAAAGGAAGTGTAATCTATTTATATGATGCACAAAAGATGCTATATTTTTTATTAAATACAGCAATAAAATCAAATAAAAAAGGCATGCTATGTTTTCAACGATTCTTATTTTCAAATCATATTAAATTTTATCGTGAAAAAACGAATACTACACTGTTGAATAGCGAACAATCGCCTTTCACGAAGCAAATCTATTGAGGATAGACAGATGCCTGGTAAAACCGCGAAACAGGGTTTGTGGCAAAACAGTAGTTATAGAAAACTATAATGTATAGCCACCAGCCAAAATCATAAAAAGGGTATGAAAACTTTTTCTGGACCCGAGACCTTTTATAGCCCATCGGTCAAAAAGGTAAGAAAAATTCTTTGACAAATTTTTGTCTTATCTGATCGTATATCAAAGGTCAAAAAAGGTTTTATTTTTTTCCCGACGGGATATAAAAGGCCAAGCTTGACATGAATCTGGACACGGACCATCTGAGTCACCAATCGCTTGACATGGGGGAAAACAAAAGTAGAAAGTGCATCGGGGTTGGTGCACGTTAAATCTGTAGGTGTCAATTGAATGGGAAAGATACCGACCCATTTTGATGAAGCCAGTGTTCTCTAATTCAATTTCCGACCCAACCAATTAATCCTACAGACGGTGTTCAGATTCTGCGTTTGAAAAGGTTAACATAATGTTCTTCACACCAAGATTGCCTACGTTTTCATCAGCATCCCTTTTAGAAAACTAGAGTTTCACTGCATCAGTAACCCTTTGCAGCCATTCCCATATGTTCTTTTTAAACAATATTTGCTCAATGAGTGTATCAGAATTTGTTCAAAGCGTTGATAGACCATAGACTTAGAATAAGTGATAGACAGGAATGAAAAAGATACCGGCCTCGAAGTCGACCCACTAAATAATCCGATGAAAGGGTCTGCGATTGAAAATGAAATTTCAATTGGCTCATTCGATCGACATCCTGAAATTTTTAACAGAACGTTTTTCTCACGCCTCAAGCAAACTGAGGCACAGCATGATACCAAGTCTCTGAAAAGGAAGGCATGCCCTTTCCAAGTCGGCCATTTGCGATTGGTCGTCCGAAAACATTCAACACACAAAATTATGATGGTATTTTTTAATTAACGTCACAACTGGCTATTGGTGACGGTCCGGTATCAACTCCGAAGGAAAGAGAGGTCTGATGACAGCAACTTGTTAATTAGAACCATGGTCAGATGACGAGGATATACCTCAGCTGGCACTAGACTTTCTAAATTTCCACATTGTCATCTGACCGTGGTTCAGATTTACGTGGTGTTGTACTCGAATCTTTCCCGTCTGCATTGATCCTGGACCGTCGTCAATAGCCTGCTGTGTTGCTCCAGTGAGATGTTAATTAAAATACGTACCTTCCAAACTTCCATGCCAAAGTGAGGATATTTGAGACTACGACTGATTTAACCTGCACCCCCCCCCCCGGTACAGGTTGGGCCGACTAACAGGTATAGTAGTTAAGATGTTAGCCTCTGGATCGGAAGTTCCTGGTTTGAATCCGGGTCCGGGCATGGATGTTTGTAAGCGTATGGTTTAGAGGCGGCAGGTGCACCTTAAATCTGCCATGGCCGAAAGTCCTCACGTTGGGTTGATGTGGAAGTTTGGAGAGTGGGGTGCCAGCTCAGGTGTTGCCTCGTCATTGAACGTGGTTCAAAATTACGAGGTGTTGTCCTCGGATCTTTTATTTAAAGGATTAATCCCGGACCGTCGTCAATAGCCCGTTGTGTTGCTCTAGCACGACGTTAATTAAAATTACCTCATCTTACTTTGTACAAGATAGTTTTTGTTGGATTCGAACTCGCAACCTTAAAAAATTAAGTGTACCAAATTTATTGTAAATTGGTTAAATTGTGATAGAGATACTGAACGTTATTTCTATTTAGATCTCGTATCTTCCCCTTCGGTATTGATCCTGGATCGTCGTCAATAGCCCGTTGTGTTGCTCTAGTTCGACGTTACTTTAAATATGTAACTACTTACCTATTTGGATTACGAATCGTTTTTACCTCCCTCTCGTCCCAAGACAAACAGAACGAGGGTTCATACATAGCCTGTTTCTGGCAGGATTCTAAAGAATGAATGTATCAAATTTGGTCTGACATCGTAAAAATACTCAATATTATTAATATGGGGATTTCGTATTGTTTTTAGCGTCTCTGCACGCCCAAAAGAAATATAATGGGGGTTATTAAGTAGCCTATGTTACTCGCAGGTTTCTAAAGAGCAAGTATAGCAAATTTGGTGTGGATTGGTCAAACGGTATAGATTTGTATAGAGAACAGCGAAACGAGAATTGGTTTATGTATTTAATAGTTTTGTTACATAGATTATAGAGACAATTAAGAAGTGGTTTTATATATAGAACTAGTTTTAGATTATTAAAAAGTTAATCGATATTTTACTATTTGTAATTTGATTCAAGGTAAATTTATGGGTTCAGGTTTAATACATTTTAATTTCCTGATTATACATAACTTTTATTTTCGACTTCGAGGTTATGCATCGCATTTTTATAAAAATTTTCATTAATTATTTTGTTCAGTCTCATTTTGGAGAGTTGGTATCTGATCAGGACTCCATTGCCTCTCCTTGGTCAAGAATAGGTGCTTTTTATGAAGATAAGGATATAGATAAGGACTAGATAACTTATTTTTATGATAAAGGCAAATATTTAAATTATCAAAAAATATTGTTCGCTCAAGGTCACCTGAACATAAAGATATTTATTAATTTATACTATGTAAATATACACTGGAAACTGAATTGAATTTTACACTGGACATTCAATCTCGGAATTTGTGAAAACAATTTGAATAAATTTAAAGCGTCATAAAAAGTTAATTATCCGATCGCTTAGTCTATTTTTCAATCAATGGAGGTTTGACCATTTCAGTCTGAAAAATGTGTATGAAATATTAAAACCCCAACTTTGGATACATTAAATTTACCTATTTTATGCTAAAATTCCTGTGTCTAAACTCAAAACTTATAAATAATTATAATTAATAACGTTTGAAATATTTGTTATATGACCTGCTAACACTAATGTTGTGCAAAATTTGAGAAACACGACATTTGAAATTGTCAGTACTAATTCATCAATTCTAATTGTAATTACAAAACGCGAATACACCAGTAGATGAATTTTCGACATATTTATTAATTTTATCTCAGTAAATATTGCATTTCCAAACATGTGAAGACAGTTTAAAATAGTTCAAATTCAATGCTATACAAAATTGTTTCGAAAACGATACACCCACTGTTAGAATTTTAAACGATCAAACAGTTTTATTTCTCCGAAAAATACTTGATAAAATTTTTCTTTCTTATCAGTTAAAAATCTTGCGAGTGCTGGAAATATTCCTGTTTTCATACCCGTGACAAAATCTGCTGTCACTGCTTCTTGCAAAAAATTGGTTAAAGTGTTTTTCCCTTCATGTAAATTTATCTTTGAAATTTAAAAAAAAGAAAAAAATTACAAGATTCACAATCAAAAAAGTTTTTGGACAGCTAACAATCAAAATTAGGCCAGTTTTGTCAGCATTTATTCTGAACAAAGTGGGTTTTGTATTTTGATCAATCAGGGGGATCGTAGCATTTTGTCCACTCCACAATTTAAAAAGATGGAGAGCTGCACAGTTTCTCCTTTTCAACACATGAACCCACAGTCCACACAAAACAACAAAAAAATGATACAACTCCATCCCGATGGCGTCCTCACTCCCCAGCAATTCTTCGTATTTCGAAAGACGGGGAAAATATGACTCACTAATGACTTCCATGAGAAAACGTCTCAAAGAAGCCAAAGCCAAAATATGCGCCAAAGTATTTGCCAAGAAAGCGATAACTGATGAAATGTGATAGTTGCAAATAGCGATAACTCGCCAAACAAAATTACCATGAACACACACTAATTACCCGCCTCGGGCGCTGCATCTCGCACCCGTTCGATAGATTAACTAAGCGTTGTCCTCCAATAGCCCGTTGTGTTTCTCTAGTAAGACGTCAACTAAAAAAATTACCATTACCAGGTATTCAATAAATGGACAAATATGTTGAACTATGAAAATGTTAGCACAATTAAGAAGCGTCTTTGAAAAAACTTCCACTGTTTGGCAGATTTTCTATTTTCTGGAAAAACCCAATTAAAATTTGACATCGTTCATTTTTCGAAAATTTGTAAGCTTGTATGCTAGCGTTGCAGAATAAGATATTGATACTAAGCTAAACTGTAACCGACGGTTACCGTCTTATAACTGCAAAGTTTTGTTATTATACTGAAATGTAAATAAAAACTAAATAGTACACCTCGCCTCGTGGTAAGACTAAAATCGAGAGTCGAAAGAGTAAGATCGAAATCGAGTCTTACCAAAGAAATTGGTAAGACTAAACGTCAGAAGCAATTGCGTGAACTCCTTCCTCAAAAGAAAAAACAAATCCAGAAACATGGAACAAAGTACAAAGCGTTTGGAAATCGTAAGTAAATCTTTTGAATTGGGGAGTCAGATGGAACATCCAATCCACCGGCAATCTTTGAAAAAGCATGGAAATTCCAAATTAAACATGTTTGCAAACACTAAATGAAATTTGGGTGGAGTGGTAGTCGGGAGGTGTTACGCAGATTTTATATTCTGTGAACCAAAAAAATTTGATTGACAAACAATTGAGCTGCACCAAATTCAATAAAAACATTGATACTTAGACCTACACATTGCTAAATGAATGCACGCTTTTCAAAACACACCCCCAGCTGTTATGCAATCTATTTGTGTGTTTGTAATAAAGACATGAATCTACTGTGACACAAATCAAATTTTTTCTTGAAATTTAGAAAAAAAATTATTAGAAATTTGCTTGGCCCACTTGTGTAAAATCAAAATGACTCGCATTAAAAGAGAATGAAATAGTTTTGAATTCAATTTAAATCAAATTTGTGCAAAAACTGAATTTGTTGTATTGTCTGTTCTTAACTTTAGTTTCTTCTTAATGGACTTTTTGTGAGTGTTTTTTGCACTGAGTTGGGGAAGGCAACCTTGCTTTATTAGGATTATAACAACCTCACAATTATTTGAATCTTTAAAAATTTTTGTAAATTATTCTCTAGTTTGATACAATAAAAGTGATCAATGTTCATCTAAAAAAATCTTGTTTCGTCCAATAAATTATTGCCGACCAACCGGTATAGTGGTTAAGGGGTTAGCCTCTAGATCGGAAGGTTCCTGGTTCGAATCTGGGTCCGGGCATGGATGTTTGTAAGCGTATGGTGCACCTTAAATCTGTCGTGGCCGAAAGTCCTCACGTTGGGTTGGCGTAGAAGTTTGGAGACGGGTGCCAGCTCAGGTGTTGTTTCGTCATCTGACCGTGGTTCAAAATTACGAGGTGTTGTCCTCGAATCTCTCCCTTAAGGGACTGATCTCGGACCGTCGTCAATAGCCCGTTGTGTTGCTCTAGTATGACGTTAACTAAAATTACCATTACCAATAAATTATTTTACTTGAAAAAATTTGCTAACAATAGTTCAAGAAAAAGTAACAGTTTTGTCATTAAAGTAAATACTTACCAAGCAGGAAGGAAGAATAATTGTTTTTGAAATTCTTTCCAAAAATGTTTTTAATTATTTTCCACTGTGCCTAAAACAGTTTTCTAAAAAATTCTTCCTTGGTGACATAAAAAGCACTAATAAACTTGCCACAAAACTTCTCAGCTGTTTTTAATTTTATATTTGTGTTCCATTATTTCTTCCAGCTCTCATCGAATGACGAAGATGTCACCTGCCGTACTTTCATCCTCAGGGATGAGGACCACACATTTGGGAATGCCTTGAGATATATAATTTGTAAAAAGTAACAACTTTTTCTTGCATATAAATCTGTTGAGGTTTTCAACTTTGTTTATAGGTTAGCAAAAAAGTTTTATTCAAAGATAGAGATCTGTTACTTCCCTTCTGAGTGGAAGGTGAATTCTTGGCTTGACTGTAGTAGAGAAGTCCCTTTTTTAAAAACTTTTTTAGTCACCAAGTGTGAAATAAGGATTTTCCTCTGATCTTTGTTTTGTTTAGATATTTATTTTTTGAAGTACTATTTATTTGGAATGAACAAACAATCTATTTATTATACGTCATCAAAAGATTCGATTCTTCTGGAACCATGAAGAATTGCATATCTTCAGATTGGAATTCTGCACAGTTCTTCTCTGAGTCAGCACTTCCCTGTAAAATTTAGTTGCAGAACCTTTTTATTCAAACTTCAATTTAACAGAATTAATTCCCATTAGATTTTATACCTAGCATATTAAAAGTTTTTATAATAGAGAGAAAAACTTTCCTAAGTTCAAAGAAAAAAAACCCAGAAATTTGCAAATTACTGATTACAAAAAGTTTTTTTCATACTCAGTTGTGCTTGCTAAATTTACATTGGCAGTCTGCAGTTTTCCACCACTATGTGCAACTTTTACTGTGCAAAATTTTTATTCTGCTGTGTACTGTGATCACATATGCTTCCCTGATGTATGGTGGTGAAAGTAAGGATTGAGGTGAGGCTCAACAATTCTGCTGATCGCTACTGATGCTTGCTGCATAACAATCTGTTATATTGAGTACCTACAGCTTTGATAAATTTTAACATTTTCCATACATGTTACTTAGCTCACTAGGTATAAATAAATTCACCAAAGCTGTTAGTTTACTCAGGAAGGCACCAAAATAATGGAAAAAAGAGATAGTGCTCCTGTTAGTCCAAAGATGCCAGGTACCAAACTAAAATCTTGACATTTGCCCAGCCTGCTTTTTGAAGATCTTAATGGAATGGCCCACATGCCTCTGATGACCCTACAAAGTGCAAGCTATTGTTTGTCCTTTTTAAATGCAGCAACAGTTTTCCCTTAACAGTTCAAAAGTTGGTTAATATGTAGTATCCGAGGCATGTTTCTCGCCAAATGAAGATGGCGACCATCTTGGCGATTCAATTAATTACGTATGGAAGTAAAAATTTTCTGGTTCCTTAAATAAGCAAAATCCACCCAGTGAACCTTTGCATACATAGAATTGAAAATGAGGAATTTTTTTTGTCTCTAAAATGTGTTTCTTTCTTGTTGATAAGTCACAGCATGTAACGCAAGGCCCCTGCATGCCTTGCCGCCCCTATACCTTTACTGTTGCCTACTAAGTATACACATCAGCATTTGCATATGGAATTGAAAATTTTAAAAATGCACAAATAAACAAAAAGGTATAGAAAAATGAAACCTATCCTCATTCTGATTTCTCTATAACTTTGTTGTAAATTTTTACAATTTCTTTGAGAAAAGCCAGAAACTTGTGTTGTATTTCTGAGAAAGCCTAAATGAAAGAGCACAGAGCAAAAAGAAACAACGAAATACTGAGTAAGCCAAAGCCTTAATAAACTTTCCTTCCTTGGCATAGGGTTGCTATAAATCTAGATGTGGCAGGGTTACCATATCAGGCGAGAAATTGCAATAGCCTCGGATACTACATTCCACCCCAAAAGCTTTTTATGTTCTATGCCATCTTTCACACAGTTTCCATAGCCTCAGTGAAGACTTGCATGTGGGATTCTAAATGCCATTATAATTTGTTGTATTTACTATCAAATCATCATTTACGACTGTACTAAGTTCATATTAAAATTTGAATTCTAAAATATGAAATGTGGTTCATGCAATGTGTTTTTTTTTTAAACTTTCTCAGTTTTCATTTTACTGGCTTACAAGTGGAACTCTAAGTCGAACACATAGCTCTGACAAAACGAAGGAGAGAAATTCCTACTTATAGAGTAGATTTTTCAAGAAAGAACTTTCATACCAAGATAAAGGGACTCAGTAAACTTCACCAGTCTAAAGATCACCATAATGTAGTCTAGAAAAGCTAAATACTCGTCTTGAAACATTTAACTCAGTGTGTTCCACTTGTAAGCTGATAATCATTTATAATTCATCTCATTGGCTGTGTGATTAATGTTTTTTTTGTAACCTCTGTAGCCCTGAAGTGGAATATTGTGGCTATTCTGTTCCTCATCCATCTATTCACGATATCAATTTTCGAGTGCAAACAAAAAGTAAGCCGTTTTGATCCATTTTTAAAACCTTAACTGAATGCAGCAAGTAAATACTCAACAATCCGGTGTTAGAATCGGGGGACTAAGGGTATCTTCTTAAGTAAAATCATTTCAAAAGCTGGGTCCATTCCATGGGAAAACGCACATTTTGAGGAAAAGTTGTTGCACCATAGTCACATGGGTTTTTTTTCTCCAAATTTTTACCAGTTAGACAACAGTAAAACTCAGATCTGAATTATGGTAATATTTTGTCCAATACTTGCTGAGATACGGGAATTTAAAAATGGGTCAATTTTATAAAATGGTGACCATCTTGGATTTGCAACACTGTCTATAAATGACTATAACTAGAGAACTACTAGTTCGCACACACAAATTTAGTAAGTTTGGTACTAAATGCTAGTAAATTATTTCATGAGTGTATATAAGTAACAAAAGCAATGGCAATTTTAGTGTGTGTGTGTGTGTGGGGGGGGTTACATGTAAAGTGAAAAAATTGCCTTTAGAAACAGTCAACTTTAGTCAACATAGAAAGAAAGAATTCTCAAACTTCTTTACTTGCAAAGCATGCTCACATTGGATGTAAACATATCAATAGAACCTGAAATTACAATCCTATGTATTTTTTAAGATTTATTTTTCTGCATGGTGCCTGAAAGAGCATATTACCATAAAAAGGTAGTTTTTATTTATTTAAATTAAAAAAAAAATACTTTAAAAAATAATATAGTTTAACATTAAAAAACAAAATTTTATGTTTTACAATATTTAATTGCGATATTTCTGTTAAAAATTATGTTTAGGCTTATGAACCACTTTTGTTTGTCATATTTTCAATATTGTATTTTATCATTTCTAATTTGATTTAAAAAAAACTCATATTTTGCTGTATGTATGCATCACTTTTCCCCCTGCAAATTCTCAAGGCCATTATTAAAAAGGATTAATTGAGTCTAGATACTGTTATCATCATAGGTTGATGTTTCTGAAAATTATACCTGCATTAAACAAGATGCTATTTAAAATATTCATTCAAATAACAAGCATGCTTAAGGATCTTGTTTGTGGGAAATCTGTTTCTATGTGTGTTATACGTAAAATTTAGTGCATGAAATTTTCGATGGGAACTCAGACCAATACAAAAATTACATTTTAAAACTGGTACTTTTTTGCATCATGTCTTTTGGACAACATTTCAAGAGTTCATTCGAGATACTTTTTTCTAACGAAATTGTAATTTATAATAATCAGTTAGCAGATGGGTATTCAATGACAACTACAATAACAGGAACTATTTTATACCATTAAAAAAGGTCAGAATTAGGTTTCCACTTTCAGGTTCCGCAACATTTATTGCTCTTGGTGAAAATCAATTGAACTATTGTTTTAAAACTAAAGACAAATTGAATCATACTATTATAATATTTTAAACTCTTTACCATTAATTTAATATTAATGTGGCCTTTTTTTATTTGTGCTTAATATTTGTCTTTTAAAATTTTCTCAATAATGCTATCAATGTATTATTCACATATTTCTTGGATCTTTAAAGACACATGTTTTAAAATTTCCATTGGTTTTTTGGCTCATGTGTGTGTACTCCTGAAATAAATGGCTACCATTTGGTATCCAACTTACTAAATTTGAACTATTAATTCTGAAGTTAGGGTCATTTATAGACATTGGCAAATTCAAAATGGACACCATTTAATAAAATTGACCAATTTAAATTCTTGTATCTCAGCTATTATTGAACAAAATATTAAAATAATTTAGATCTATTGGTTTCATTGTCATTTTTATCTATAGTAAAAAATTCGAAAAGAATCTGACTAATGCAACACCCTTTTAACGTCATGGCCTACGAACACGAGCAGCCCAGATTGCTTTGTGAAAAAGCTGAGAACGAGTGAGGATGGGATGGCTGATGACGTTGTATTCAACTAAATTTAAAATGTCTTTCTTTTAATTTAATGTAATGTTTGTTCGTAAAAGAGGTTCCTGTATTGTGTCTAATCCAGCTACTTTATTTTTGTCTTTGAAACACGCTACAACTAGTGTTGCAAACCGTCCTGGATTTAGGTTGCTGTCCAGAAATCCCGGTTGAATGTCAAATTGCCCCGGAATTTCCGAGAAAGATATCGACCCTAACATCACCTGCACTCAAAAATAGTTCTTTCTATTGCACATGACTCCATGTCCATCCATTGAACGTCTGTTTTCTCCACTACTATCCAAAGCCAATACTACTATATATGTTAGTCTGTTTAGAGCGGGACCATCGTGAAGAAATGATGTTAATTGCCTTTCAATACTGTTGTATTGTATTTTATTTTTAAAATTGAGGCTGGAGACTAAAACAAATTTTCATATTAAAATTTAATAAAGAACTTAAAATGGAAAAAAAAATGCTTAAATGATTTTGTAAAATGTTTTATAATTATTGATTATACATAATGCTGTTTTAAGATTTATACGAGAATATTAGGATATTTATGACAAAACTTCACATCTTTACTAGGGATTTGGAATAGGACAGGGGAAAAAAATCTTCACTTTTTTTTTTCTTTTGAGAATTTCCGCCTTTTCTACAATTTTTTCTTTAGAGTTAAATTATATCATAGAATTACAGCCAAAGAATAAATGTAAAAAAAAAATAATAATGAGGAAAGTGTGAATATACCCTTACTTTAGGGATGAAATTCTTCTGACTTTTCGTAAATTTTTTTTTAAATGACCGATTTTTATCATTTTTTACGAAAAAATTCCGATTTTTGCCCTTTTTTGTCTTTTATAAACGTAAAATGGATGCTCAGTTATTTCATCTTTTATGTCAACCTCGGCAAGCGGAAAGTTTAAATTTTCAATTTGAATATTCTAGAAAGTACTTTCAAAATCCGTTAACTTCTTTGGCGACTTTAGAAGTGCGCCAAGGCGGTAGCCACCGTTTTAAACATAGATTGCATCTATATTTTGCAATGGAAATTTTCAAAATGATGCTTTTTTAAAGGGCAATATTTATGATTTTAATAAGTTAAATAGTTTCTTTTATAATACGAGTTATTAATTTTAAGTTTTATTTAATTTTAAAGGTTGATTTAATTAGAAAATAGCAATATTTACGGTAAAATATAGAGATATTGGAGATTTTGAAAGAAAAAAAAGTTATTTTATATTCGAAAATAGGTTGTAAATTTAAACTGAATTATTAAGTTATATTTTTTTTTACCACAGGAGTACAGCTTCAGTCTACATTTATAGCGGTGGACAGCCTGCCCTTGGCGCACTTAAGTCGCCAAGGAAATAATTATTTCAAATGAACCAATTGAATCAAACGACAGTTTAACAGAATTTGAAAGAAATTTCTGGAATATTCTAAATAAAATTTTTAAACTTTTCGCTTGCCGAGGTTGTATTAAAATCCACAATAACCGTTATGCAGATAATGATGGGTTACTTTAACCCGTCATTACTCGCTACCAGAAATGCGCCAAAATATGAAAAAAGAAGCACGCTGTGTATATTTTATTCTTTTTTACATTTCGACTGTTTTCACCCCTGAAATGAAAATCATGTAATATTTTCCTCAATTACATACACATTTTCAAAACACAATAACAATGGAAAATCGTTCAAGCAAATGCAATCAAAAATATTTATTGATTTTATATTCAGGAAATAAAACAAGCCTTGAGGAGATATTTAATCAATTTAAAAGTATGGAAAATACATTTCACTTTATTTTATATTTATACTAAACAAAATTCGAAAATGAGGAGTTAAATAGAATTTAAGTGGCTAGGTATCCATGATTTACAAATGAAATTAGTTGCATTTCAAAGCAGTATAGTTTGATAAAATAAATTTAATAACTTGATTTCCGAAGTAGAAGGGAAAATGTCTGTTAATTATAATGATCCCACCCTAAAAATAGAAAATATCATATTAAACGTATGGATTCTTTACCAAATAATTTTATATCAATGAAGAAATTTGCTAATGCTCTGTTAACAATGTTTAAATCCACATCTTCATGAGAAAAATTGTTTTTTTCGATGCATTTTGTAAAGTCTACCAAAAGAAATAAACTCTGAAATTAATTGGTTGCAAAATGCGTTAAACTAATGAATACTGAATATGAACGTAATATTAAGAAATTATCTGACAAAAAACAGATTTCTCATTAAATATTCTTTAACTTTATTGTACATACACATACCTGCAACAATATTATCTATTAAAATATAATATTTCACACATATATATGTTGTTTTCTTTTCCTTGTTCATTTAAAACAGCAGGGGGGCAGGGCATGATTTCTCCCCTTTTATATCGATTTTTTGCTCTTCACTTGTAAAAGTAAAAGTTGTAAAACAAAAAGGAATTGTTAACGTTTTAAAGGATCAAAAAATGGAGAATAAAAAAAAAAGTAGTTTTTTTTCCCTCTTACCAATTGACCCACGAGCTAGTACTAAAAAAAAATTAGACCAACTTCTTAAAAAGGTTTGCTGTCACTGTCCTAGAATAATTTTAATTGTTTTAATCTTATAAACGTTTGTACTGCTATGTTTTCTAAACCATCGCTTGTATTAATGTTTAACTTAAATCAATGCTGTCTAGAAAGTACACTGATTTGTGTCTTGTTTCCTATAAGTTTAAACTTATGTCTCGTTAGGCCTAAATATTTGGTGTCTTGTTTGTTTTCATTCATTTCATTCAAGTGCAGTGCTTTTTCTGTGTATTTGACTTAGTGCTTTTTCTGTATGTTTGATTTTGTGTAGTGCTTTTTCTGTGCATTGAGTGTTACTTTGCATAAGCATGGGTATAGTTAGAATGTTCAAGGAGATGAGGACAGAGGGAGCCAGTGGGGAGTTCTATGTGGCTTGTGTGGGAATATGGTTAAGGCAGGAAAGGTGTGTGTGAGCGGGGTTAAAATGTCATAGAAGGTTGAATTTACATGCAAGAGTTGTTTAGAGGTGGGTGATTTGAGGAAGGAGCTGGAGGCTTTGAAGGTGAGGGCTGCAGAGGGAGTGGAAAAGGGTGTCCAATGTGTAAACTTGGGGGATAAGGTAACTAGAGGGGTAGTGGTTGGTGATTCAATGGTTAGGGTTTTGGGAGAAATGGTAGGGCGTAAACAGCGCAATTTTGCAAAGTGTTGCTTGCCAGGTGCCAGGGTAAAACATGTAGTTGAGGCAGTTAAGGCAGGTGTGGTTAAAGGGGAGGAAAAGGCAGTAGTGTGGGTGGGAACAAATGACGTAGAGAGGACTACTAATGTTGAGTTTAAGAGGGAAGCAGAAACACTTTTAAGAGGCATTAAGTCTCATGGGGCAGAAGTAACAGTATTAGGATTACTACCTAGGTATGGGTTAGGCAATGGGTGGTTAAATCAAAGGGCCAATAAGATGAACGGGTTGTTAAGGGATTTGTGTGAGAGGGAGGAGGTTAGATTTTTAGATGTTTGGAAGGAGTGTAGGAGGGATTGGATAAGCAGGGACAATTTGCGTTTAAGCTTGATAGGTAATAGGGTGGCGGGTTTTGAATATTCTGGAGTCAAAAAACTAGTATACAAGCAGGGATGGGAAGGACATAGAGGGTTGACAGTACACAGTAATTGCTTAGGAAAACTAACAGGGTCTAAATTGCAGGAGACAAACAATACAAAGGGAAAGTGCAATGTAAGGGAGAAAAACAATACCAAGACAAATAATACAAGGGGAAAGTGCAATATAAGGGTGAAAAATAAGCTAAAAGTATTTTATTGTAATGCTCGCAGTGTGAGAAATAAAATGGATGAGCTCAAGGGAATTGCACAAGCAGAGGATATAGATATCATTGGGATTACTGAAAGTTGGGCAAGCAGTGAAGATGCACAAATTTTAGAATTAAGTGGATTCACAATGTTTAGGGAGGACAGAGAGAATAGGAAAGAAGGTGGGGTTTTGATTTATGTGAGAGAATTCTTAAACTGTACGGAAATAAAGTTAAATAGTAAAACTGAGGGTATAGAATCAGTCTGGGTGAAACTGAATACAGACAAAGGCAAAGGACTAATTCTGGGTAATATATATGGACCTCCTGTTTGTAGTGAAGAGCAGGAAAAGGGCATGTGCAATCTGATAAACGAAGCATGTCAAAAAGGAGAATTAATTTTAATGGGGGACTATAACTATCCAAATATTGACTGGACAAACAATCTAGCTACAAATGGGAAAGGGGCAGAATTTTTGGAAGTGATACAGGATTGTTTTTTGTACCAGATGGTGTATGAGGATACTAGGGACAATGCAATATTGGATTTGATTTTTAGCAATGATGAGGATAGGGTGCAGGATTTGGTTATAGGTGAGCCACTGGGAGAAAGTGATCATAGAAGTATCAGATTAAGTATAAATTTTCAGTCAACATACACAATCAATAGTAGAATAATTCCAAATTTCAGAAAGTTAAATTTTTATAAGATAAGGGAAGAGTTAAAGGAAACATTCAAAGGGGGATTATTAGCACTGCATCATTCTGAACAATGGGAGGAATTCAAGAATAAGTTAGACAGGGTGTTAAAAAAACATGTAACGTTCAGGAAAAAAGGAAAATCTAGAAAATTGCTCCCTATGTGGTTTTCAGGGGAAACACACAAAGCTTTAAAATTAAAACAAAGAACATACAGGGTATATAAAAGCACTGGTAACGACAGGGACAAGGAGGCATATCAGAAAGCCAGAAAGGAGTTTAAAACTATTAGTCGGAAGCAAAAGGTGTCCTTGGAGGAAAAATTAGCAAGGGAAATAAATATAAACCCAAAAGAATTTTTTGCATATGCAAGTGGTAAAAATAAATTTAGTACTACACTGGGCCCGTTAGAGGGGAAGGGAGGTGAATTAATTCAAGACGAGGTGAGAATGGCAAACGTGTTAAATGACTTTTTTCTGGGGGTTTTCAATGGTAACTATAGTTTAAAAAAGGATCCCAAGGATGGAGCCTTTGCAGGGGGTATAATTAAAGAATGCAAATTCAACAGGGAAGAAATAGTACATCAGTTGAAAAGAATTAAGCCATCTAAAGCACCAGGACCAGACGATATTTATCCGAGAGTACTAGTGGAATGCGCGGAAGAACTGGGGGAAGTAATTCACACGATATTTAATTCAACATATAGCACAGGTTGGGTACCAATGGATTGGAAGTTGGCCAACATAACTCCAATTTTCAAAAAGGGAATACAAAGTGATCCGGGCAACTATACACCAGTAAGTCTAACATCAGTAATTTGCAAAATATTTGAATCTCTGTTAAAAAAGCATATAATGTTATACTTGGAGGAGGGGGGGACTGTTATCAGAGAATCAGTATGGATTTAGGAAGGGCAGATCCTGCTCTACAAACATTTTGAAGTTCTACGAAAAAATTACTGAGGAGCTGGATAATAAGAGCAGTGTGGATATCATGTACATAGATTTTCAAAAGGCTTTTGATAAAGTACCTCATGAGGCATTACTGTTTAAATTGGAAAGGCTGGGGATTCAGGGAAAAACATTAATATGGATAAAGAATTGGTTATTGGGTAGAAAGCAGAGAGTGCAGGTAAAAGGAAATTATTCACAGTGGACAGAAGTTATAAGTGGGGTGCCTCAGGGATCAGTTTTGGGACCTATTTTATTTATAATTTTCATAGATGATATAGGTCAGGGGATCAAGAATAGAATCAGTATATTTGCAGTGACTTAAAAATATGGGGGACAGTGGATACCAAGTTACAGATAGAGAATTTACAAGGGGATTTTGATAAGATATCCGAATGGGCTGTAAAATGGGGTATGTCATTTAATGTAGGAAATGTCAAGTTCTGCATATGGGTTACAGGAACAGTGGAGCCGAGTACTGTCTGCAGGGAGTAAAGGTAAAGGAGGGAGAAACAGTCAAGGATCTTGGGGTGATAATTCACAGGGATTTTAAAATGGGTCACCAATGTTCAGCTGCGGGTAAAAAGGTTATTGGGGTATATTAAAAAGACTGTAACTTCAAGGGATAAGAATATAATCTTGTCATTATATAAGGGTTTAGTAAGACCACATCTAGAATATGCTGTACAATTCTGGGCTCCATATATGAGAAAGGACATAGAATCAATTGAAAGGGTTCAGCACAGAGCTACAAAAATAATAAAGGGGCTAGCAAATTTCGACTATAAAGAACGTTTAAGTAAGCTAAACATGTATACACTGGAAAGAAGAAGAAGGAGGGGGGATTTGATTCAGCTTTTCAAGTTTGTAAAACAAGGGGACACAGAGGGCTTAAATTTCAATAGGGATAACAGAACAAGGGGCCATGGGTATAAATTGAATAAGACACATTTTAATCAGGATTTAAGGAAAAACTACTACTTTAATCGGGAAAGTTGGAACGCGTTGCCAGAAAATATAGTTAATTCAAAGGGAGTGTACGAATTTAAGACACAATTGGATAGTCAGTGGGAATTGGAGAATTCATAAACAAAGGACCAGCCTTGTTGGGCTTGAGCCTGTAGCTGGTCGTCAATATTTGTATTATAATGCAGTAAATGAATTAAAATCCAATTTAAATTTAAAAAGTTGTGACTACCCTTACATAGTATATTAAAATGATTTTTGTCTTCAGCTGTACCAGCATCAGAAGTGTTTAAAAAAGGTTTGAAAGATCTTCAGAAATTATGTCAACACATGCATACCACTTTTGAAGTAAGTATACACTTGTGCATATGTTCTGCTGTATTCGTGAAAAATCCAATCACACTATTTTATTTACAGAAACACCATGTATATTGTCATCTGAATGCAAGAACTGGGCAACCTATTTTTTAGATGGATGGAGAAACGTTTCCCAAGCCAATACTTGTTTTACTATAACCTACATTTTTCATTAGCCGATATACAGCTTAATTGGTCCAAACAGTTACCTTGTTCCTCCATTTATCCCTTGCACGAAATTTTTTACTTGAAGTTGTCTAGCACTTGGCACAGCTTGGCCAAATATTGCCCTTGTGTGCCATTAAACAGCACACCAACCATGCTCTTGCATTCAATTCAGCCTGATCTCTGCTTTTCTAATGTATCTCAAAGTACTTATTTTGTGAGCTATACCTAGTTCTTGCATTCAAGTGATGAGGTGCTACTCCATTAGTATTATCTGGAACATATTACAAAGCAGATTTGATATTTTATATAATTTATACAAAATGAATTATACAATAATTTCATGTGATGCAGCTACTATTATTTATAAGTTTAGTTCTGCGCATTTTAGAGATGCAAGCAGATAATATTCTCCAAAGATTGAACTTTGGAGAATATTCAAGAATTTTCTACTTGAAAACCTAAATTTTTTTTTAATATGTAATCTGTTTCATATTATTGACTGGAGAAATGAAAATGAACCTTATTTTATGTATCGTTTGCAATATATGTAGGCATATTAGCACTGTTATGGAAATTAGTAATAACTGTTATTTTTTATTAAAAAAACATGGCAAATTTTTTCTATTTTTATCATAAAATATCAGCAATTTATATCAGATGGAAATAAAGGGAAAGTTAACATGCTGTGCAACATTATAAAAACGATATATCTTGTCCAACAAAATTTATTGTTTTATTTCACTCTTATGTATAATAATTCAGGGTTGTAACAGAACTGGGAAATCAGGAAATTCTCAGAGAAATTTTTAATTCTGGAAATCTCGGGGAAAATGTCCAAATTTCACAAAAAATCGGGGAATTTATTTAATTTTTATGAAAACGGTAACTATTGTTGTTTGTGGCCTATTTAGAAATGCGCTATAACAAGTACTTTTGAGAATCCAATAAATCGTTTTCGCTGAAATTGTAATTAGAATAAAGAACACTGGCATTGTAATTTTCGAACCCAGCGAAAACCACCGTCGTGGTTTTTGCTGCCGAAGTGTCTCGGCGCCATGAGGCCAGCGATACAACTTGTGGTATACAATTTTAAATTTCTGTAATTGATGATGTTTTTTTTGTTCATTAAATTATTATTTTTTGCTTGCAATTACATTTTTGTAGAATTTTTTGGTAAAGCTTCAGTCTACAATCAAAACAGTGTAATGGCCTTGGCGCACTTCTAAATTTGTCAAGGAAGGAATTATTTCAAATGAACCAATGAAATCAACCGACAGTTCAACGAATTTTAAAGAATACTAGCCTCTGTGTGGCCAGCAAGGCGTTGCCAGTGACAGTTCTTTTCGTGGGGTCAGGTGCTAACTAACTTGGTGCTGCTCGATGACACCCGATGATTGCTACGAATACGGTTTGGGAAATATACCAAATGAGAATTCGTAGCCTATTGGATCAGGATAGCAGCCATAATGGCGTTGCCTGTGGTATTGGTTTGCTTCGCAAACCAAATGGAAATTCGTAGCCTATTGGAATGAATTCCCTGCAAATTTTTACTTGGTTTGCGAATCAAACCTAATTATAATTATATTGTGAACTATGATTTGCTTCGCAAATTGGATAACAGCCATAACGGAGTTGCCCATGGTGTTTGTTGGTTTGCTTCGCAAACCAAATCTTAAAGATCTCACACAGCCATCCCTTTGCTAGCGCAGGTCTCGCGGTCATTGCGATTTTTCCGATCTTACACAACCATAACTTAGCTAGCGCAGATCTCGCGGCTATCGTGATTTTTCCTGATCTTACACAGCCATCCCGTAGCTAGTACACATCTCGCGGTCATCGTGACTTCTTCCGATCTTTCTCAGCCATTTCTTAGCTAGTACAGATCTCGTGACTTCTTCCTATCTTTCTCAGCCATCCCTAAGCTAGCACAAATCTCGCGGTCATCGTGGCATCGCGATTTTGGCCGATCTCGTGTATTTCCAGTGTCACGATGTTGTCACTCAGCAATTTCGATGCTATCTTAGCGCATGTGTGATATCTGACTAATCAGTATTTCCAGCGGAAATTTCGTGTTTTTTTTTTCGGGGGGGGGGGGGGTTGATTAGTCACAACGATTCCGATGTTTATTTATGTGCATGTCCGATTTTCCATCACGGAACTTTGCTTTTCGATGCAGCGATGAAAGGCCTACTAATGAGAATCTTTTGTGATAATTAATTTTGCAATTTCTGCACGGATTTTTTTGGGGGGAGTTGGGTGACAGGTCACACATAAAGATTGAAAATTAAAATTTCAAACTGCAAGGGAGCGAATAATTCTACTCTATTTGCTGAATTTTTCAGGTTTTTATGTTATTTTTTAATTAGTTAATGTTTCTTTTCCCCTTAAAAGTACTTAGGAACAAAATAATTTTGCAAAATCTGGGAATTTAACGGTCTGTTTTCATTTCTTTTTAATTAATGAGGAATTTCTCTAAGCCATTTGTGCCCTGAAGATGACTTACGATTCCAAATTATTTTTTTAGCAAAATTTAAATTCAGTATAATTTAAAAATTTTTAAACAAAAAGGATTTTGCACATTTTAAGTTGAATTCCAAAAACACATTCTTGTTTCTTGATATTACAATCAATCTGTTTGCATCCTTTTTTGTTGCGAACTTCTGTGGCAATTTAGGTCATATATGCTGTCATCATTACTTAGAGGAATCAAATGCCCCCTTATTTCTATTTATGCTGAACTTTTTCTCCTTCTAAAAGCTCATTTTGAATCTACTTGAGCATATATGATGTGGGGACACACACGCACACAGATATATATGCAAAATCTTGTTTAAAATCATGCGTGCTTCTTAAATGTACAACGCAGATTTTTACTTGTTCTTTTTTTCCTACCACGATTTTTTATAGCCAAGAAAAGAACTTAAAGAAAATTATATATATATATATATATGGTGATATAGGAACAAGATTTTGCTTTTACTATGCATAAAATGCATGGTTAACATCATGATATCGTAATGTTAGAATGCCGATGTATCGCTATGTAAAAATTTGAACATCGCTCAGGTCTACTAGAGGGTCTGCCATCTGCTCACCTACTCCATAGTGTGCAAATTATGCTTTTCATCGCATCGAATTTATGTATAAACCAATTTCAAAAATAATTGTACCTTCAGAAAATACATTCTAAGGTTTCCTGCGATGTTTTCAAATTTAAAAACTAATAACAATAAGATACAGATATATGAGTTTCTAAAAAAAATTCACAATTTTTCCCAAATTAAAAAAAAATAGCAGAAACCAAATTGAAATTTCTAAAATAACTCTGCGTTATGCAAAAATTTACATATTAGAGGTACTCTAAAAAAAATCACGGCTGAAGACTTTTGTTCACTCACATTAGAAATTTCGCTTTTTTCGACTTTAATACTTAATGCACTTTAAACTAATAGCCGCATTGGAAAAAAATCTTTTTCATCTTGTTCCCTGTACAATTTTGAACAAACCATGTTAGTTTCGTAACTTCTTATTTGTACTTTCTTGGGATTATTTAAGAATCAAGCGAGTTTTCAATCTTCCAACGGCTGTAACTTTTTTAATATAGAGACATTTACCTTAATATGTTATTTCGGATGGCCGATATTTAGCACATGCTCGTAATTCACCGCTTTTCCTGATTTATGGTCCACCATTAATTATTTATAAATTCATAAATCAATTATTATAGCTCTGGGCTAATGTTAATTTTTACTAATGCGAAATCCTGTTCACAGACCTGAGTCGCGTGTATTTAATTTCACATTTTGGTTTTCCTCTTTTTTGAAATTTTGCATTCTCATGCCTGGTCCGATGGTGTACTTCTTTGTTTTATAAATGGGTACTTAGTTTGTAAGTTATTATTAAAAGTGCACTTACGTCTAGGCATCTTTCAAATGAAGATTTCACGTTCAAGAAATTTAAATGGAATATAATCAATTGTCAAGAAAGATGCATGACCTGTCTACGCATAATCGCAATCGAGGAGCGAGCTAGCAGGCTTCTGACTAGGGATGGAGGTAAAAATAACAACCTGTTCTTTTACAATGTGAATTGCAAAGTTCTAGACGCCTAAAGTGATTACAAATTCTTTTTTAAATATTCAGTCCATAGCATTTGAATAAATGCACCGGTGCACTCATTGTTGACAAAACCAGGCCAGTTTGTTATTGACATTGCCAATTTGTTGACCCGAATAAAAGGACGCCTAATCCTGATTTTCCTAGGCACTCATGATTGACAGTAGGAATTTTGAAAGCACACAAACATTGAAAGCAAGCAATATCATCTCTTTTTCTTCTGTCAAAACAAGAAAAAAAAATCTCGATGTTCTTGAATAAAAATCGTTGATCTCGAAAACGAAGGCAATAATTATTTTGTATTTAACCGTTTCCGGAATTATCTACAACTAGGTGTGCCACTGGTGTAAGGTATTAATCTGGTGTAAACTTTTCCGCAGATTTCAAATCCGTTGAAATTTTTACTCAAACATTAATCTTTAACAGTCTAGGATATAGAAAAAAGAACTACATAACTAAAGTTACATTTTTTTTATCCTCTGCTGGAAAATAAATATAAATACAAACAGACTACATATTAAGACCCATTTAGTGTCAGAAATAGTCTTATATTTTGAAATTAAAGTATATGCATCCAAAATAAATTACAGAAATTATTTGCATTTTTATTATGAATGATTTTTTTAGGAAGTGTTTATAGAGTTAACTCTCAACCTACTGTTGACTAATTCATCTTGATCAAGGCTGGGTAATTTTGCTAATAGACATATAAAATAGAATTGTTTTGAAGCATCTGGAGCAACAATTGATCCTGTTTTATTTAAGAACTAGCAGTCCAGCACGGCATTGCCCTTGACGGTTATTTAAGTTTCGAATCTGGTGTAAAATTTTCGCTATCTTTAACGATCACTAAGATAGAAACTTGGTCTAAAAAAGAAAAACACCAGTCACATTTTTTCACTTCGCTGTAATTGCTTGTGTGCAGGAAATGAAAGAAGAAAAAAAAGTTTAAAATCTGATCTCTTTACACTGTTGCCATTCTAATGAAAACAAATGATAAATAAATGCCAATAAATTAATTAAATATGTTCTACATTAAATTTTAAAACTACGACTACCTAATTCAGGACTAAGTGGTATAGATGCCTGAAAACACAGACACAAACACTTCCTTCTATAATAGTAGATTCCTAAAGCCACGTAAAACAAAGCCCATTGCTAATATATTTGATAGTACATTGTTGGATACGTTTAAAGCATTTAGGAATGTTTTAACACAGCTTAATTAATGCTTTGAGAACGTTGATTTGGGAGAGGTAGTCATTACAATCTTTTAAAGTCTGTAATTTTGCAACATTAGTTTGCTGAGATCAAAAGTATAAAATTACGTAAGTGAAATCGCGAGTTACAAGTCGGAATATTTCTATTTGTGTATTTGCAAGAAATAAAATAATCTCAAAATTAGTTACTAAATTGATATGAACAAGTGCAATACCTGTTTTACAAAGGTTAACAATTATCAGTATTCCTATACTTTTCAAATGTCTTGGGCTATATCACTGTTATATAAGGTTTAAAAGGCTGATTTGTTTGAGAGTTCATTGCAGGAATGATATTTATATCCTCATGTACACACATTTAAAACTGTCCGACGTTGATTCCACTTAAGGACCCAGGCATCCTACAAATTTCTAAAGTGGACAGTATTACGAAAATAGTTTTTGTAAAAGCTGCACTACTTGAATTAAAACTACTACACGACACTACAAAACTACAAATATCTTGGGCTATATCACTGTTAAATAAGGTTTAAAAGGCTGATTTGTTTGAGAGTTCATTGCAGGAATGATATTTATATCCTCATGTACACACATTTAAAACTGTCCGACGTTGATTCCACTTAAGGACCCAGGCATCCTACAAATTTCTAAAGTGGACAGTATTACAAAAATAGTCTTTGTAAAAGCTGCACTTGAATTAAAACTAAACACGCCACCAACCTTGAAGTGACGAATTCTGTTCTGAAAACTTCATTGTTCAAATCATAATTCCATTTCCAGTTAAAGATAAATTCAAAATTGTGTGGAAAAGTTGCAGACAATAAGTATTAAAATAAATTGCCATATCCATCTTGAACTCTTCAACACTAAAGCAGCAGCCTGTAAAATACCTTTGTGAGTTCAAAGGTGGAATGAGACATTTGAAGCTTTAAATTATTTCAGATAGTGAAGTTCCAGTGCTGTATTTCACTTTGTGTGCAATTGTCATTTTCATATTTCTAGAATGCAGTGGCTGAGTACAACGAATCCAAGATGCTTGATGTTGAAAGATTGGTTGCAGAAATCCACTCATAATTGAAGTCTGCTTTGTTAGTTTGTTGTACATATTCTAATGTAAATTTTTAAATAAAATATTTTCGAGATTTTTGGTGCTGTCCTTTTAAAATTTAAAGGTGTACATTTCAAATAATTAACCTAAACAATGCTCCCTGTGGTTTCTTAAAAAAAGTACAGGACTGTCAAAGTACAGAACTAGTAGCCTACATGTTTTTAAATAGCACATGAAAAAGTTTCCTCTTTAACTCTATTTTAGTAGTGATTTCAGTTGCTCGGATACAAAATGAATCAGTAGCAACACAGTGTACTATTGCCAATGGACTGGGATCAATCCCGAAGGGAACAAAGACATAATTTTTAACCATGGTCAGATGACGAGGCAACACCTGAACTGGTAGCCCACTCTTCAAACTTCCACATGCCGATGTGAGGACATTGGAGGCCATGACAGATACATGAGATTTCAGCTGGACAACTCGCAACCCTCTGATTACTAATCCATTCCTCTTCCAACTTGGCTTCTGAAAGGAAAGACTTGGAAAAGCCTTAAAGAGGCTTAATTGTTTTTTACTTGGAAGCCTAAACCTATATAAGCATTAACAGTATTCCGATGTGAATCGAAACAGTCCCCAAAAGGTGGTAGTACAAAATATTAAAAATTTCTTTCCATCTACATATTCGACAAAACTATGTCAAGTTTTATTATTCCCCTATATTCAAGAGAAATAAATTACAGCTATTAAAAATTGAATATGTATCTTTTTCTCCTTCTAATGTGGATCTTGTTAGAAATCAGGGTTGGCAAAAAGCCACTTTAAATTCCATATGATGGTGGTTATAAAGAAGCATTGATCCTAAATTATGTAAACATGTAATTCAATTGCAATTATGCATTGCATCATCAGCAAGTGTAGAAAGATTATTTTTAGCTTTGTTAAAAACAAGTAGAAATCATTTAGGAAATGAACAATCCATCCAACTAGTTAATTGTTGCAGAATGCTCTTAATTCTAAAATCTATCACTTGCAAGTTAAGAAATAGATAGCTCTTTGTACTTGAGCAAGTGTTAAATTGTTTCTTTCTTTCCACTTTTTATTGTTTAAACCACTTGAGGCATTTTGGACAGACCAGTTTTAACCGATTAAAACCATTTCAAGCCTGTTAGAAATGCAAGTGTAATAATTTGGCCAAGGATGTAGAGTCCTGGCCAAAAGACATTACTTGATATAGTGAATCAAGTAGATGCTTTTTGTTGTCCCTTTCTTTATTTGAGGGATCATATTTTATGTCTTGATTAATAAAGGTCTTTAATGCATGTTTATTAAATCTGAGGTAATGCCGCTTAGCCAATGCTTTCAACTTTTTGAGTTCGTTTTTATGCATGAAATAATTGTATGAAGTGTTTGCACAGTCTGATAATTAACACTTGCCATTTGAATGGACTGACATGCAAACAATCAAATAGAAACTATTAGCATGCATTGGGGCACATCTTTAGATGCATATAGGCTTCATGAACCTTAGGTAGTAGCGATCTATTCTATTCCCATGGGGATCAGAATGGTCAATCTATCCTTTATTTTCCAAACTACTTGACTCCTCACGTTGGGTTGGTGTGGAAGTTTGGAGAGTGGGGTGCCAGCTTGGGTGTTGCTTCGTCATCTGACTGTGGTTCAAAATTACGAGGTGTTGTCCTCGAATCTTTCCCTTAAGGGACTGATCCTGGACCATCGTCAATAGCCCGTTGTGTTGCTTTAGTACGTTGTTAACTAAAATTACCATTACCGAACTACTTGACAATACGTGGCTTGTGTTTGGCACAGCTTGGCCAAAATATGGATGGCCCTTGCACCATAAGACCCAAAACCATTAGTATACTTTGATTAATCATTTTTGAAAGCATTACCATTTGATCATACATTTAAAATAGTTGCAATTACATTTGTTAAAGTTGGTTGTTTTTACGTTTTATGGAACAAGGGCCACAATGAGGAAATATCACTCGAATACCTCAGGGTTATGATGCCTATACACACCTAGGTGTGTCCACGTGGGAACATTTGTTGAGGTTTTTACCCCGTTTGCAACTGCTGTCTTTATTTTCAAAAATAAACGGCAAAAAGTCGATACAAAAGTGTTTATGAGACAAAAAGGTAAAAAATATAACAGGTAAATAATGTACAAGAAGAAAGGATGAGGTTCACATGAAAGTATAATCCGCATATGAAGCGGGACGTAAAACAGTATAGAAAATTAACAAGATGAAAAAGAAACAGTTTGTGAAAAACCTCAGGGGGCTGGGTTGTAAATGTTTGGATGTAGCGGAGATCAGACATAGGTTTCGAAATTATCTGTCCATAGAGTATCACAGGTAGAACTGGAAATGCTGTTAATGGTATCTCGCACAAGCGTCTTGATTTCTTCTTGCACAGCTTCAATCTCTCGATCTGTGTTTATCACCTGCAGAGGAAATATATTTTTGAAAAACAGTACAAATAAAAATAAGGACTATCAGATTTTACTTTCTGATTTGGGCACTTTAACAATTCTATTGGCATATTCACTAAAATTTCCAATGGATTCTCCTTATAATGAAATATCAGTTTCTACAAAATTGAGATCGATTCCCTTTACAAAAGCAAATATGTCAATGTTAGACATTTTACTTGCACCTGACAAGCAGATTCATGAAATGTATACATTTTAAAGCATCAACATCTAAAGAAAAGATTATTATGACAGATGCCTTCACCCCCTCTTTAATTCAATGCCTCTAAAAAAATATAATTTTTTAAAAAGATTTTTCAAATTTCATAAAAATTTATACTATGTTACGCAAGTCTGTATATTGGATGCCAAACTGCACAAGTTGGCAGGTACACAAATAAAAAAACATTTGTGTATATATTAAGACAATGTACATTCAATTTCCTGGTTAAGCTAAGTAAATTTTATTGAAAATTTCACTAACGAAAACTTTATATGCAATTTTCTTTTCGAAAGATGTTTCACAACAATGTAATTAATCAGTCAATCATTGCAAACCATTTTTGTTTCTTTCAGTAGCCAATTCCTTTGTTTGAAAAAAACTCAGATTTTCAGTAGTATGGTCAGTAAAGTTTAGTCTTTAAACAAGTAAAACAATTTGGAACAAACCAATTAGAAACTGCTAAATATGGTAGAATATTTTGTAAGGCGACGTTCTTTCTCATCCATCTTTCTTTATCAATTCTGTCTTTTCTGGGAAATGGGATACATACTGTGCTTTAGTGCTACAGTTAATGTCTCCACCAAAAGCTAAAAGTACTTATCAATAACGATAGGGGAAGTAGTTTCGTATTCAAGATAAAGCCTAGGCTTGGACTTCTAATTTAAACCATTGGTTCAAACATAATTTGTGAAAAAAGCAATACTCAGAATAGCTTTTGAGCTCCTAGTTCTAAAGAAGGATTAAAACTGCAAACCAAAAATTCATCACTGGACAATTGAAAATGAATGATACGGCCATATGAGCAATATCTTGAGGTGCAATATAGCTGAACAAAAAAATGAAATACAAGTATTCTCAATTTGTTTGGTATAGTTTTAGATTTTACAGATGAAAAGCTGAACTACACACATACCTTCCAATTGTCCTCCCGAAGTAGTCCATAGACTTTCTTCACTTCATTCTGGAAGTCTTCTTTTTCATATTTCTCTTCACCAAATCCACTCCGAAGGCCCATAACTTCAGTTGGCAAGTCTAAGTAGAGAACTAGATCTGGTTTAGGTAGACCCACATCAGATTGCTTACACCATGAAAAGTTCAGTCCCTGAGGGTTTAAAAAGATTCAAAGTGTTCAAAATGCTGCTACACTACAGTGGAAATGGTTTTATTGGACCCAAAAGGAAAATTGTTGACTGAAAATCAATTATATTTGCAAACAAAATGCTCATTTTAATATTTAGTTGCTAAAGTAAGAGATTCATTTATGATGTGACAAAATGAAAAATATCTCGCTTAGACATGCACGATGAATTCAGACGAAGGGCCGATAGTGAAATGTCAAAAAACAATACAAAATACACACTGAAGCTAATTTAATCAGCCTAAATGTAAGTTTATCACACAGGTAAAATGCATGGCTCAAAATATCATTAAATGCAATATAAGGGCTACAATAGTCCAAGCACTTGTGAAATAAGGTAAATTTTTAAAAATAGCAAACTTCCTCCACTTAAACCCTATTAAAAAAGCAATTTTAGTTGATGATACAAATTGAATTTGTGGTTGAAGCTTAAATTTGTGCTATCTAAGTATGAAACAGACATTCGAGATCTTGGCAAGAAATTTAAATTGATAACACTAGTTTTCTTAATAAGGTTTCCATTACAATCCAGCAACCAGATTCTGATGTTTTTCTTCCGTGGTAGCCAGGTGTCAAAACTTTTAATTCAACATCCCTTGAAAAATTTTGCACCTTAAAAAATTCCAGGGCTCCTAACACGTCACCTTTTTATTTTTTGTCACCTTTTCAGGGGTTTCAAGTTCTTAAATTATATGTGAAGAAAAATTTTTGGTGCGCAATTAAAAAAATTTATTTTCTCTAAAAAAAACAGGGTTTGCACGAATTCAATTTCAAAATGCACGCTACGTTCCACCGCAAGAATGGATTAAAAAACGTACCGTTTTAATTGCAAAAGGATACTTCATGTTGCCCGCGGTATATTAGCAACAAGTTCTGGAAATTTTCCCGCAGGAAAAGGCTATCAGTAAAACGAAGCGGCAAAGTTTAAGGGAAGCAGGGCCATCTGCATGTCCGACCCCCTCGACAAGGTCCAACAAAAGGAGTAACCCTCTAGGAGGTCAGATGCTGACAGCACGAAAATGGTGTTGATGCCAGTGGTCACTTAAAAGGAGGGATAACATCCTCCATACACAGATCTGAGGGCGGTCTCAACAGACCCATTTTATTTTTGGATTCTGGAATAAGACGAGAATGGAGAGGTCAAGAGACCGGATGGATCAAGCTGATATTAACTCAACGTTAACCCAGGAGGAGAGGTAATATGTTTAGTACCTTTGTCATCAAATGTTGCAGTTTCTATTGTGGGTCTGATTATGTCTAGAAGGTATAGATACATCAGGGCAAACTCTGAAAGGACGGTGGAATCTTCAATATGTATATAATTTACACTCGAAGGTATCTTCGGCACAGTTTTTAAAGGGATAGATCATCAACCTCTCACACATTCAAAGCGCTCAAAGCTCCTCATCGAGAACCCCGACATTCCTGTCTACGGAACTGAGGCTATTCACGTGCTGCTCTCTTTGAGGCACAGAAATGAGGGCATGGAAATCTTAATGGACTTCAGCCGTTTCTTCAGGAGCTTGAGATCTGAAAGATTCCAAACCCCTCCGTAACCAGAGAATGCAAAAATTTCGACTGTCTCTGTATCCAGAGGGTTAAATATTGAAGGAGCATTGCGAACGTATTGAAAATCATTCTCAGTTATCATCGAAGTTGATTATTACAAATTCTTAAAGTTTTTTTTAGTGAAAGTCAGTTTTTAAAAAAATTAATGACTCATTACTTTCTACCCGAAAAAAGGAACTAATTAACATTGAGACATGTAATATTCACACAATACTAAAAAATTAGGGAAAAATGTGTCTGAACTAGTTTTTACTATTCACAGATTTTTTAATCAGTGGCCTAAGCATTGGTCAACGTACAAACAAATTCAAGAAGACTTGAAACTTCCCACTCACCATTTCATCAAGCTTTGTTCAAGCAGGTGGCTGAGCCTAAAGCCAGCTGCTGAAAGGTCGCTTGAACATTGGATTGCAGTGCAAAAGTACTTCCTAGACTACATTCCAATAAAGAAGCCAAACATGATACAAAGACCAGGCTACAAAAAAATTGTTCATTTACTCAGTAGAGAAACTATGAAGGCTGAGGTGATATTTGTCGTATCAAGTGCAAGTATATTTAATCATGTGACTGAATTTCTTCAGAAAAAAGAACCTCTAATACATAACCTTCATTCTCAACTTGAATTGTTGACAAAAACAATTTTGGGTAGGAACTACAAAGAGGAATTTATTCGAGATTTGAAAATGGATAAATTGGAAGATTTATGTCCTCAGAAACTGTTGCCTCTAGCTGATATTGTGATTGGAGATAAAATTTCTAGAGCGCTTTGGAATGTGAAAGAGAAGGAAATGAATTTCTTTTTATCTAAAGGCTCAGAAGCATTACATTGCCAGTGTTAAATATCTTTTGAAGAAGTCCTTCTTCAGTTCATCTCTCCTTAAGAGTTTATCCTGTCCTCATCCTTTTGAGAGACTCAGGGCGAGGGTTGTGCAACAAGTATTAGAAGTTTCAAGAACAATTCCATCGGATGTCCAGACATACTACTGGATGAGTGGAAATTACTCCAAAGAGAATTTGAGGAAGAAGGATTTAGAATGAAGCCTATTGATGTTTACTGGAACCAGTTCTTCAGACTGCGAGGCATTAGTGGTGTGGATCCTAAATACCCAGGTGTGTCAAAGCTAGTGAAGACTGCTCTGTCACTTTCTCATGGTTGTGCTGACATTGAACGTGGCTTCTCAGCCTCAGGAAGAGCTGCGACAGGAGACAGATCATCAATGTCAGATCGTACTCAATGCATTGATGACAATTAAAAGTAGCTTGCCAAATTTTGACAATCAACCTTATTTGGTGCCAATCACATCAAAGCTAATGGATATGGGAAGGGTTCCATATAAAGCCTACAATGCCTATTTAGAAGATACAAAACGTAAGGCACAAGAAAAAAAAGATAGACTGGAAGCAGAGAAAAAAAATTTTAAGCAGCTGGCAAAGAAAAGAAAGATGATAGAAGAAGAAGAACGAAAACTTAAAATTATGCGTAAGTAAGAGGATCAGGCGTTGGACAGTGCTTCAAAATTATTAAAGGAAGCCAATGATAGGCTCAAGAAGGCAATAAAAAATAAAGATTTTAAGGAAGCAGCACTTGCTTAGGCAATGATTGAAGGAGCGGCAACAGTCTCATGATGCTCGTCAGTAAAGACAGACTTTAAAAAATGGACATTCTCTCTATTGAGAAGAAAATACAAAATTAATTTCAGACTTTTTAAACAAAAAAATGAGACATAATCTTAAAGAAAAGGAAGAAATTCTTTAAGCTGTGTCAAAAATAAACAAATTAAAAAATCCCGATTACGATTTTTTTATTTTTATGTCAATATTTTAAAATGATGTACTTTGTAAAAGAAGAAAATTTAAATATCCTTCCAAAGAAAGAAAAATAAATGATAGGGGTGGCTGTGGAGGATCTTTTTATTTTCTATCTTTTTACTTGAATATACACTCATTGCCATAAAAATTTGCACACCAAGAAATAATGGTAGGATCGTAACGAAACTTGGCATGAAGGTACATGTCGGCCAGATATGCAAATTATTAGAAATGCAGCGTGATTGTGCATTGCGTAATGCCACAAGAGGGCGTTGAATTTCGTTTTCCTTGGAGTATAAGACAGGTAAGCAGAGCTTGTTTGAGTGTATTTAATCTTTTGCAAAGGTAACCCTGAGGTAGACATGCCGTTACGCCACCATCGAAGACAATATGAGCAGCTGTCAGAGTTCAAGAGGGGAAGAATTATCGGGATGATGGAAGCTGGGTGGTCAGCTCAAGTAGGCCGTTCTGATTTTACTGTGAGGAGATGTTGGGATCAGTGGACAGAAGAGACGTCATTTACACGGCAACCAGGCTCAAGACACCCTCGACAGACCAGTCGTTGAGAAGACCATCACATCATACGAAACGCACGGGTAGAGCCAACTGCCTCATTGGCCACTATCCAGACACAGGCAGCACCTTCACTGCTGGGCCCTGTATCTTCCTGAACCATCGCAAGGCGCCTGGCTGAAGGACATCTGGTATCGCAGCGCCCATTACGTGTGCTGTCAATGACACCCACCCACCGACACCTCTGTTTGGGAGTGGTGTCGTGCACGATGGGATTGGACAGGAACGGAATGGAACCAGGTCGTCTTCAGCGACGAATCTAGTTTCAATTTCAGCAGTGATGACAATCGTGTTCGTGTGTGGAGGCCCCGTGGTGAACGCCTCACTTCTACCTTCGCTTTATAGCGACACACCGCTCCCACATCTGTTGTGATGGTATGGAGTGCCATTGCTTACGATACACTGTCACCCCTAATATTGATCCATGGCACAATGACAGCCCAGCGGTACGTCCATGACATCCTTCAGCCACATGTGATGCCACTCATGGCAGGGCTCCCAGGAGCCATTTTTCAACAAGACAATGGTCGGCCACACACAGCAAGGATGTCACAAGACTGCCTCCGCCACATTACCACACTTTCCTGGCCTGCTCGATCCCCAGATTTGTCACCTATCGAGCATATCTGGGATCATTTGGGACGGCAAGTTGGACACTCACGAGTTTGGTCGAACTAGAGGCACGTTTACATCAACTGTGGAACAAGATGTCTCAGGACATCATACGGAACTTGTATGCCTCAATGCCCACTAGTATTGCATCGTGCATTTGCGCTAGAGGGGGTCCAATAGAGTACTAAAACTTCCGTTCATTTGTACTTTTTTCTGCAATAAATGATCTTTGATTTTCTAATCACTTACTTATATCAAAGTAGTACTTACATGTGTAAAATTTCGTTTCATTTTGACAACTTTTTCTTGGTGCGCAAATTTTTATGGCAAAAAGTGTATTTAGCATTATTGTTATTTGTCACTTTTTTTTTGCTCGATTTGTCACTTTTTTCAGCTTGATTAGTCACTTTTTGGTTCAATTAGTCACTTTTGTCACCTTTTTAGACCTTGAATCCTTTTAAGAGCCCTGAAATTCCTTCCGCAAAAATATTTTTTTTATCCGCTGTTTGTTAAAAAAAGGGGTGGATTAAATAGTACCGAGTTATTTTTAACTAGTTGGATTATGAGGTCAACATCCGAGCTAGTACCATAAACTTCTGCAAAACGGCAATGTGAAGACATTTGAGGCTTTGACAGATTTAACGTGAACCAGCCCCTGAATGCATAATGATCTCTGGCTGGACAGTTTCAAACTCGCAACCCTCAAGTTCCAAATCCGTTACACTTCCAAAAGGGCTACCGCAGCCTAACATTACAGGAGTGCTCCTCTAACGGCCGTATTCACTGTTAACTGGACCGAAAGTTAACCAGCAGTCAAAGGAGGAAAACTGGGTTTTCCAAGGTCAGAGTAAAAAGTTCATTTCACCATAAATCGAACTGCAGGTTCATTCCACTAACCGCCAGTTTGAGTTATGAAACTTTAACCTGGCTCAGAGCTGGGTTAGATTTAACCACAGGGGTAGAAAGTTATTTCTACCCCTCATTTCAACTGAAAAGAAATGAGAAAAGTTCTACAAAAAACACTTAAATTAAAAATTAATTATATTTTAACAAATTCAATATGGGGGGAAATATTCCAAAATTCAGTTCCAAATTAGAGATTGCATAAAAAATAATTACAATACATTGATTTGAAACAAAATATGTGTTTACTGAAAGTTTTTAGTGGAATTGCAATACGTCAACCAATATTTTTAACAGTAAAAGTTATTTTTATTTCAAAATTTAAAAAAACTAGGGGGCTTTGCCCCCTGCTCGCTTACACTCTCTAATCCTGGGACTGCTACGCAATTCCATTTAGTTTACTTCGCAAACCAACAATCCTCTCCCAGATCCCATTTGGTTTGCTTTGCAAACCAACATTACTTTTACAGAGTGAATCTCCTGGACGGCGAAACTATATTCATAATTCGTATAATCCTGATTTGAATTTCCTGTTCATGACGTCACAGCGAGGGCTTCTCCCCCTTCTCGCTCACTCTCGGCAACCCCATTTGGTTTTGCAAAATCAATGTCCTGCGACGGCAAAACTATCTTAATGATACGGTCTATGACATCACAGCAAGGACTTTGCCCCCTGCTCGCTAACAATCGCAAACCAAGACTCATTTCGTAAGTGATTTCCCTTTTTTTTAAACTTTAACACTTAATGCATCCTAAAGAAATAGCCGCATCAGTAAAAAACCTTCTCCATCTTGTTCCTTGTATCATTTTAAATAAACTGTGTTAATCTCGTAACATTATGATCTGTACTCTCTTGGTAAAGCGTCTGAGAACAGAGTGAAAAAAGCAAGCCCCTTTTCTCGCCAAATAATAGAAATCGTATTTATGGCAATCGTTACTACAATAAATTTGATATCTGGCAAACCCGATAGTCAAAAATGCAAACTTCATTTATGGGAAAAACATGTCCGCGAAAAAAAAAATACGAAATTTGTGTGACCAACTTTTGATTGCATCGAATTTATTTATGAACCAATTTAAAAAATAATTTAAGCGTAAGAAACTGTGCTTTCTAAGCTTTCACGTGATATTTTCAAATTTTGTATTGGAAATTACGATCTAAAAAATTCGAAAATTGTATGACCAACTTTTATTTTCATCGACTTTATTAATTAACTAATTTCAAAAATACTTGTACCCTAAACAAAGAGCACATACAATCTAAGGTATTCAGTGATGTTTTCAAATGAAAAAAATAATAGTATTAATCTTTAGATATGACACTTTGAGTTTTCAATCCTGTGGTGGTGGCGGTAACATTTTTTTAATATAGAGAAAAATACTACAATATTTCATTTTCTAAAATTTTATAATTTTTCAGACTAAAGTGAAACAAATGATGTGCTTGATCAAAGATTTTTATAATTTACAACTCTCAATAAATTTGTTTTAACTGTTTTCACGATACTTTAAATCATAAAATATAATTGTTAAAGCTTTTTGAACTCTTATAACTAGTTTACATCAGTTTTGATTGGAGAAAAACATAGAAACATAATATTTATCTAAAGAATATGTGTTGTTAATTTTAGACTGATAATTTTAGGCAGACAACTAAATATTTCAGATACTTTTTGAAATTTAGTCACTATTAAAATAGATGAATTTTGGCATTCATTGACAATTTAGTAGGTATTTGACAAGCCATTTATGAAAATTTTCAGGATAGTAGTTAAATTTTTAGGACAAAAAATTTCCAGGAAATCATTTAATCTAGAATACTGAATGTAATATAATTTAGAATCCTTTTTCAGATAATCTTTAGTTTTTAAATAGAATTAAATTAGCTGTGGGGCAGTCAGTCTCCCTGGTGTGCAATCTCTAATAACACCAATTTTTATTGACCAGAACAAGCTTTAATTAAGTAACTGATGGTTAAGTAACCTGCAGTTCTGTTTCTGGAGTTGGAAAAAATAGTGGTGAAATCAAGGTTTAAACCGGCGGTTAACTTTTTCCTAACCTTTGGTTTCCGAACTCCGGATTTCTTTCTCTGGTTCAGTTAACAGTAAATATGGCGGTAAATGTCCTGGCTCTGCCCTGAACCTGACTCAAATATTTCCATTGTAGGGCAAAACAAAGTTACTAAAATTTCTATACAATTTGTTATTTTCATTCAGGTGAAAAATCTTGTAGTGAGGAAAACATACAAAATATGTTTTCTCATTGAGGTAAAATCTACTGTGTCTCCATGATTCTCTTTCCAAATAAAATTGTTTGTGCTTTGTCCCATTTCCAGTAAACAATTTTAAAAACAATGCATATTTCAATATTCAACTTTTACCACTAATAAATATTCCATCACACAAAATAAAACAAAGTTAAATTAAAGTTATTAGCATTTTATTTGGAGTAAAGTGATTTTGAATAAACTGAAATTGTCAGAAAAGTTATAGCCTTTGGTGAAAATGCTTGTCTATGCAAGTATTAAGATGTGTCAAGTAGTTTGAGGACCTCCTCCAAAAGAGCAAATTGTTTTCATGAAATCAGCTTTGAAGTGCAAAATAAGTGATATTTTTAAATATTATACATGTATTAGCAAACAATTTCTAGAAAGTTAGTAGAAAAATATAACAACATCTACAAAATTTTATATGAATTGAAATAACTGCAATCCTAAAAAACTTATGTGATTGTTAAATAATAACTAAATGCATACCTTTTTTGCATATGAGAAAGCAACTCCAGAGTAAGCATATCGATCCACAATTAAGCTCACGCCAGAATTCAGTAGCCTCAACATTTTTGGCCTACAAATACAAAAATACATCATGCCAAGTCCAAAACTTGTACTGTAATATTCCAATATTTACATACAATCTGAGTTAAACAGGCTCATTGTTTTTAAGTTTTATGGCACAAGGGTTTAGTAAAGATCATGTTGCACAGAAACACAATATTAAATATTATAAAAGGAAGTGTTTGTCTGTCTGTTTCTTGTCGCAAAATCCTGACGATTCTATGGCACTTACAGCAGTGAGATTTGGCACACAGGTAGTCTGAATGTTTTGCAATTTTTGGGTCACAGCGAATTTTAAAATTAAATCTAGAAGATTTTTAAATGAATTTAATAGTTATATTCTCCATTGCTTTTTCAAACGCGAAGAACTTTTTCTGTCCGTGTGACCTTGCAGTCAGGGTTTGGAAACATGGCAAGTTTTTTTCATCCGCAAAACACAGAGAATTTTTTTTTTTTCATTTCCGCTTGGATTTTGCACAGACGAATAAATTTCCAGACAGACGATAAATCTTTTCACTGAAGTCAGTTCTTTTTTCTATCTCCTAGACCGTTAAAGTTAGAGTAAAAATTTTCAAAGGATTTGAAATCTGCGTAAAATTTTAGTTTAGATCAATACCTAAAAATTTGATTTTCTTTAAAAAAATAATTTTTTTAATTAAATATATCTTCAACGGATTTGAAATCTGCGGAAAATTTCACACCAGATTAATACCTTTCATGATGGTGTTGCCTGTGGTGTTGGTTTGTGGACCTACACCACGGGCATGTGCTAGCCACGCAGTGGCTAGTATTAAATAAAAGTAATTAAAGTTGATCAAGTATAAATACTGAAACACAGCACATGAATTCAATTTAATAGTGATATGAAAATATTTTCTCAAAAAAGCATTCAAATGAATTACAATCGATTAAAACAAGTGGCATAGCATAAAACAATGAATAAAAACTTTAATTTTTAATCAATTTAATAGTATAAAAATGACAAGCATCAACAAGATTAAAATATTCAATAAATGGTAGAAATTTTTTAGTACTAATTTTCATTTAGAGTAGTAAATGTTTAGGAAAGTGATAGATAGTGTAAAAGGTATAAAAAGTGGGGATTTTCACTCACCCCATAGAAAACAATTGGGTACCTTGGGTTTGTGAAGTCCTTACACACCTAAAGAAAATATGCCCCCGAGGGACACAAGAGTTTGGGCAAGTAGTGAATGAATGTCGCACTGGAATGCAACTGGGTATGGGCACCTGTCCAGGAACAATCCTAAAGATCCAAGCCTCCTCATTTTAAATCACAGTCAGACGACAAGGTCAAAACTTAAGCACCACAGTAACTCGGCAGATTTAACATGCACCAGCTGTGTACACAATGGTCTTTCGGCTGGACTGAGTTTCAATCCTGTTACTGTAGTCATCTACTTATGACAGGCACACTTAACTTCCTATGAAGGCATTGGATGGCAATGCAAAACTCACTATAATACCATTTGCATATGTACAACTTAAATTTCAGTTTATTGACAAGCATGGCACCCTGTGGCAATTTCACATATCAATCGACCTCAATGGCCCTTCGTAATCACATTTACGATGACGGTCTCGGACAGTCTTTACACATTCGTGGATAACTCGGAACTGACAAAAAAACTTATACACATGCCATTTCACAGTGGCGACCTCTTGTGACAATAATTAAGCAGCTCACGTTACCCTCTGGCTGCTTTTCCGACTGCCACAGCCCCATAAGAGTTTGGGACGAAACAGGTTTGAAAATATGTTCATCGCCACTTTAAAATGTGCAATTCTTACTCAATTAATAATAGATACTGCCCTTCCATTTCTGAGTAAAAGTGGTTTTCACCAATGTTCACCTTTATTTTCCCCTCTCATGACAGACTAGCACCACAAAATCAACACCTCCAGTCTTCATATTTCTGGATAAAGTGGTTTTCTTCCTTATTTTTATAGGGTAGCCAAGTTGGTCGAGAAGCAAATTAGTAACTGGAGGGTTGCAAGTTCGACACTCGATTCGAAAGACCGTCGTATACATGGGGCTGGAGCATGTTCAATCTGCCGTAGACTCAATTGTCTTCTGGTTGATGTGGAAGTTAGGAGAGTAGAGTGCCAGCTCATATTAATCTCGTTATATGACCTTGGTTGAAAATAATGTGTTGTCCTTGGATTTTTCCCTTCGGGATAGATTCTGGACCATCACGAATAGCCCGTTGTGTTGCTCAAATGGAAATTCAACTACCTCAAGAGCCCCATCACTAAATCTAGGAAGTGTTCACAATAGGAAAAAGGCTTTTTAATTTGGGAAGGAATGACTCCATTAAATTTCAATATTATTGTTTTGGGTAATTGTTGGCAAAGAGATAGTTGCAGATCTTCTCAGTTACAAGAAAAAATCATAATACACACACATTACATCCAATTTTTCATCAAGTGCACCAATATGGCAAACTTGAATATTATTCTACAAGCATCTATGAGAAGTGAGATATGGTCATTTCTATGGCAACAGACAAAAGTAGGCTTAGTATAGGAGATAGTTCTTGTGGTAAACAGTATCTTATTCCTCACTTTATTTATAGGATTTGCCATTGTGTGATTAGGCTTCCTTTTATATATGAATTAAAATAGGAATCAGGACCTCCATATCTTCACTACAAAAGGAAGCAATTTTTGTGATTATGTCAGCTTCTTTAGAATAGGACAAAGCCCACAGATTGGCTTTGTCCCATTCCAAACAGTAGCAATCCTGTTTAAATTAAATTTTTTTAATGCTACAAAATAATTTTATTTGACTTTTAAGGACATAGACACCTTTGCTGTATGAAATAATATTAACCTATATACCAGGGATTCCCAAAGTGTGTGCCGCAGCACCCTGGGGTTCCACGTAGAGAGATGAGGGGTGCCGCGAAGCGCCCATGAAGCTGTTGCTATTTATAATAGCTCCTTATAGGAGCAAATATTGTTCTAAAATCAATGTATTAAAAGAAATGCGAGTAGCTGTATCACTAGCATATTGCAAGTAGCTGTATCTTAATTCCACTATTTGAACAATTGTGCAGTGAGCAGCAGGCTCACCTGTGGCAATAAACACATACATATACCTCCAAGAGCATGTTGAAGGTAATTTTATTTGTTTTATTTAAATTTTCAACTTTACCAATGTTTTTCTATTAAGTACAATTAAAGTATTTGTGTGAATTTTAAATACGAGTTGTATTAATTTTGTCCATGTTCTTATCACTTACTTCCCTAATTTCTCCTTCAAAGTTGTACAAATATGAAATATATATATATATACCACAGATAGATATTACATGAAGAGGGAGTCGTGAGAAAATTCTCTTAAGGATGCCATGATTTGGATTAGTTTGGAAACCCCTGCTGTATATATTATTTGACATGGCCCACTCAATAGCCTATGAAATGGAAAAAAGTTCAGCCTGGGGATGGAGTTTGAGGATTTCCAATTGTATGAAACTCATGGCTAATCCCCTTAGTACAGAACTGGCCATTTCTGGTTTGATGCTAAAATTTAAAATCATGTAAGAGCAATATCACATTCTAGAATTGCCCCCCAAAATTAGTTTAACATAAAGGTGAGATATACTGACACTTGTTCCCATCTATTTGCTGAGAAAAGGAGATGAATGGCATGATCTTCCACTTCTTCTGTTCCAGACAGATACTTGTCTATGATAGCTCCTAAAGGCGTAGAGCGATCTGTAAACAAGTACAGTACTGTTAAAAACAAACTTGCTCAGTATGATACAGCACAAAATTAACAACTTATATTTACATTTAAATTTAATTTGTCACATTTTTTATTATACAGGGCGAGTTTAAAGTCGTGCACATAAAAGTTTAACTACTCAGAATTCAGTGAAAACACATTGAGTTTCGATTTCCTTAGGGTAGATGGCTGTGCAGAATGTATTGAACATATTTCTATCGGCGTCAGTGACCTCATGTGCAGACTTCATTTGCAAAGCGTTCATTGTTCAAGCATGTTGTTTTGCCAGGAACAGCAAATATTCATGGTGGAGTGTTATTTTGCTCAAAACTCATATTCTTGAAGAGTTTCGCAAGGAATATCCTGATACACCATCACAAAATAATTGAACAGTGACACGATTAGTTGGGCATTTCAGGACAATTGGATCAGTAGCTGACAAGAAAATATCTGTTAGGCACTCTATTTTTGGCAGATGCAAAGCTGAGAAGTTTAAACAATGTTTCTATGATCGCCGACGAAAAGCACAAGAAAACTCACAATGAATTCTGAGATATCGTAAAGTGTAGTAACCAAAGCTGCAAAAAAGTTACACCTTCAGCCATATCATGCAGTTTAGGAATTTAAGCCTCCTGATTATGAAAAATAACTGCTGTTCTGTAGATGGTCTCACTCTTTTGTGGAGGAACATGTAGCTACGAAATTGGACCATGTTTTTTTAGTGATGAGGTATGGTTCCATCAAAGTGGTTATGTCAACAGTCAAAATAATTAAATTTGGTCAAGTGAAAACCCACATGTTCTCAACGAACTGCCACTGCATTCACAATTGGCGTGTGGTATGTGATATCTCGTCCGATTATAGGCCCAATTTTCTTTCAAAACAGTTAACAGTGAGGTGTATGCAAAAATCATTACACAGTTCATTTCACTGCTGGTTCCAGCAGGACGGAGCAACTAGTCACACATAAAACAACACTGCATCTTTTAAATAATTTTTTTGGCATCATTTCCCAGGGATTGTGGCAACACCTCCCATATTTAGGCCCAATTTTCTTTCAAAACAGTTAACAGTGAGGTGTATGCAAAAATCATTACACAGTTCATTTCACTGCTGGTTCCAGCAGGACGGAGCAACTAGTCACACATGAAACAACACTGCATCTTTTAAATAATTTTTTTGGCATCATTTCCCAGGGATTGTGGCAACACCTCCCATATTTAGGCCCAATTTTCTTTCAAAACAATTAACAGTGAGGTGTATGCAAAAATCATTACACAGTTCATTTCACTGCTGGTTCCAGCAGGACGGAGCAACTAGTCACACATGAAACAACACTGCATCTTTTAAATAATTTTTTTGGCATCATTTCCCAGGGATTGTGGCAACACCTCCCATATTTAGGCCCAATTTTCTTTCAAAACAGTTAACAGTGAGGTGTATGCAAAAATCATTACACAGTTCATTTCACTGCTGGTTCCAGCAGGACGGAGCAACTAGTCACACATAAAACAACACTGCATCTTTTAAATAATTTTTTTGGCATCATTTCCCAGGGATTGTGGCAACACCTCCCATATTTAGGCCCAATTTTCTTTCAAAACAGTTAACAGTGAGGTGTATGCAAAAATCATTACACAGTTCATTTCACTGCTGGTTCCAGCAGGACGGAGCAACTAGTCACACATGAAACAACACTGCATCTTTTAAATAATTTTTTTGGCATCATTTCCCAGGGATTGTGGCAACACCTCCCATATTTAGGCCCAATTTTCTTTCAAAACAATTAACAGTGAGGTGTATGCAAAAATCATTACACAGTTCATTTCACTGCTGGTTCCAGCAGGACGGAGCAACTAGTCACACATGAAACAACACTGCATCTTTTAAATAATTTTTTTGGCATCATTTCCCAGGGATTGTGGCAACACCTCCCATATTTAGGCCCAATTTTCTTTCAAAACAGTTAACAGTGAGGTGTATGCAAAAATCATTTCACTGCTGGTTCCAGCAGGATGGAGCAACTAGTCACACATGAAACAACACTGCATCTTTTAAATAATTTTTTTGGCATCATTTCCCAGGGATTGTGGCAACACCTCCCATATTTAGGCCCAATTTTCTTTCAAAACAGTTAACAGTGAGGTGTATGCAAAAATCATTACACAGTTCATTTCACTGCTGGTTCCAGCAGGACGGAGCAACTAGTCACACATGAAACAACACTGCATCTTTTAAATAATTTTTTTGGCATCATTTCCCAGGGATTATGGCAACACCTCCCATATTTATTACCCCTTATTTTTTCTGTGGGAGTATCTGAAAAACATAGTTTACTTGAATTGCTGAGCTGAAAATTAACATCACAACAGCCATTTCTAACATCAATACTTCCATGCTCGGCAGTCTCACAAAATCTGGTAAAACAAATGGGCTTTTGCATTCACAAAGCAGGACGTCATTTCCAATATTTATTGTAACACCTAAAGTTCGTCTGCTAAAAATAAAAGGCAACATTTAATCTAATCTCCAATACTTTACTTTCTTTAAATTCTCAAACTGGTACTTTTATGAACAGTTAAACTTTAATGTGCACGACTTTAAACTCACCCAGTACGAAGCCAGTTTCCACAATTAGTGGTCGTATTTTGCTCCTATAAATTTAGTTTGGATGATCAAGTTTTTTGGGTCTAATCATCATTTTGGTGTCTTAACGTTTCTGTAATTTCACTTCCTTGGCACAAACTGACTGATAAACAGTTTAATAGGTGCATCAAGGTTAATGTGTCCAAGAAATGTGAATCATTTCTAGGACAATGACCCATAAATGCTTTTTAATTTGAAAGATATAAAGTACCATAACCAGCCTCTGCCATTTTTTTTCTCTAAATTATGAATTAAATAAAGTTGAATTTGGAGTCAAGAACTAGAACTCTGTCTTTTCTTTATGACCCCCTATAAGAGTCATATAACGAAACAAGGCCCACAAATGAAAATATCAAAATCTAGATTGTAGTCACAACACTATCTACACTCATCAAAGAAAAAAAAATAAATATGAAAATCAAAGTAGAACATTTTTTAACTGAGAAAAATGTTTAAACACCATTGATGCTTGAGTTTTTGCTCCTAATTTCTAACCTATCTATACAGACCCTACAACCATAAAATCCTGAAGCCCTACAAATCTTCACATCTGGAAAAGGATGAAATATACAAAAGAAAATTACAAAAAGAACAAAACAAACTACTTAAATGCTTAAAACAATTTTGTCAAATTAAGGACAGAATTTCAGAGAAGTTAATTACAATCACTGAACATATTATAATCCTGCAAACCTATGAATACTTTTTTCACACTAGAAGAAACATCAAAATGAGATTTTGAATTTCTTGTTTCAAAAACCAGAAAGTATTATGGTCCATGGCTCGAAATAAGAATTTGAAGTTGGCAGCAAACACTATTCAGCTCATGGCAAAACCTAAAATTTCTGTAATAACTGTAAATTGCAGTTGCAAATTTTTCGCTTAACTTTAAAACAATTGAATGAATAATGCAATGAGAAGAGGAAAAAACAGGGTGTAAAAAAATCATGATTTAAAAAAAAAAAATCAATTAATCGGATTTATTTGATTTAAATCGGATTTATTTTATTTAAATCAAAAATCTGATTTTTTTATTTAAATTTCTGTAGGGCCTATAAATTTTTTAAATAAAAAATTGAGTTTCTGACATGACATGTAAACCAATATTTATTTAAGTAAACAATCAGAATTTGTGATATGGTAAATTAATATTTATTTTACTAAAAATCATTGTGTGTTACATGGTAATACATTTAAAAAATGAATTTTCAAAACAAGAGCAAAAGATAAAACATTTGTTTAACTTTAAAACGCAAGTTGACATCCTACATAGTTTTTCTTGAGTAAACATCATCATGTTACCAAATGTATCAGTAAGTGTAAGTGAGACTAAATTAATCTGATTAAATAAATATTTGTTTCGGGTCACTACTCTTAAAGTGAAAGGTGACTGTTTCAGGGTGCATTTTGCAAAATAAAAGATGTTCATAGTGTTTAAACTTTCATCCTTTCAAATAGAAAGCTCAGTTGAATTTTTTATTTAATATATTATTAATCACATTAATTGTGTTATTTTGTATTTGTGTCTCAATTAAAAAAAAGTAGTTGAAAAATCACTATAGCTAAGCCATTGGTCAATCAATTAAAGGGGTAACAAGTAGTTTAAGCCTACTTTGTGGGGATTTTCTTTTACTGTCTTGACATTTACGTAGATGTAGGCCTACTGCTTTATTGTTTGTAACATAAAATTATGCATGAACATTGTAAAAACTTTTAAATAGATGTCAACTTATTTTTTACTTTACTGTTTGGCAGAATCCCTGACTCAACACTCAACAGATTACTTAGTCCATAGATACCTCAGATTATTTGCAAGTGTCCAGTGCCAAACATTTTTTTTAAAAGCTCATCAGTACGAGGTCTAGCCATTAGTGCTGAAATCACCATGAGTGCAGAAAGTTCAAAGTATTTGACAAATTCTGTGATTTTTCTAGGGTGTATTTACTTAGTTATAAAAAATGTAAGATTGGTTGTGATTTAAATCTATGATTTAAAAAAAAAATCATTTGATTAAAATCATGATTTTAATTGTTGATTTAAATCAAGTGATTTAAATCTTGACACCCTGGGAAAAAATACTTCACTTTTCTTGTAAGCTTTCTGCAATTTCATATGAAACCCTAAAATACATCCGAGATGAAAAAAACACTCAAATAGTATATTGTAAACGCACGTTTATTTCCCGATTGTCAAGTTTACGAAGGCATCAATCAATAATTAGTCTAGAGAAAATTGCAGTTGTTTCATAACTAGATAGCTAAAAGCAAGGTCTGTGATGACGTCCATGAAACCATTTCTGAACTGCTCGATCAGCCTTAAAATCTGAGGAGCATCCGCACTTATACTCATTGAAACACAGAGATTTTCTTTAACATTTTTAACAGCTGGTATTTGAAAGAAACAATGAAACATTTGGTTTCAATAAAACTTGCCATGAGAACCTTTGATCGTCGCGATGACGTAAATTAAGCTCAATTACCGCGACTTATTTCGAGCCTTGTTATGGTGTTATGTCAAAATTTATGTTAAGATAAAAAGAGGTATTTTTCAGTTACCTTCAGTTTTTTCTAGGTAACTTTTTTGGCAACAAGACATCCTAAACTTTATATAATTTTACTTAAGCTATCAATGCTTTTATTGTTTGAGTAACCACAATTTTTATTTAACTACTTTCATAGGACAAGTAAATAGAGGCAGTTTATAAATTACAACATTTACAATACTAACATAGTAATTATCAGGATGATAATCATGTAGTAATATCATTGTTTGTATCAGTAGGAAAATTTTCATAATGCTAGATAGCTCTGATGAAAACTAACGACAAAATGTTACAGTAGTGATTGTTTATAGTAAAAAAAATGTGGTTATCGTTTACTGTATGGTTCACATTGGCGATTTTTTCCAAAACAAAGCCAAATGTAAGATTGCGTCAATGACGTCCATATCCAAGATGGCGTCATCAACACAACATACAGAGGAACAAGTTAACAAAACTTTTGCATCCAATTTTCTGATTCTGTATAAGCAAAATCCACACTGTGAACCTTTGCAAATATGGAAATGAAAATGAGGAATGCACAAATAAACAATAAAATGAAAAGAAAACAAACTTGCCTATCACTTCCGCTAGCTCCATACGATTTCTCCGCTGTTTCGGTTGTCATGATTATTTGCTCCCTTCGCCTCATTGCATGTTAAGGGCAGGTAAACACGCATTTTTGCATCCACAAAAGCCATAAGTTTGTTTTTTTCGCCAATCATATTCGACGAGATATATTTACAGTTGGAGCAGACATACTTATTTAACGATGGTGTAATTCCCACAGTAATAAAATCGAAAGGAAGGGAACGTTGAAAAGCGATGGTAACGGAAATCAAAGAGCGATCCAATAAACGCATGTGCTAACGAAGGGAGCAGTCGATACTTATTTAACGATGGTGTAATTCCCACAGCAATAAAATCGAAAGAAATGGAGCGTCGAAAAGCGATGCTGCAGGAACGTTTAAAAGCGATGGTAACGGAAATCACATAGAGCGATCCAAAAAACACACTTGCCAACGAAGGCAACGGTTGAAAAGGAATGGTTTTTGAAAAAACGGTCGAAAAGGAGTGGGTGGTATTTGAAAAACCCGGGGTGAAGGGACTGGTTTAGGGTTGCCATAAATAAAATATAGCCAAAATTCAATACATTTGGTGATATTCGCGTGTTTGGTGACAAAACTCAAAATTGGCACGATATCACGGTTTTCAAATATAGGGTTGCCAAAAAACTAATTTGTAGAGCCAGGTTACCAGATTTGGCGAGAAATCTATGTGGACCGTACAGTAAAGGTCACCCAAAAATTTTGTTACACAGTAAACATTTCTGTATTTTGCACCATTCTATTTTTTAAAGCAATCAAATTACATTTTGTGCAATTATACTTGAGAACATTTAATTACTAGTTTGAAAATTATTTTTTATTTTACTCAATTAAAAAAAAATTTCATACAACTATAGTTGCATGATAATTAGTACTTTACATACAAGTAAACTACTTCACTGATATCTATACTACTATTGAATATATGACAAAGAAGAAAGTCATTAAATATCACCATGCTATAACTTTTTATTTGAAATAAATACGGATGGATATAAATTTTTTAATGCTATTTAATAGAAATATTTCGATGCTATAACATGTGGTCTCTATCAAGCATGAAACAAATATCTCTCGAAAAACCTAGAGAGTAAAGTTCGAATGGGCGCTAAATTCAAGTTGTGAGAGGTACAAGACCTGAAAGTCCAATCTTGAAAACAAACAGATGTTTCGAAGTTATAGATTTAACACACATTTATAGCATGTAATACTGTTTTTTATTATTATTTTATTGAGGACGAAGTAGGATGCTAAGTAGTTTAACTTAAGTCACATATTGGAGCAACATAATGGGTTGGTGACAGTCGAACTACGAATCTCTCAAGTTTATCAGATATTAATGAATAAAAAGTACACGAACAGAGAGCTTTTATTGTAACAAAGTGAAAGTTAATAACAGCATGCAACAGAATAGCATATGTTTATTAACTTTGTGGGTATGTGTTTTCAAGAGAAATCTTGTTATTCACTTCAAAGTGCTGATTTATCGGTCCAACAGGTTCTGGGTTCAAATCCTGGTCACGGGATGGTTCATTGTGATTCAGAATCCAATTTATGAGCTGTAAGTCCCTGATCTAGTAAAAAATATCCATAGAAAGACAAACCAACTATCACAGAGGCAAACAGTTAGCTTAGTCTCAATTATATAGTCATAATGCAACTATAAAATTGTAATGAATATCTTAAAAAGCGATTTTTTAAACTGACAATAATAGCTTACTAAATTTTGCTATAATTAAGTATCCGCAAGGATGCATTTGTGCTAAAGATAATGACGATAGTTAAATAACAATAATTTTATTATGTCAGAAAGAAGTAAATATAGAGCGATGGAAAAGATTGTGTTGCCATCACAAGTAACATCATATTATATCAGTTAAGAGAAAAACAGTTAGATAGTTAATGATGGATTCATAACAACTACCATAGTTTTGTAAGATATGAAACATGATAGTTGCTGACAATTGATTCCAGCACCCAACCTGGTTTCATCCCTTTCATAGAAAAGTCAAGACAAAAGTTTTTGGCTTTGGTTATTACATTTAACGATTGTCAATCATCTCAGTGGCAGATTGGCTTAGATGATCGGCCTAGGAAATATGATCAATGTAAGAAGTCTTAGGAAAGACTAAAAAGTAAAATTTTCCTACTACACAGACTTCTGTAAGCAGGAATATTGTCACTCCCCGAAGGATAGGGTGAAATTTAAACAGTACAAAAAGCTTAACGCGAAGTGCAAATATAAATATGACTTGTATTCGTGGTTTCTCAGAAAGAATGCAACGAAACTAGTTTTACAAACCCCGAATCCTCTCTCGATGAATGGGTGGAAATCTAAGCTGGGTGAAAATATCCCCATCCCACAAATGGATTCAAAGAGCCGAGGTAACCCCCCCCCCAAACAATCCAAAAACCCGTGAAAAAATTCAACAGCTGGCGCTGCATGTACCAGAACACCAAGTGAGTTGTTTCCACTAAACGAATCTTACAACTGACTCGATTCAAAATAATCGATTTGCCCGTCCCTACTGCTTATCATGCAAAGGATTGCATCAGACAAATAAACTGATAAGAATACGTATACAGGAAATAGTAATGTAAACAAAGGAAAGAGTAATATTAAACACCAGTGATTCATGAATCATTAATGTAAATACTTGAAGGAAATATGCAACAAAAGTTTCGTTTTGTTTTCCCATAGGAACGAGTGCAGAAGTTGCACTCGTTAGATATGTTTTTTCTCTACTTTCAATATTTATAGCTGTTTGGCCATTAAATTTTGTCTTGGAGAGGGACACTTTCTACTGATTCTTATTTTATGACAAATTTTTTATTTGTGTCATCTCTCGCATACATAAGGCCATGTTCACATGTCAACATGCATTTGGTGAGGCCCCGCCATTAAATTATGTTTTTTTTATTCCTCTAATTCAAGTTTCTATCCTTGCGACTTTGGAGAACTGGACAACGCTAGCCTCACCAAATGTACGTTTTACATTCCTCCATGTGAACGGGCCTAAAAATACGCCAAATACCACTCACTCACTGATCACTGTATCTCAAGAACAACAAGGCCTATGCAGCTGAAATTTCGCATGGTGATTCTTAAACTATAGTGCTGAAATTTTGCATGGCAGCATGTCTCATGTTCAGTGTTCACTGAGAAAGGGTTTTCAAAAATTCAGATTTTATTAGTACATAAAAGCAATTTTCTGTAATGATATTAAAGAGTACTCTGTATAGAAGCATAGACATTTAGCTAGTTATTCATAAAATTAAGACACAACATAGTCACGCCAAAATACAAAAAGTAAATTCAAAATCGTTTGCATACAATAAGAATGTGCAACCATCAACTTACCAGGGAATTGCAATGATTCCACCTTTAATTCTTCTAACTTCATGGCTTCCAAAAGCATCTTGGAATGAGTCGATTTTCCAACACGGTCACATCCTTCTAACACAATCAAAGCACCCCTACGCAGCATTGCTGAAACATATCAGGGGGAAAGTTAAGGATTTTAGTTATCCATGAAATTAAGAAACACAGAAAACATAGGTAAGTAGTTAAATTAACATCATACTGGAGCAAAACTACAGGGAAAGATCCAAGGATACCTCGTCATTTTGAATGAGGATCATATGACAAGATGAACAACTGAGCTGGCACCCCAGTCTGCAAACTTCCACGCCATCCTGAAGTGTGGACATTAGAGACCATGACAGATGAAATGTGCACCAGCCCTCCATGTACGCGGCAGTCTTTGGTCGGAATTAGTTTCCAATTTACAACCCTCAAGTTGTAAATCCGCTACCCTTCTAAATGGGCTACATCCCCCATATAGGACTCAGATCAAATAAAAATCACCAGCAAGTAAAAACATATAACATTTTGTTCACTTGTGTTATGGGATATGTTGGTCAAACCAAACGGTTATTGAAATTCAGTTTAGAAGAAATGATGTCATAAAGGGTAATTTTAGTACTTCTTTGGGGCTATGCTTTTGTTGCACATTTTGATGTTGCCAAAGGAGAATTTCTTGGGGAAAACACTGTTTAATTAGCTGAAGTTGCCGTAATAAGCAATTTATAATCCTAATAAAATGAGATTGCCCCTTATCATCCAAAACCCTACAAAAGTGCACACAAAAGCATTGCCCCACAAAGTTCTTATATCAAAGCTGTATGTTACAAATATGTCTTTTTAAGACTAACTTGCGCCCAGAAGCACCGGCCTCTTGAGAAATGTCCTGTGCGTCACTACTGTTCTTTAGACTGCTTCACATTCAAAGAATATTTTATCAAGTCTCTTTTGTTCTTCATAAAACACCACCACTAATCCTAAAAACTTGATCAAAATGAAATTTATAGGTGTGAAATTCAACTAACTGCTAATTCTGAGGCCTTATTCCAAAAAAAACTATTTTCTGAAATAAATGTAAATACTCATATGTACATCAAGTACCACGGTGTTCTTTTTCTACTCTTTCCCTCCACTATGTATTTTACACTGATGTACCATTTACAACTACGAAGGCCAAAAAAAAAGGTTTGTTTCCTGTAACATGAGCAAAAATATTAGGGTCGGTAGATAGGAAAAAGTTTTTTTTTGCTGAATATTTTTAGCAAATATGCAAAAGGAAATATAACCTGAGTGTTAATGTTAGATTTAAAATTGATCAGAGGAGTGATCAGTGATGCAAAATACCTGGGTATATTTATTTTTGCAGGTCACTATCCTGGGTATATATTGTATTCGGGTATTCACCCAAATTGGATATTTTAGTGGGTAATGATTAATTGATTAAGATTGCTGTAACATCGTAATCAATTAATCGTTTTAACACACAAAGGTGTTTTTAATTAAATTACATTTTTAAGAAAGTCTTCAAAAAAAATTTTAGGTCGGAATTTTTTTATTGTAATTTTAGGGTCGCTGGGGTTACGGGAAACAAATCATATTTTTTGGCCTAGTTCAGGGCTCGAAATACACGGGTGCACATGAAAATATAATTGTGCACATAATTTTTTCCCACTAGGTGCACTCAGTGCACCTAATTTAAAAAACTTAGGTGCACAAGGTGCACCTGTATTAAAAAATCTATTTCGAGGCCTGGCCTAGTTTGACATTAACTATCATGATTATGCTTTGTTGGAGTGCATTTCTATATTCTTTCAGACCCAATGGAATAAAACAATGCACATTTTCTGTATTTAATAGAATCAACCTTATAAAAAATTAAGAGTTCCACTGAATTCCATAAAAACAAAATTTTATTTCCATAGAAAAAAATATATATAGAATTCTGCAAAGAAATGAGCATTCTTAGAAATTTTTTCCAAGGAGAAATTCTATAGAAAAGTAAGGGTGAAACAATAGAAATGAGGTTTAGGTTTCTACCAACATTCCATGGATTTCTAGATTTTCTATTGAGGTTACTTGAAAGAGCTTGCAGAAAACAAATCATAATTATATTGATCACATTCTACAGAAACCTTAATAGAATTCTGTAAAACTGTTAGTTTGGCAATAGTACTGACGTATAATTTTCTCCCTCCCTGGGGTGTCCACACAAAACAATAAATTCTTGAATAAATTTCTTGTTTCACAAAATTAAAAGCAGACGTATATCTTAAAATTTTTCTGAGTCCCAAGATAAACAATCAGTTTTAATGTTTTTTCTTGACAGTAGTGTGTAACTAAATATTTTGTCCTGATGCGTTAAAAAAACAAAATGTTAATGTCAATTTCTTTGTTTAACATAGCTGGCACATTCGCATGAAACCGATTAATCAAAATCAGTCAGATTTGTTCTATCCCAGATCAGAGTAAATAGTAAATCTTTTCCATCATGATGCTGACAAAAACAATGGTTGCATTGTCTTGCATATTCTATTTTATTTTTTTTTCTTCACAGGTCATTGGACACTCGTTAAGAACTGAGCAACCAAGCATATTCAATCATATTTACCTCAAGTTTGTACCGGTGGCAAATCAATGATATCTGTGAAAAGCTTCGGCTTTCGCGGTTTTTGCAGAAAACTGATAACACCACCCAGCGACAATCTATCACAGACCGAAACCTACTGATGCCAACCTGCAGAAAATTCTCCATTTTGAAAACGGGCCGCAGTAGCCCATTGGGCAAGAGCAACGGATTAGCAACCGCAGGGTTACGAGTTCGAAACTCGATCCTGGCAAATACCATCGTGTTCACGTGGACTAGTGTACGTTGAATCTGACATAGTCTAAAATATCCTCACGTTGGGGTAGTGTGGAAGTTTGGAGAGTGGGGTGCCGACTTAAGTGTTGTCCTCGCTATCTGACAGGGAATCAAAAATACGCGATTTGTACTTGGATTTTTTACTTATGGATGATACAGGATCGTCGATAATAGCCCGTTGTGTTGCTCTAGTTCATTTGTCTGATCCAATCCTTTATGATATGCAGTGATTCAGTTGCCTCTGTGTCTGTACGCTGTTCGTATCGTTCTGTATGCTTGTCTATTGCGATGTCTTTATAATTATTCAAAGTCTTGTTGGACTTGAATTACACTCTTATTTCACTATTATAAGACATAACACTGGTGACGAGAAGTACGGACCGACATATACAACATATCTGAAACAGCTAGATTGTGGATCCATCTTCAATAGCGATGTTAGGAAATATGGACACTTTCGCATTGGTAATCGAAAGTTAGGCTTGTGGTGAAGTGATGTTAAAGTCGCTTTCTCACGAATCCGGTTTAATTGACAGATTACAGTTGATCAACCAAAGTTGAATGAAAACTATAGTGAGAACCTTTGTTTCTATAGAGTTGATCAACATTTTAGTGGATCAAGAAAAGTTTAACCCATTCAAACTTTATCGTTCAAGTGACGAGTCATCCGCCATCTGCTTTCGAGTTATTTCCACGCAAACGATCTGTCGTGGTTTAATTTTTTCGAGAAACAAAACAAAAGGTATTTTTATTCTCTAGTCCACAGGGATGGCGAACCTGTGACTCGAGGGTCGTAGGAGTAATTAGGGTTGTTGAGGGGGGGGGGGGATCCACCCAAAAAATTTGGATTGTACCCCAGTAAAAAGGGGAAGATTAAATTAATTATATTAATACAATTAACATTTTTTATTATTTATAAGTAATAATATTAATATGGTTAATATCTATTAATTATCCAAAATTAATTAATTCTATTAATACATATTCATTAATTAACACTTGATTTTAAATAATAACTCTTTTTTTATCGCCCTATATTAAAAAAAGGTTGCCGCATCCGCCGTCGCAGGATTGAAAACTCGCATTTTTTGCTCGATTCTCAGACAGTTTTCCGAGAAAGTACGGATCAGAAAATTACGAAATCAACATGGTTTGTTTAAAATTGTACAAGGAACACGGAAAAGAAGATTTTTTTTTCCCGATGCGGCTATTAGTTTAGGATTTATTAAGTGTCTGTGAAAAAGCGAAATTTCAAACGCGAGTGAGCAAAAGACGTACAAATTTTCAGTATTCAGTCGTAATTTTTTAGAGTGCTTCTAAACGTGAATTTTTGCAGCTCGTCGAGCTATTTTAGAAGTTTCAATTTGGTTCCTGGTAATATTTTTTTTTTGAAATTCGGGAAAAACCGGTGCATTTTTGTTACTTTTTTGGTAAACTGACATATCTATATCTTATTACTATAAGTTTTTAAATTTAAAAACATCGCACAAGACCTTAGAATGTACTCTTTCTTACGGTACAATTATTTTGAAATTGGTTAATAAATAAATTCGATGCGATCAAAAGTTGCTCATACAAATTTTGGAATATTGGGAAATTTTTGTTAAAACTGTCATATCTATAGCTTGTACTACACTTTATAACAAAAAAATCGACGCACCAAGAAGGTAAAATGGTAATTTTAGTTAACGTCGTACTAGAGCAACACAACGGGCTATTGACGACGGTCCGGGATCAATCCCTTAAGGGAAAGAACCGAGGACAACACCTCGTAATTTTGAACCACGGTCAGATGACGATGCAACACCTGAGCTGGCACCCCACTCTCCAAACTTCCACGCCAACCCAACGTGAGGACTTTCGGCCACGACATATTTAAGGTGCGTCAGCCGCCTCTACACCATACGCTTACAAACATCCATGCCCGAACCCGGATTCGAACCAGGAACCTTTCGCACCTAGAAGGAATCATCCGATTGCTTTGAAATTTCGTATGCAAAAATGTTTTGACCAAATATGCAAATGATTAAAATTTGGTGTCCAATGAATGAATAGTACGATCTCCAGCGCATCGGAACTGCGCATCCAGCAGATGTATATAAGGAGTTGTTCTTGAACTGTTGTTAAAAATTTCGCTCACACCGGCATCCTTTTTCTTGATATAGCCAAAGCCTTCGATCGTGTTTGGCACGAGGGCCTTCAACATAAACTCATTCAACTTAAAGTCCCCCCCCACAACTTATCAAAATCATTCAAAACTTTCTTTCTAAACGCACTTTCCAAGTCAAAATTAACCCCACCCTATCTCAACAACGTTGTATCCAAGCAGGTGTTCCCCAGGGCTCTCTCCTGTCTCCCCTTCTTTTCAACACCTACATCAATGACATCCCCACAGGACCAAGAACTTCCCTCGCCATTTATGCAGATGACACTGCTATCATGTACCAAAATCAAAATAGATTTCTTATTAAACAAATTCAAAATTATGTTGATGAACTCCAGCTCTGACTTACCAACTGGAAAATCAAAATTAATGCCTCCAAATGTGCTCTCCTTATGTTTTCTAACAAATCTCCTTCTCAACTTCAAAATTTGTCAAAAATTATAAATACCTTGGTCTGACCCTTGATCCGAAACTTACATTCACCCCCCATATCAAAACGATCGGTAAGAAAACACTTGCTCTTAAATCAAACCTCTTTTCACTCATTGGTCGCGTCACAGCCACCTCTCTCTGAAAATTAAAACACTCATATACAAATCTATCATCAGACCAACTATCCTCAGACCAACTATCCTTTACGCATCCCCGGTTTGGGGCTCCACATGCAAAACCAATATTAAATTCCTCCAATCCCTTCAAAATACAATTCTCCTTCAGATGGTAAATGCTCCTTATTATGTTCGACGAGAAGTCATTCACAGAGACCTCAATATTGAACCAATTTTTGAATACATCAAAACCCTCTCTTCAAAATTCTTCAATAGACTCCCACTTGTCCCAAATCCTCTTTTACAAAACCTTCCACCATATGACACCTCCCATACTAAATCTAGCACGAGACCCAAAACCCATCTTGACCGTGATTTTCACACTTTTCCTTCACGCAAAAAACGTTGCTGTGGTGAGCTCAGGGGCCCCTTGGTGAGTCTCCTGGACGCACCACACTGACATTATTATTTTTCCCCCTCCCACCTTATCACCAAACTCCTAAATCATCACCACAGCTCACGCATTTCGCCACTCTTTTCGGTACTGATTGCTCGCCCCTCCTCATTGTCTCCTCCCCCTTTGGAACGTGAATTGGACTCCTAATTATATCAATTATTAAACTCTATCGTCTATCTAAATTATCTACCTTTTTCATAGTGCATTGTCACTACCTTTAACTTTCTCCCCTCATTTTTAAGTTTACAATCAATAAATTCCTCATTAATTCTGATGTGAAGGTTCGGAGTTCGCTGCAAGGTACTCCGTAATTGATACGTCCGTTCCGTTCCAAATTTCTGCTGCATTGCGATTTAGGATACCTTTCAACGACTGAAAAAATGCCTCGTCGCAGGATTCGAGCTCATTACGAGCAACTTTCAGAGTTTGAAAGAGGTTGTATCATGGATTGAAAGAGGCAGGTTGGGCAAATCGGAGAATCGCTCGTCATGTGAGTCGAAGCGATGCTATGCCACGCCATGTGGCAGCTTGCATCCAGGCTAGAGGCGGGTCAACACCTTATTGAGCTCGTTAGTGTAACTCTGAAATAAATCATTCAATTGTTCTGAAATTTTAATCAATTTCTATTCTGTACATAATTTTCCTATCCACCAATTTTTGTCTCCATCGGACAACTCCTTCTTGGTGCATCGATTTTTTTTGTTATAGAGTGTATTATTTTTTTTAAATTTGAAAGCATCACTGAAAACCTTAGAATGTATTCTTTCGTATGGTACAATTATTTTGGAAATTGGTTAATAAATAAATTTTCGATGCAATTAAAAGTTGGTCATATAAAAATTTCGGGACTTTAAGATCGTATAAGTTCCGATATACAAAACTAAAACTGTCATATGTGTAGCTTAATACTATTAGTTTTAAAATTTGAAAATACCACGTGAAAGCTTAGAATACAGTCTTTCTTACGATAAAATTACTTTTAAAATTGGTTCAAAAATAAATTCGGTACAATCAAAATCTTGTCATACAAATTTCGCATTTTTTAGATCGCGGAGCTGGGGGTTCGCGAGCAGGAGGCGGAGTCCCCTAATTTATACAATATTTACCAAATGTTTTTATGGTGAATTTTAACGATAGCATTCATTCTCCTTCACGGAAATGAAGGTTACATTTTCAGACTAACTTATTTGACAGATATCAAATTTATCATAGCAACGATTTTTAAAAAATCTTGGCGAGGAAAAAGGTTTGCTTTTTTCACTCTATACTCAGACGGCTTCCCGAGAAAGTAGAGATCAGAAGATTAACATGGCCTATTTAAAATTGTTGAGTGATCAAGAGGGAGAAGGTTTTTTACTGATGCGTTACTGATACATTAATTGTTAAAATAAAGAAAAGAGAAATCACATGCGAAAAGAATGTTGATTTACGAAGCAAACCAAATAGGAATGCGTAGCAATAGCCGGGGGTTCGCGAGCAGGAGGCGGAGTCCCCTAATTTATACAATATTTACCAAATGTTTTTATGGTGAATTTTAAATGGTAATATATAAATGTGGGACACAATTACCATACTTCAACAAATAATGCTTTGAACATAAAAATAATTTAATAGAGCTAAGTATTAACTATTTACAAATGGTTAAATTAACAAGGGTTTGGGCCGTCTTATACCCTAACAGTAAAGATTAACCGCTTAGCAGCCGTCTGCTGCAATCGTCTTCCGTCGTTAATTCTTTCTACGCTTCGTTCTCCTGCCAAGGAAAGCGCAATGCAATCTGTTTTCTAGGAGTGCTGCGTGGGCCTTTTAAAGGACATTTGGCCCCCTATTATTCTCCATACAGGCGTTCAGTTGGGGACGAAGGATTCTCTATAACCCACATAAATGTATGTCGAAAAAGAATATGAGGGGTTAGGAGTTCAGTTGTTGTCGTCGTGCGGGCCATATATGGCCCAATTACGGGTGCCATTGCCCCGGAGGGTTGACTTCTTCATACATGACACATCCGTTTTACAGAAAGGTCCCTTTCACACATCCATTCACTCACACATATCGTAATTTAGATCCCAATCAGAGGCCGATAACCCCCTGATCAGGTACCCCCAGAGGTATTGATTTGGTATGGGAACATGGGGGACTTTGTGACCACGACCTATTTAACGTGCCCCAGCCACCATTAGCGAACACGACGGTCTTCCCGAGAAGTATGAACTGTACACCAATAAAAAGGTGAAGCATCTGGAGACCTTCGCAAGGAAATTTTCTTATTTTTAAGTTAAAAATCACACGATATATTGATACTTTTTTTCGTAGAACATTGATAAAATTATTAAAAATTTTGCGTCTAGCAAATGTCAAATAAAGTTCTTTAAAACACTTTCATTTCAAATAAAGTCGTTTTAAACAATGCTGTTTTATAGTATCATACATAAGAAACACATTGTTTGGTTTAACAACAAATTATTTAAGGATAGTCTTGAATTACACTAAAACCCTGTTAATTCAAACATCCCGTTCATCCGAGTTTAGTTAATCCGAACCATCTGTTTTTAAAATTTGTGTTACAAAATACAGTAAATCAGTGACAAGATATAATACAATTATTGAAATAAAAAACATCATTGGTAAGAATGCACATACATTCAGATTTTTATATTATCATTAAATTAAAAAGAATAGAAAAATAGTCACTAGAACTTCATGAACTATAACATTTGGATAAAATTAATTAGTTTTTGCTGTGATAAATACATATAAACATTTTCCTAGTTGGTTCTTCAAAAAACATATTCTATATATAAGTTAAACATAAAAAAAATCAAGTGAATAAATTTTCACTTTTGTCGTGCATTTACGTATATTTCCGTGTATAAGCCGAGAATTTTTGAAACTTTTTCTAAAGTTAAAGTGGTGGGGTCGGCTTATATACGGATCCGCTAATTTCTCAAAAAACTAAGGTATATTTACGTTAGCCGGGCGCAAGCGTTAAAACACTAAATATCGTAAAAAATAGTACACAAAATAATAATTGAATACCGTAATTAATTAGCACATAAAAATAACAATTGGAAAGGGAACATTTTTTTTGATACAACTGTTGGATTCAGATCTCCGTCCGGTGGCAGCAACTTCGAATTCTTTACGAGAGATTAACGATTTTTATAGCAACTCCAACGGGTGTTGAGAAAGCAACCCTACTTTTTTACTTCGTGCCATCCGACTCGGATACGAATCCAACAGCTGTTTCAATTTTTGAAGTCTTTTAACTTACGTTTTGAATGCAGCCTTTAAGCAAAAAGAGAAAAATAAGTCATAAATCCTTCAAATTCCGTGTCTGAATCCGAGTTTCCGAATAGTTCGTAAAATTCGGCTTCACTCATTGGGATGTCCTGATGCGTATCACCATCAGTTTCATTACTCTTTCCATACTAGAATTTATATGTTCGTCATACACAAAATCGTCCTCGCTGCCAAAGGTCAATGAGCCAGCCCCCCTTTTGAAACTTTATGTCCGCTCATGTTTTAGGCTGCACGGCGAAGAAAAGTAGCACTGATAAAAGTCCCAGTCGCTCCCCTTGAACATTGTTGAACTGATCATCTATCAATCACCCAGTCAGAGGTCCGGCATCAGTTACGGGACACTGTGGAAGATCATTAGCGGTCACCTTTGTAATAGCGTGGAAAGGGGGCGAATAGACAATCTCGCAGTGAAACATGCGGCTTAAAGCTCAGTAAGCCCGTCATTGCACATCTTTGCTGCCATGTTAAATCGTGGCGACCAGTTGGAGAGTTCAATCTCATTTAGACCCTACCCGAGTTTCTTATAAGAGCCATAAGGAAACCCCTCCCCCTTTTGAATCCTAATGTCCCGTATATCATCATCTGTCAATCACCCCGTCAGAGGTCGGATATCAGGAGCTGGACCGTCTGGTCACTGGGGGAAAATCATTAACAGGTTAAAACTATCATCGTTGGCGAGTGGTGTTTTACTTTACAGTGATTTTATTGGAAAATATTCCACCCATTTTACCTTCTTGGCGTCATTTACGCCCTCATGGCTTTATGTTTAAACGTCACAAAAAAAAATTTTTTTTAATTTTTATTTCAACTTATATACAGGTTTTGAATTTTGGGTAAATTTTTGAAGAAAAAACGCACTTTCGGCTTATACACAGATCGTCTTATATTCGGAAATATACAGTATTTATATTATGAGTGTAAAAATAATTTTTATTTTTATATAATCTAGTTTAAATAGCCATAAAGCTTAAAACTGCGATTGCTCTTCATTAACATATTTGACTATCGTTTATGACGAATTGAATGGGGGGTTGAACCCCCAACTCTCTCTGGTTACGCCTATGAACTAACGTACCATTATTTCATTGATTACATTTATTTATTACACAAGTGAAAGAATTATGAAAATTAAGTTATATATATAGTTTGAGTAGTTATTAATATAAGATTAACCCGTTTTATTCCAGAGTTCTATTTAAAGGACAGCTGAAAAATAGCATGTGGAAATCATTATTTGTTTTTTGGGAATATTTTATCAGTTGGAACATGTAGTGGTATGTATAAGCTTCTGCTAGAAGCAGTTATGTGTCACAAAGTCTGACGCCTACTGCTCGAAACTTTGTTTATTCTCAGAGTTAGTTGGCGTGACTTGTACCTTCTTTTTGCGATTGCAGAATTACTTTTCTGTTTACTTTGGACATTTGGATGGGCATTTTTTTTTGTGAGAGTACTCTTTTTTTATCATCCTGTTGGTTAATTAAAGCTTTATTGTTATTAGGTAAGTTATAACGCATTATTTTTTAACTGTCCTCTAAATAGGACAGTGGGACGATAAGCATGCAATCAACGCGTTTTTTCTAACCTTATAACTGAAAGTAAAATAACCTTTTCCCTCCCTGGCGTTTTACCCCTGCTGAGTCATGTCAATGCAAATGTTTCTGAAGTTGGAGAAAGCATAGCAATTATTAAATAGTTTGAATATACTTTAGATAATAGTTTAGGAATAGTCTGAAACAGTTTATCCAAGGCAAGCCAATACGTTTTGGATACAAACTTTGGGCTCTCTGTGGAAGCGAAGGATAATGTTACGAGTTTTCTCTCTACTGCGCTAAAGAATCTGATGCAAGAAATTATATTTTTCTTGGTACCCGTGATGGGATGAAACTGACGGAGAATACTGTGAATACTTCAAGCTAAACTTTATATTTTTGTAACTTTTTTACCAGCAGTGATCTTTTGAAAAGTCTTGGTGAATAGGGTTATCGAGCCACAGGAACCATACGAGAAAATCGGATAAACTATGGTTGTCCTTTAGAAGTATCTAAGTCTATGTGGAAGAAAGAAAAAGGCATGTCTGATTTTGCATTTCACAAGAATTCCGAAATTCTCCTAGTGCGATGAAATTACAATAGTACTGTCACTGTTGCTACAAATTTCAGCACTTAAGAACCATTCTTTGATGTGAAGAGGCGAGTAAAAGGACACAGAGATAAAGTTAACGTGAAGATACCTAGTTTGATAAATTATTCCCACAAACATATTGGTGGTGTATCAACACTACTGGTGGGCTGGACTATATGCAATTAAAATTCAGGGGGAAAAAGTGGCACTGGCCACTTTTCATTCGTACACTGGGCATGGCAGTGGTTCCACATGGATAATCCACAAAGTTCTCAACAAAAGTGATGCCCTAAACTTGAAGTTTAGAAGAGCTATAACAACAGTTTATCTCAAAAAGACTATGATCAGTACAAGAGGTAGAGAGCTAGAGACCCAGGATCTCTTATGTGCCTTCTAGTGCAAAAGAAGACATCTGTAAAGATGGTGTTGGCCATTTTTTACTAAAGAGGGAAAACAGCGTCGTTCTCGAAGAGATTGCTGCAAAGGAAAACCCAAAACATACTGTGGGAAATGCGATAAAAAAAAGGCTGACTCTGTGACTTTCCACGAAGATTAGAATCATATTCAACTGAAAATTGAACTCTCATGTAAATAAGAAAGTATTATTCGGATAAAGTAAAACTTTGTACTCGTAAACTGCTTTTCACTAATGAAAATAACACTAAAACATGCAAGTGCAAATTTCACCCCCTTTATCCCAGTGTCCTATTTAGAGGACGGGTCAGATTTATTATATAAATTATAAAAATGTTTCAAATTTTGTTATATTTAGTTTATTTATGTTTAATTAACTTTAGAAAATATGATTCTTCTCAAATTTGAACAATATAAATAAATTGGGATAAAACGGGTTAATTTGTGAAAAACTCTCGCATTATATATATATATATATATATATATATATATATATATATATACTAGCAAAATTTTTCTCAACTGAATGGGGGAGAGTTGAACCCTACCCCTGGTTACGGCTATGTTTATTACATAAGTAAAACATTAATTAAAATTAAGTTATCAATAGTTTGAGTTGTTATTAATAAAGAATTAATTTGTGAAAAACTCATATCTTTATACATTAGCAAAATTTTTCTAAACTGAATGGGGAGGATTGACCCCCCCCCCCCCCTGGTTACGACTATGACGCGGGTCACGTAGTGACACGCAAAGCAATTTTAAACGACACGCGAAACGATCACATTGTTTTAACTTTAACATCAATTTAATTTTTTAACTTTTCAAATTTTGATATTCATTCGTCGGATTGAGAGGTCCATAATCTAATGTATTCTAGAAATAGATTAAAAAAATAATAATTAAACCCCCAACCAGCATTTATAACTTCCTCTCGCCGACGCTGACAGTCACCAGGGCTATTTTTATTTTGCGTCCGACGTCTGTGATTGATAGATATTCCTCGTGTGTTTTTGATGTGGGTGGTGATATGTCGAAGACCTTGAAACGAAAGTATGGAAGCTTAACGAGTGGAAGATCGTATCACAAGGTGTAGTTTCACAAATTCGGGATCATAGATAAAGATAAAAAAGTGTTATAAGTTAATTGTAACTAAACTGTTGTTTCACGTAGCTACAGCGTAAAGCGCCATTTTGAAACAAATCACAAAAATTTGTCACCGCTGTCTGAAGAAGAAAAGATTGGAATTTTCAAAAGGAAATTGAAGCAATACCAGGTACAGACTTCTATTTTCAAATCTACATTTTGTCCTAAAAATAATATTACAGCGGCGAGTTTTCATTTGTCATACTGTATTGCGAAGTGCTCGGACAGCCTATTTGACGATTTTGTAAATAAGGACTCGATAATTAAACGAATCCAAGAATTGCCGTTATGTAAGAATAAAGTAAAAGATAGAATCTTGTCACTGAATAAAGATGTTTCCGATCAACTTTCGTCCGATTTAAAAAATGCAGAAATGTATTCCATATCTTTGGACGACAGCACAGATGTCACCGGATTTGCCCGACTTGCAGTTATTGTCAGATACACTTATGGAAATATGACGATGGAGGAATTGATTAAATTGATGACATTAAGAAAAAGAACTACTGGTTTATATATTATTAATGAAGTTAAGAAAGAGTTCACTGAATTGATTGCTGACCTAAAGAAGATCGTATACGTAAGGTCTGATGGAGTTCCAAGCATGACAGGAAGGCATGTTGGTTTCGTTAAGCTTCTAGCAAAAGAAATAGGACACTCTTTGGTCGAATTTCACTGCATTGTGCACCAAGAGGCAGTTTGGGCAAAATACATTTTAAATTGTCTTGAAAATGTGCTTTTTGTTGTAACGAAATTTGTTAATTTTATTGCAGCACATGCTTTTTCTAAACGGCAATTTTAAAATTTATTGGAGGAAGTGGATGCTTAGTATTCGGATTTGGTTATGTACAATAACGTTCGATCGCTAAGTCGAGGTCAAGTTTTAGAACGTTTTGTTAATTAGTTAAACGAAATTAAGTTATTTTTAGATGAAAAGGGTAAAGTTTTTCCAGAACTCACAAATTTGAATTGGTTGAATGATCTCAAATTTTTTTGTGATTTCTCAGGGCACTTTAATGAGCTAAATACGAAATTTCAAGGCCGTGGTCAAATCACCTTAACAATGTACGAAATTCTCAAAGCATTTGTAACAAAGCTAGACATATATTCAAATGATTTGGTTCCTGGAAAATTGAAGTATTTTCTATCATTAAAAGAACATTTTCTAACATCATCCTACTTTACCAGCTATATGTCGAAACAAAACAGAAGTCTAAAAACACTATTCTTCAGAAGTAGCAAATGCTAAAGAAATATTTGACGAAAGATTCTCGCAATTTCGTGAAATGGAGAAAACTTTACAGTTTGTCATTTTACCACACAAACTTAAATTTGAAGATCTTAAATTATCTTCTTTCGATTGGCTTCAAATCTATAACTTAGAAATGGAAATGGTTGAATTTCAAAACAGTGTTGTATGGACGAATAAATGTGCAGAACTAAACGTAAACTTTGATAAAAAAAATTTACAAGATCTGGAAAATTGTGACAAATGTATTTGAACAACAAGCACTGAAAATATTATTTTAACTGAATGGAACTCGTTGCCTAATTCGCTAATGTGGATGAAAAAGTTAGCAAGAGCTCTTTTGACAATGTTTGGATGAACCTATGTTTGCGAACAGTTGTTTTCGACAGTGAATTTTGTTAAAAGTAAGAATAGAAATCGGCACGGCATCGCTGCGTGCGTACGATTAACAGTTTCAAATATCGAACCACGTATAAATAAATTATCGTCCGAAAGACAACAACAAATGTCACATTAAATTCGATAATTCTGTACTTATTTTCTTCCTGATATTGATAGTTTTAAATAAACCATAAAAAAAGTTAAATTTGTCTTTGTTGTAAATATATATCTTATAATTTTTTGACACGAGTTAGAAAAAGGCTAGCCATCCCTGCTCTAATCCAAGTAGGTAATTTTATTTCTGATGTGGTGAGTTCCACACCCTTTAAGGGTTACAGTCGAGGGAAACCCGTGGGAAAGGATTCTATTGAGCAGGCCGCTTCTTTGTGGACCATCTCTCCGATTCTACGCTATCCACACCCGTAGGGAGTTTCTCGTGGGAACGGAATGTGTCGGCGAATCCGGACATTTTTTGGACTGACCGACAAACGAGCCAATCGGTTCCTTTGATCCATACCCTAAATAGAAGGAATTTGTCCCCAGCTGTGAGGTCAGCTATAAGAAGGGGACTTTCTGGTTTTCTTAGTCGGACTTCTGGAGAGAGCGTACGGTGTGCCTCTTTCGTAGAGAGAGAGCGTACGGTGTGCCTCTCTGTTGAGTTTAAGAGGGAAGCAGAAACACTTTTAAGAGGCATTAAGTCTCATGGGGCAGAGGTAACAGTATTAGGATTACTACCTAGGTATGGCTTAGGTAATGGGTGGTTAAATCAAAGGGCCAATAAGATGTACGGGTTGTTAAGGGATTTGTGTGAGAGGGAGGAGGTTAGATTTTTAGATGTTTGGAAGGAGTGTAGGAGGGATTGGATAAGCAGTGACAATTTGCATTTAAGCCTGATAGGTAATAGGGAGGTTGGCAAGCGGGTTTTGAATATTCTGGAGTCAAAAAACTAGAATACAAGCAGGGAGGGGAAGGACATAGAGGGTTGACAGTACACTGTAATTGCTTAGGAAAACTAACAGGGTCTAAATTGCAGGAGACAAAAAATACAAAGGGAAAGTGCAATGTAAGGGAGAAAAACAATACCAAGACAAATAATACAAGGGGAAAGTGCAATATAAGGGTGAAAAATAAGCGAAAAGTATTTTATTGTAATGCTCGCGCAGTGTGAGAAATAAAATGGATGAGCTCAAGGGAATTGCACAAGCAGAGGATATAGATATCATTGGGATTACTGAAAGTTGGGCAAACAGTGAAGATGCACAAATTTTAGAATTAAGTGGATTCACAATGTTTAGGGAGGACAGAGTGAATAGGAAAGGGGGTGACGTTTTGATTTATGTGAGATAATTCTTAAACTGTACGGAAATTAAGTTAAATAGTAAAACTGAGGGTATAGAATCAGTCTGTGTGAAACTGAATACAGACAAAGGCAAAGGACTAATTCTGGGCAATATATATATAGACCTCCTGTTTGTAGTGAAGAGCAAAAAAAGGGCATGTGCAATCTGATAAACGAAGCATGTCAAAAAGGAGAATTAATTTTAATGGGGGACTATAACTATCCAAATATTGACTGGACAAACAATCTAGCTACAAATGGGAAAGGGGCAGAATTTTTGGAAGTGATACAGGATTGTTTTTTGTACCAGATGGTGTATGAGGATACTAGGGACAATGCAATATTGGATTTGATTTTCAGCAATGATGAGGATAGGGTGCAGGATTTGGTTATAGGTGAGCCACTGGGAGAAGGTGATCATAGAAGTATCAGATTAAGTATTAATTTTCAGTCAGCATACACAATCAATAGTAGGATAATTCCAAATTTCAGAAAGGTAAATTTTCATAAGATAAGGGAAGAGTTAAAGGAAACATTCAAAGGGGGTTTATTAGCACCGCATCATTCTGAACAATGGGAGGAATTCAAGAATAAGTTAGACAGGGTGTTAAAAAAACATGTAACGTTCAGGAAAAAAGGAAAATCTAGAAAATTGCTCCCTATGTGGTTGTCAGGGGAAACACACAAAGCCTTAAAATTAAAACAAAGAACATACAGGGTATATAAAAGCACTGGTAACGACAGGGACAAGGAGGCATATCAGAAAGCCAGAAAGGACTTTAAAACTATTAGTCGGAAGCAAAAGGTGTCCTTGGAGGAAAAATTAGCAAGGGAAATAAATATAAACCCAAAAGAATATTTTGCATATGCAAGTGGTAAAAATAAATTTAGTACTACACTGGGCCCGTTGGAGGGGAAGGGAGGGGAATTAATTCAAGACGAGGTGTGAATGGCAAACGTGTTAAATGACTTTTTTCTGGGGATTTTCAATGGTAACTATAATTTAAAAAAGGATACCAAGGATGGAGCCTTTGCAAGGGGTATAATTAAAGAATGCAAATTCAACAGGGAAGAAATAGTACATCAGTTGAAAAGAATTAAGCCATCTAAAGCACCAGGGTCAGACGATATTTATCCGAGAGTACTAGTGGAATGCGCGGAAGAACTGGGGGAAGTAATTCACACGATATTTAATTCAACATATAGCACAGGTTGGGTACCAATGGATTGGAAGTTGGCCAACATAACTCCAATTTTCAAAAAGGGAATACAAAGTGATCCGGGCAACTATAGACCAGTAAGTCTAACATCAGTAATTTGCAAAATATTTGAATCTCTGTTAAAAAAGCATATAATGTTATACTTGGAGGAAGGGGGACTGTTATCAGAGAATCAGGGGGAGAATCAGGGGAAGGGCAGATCCTGCTCTACAAACCTTTTGAAGTTCTACGAAAAAATTACTGAGGAGCTGGATAATAAGAGCAGTAGAGATATCATGTACATAGATTTTCAAAAGGATTTTGATAAAGTACCTCATGAGGCATTACTGTTTAAATTGGAAAGGCTGGGGATTCAGGGGAAAACATTGATATGGATAAAGAATTGTTTATTGGGTAGAAAGCAGAGAGTGCAGGTAAAAGGAAATTATTCACAGTGGACAGAAGTTATAAGTGGGGTGCCTCAGGAATCGGTTTTGGGACCAATTTTATTTATAATTTTCAGATGATATAGGTCAGGGGACTAAGAATAGAATCAGTATATTTGCAGATGACTTAAAAATATGGCGGACACTGGATAACAAGTTACAGATAGAGAATTTACAAGGGGATTTTGGTAAGATATCCGAATGGGCTGTAAAATGGGGTACGTAATTTAATATAGGGAAATGTCGAGTTCTGCATATGGGTTACAGGAACAGTGGAGCCGAGTACTGTCTGCAGGGAGTAAAGGTAAAGGAGGGAGAAACAGTCAAGGATCTTGGGGTGATAATTCACAGGGATTTTAAAATGGGTCACCAATGTTCAGCTGCGGGTAAAAAGGCTAATAGGTTATTGGGGGTATATTAAAAAGACTGTAACTTCAAGGGACAATAATATAATCTTGCCGTTATATAAGGGTTTAGTAAGACCACATCTAGAATATGCTGTACAATTCTGGGCTCCATATATGAGAAAGGACATAGAATCAATTGAAAGGGTTCAGCACAGAGCTACAGAAATAATAAAGGGGCTAGCAAATTTCGACTATAATGAACGTTTAAGTAAGCTAAACATGTATACACTGGAAAGAAGAAGCAGGAGGGGGGATTTGATTCAGCTTTCAAGTTTGTAAAACAAGGGGACACAGAGGGCTTAAATTTCAATAGGGATAACAGAACAAGGGGTCATGGGTATAAATTGAATAAGACACATTTTAATCGGGATTTAAGGAAAAACTACTACTTTAATAGGGTAATAGACAGTTGGAACGCGTTGCCAGAAAATATAGTTAATTCAAAGGGAGTGTACGAATTTAAGACACAATTGGATAGTCAGTGGGAATTGGGGAATTCATAAACAAAGGACCAGCCTTGTTGGGCTTGAGCCTGTAGCTGGTCGTCAATATTTGTATTTGTATTTGTATTTGTATGATCTGTGATAGATCTCTGTGCAGCTAAACGAGTGATGCTTTTCACTCTCCTCAGTTTTTGAAACAGCATTCCTTCATGTAAAATTGTATAAATTCTTTTATCTATCCAAGATATAATAAACTTATTTTTATTCTAAAAATATTCTATGTTTGGCTGGGCATAACGTCACACTGAGAAAACGTTTACCGACAACGGTCCGTTTAAGTTTTCATGCGTGGCAAATGTCTTGAAAATAAAACTAGATTTAAACATTCAATTTTTGAAATTATTTTTTAATGTTTTTAACGTGAAATGAGAAAGATAAGTTTCAATTTTCATTCATTTTCCCCATACTCGTGTTAAATTGAACTCGATATGGCTTTTGAAAATGAAGTTAGTGTTATTACTATTTTTATAGAAATTTTTATATTATGTTGACAGAAAATTCTCTGAGATTTTCAGGTTTTTGAAATAAACTGTTTTATGGTCATTCTTAGATTGTTTTTAGTTTAGCAAAATTATCAGGTTTTGCAGTGGGTTTTAATCAAATTATAGTTGAAATATTCCCCAAGAGTTGCAATTGATAAATTAGTGCAAAGTAATAAAAATGAGGCTGATGATGAATTTAACACATTTGCTAAAAATGTCGCTGTTTTGCTAAAACAGATGGCTCTTTACGAAGCAATCTGCCAGGAACAAATTCAAACTGCAATGAGACAAACGCGATTGAAACTCTTAAAAAACATCACCTGCGTTTTCACCTTCTCATAATACAACTTTCTTCAGACATTCTTAAATTATTCCTATATCCCTCTTTATCCTGTAATGATAGTTTCTTCAGCAAGGTTTCTGAAGATCGCAATTAATTTCTTATTAAAATCCATTGGCTCACCACAAAACAACGTTTCTTACGATTTCTTCTCTTGTTCAATAAAATTGTTCTTAGTTCCTTCAACAAAATTGCTACTATCTGTACAAATTCACGCACAGCTACTGCGGTCACCATTTTAAAAATGAAATTGTTGATCCGTTTCTATTGAAATGTGTGAACCAAAACTCATTCAAGTCATATTCAACTTTTATTGATCAACTAGAATCGGTCAATTCAACTTGATTCGTGAGAACGGAAGATGTGCAAACGGAACTGTATTGAATTAAAAGTATTAGATCTAAATTTAATAATAAATTGGTAATTTTTAATTAACGTCGTACTAGAGCAACACAACGGGCTATTGACGACGGTCCGAGATCAATCCTCTAAGGGAAATATTCGAGGACAACGCCATGTAATTTTGAACCATGGTCAGATGACGAGGCAACACCTGAGCTGGCACCCCACTCTCCAAAATTCCACAATAACCCAACGTGAGAACTTTCGACCACGACAGATTTAATGTGCACCAGCCACATACAAACATCCATGCACTGACCCGGATTCGAACCAGAAACCTTCCGATCTAGAGGTTAACACTTTAACCACCAGACTGATTGGTCGGCGGTTAAAATTAATTAGAACATAATTAAAATAAGTGGATGTATTAGGTTTGGTATTTATTCATGGTGTGATTATAATTAATAATAACAATGGTATTAATTACCTTTGTCTCCACAATGGTGACCTTCGGAACTTACGCGCATATTTTCAAAAGTTAATGGAATGATTTCCTTTGAGCTGCGTAGTGGAACAATTTTTTTATTTTCCTGGCAAGGATCCTAAAAGAACATTCCTTTCGCAAGCGCTGAAAAGTGAAAGCCACTCTGGATAATTCTGCACCGGTTTTTCGAGGTTCCTTCGTGGAGTAAGGTGTGACTAGAGAGCCTATAGGCTGTATAGGCGTGACCACTGCTTGCTAACCCCCGGTGATTGCCATTTGTTTGCGAAGTAAACCAAATTGGAATAAGTAGTCTATTAATTAATAGCCAACACGGCGGCCAAATTCGATTGCGAAGAGATCCAATCGACGTGACGTCACAAATTTTGCAAGAATATAAATATTTAATTGAAAAGTTATTTACTAGAAGAAAATCAAATGTATAAGGTATCTATCCGGCGTAAAATTTTTCGCAGATTTCAAACCCGTGGAAATTTGTAATCTATCTTTAACAATCCCGATTTTACAAAAAAAAAAAAAAAAAAAAGTAAAAAAAAAAAAAAAAACAAGACAGTCAAAATTAATTTTTTTTTTCCCTTAGCTGGAATTGTATGAGCGCAGGAAATTGGTTTCTTGAACGCGAAGGTTGGCGTGATGTCATAATCTCTTGCGAAAATGTAAAATATATTCAATTTGAAAGTTACTTATTTAAAGAAAATCATAGTTTTAGGAAACGCTGTAATGTGAACTTTTCCGCAGATTTCAAATCCGTTGAAAATTTTACTCTTTATTAACGATCTAATTACATAACTCCAGTTAAAATTTTTTTCTTTTTTCATCGGCTGAAATCTTTTCTCAGCAAAATCAAACGGAAGCACGGAAAATATAAGTTTAGAATCTGTCATATCTTTATTCTGTTGGCATTCTGTGAAGAAAATAATAATTAATAAATTCCATTAAATTCATTTTAAAATGATCTAGGTTGAATTTTAAAGTTCGGGTGCCTTAGAGAAATTGCCAAAAATTCGGATTACCTGTATGAAAATATCATTAACACACACACAATTCCTTTTATAATAGTAGAGAAGATATTTCAATTTCCGATATTTTACTATTACGTGCGGTTTTATTTTTAGGGCACCTCCCCCCTGTCTGAGTTACATGCAGTACAAACTCCTGCCTATAATCGTTCCAATCCTGCTTTATGGTTCATATTATGTGAGAAAGCACATTTGCTCTCGCTACCCTTAAATCAATTATTGAATCGTTAACTAAATATAACTACATGGTTTCTCATATTCCGCCTGGTATTGCGTCATTAGTTCTAGATGTGCTTATGAAACCTGATCCCGATGACCCCTTTACACAACCTAAAAAACAGAACTAATGAATCGTTCGCGAGAATCATCCTAGCAAGAAATTCGGCAACTTTTGTCGGGTGAAGAATTGGACACTCGCAAACCCTCGGAATTATTACGTAACATGAAACGCGGCCCCGAAACTCTCAACATTCCAGACAAATTAATGATGGAATGATTTTTACGTTTGCCAGCTTCTGTTCATTCAATCTGGGCCGCCGTTTTCGATTTAACATTGGATAAGGCAACTGAAACTTCTGATAAAATTTTAGAAGTTACGCCATATTCAATTGAAAATTTCTCAGTTTCTAAAGCGAATAAACAGTTTCTTTAGGAAAAAGTATTTCAGAACAACTTATCAGTTAAATAAACGAGTTGATTGTCTTGCGGTTGATCACTATTCCGCAGCGAAATAAATAAGACAAGAAATAGAACCAATTCTAAAATTCGAAATGATTCTGTATGTTGCTATCACCAGCGTTTTGAAATTAATTGTAGGGAAGAAAAATGTGTTAAACCTTGTTCATGGCAGGGAAAATAGCCAAAAGTATGGCAGGGAAAACCAGCGAAGGATAGAGGCGACTTATTCTTTGCCTCAAGTTTCACGTCGCCTGTTCATTAGAGACCGGAGAACAAATGTTGCATTTCTGGTCGATACGGGATATGAAGTGTCAATACTTCCCGCAAACAATTATCTAAAACCGGAATCCACCACAAAAAATCCTTTTTGCCTCCAATTCTTCTACCATAAACGTTTTGGGACAAAAAAAAAAAACTTTTTCTTCAGACTTTAATAAGGCCAACGTTATCCCACCATTCCTGGAGCAGATTTTCTGCAAAATTTTGAATTGGTACCAGATCGTCATAAATGTCTCAGAGATTTAAAAACGAAGTTTCAAACAATTGGCCAAGTGAAACAATCCAATCTCCATTCAGTGACAACAATTTCTTGTGATACAATTTCCACAGTATTTTAAAGGAATTTCCCTTTATTACAAAACTTTTTTTTCCAAATCCATATCAGCCTGTGATGGTACAGTATTAACACTTGACCCGGACGTGTAGGAAATCCAGGAAAAAATAATAACATACTGTGTTATCTTACAAACGTGTTTTGAATAATCGGATACATTGTTTGATTTTCACAAATGTAGTGATTCGAATAGGGCTTAGAGGATAATATCGTATGGAGTATACTGCATGCGGTTTGTTAAGAAATATGAACCAAATGCTAGAAAATTTACTGGGACACTTGTCACGTATTAAGTTTATTAAGAACGTAAGAAGCAAGAACTTTACAGCAACCGAGCAATGTTTACAACCGGTAGAGCTGAGTTGAGTTGTCCCATCCCGACATTTTGTGGCATCCCCCTTTACATGTGTACACTAAATATAATAATAATTTTAACATGATACACATCATAGAAACACAATTACCGTATAATAAAACATAGGTGCACAAATATTCAAATATACACATTGGTTTTACACATTTCAAGTTACACATAGTCATTTCAATACTTCGGTCTCCGACTACTCTTCCGTCTACTCCGTCCACTCTTAGTAACAGCTAGATCAGGATTGCTATTAATTATATTTTGATTTGGTATATCACTTGCAATTTAATCTGGTGTATGTTCAATATTGAAATCATTCCTGTTTTCGTTAAAATTACTATTAAGATTTTTATAAGGTGTTTTCTATCTATATATATAATTCTCTTACGTGGCACGCAAAAAAGACGTTATTTGTTATCGCGTTTTGGCAACATTGTACGATTGTTTGTTTACCACGAATTGAATTTATAGCGTAATCGGATGAAATTTTATTGCAAAAAAAAAAAAAAACTTTTAGTCGAGCTGTTGCAGTTTAGAATTAGAAATCAAAGAAAGCGGAGGATCATTTCAGTGCCATTTAAAAAACGGTCCTTTTCAGGGCCAACAATTATAGTTCAATAAGACGCTTGTACTATAACTTTCCACAGCAAACTCAATGAAAAAGTGTGGGTTACTCGAGAGTGCTGGAAATGTACATAAACAACATACTGGGTATTCAATTTCCAAAGCAGCGCTCACAATTCGACTCAAAATTTGTTCAAAGTTTTCATTTGAATTCTGATTCCAGGGTACTGTTTATATTTTCTGCAATACAGCAAATTTAGATTTGAAAAATATTTTTTTTTGGAGTATCATATTTTGAAAACAATCCTTTCTGCTAGGACACATGTCTTCATTGATGCGAGCGAAGCGAGCATATGTTCACTCAGCGAACCAATGAGGATTGCAAAGCAATCGTCCGGGGGTTGGCGAGCTTTAGCGAGCAGGGGGCGGGCCCCCTAGTTCCTTTTAAATATTTTACCCAGTTGATTTTTGACTATGTAAGCGCGAGAGTTTGAATTTTGCGACATCACTATGACAGGTTCCCAAGTATTTGTTTTCATGTTTTGCATTCGTACAGAAGCACCCGGGTTTAGTTTACTTAGAGATTTTGCAGAACGGTCATGAAAAACCATTTTTGGGTTTGTTGACGCTTAGTCAACAGCCCTCTGGCTGTTTAGTTCGTAGTCTTCGACTAAGCATTAACTGAGAGAGGTGAAGTCCTGATATAGGTGTGTTCCTATATTTCATTAGGCCAACAAGTTATGCTTGTTTTCTTTTAACCTTTTTAAATATGGATTTCGCTATACCCACTCCCCTTTCAGCTTGATCATTACTTTGTGGGAAATATGGACTAGTAAAAATGTACTCCAAGTCCCAAGCATTAGCAAAGTCTCTGTACAAATAACTATTGAATGGCATATTTCAGAGACAACAATGTTCGGATCTTGAAAACATATCCTTAAGAACATTAATTACTTCAGTAGCTGTTTTATTACGTAGCTCTGAAACTTCAATCCATTTAGAGGAATAATCCATAATTACAAGATAACTTAGGTTTCCAAACTCCATAATATCCACCCCTATCTTTTCGAATGGTCTATCAGGAACCGAATATGGCTGTAAAGGCTCTTTGACATTGGATCGCCTATACTTTTCACATATTTCACAACGTGTCATTACAGATTCTATGTTAGCGTTCATGCCCGGCCAATACATTACTTCTCTGGCTCGTCGTTTGAACCTTTCAATCCCAAAGTGACCTTCATGGATCAACATTAACATTTGTTGTCCTTATGTCTTAGGGACAAGAAAGACCATTTCAGAAAATAGGATTAGATAATGAATACGATTACATAGTCTAGAGTCAGCATGACTGTCAATAATCCACCGGCTCGTTGCCGCTTCTTTTACAAGACAACAATGACTAACGTTGCCACTTGCATACATATAAAAACATATATAAGATTACGATTACAACATGTCACAGTCCATAGACAAAATTGTGGTACTTTTCAAAAGAAAATACTATAGCCAACAGCACACACACTTTTTCAATCTGTGCATAGTTTTTCTCACATTCACTGAGGCTTCTAGACATAAAAGAAACAGGCCGCCCATTATAATCCATAATTACAGGCATTTTGTATTAGACAAGTACCCAACCCATCTTTTGAACTATCACACTGGATAGTGATACTTTCAGAAATATTAAAGACTTTCAGTACTGGAGCTCTGATGAGTATTTCCTTAATTTTATTAAAAGCAAATTCCCATCTAAACTTATTTTGTTTTATTGACTCCTTTAAAGGTGCTGTAATTTGAGACAAATTTGGTATGAATTTAGATCGGTAATTAGTCATACCCAATAGTCTTCTGATCTCTCCTTTATAACTAAGAACTGGCATATCCATTATACCTTTAATGTGTGAAGGACCAAACTTTATACCTTTACCTGAGATTATCTGGCCCATGTATTTTACCTCAGACATTCTAAATTGTAATTTATCACCATTAAATTTTACATTAAGAGCTTAATCACTTTAAAACTTCAAGTAAAGCTATATCACGAGAGAGTTTATCAACACCGGTTATATTTAAATCATCAAAATATACTTATATCCTCTCAATATCCCCAAATAACCTTTTATTTCTCTTTTGAAACACTTCTGGAGCAGAGGCAATCCCAAAAGACATTCTATCCAATTTATAGCGCCCAAAAGGAGTGTTAAAGGTACATATTTCCGAGCTTTCGTCATCTAACGGGATCTGCCAAAACCCATCCTTAAGATCTAAACCTGAGAATATTTTCTTGCTTTCTATTCGACTGATTATATCCTCAGCTGAAGGAATTAAATGATGTTCTCTTTTAAGCACCTTATTTAGATTTCTGGGTTGAAGACATAAGCAAAGGCTTTCATTGGTTTTCTCAACAATTACCAGACTTTGAACCCAGTCAGTTGGCTTGTTAACTTTAGATACAATTTGATTCCATTCTAATCTCTCTAGGGTTTCTTTTAAGTGCTTTTGTAATGATTGAGGCACCCATCTAGGTGGGTGTATTACTGCATTAGCTTTTAATTCCATGTGGTATTCCTCACCTAGAAATTTACCTTAACCTTAAAAAACAGTTTTGGTACTTTTTCAAAAGATCAATTTTACTATCAACATTTCAATTGTCAATTCTTGGTATTAAATTTAACTTAACATAAGCAATTAAACCCAATATTGGTGTAGCATTCATTTCAACAACAAAAAATTCAATAGGTACTCGAAGATGATTTAAAACACATTCAATTATGACTTTACCCTTAGGCTTAATTTTAAAATTTCCATATGCAACTAATACGGTTTCAGTTTACAGCCACACAACTATCAAAGGCTGAAGAACATAAGTTCAACGTGAATACATCAACTGAGAAGAGGAGTCTGCAGAACTGTTAACTCGGACAATGCCAAAACTTTCAAAGCAACAGACTCTGAACTGAAAAGGTTATACGCTAATGTTACTGATATATTTTTACAAAATTATTTTGGTAAAAAGGGAATAACGTGGCGATTTATTGTTGAAAGAGGGTAGGGTGGATACTGGATGAAAAAAATGAAAAAATGTTTTTCATTTCTGCTATTTTCAATGGTTAAAATGACAAAAGGTTTTTCATTTTTGCTATTTTCAATGGTCAAAATAATGTTTACCAGCTCAATCCCCCCCCCCTCCCATCTATTTACAAGCAGCAAAGAAACAGAAAGACAATACGATTGTTCAAAGGTCACGTGTTAGTAGTTTTTCTTCGCTGAACCGATGTAGAAAAAGTGATTCTGATGTCTCGATAAAGGGAAGGAATTTATTTTCAAAAACACTTCATCGTATTTAGTTTCATATTAAAGGACTCCGCCATAGATTGTATGGAATTGAACAAGTTAAATTTATTTTTTAATGTGGAATTTGAAGGAAACTATGGATACTTTCATTTCTCGCTCTCTTCGGTTTTTATCGTTTTTTCCCCTTGCAATATATTAACTGCATGTTTTACATTCTACTTTTGTACTATCGCTACACAAACACTATGTGTTCTACAAGTAACAAAAAAGTATATTTAGATCCTACAAAGGAATGGAGAAATTTCCTTTAGAGTTCTCAGAATAATAATTGTACACACACCCAATTTTGCATAAATGTTGAGCAAAACCGAAAAATAACAATCGAAACACCAAATTTTCATATTTATTTTTGTTTTTAATTATTCAATATTGACATAGCTAATTTTGTTTAAATAAATTTCAAGTTTCTTATCGCTGAAATTAGTCGATAGATGGCGACACGAAATCTTTCTTATCTTTTGGTTTAATAGCCATTCTTAGTAAATCCACTTAAAATAAGCATAAAATACGTAGCGACATCTAGTGTGCGTAAGTGAAAGCTGCTTATAGAGTTCCGACGAAACCCTTTTCAACAACAATCTAAGCAGCTATCCGTTGTTCTTGTGTTCAGGTGGAGCCAACTTTGGCTTCTGCTTTTAAAACAGCGATTTGGTTGACTGTTATCTTACAAAAGTGAAATAAGAGTGAGAACTGTCAAGGATACGTATACAAGGAATATTAATGGTAAACACAGGAACTCACATACATAAATCTAAAAGCAGGAAAGAGCAACATTAAACATCAGTGGTTTACGGCACTCTAATATTATACCAGGAAGTGTTTGTCTGTTTGTTTGTTTTCTACACGCTAAGTTCTAACGAATCGACGGCACTTATAATTAGATTTGGCACACAGGTAGTAAAAATTTTTTGCAATTTTTGGGTCGCGGTGAATTTTAAAATTCAATGCAGAAAAGATCATTGATTCTAAATTTATTTTTTCGTTTCCGTTTTCATTTTGCGTGAAGGAATGATTTTCCAGCACAGACGATAAAAAACAAACTTTCAACTGGAGTTATGTTGTTCTTTTTTCTATCTCATAGACCGTTAAAGATAGAGTAAAAATTTCAACGGTTTTGAAATCTGAGGAAAATTTCACATTAGATCAATACCTAAAAATATGATTTTCTTTAAATAAATAATTTTTAAATTGAATATCTTGAATATTTTTGCAAGAGAATGTGACGTTACGCCAACCTCCACGTTCAAAAAATAAACATATTACATTTGCTGCGCTCTTACGATTTTAGCGAAGGAAAGAAAAAAAAAAAAAAACATTTTGGTTGGCATTGTTTAGTTTTTTTTGAATAATCGAGATCGTTAAAGATAGATAAAAAATTTCAACGGATTTGAAATCTGCGGAAAATTTGACACCAGATAGATACCTTATAAATTTGATTTTTTTTTTAATAAATAATTTTTCAATTAAATATTTATATTTTCGCAAGAGATTGTGACGTCACGCCGAATTCCTGTTTGATTTGCGAAGCTAACCCACACCACATCCGTTATGGCTGTTATCCAATAGACTACAAATTCCCATTTGGTCGTCTGCGAAGCAAACCAATAACCCCACAAAAGCAACTGGCAACAACACTCCTCTCTTCCTAAAGAAGTTCAATAACTAGCTATAATTTCTTTGATGGACTTCTGGCATGTTCTGAACGTCGTAACATAATAGTCGGTAAAGTTGAGATGAGTTTAGTTGTTTCTCTCCCAGTCTCGTAACATGGGCGTTGAATGTTTGCGTTAACACAAAAATTGTCTGTATCAGGTGGTACACTTCTCTATGACCAAGATTATTTGAATGTCGACTAACAGAATTATCAGGCTTTACTCGGACTGAATTGGTTAACTAACTTCCGCTTTCGTTAACTAATTGTAATTCCTATTTATATCATCTAACAACTACAGCACTCTAATAAAGGTGGACAATTTCACAAATGTAAATAAAAATGTCTTATTAACATTTTACATTTTTGTAGAATTTAAATTTTTGTAGAAAAATCTCTAGCGTGTGTCAATGTTACCCAGAATGCATACAATAGTTTAGTGTATGCATATAAATACAGTTATTAAACGAAAACATAAAATAAAAACCCAGAAACACAACTTAAAACAGATTTTAAAACGTTTCGAACGAAAAGTAATGAATGTATCTCTTTTTTCAATACAAAAATGATTCTTGGAACATAACGGACACAAATTTAACAAAAGCAAACGAATAAAGAAATACCAAGATTGTCATATTAGCTATCAGGGTTTTGTTCTGTATATTTGATTTATAATGTTTTATTCTCTTTATTGTGTCTGTCCGAAATATTCAGAATTTTATTATAATATTTCGCAAAGAAAATGGATTAGGCTCAAAATTAAAAAAAAGTATTAATTTAAATTCGGTAAAAATAAGTTTTGGTAAGATAATAAAATTTTCAGCAGTACTCGGGGTAAAACAATTCAAGTAACTGCAATACTCAATCTACTTCTTCCAGCTACTCCAAAACCACCAAATTCTGGTTGATTCAAGTTTGGTTACTCATATATTTTAGCATCAAACTTGTCTAAGTATGCAAGCAAAGTAAAGTAAAATAACGAATTCATTAAACTTAAATACAATGCATAATATATAGAACAATGTATTAAAATATGTTGCACACACTTTATGTGATACTTGTGCAAACACACAGACACAAAATCAGACATAGAACAGGAAGATGAACAAACAGACTAACGCAACTAAGTTCAGTCAATGAATGTAAGGGCAGTAGTAGCTCAGTTGGAATACAATTGGAGGGTCGCGAGTTTGAAATTAGTTTCAACCAAAAACCGTCGTGTGTACGGGGGCTTGTATACGTTTCATATGTCATGGCGTCAAATCTCCTCCTGTGGCGGCGTTGTGTGGAAGTTTGGAGCCAGCTCAGGCCTTGTTAGCTGATCGTGGATCAAAATTATGTGGTGTTGTCCTCGTATCTTTCTCTTCGTGATGGATCCCGGATCGTCGCCAATACCTCATTGTGTTGCTCCAATACGACGCTAAATAACTACCTAACTACCCAGTTGTAGGAACGCATCCCCAGCATGCCAACAGAAAAACGGGCACTTTTGGGTTTTTCAACAAGTTTCCGATTCTGGACACACCGTAATATTCACCTCCAAGTACCAATTATTTTAAGTTCTCATCTCTTCTAAAATTTTAAGGCTTTAGGAAATGTAATGAACATTCCACAGAAATTATGTGTCCCCAAGAACAACAATTTGTTCTACTCTGCAAATACCGAAGTGACCACACCGCAATTGAAACATTTTTTTTCTCAGTAGATAGCATTCAACGTTTTTAGTGGACGAGTATATAGAAAACCAAGAATCAAAATAACAACTATACTCATCCTGTACAACTCAGGAAGTAAATTTCATTAAAGCAGTGATCCCTTTTTGACTGTCGTACCTGATAGCACTTGAATTAAAAGTGTTGTAAGTCTTATTTTTCTGGGGTCATTGAACCTTCGGCTGTATAAAAGCGATTTTTATCTTCAAAGATATTCCACCAAAAGAACAACGCTAATAATTTATCATCGATTTTGAATTTCATAAATAATGAATGAAAAGGTGCAATTGAATGTATGGTTTACATCGTTTTGTTTCTAATCAGTGTATTGACCCTATATTTATCGCCTTCTTCTTTATATACACACAGCTTCATCTCTCTATTACAATTTTTAATTTGTATTATACTACGCCCACCTCTCGCTAACGCTCGCCAACACCCATTTGCAATCCTCATGGGTTCGCTGAGTGAACATTGCTCGCTTTGCTTGCATCAATAAAGACATTGTTTACAAAATATGACATTCCAAAAAAATATTTTTCAAATATAAATCTGTTGTGCTCCAGAAAAATTATACAGAACCTCTAGAATCAGAATTTGAACAAATTTTGATTTTAAATGTGAGCGTTGCTTAGGAAAATGAATACACAGCATGTCGTTTGTAAGCTGCTACAGCTCGACTAATATATATATATATATATATATATATATATATATATATATATATATATATATATATATATATATATATATATATATATATTTAATAGAAGTTTAGCCGATAACGCTATAAATTCAATTGAGGCGCAAGGCTTCGTGGTAAACAAACAATCGTACAGTGTTGCCAAAACGCTATAACAAATAACGTTTTTTTTGCGTGCCACGCAAGATAATTATATACACAGATTGGATCATCCGGAAAGTTTTGCGCGTTTTTTAAGATGCATTTCAACGAAGCAACGATTACAAAAATATAAAAAAAATTATTGAATCACATAAGCACAATTTTGTTCTATGACTCTTTGCCATCTTTCCTGCAGCTGGAAAATTCTATTAAAAAAATCATTAGGCTTATTTGTAAAGAAGTATTCGAGGTGCTATTTGACAGTCTCCAAAGAATTGGAACTCCAGGCTGTTATGAGAATTTTTAAGTGACCTGAAGAGGTGAAAATTTGAGGGGCAAGGTCTGGTGAATAAGGGGAAGGTGACACAAAACATTTCAGCCATATTCAATAAGTCTTTGACATTCAGTGAAATGTCGGGCCGAGCATAGCCATGCTGGAATAAAACACCTCTGCGATTAGTCAGTTCTGGCCGCTTTGCGTCGATTTACTGCCTGATTTTGTGGTAACAATTCATAATAAACGATTCCTTTGTAGTCCCACAATACAGAAAGCCGTTTACAGAGAATGGTTGTCAAGAGCGGGCATCATCTACGAGGCTGAAATTTCCACGCTTAAATTTGTCAAACTACCTTCGAACTGTGGCCTCAGAAACAGCACTATGTCCATATACAGCACACATTTTACGAGCAATCTGACTAGCATTTTTTTTCTTTCTCAAAATAAAAGAGCATAATATGACGAAAATGAACTTTCAGGTTCTCTACTCTTAGCACTGCAGTGAAACAAAAATTATGCCACAACACATGCTATAATTATGCATTGTAACCAGAAAAGACCGAATTTAAACAACTGCTACAATCAAGGCCACTCCTTATCAGGGGTAGAAATAAATAATAACAAAGCTAACTTCGATTTGAAAGCGCAAAACTTTCCGGATGACCCAATACAACGTGGTATGAAAAGTGAATTAAAAAAAAGTTTCTGTAAATGTTGTTTCCTTACTACAGGGCACCTTTCGCAGGAAAACAACTTACAGGATTCGAAGATCAAAGCACTCGCGAAGTGTACAATTTTCCTAATGTTAATTCGTTTTAGTTTTCTAGGACAAGTTGTTGTAATACGCATTGCCGTTTTCCCTGAAACAATCATTCGAAAAGTGAATATAGAGGTCAGAGATGTTAACCACACTGTAAAAAAAATCCCGTAAAATTTACGGTTTTAAACTGGCAGCTGGGTTGGTTGTGCAAAACCGTAAAATTTACAAAGTTAATCCGTAGAAACAACGGTTTTTTACCACACGAGAACAAGTTTTTCCCGTAAAAGTTACGAATTAAAACCGTATTCACAACGCTTTTTCCCATATGAGATCCAGTTTTTCCCGTAAAAGTTACGAAGTAAAACCGTATTCTCTACGGTTTTCCCCATATGAGATCAAGTTTCCCCCGTAAAAGTTACGAAGTAAAACCGTATTCACAACGGTATTTTGCCATATATCACATTTTTTCCGTAAAAGTTATGAAGTAAATTTGTAGTCGCAACTGTTTTTTACCATGAGATCTAGTTTTCGCTGCATGTTTCAGTTTTCAACTGTTTACATAAAAGTATTTAATCGGTGAAAGTTACAACCAGTTACCATAAAAAATACAGTATAATTTCGCAATCCGAACTATTTTTAACTAGTCAAGAACAAGTTAACTGTCGTTTTTAGTTTATAACTGTTTACAAAACCATATGGAATTGAAGTTACAACCAGTTACCATAAAAAATATGCTGCAATTATGCAGTGAATATGGTTTTACCACAAAATAATGCAATTACACTAAATACTATAAGGTTTACAAATTGTGTAAAAATGTAAATATCAGCTATACAGTTGAAACAGTTTTGCGCACAAAATAATGGGTTTTCTCTGAAATTTAGTTTTGAAGTGTGTATAAAATGGTAAAGTCATCTTTTAAAATAGTATAGAACTATTGCAGAGCAAATAAATTAAAGAAAAATACTGTGCCGTACACAGTACCTTTTATTCATAATACTGTCAATATACAGTGAAATCAGTGTGTAACGAACTGTCTATAACAATATTTTATTTAGGTCCCTACAGAATGGTTAGACAGGTTTCACTGTATAATGTTTATTACTTTTGTTATTTCAATAATGTTCAAACATTTAAATTAAATAGTCTAACTAAATTATGCTAGAATATTATTCAATTATACAGAATGATAAAAATTAAAGTAAATCATTTCAATATGCATGTTGAGGATACTTATTAAATAACAAACTATATAAACATGTAGAAAAAAAGTCTGTATAAATGAAAAAATAAACATTGTTGTCTTCTTATAATGTCAACAGTGATAAATTTTCAAAATATAGAACTCTGGAGCTTTTCATTTAAGAAACCTTGATAACTTTTATTAAATAGCAAAACACCTTTAAATATGGTTACATTATACACTGTGCTGTGCTGAACACGATAATTACATAATGTTTTGTGAGTTACATTTGTTTGTTGCATATAATTTAAGTAATACAAAATGAGCAGGCAAAAATATACAATAAACAAAAATACAAATATAATCAGGGTTCATTGATTTAAATTTAAAAAAATCAAACCACGATTACAATACAATAACTTCGACGCAATTAACAGAATCAAGATACCTAATATTTTCATATCTATTCAATGAAATGTTCAACACCATTCAAAGTCCATAAGTTTATTTTATAAGGTCAAAACTTTTTGATTCATGGGTTTCTTTTTTTTGGAGGCTTTGGATCCTTTATCAGGATTCATCCTTAGTAAACACCTGTAAAATACAAATTGGACAGAGAAAAATTCTTTAGTGATTTTGCTTTATTCAAAGTTTAACAAGTTTATTAAACCTTTAGCTGCTGTCATGGGTCTCACAGACCCCGAGTGACAGGTCGTTTCCACCTCTCAAAGTGAATATTGGTCAATGTCCTATTCAGTACCTTCCTACTACGTCCAAGAGAAGCCACATTCCAACACTGGTTTGGCTGTCCCAACTATTTCGTATTTCACACTATTTGCATTTCCCGCACGGTCTCTTAGACCCTTCACAGCATTTGCGTTACTGTTCTTGCTGAATGAAATAGTCTAAATTTGAGTATGGAATTTCAGCTAAGTCTAAAATGGTAACAAACTTTACTAAGAAAGTACCTCTGTATCTAGCACAAAAAGAAATTAAGGATATTGTTGATAATTGGTCGGAAATAGAGTACTGGGACAGTGAAATTTCGGATACTATTGAAAGCAAACATGAAACGGATTCGGAATTTATGCAGATGAAGACATTTCAAGTGCGTCTTCACAAGAATACTTCTACGGAAAAAATAACTTCAAATGGGATGCTGGGGGGGGGAGGTACCTAATCGTGCCATTAGAACACCAAACCACAACACAGTTTTAGTTTCCAGGGTTGAAATGTCCTGCAAAATTAGTTCCGAAAGCTGAGCCTGAAGAGACATGGAATCTACTTTACTTGTATAGTAATATAAAATATATTTCATGTTAAGAATTGAATTATCTAAATTTAAAATGCATAAACAATAATTATCTAAAGAATCTTTCATTAATATATATTAATTAACTTTATACACACCTTAGTGAGCGAGGTCTGAGAGACCCGTCCACACTAGTTACGAGACGGTTTGTGACACAGCAGTTAAGGGTTAAAGCTAATTTTAAAAATACAATCAAACACTATAGCACCCAACCCTTTTTTTTATAAATGTCATGTGAGAAATTAACTGCGACAAATCAGTTAAAGTAATGTTCTCGCATGTACTTAAACTGCAATTTACAATTGTGCCTTCAATTCTTCACATTTCTTTAACAAATTTATGATCTTGAAAAACATGAATTGTACAGGGTGTCCTAAAAGTTCCTGTACTGACGATTCGTGAATTTACTATACAAAATCAATAAACTTTAAAACAAATATTTTTATGTTAATGGTGAAAAGCACTTATAAACGAAACAAATTTGGACTTACATTTATAGTAAATGTTTAAAATTGCTGCAATTTTCTTAGGAGGCAAAGCTGAAGTAGTTTACACATATTTTTAGAAACACCTTTCAAAATGCAGGGAGTGACTTCTTGTATCCTTTGAGTAATGGCAATTTTCAGATCACCTATTGTTTGGTGATTATCTTCATAAACTTTGTTCTTTAAATATCCCCACAGAAAAAAAACTCGGGAATGTGCAGATCACGGAACGAGGTGGCCAATGGTTTCTAGAGATGAGTCGATCGCCAAAAAAATCTTGAAGCATGCCCATGGTGTCATAACTTGTATGGCAGGTTACAACGTCTTGTTTTGTTGGAACCAAGAGTCTTGTTCATGCACTTCTAATATTCCAAACAATTGTTGAATAAGTTGATATACTGTATCTGGGTCATTCTGAAATTAAGTGGAAATTTGAGTCACATGTATTTTTTTTATGAATTTCATGTGTCAATTGATTTTTATACAATAGTAATAGTTCTTAATTGAGGTATATTTTCATCAGATATCTTCAAGTGAATAAATATTCGCATATTTATACTTAAAAAAGTTAAACAAGGAAAATATCACCTCCATGGCTGTCCCTAACCCTATTTCTAGGTTTAGAAATATATTTGAAACTTAAAAAGTATAAAAATTCCTTTATTTAATAGCTGTATTTAATATTAATAGTTTCATTGTTAATAGTTTTCATTTCATTGCACCAAAAATTATTATATTTTTTATTAAATTTAATGTTGAAAAATCAGTAAATTATTTTGTCCCTACTATTTTTGTCAGCTCTGCAAAAAAAAACTAAATAACCTTTAAAAAAGTCTACTAGAAGGCAGTACATGTCTGAAAGTGTAATTAAAAGAAGCTCTAATGAGCCATCTTTACTGTAAGATATCTTGGACTCAATAGTAAGTATTATTTTGTCTGTTTCTTATATTTGTACTAAGAAAACTCGTGAGTTCTTTTAACAATGTCACTACCATGGTATTTTTTAACTTAATATATTTTAATTTATTGCTGAACTTATTCCAACAGATAGTTAGAAAATGTACAAAATAATCTGGAAATCAAAGCACATGGCTGGGATTGTTTTAGATTAGGCATAAATGTGGTCCAACCATTGAAATTTCACCTCCATGGCTAAGTTCCAACATGGAGGTGACAGTCATCCATGGAGGTGAACAAATATTTCTTATCAGGAATTTGTACAATGATATGGTAAAATAGTGATTATAAATGGTATTTATTAAAGTAAGAACAATCTTGGGTAAACAAATAAGCAGTCCAATTGTTTTTTCTCTAACCAGTACTGATTAACCTGCCAATTGGTTCTGATTTGAACCTGTAGAATAAAGCCTACCAGCTTTATTTGATTTACAATGTTTGAACACTTGTAACTTTGGGTCTGATTATGTATGCTGATAAAATCTTTTAATTTTTCTTTAAAAATATGGCATAGAGTTGGGAGATAATTTAAATATCCTCATGACTGAAATTCTCTTTGTTGTTTCTACAATGGTACCAGTTGGTATCATGTCAATCTGGCCTAGTTGGTACCATGTCTAAGAAATCTGATATAATCAAATTTAGGAAAGTCTGGAAGGAGTCTTAGCAAAAAAGAAATAGAATTTAAAATGATCCAGAACTGTATGATGAATTTAAAAGGAAGGAGCAGGAGAAATATAATAGAAGGACAAATAAAAGGTATTTCAGTACTTGCCGACATAAAAGAGGGCTCAGCAAAAAAATGGGTTGAAAAGACAAGAAAATCTTGTTTGAAGAAAAAATAAATTAATATTCCACCAAACAGAGTGAAGTAGTTAACCCAGATGAAGCTGTTGGGTATTGCAACCTGATGTAAGAAACATGTGCATGTGAAAAGCATGAAAATGTTGTGTCTACTTTTGAAAAATTAAAAAGCCTCAAAGTTCTTAATTACAATGATTTAGATCAGATGGTTAAATCTCTGCTGTCAGGATGTAATAAAAAGTGAAGAAGAATGTCTGGAAAGAAGTGCATTAACAAACACGTTGAGACATATTATTTTGAAATTGTGATTACATGTGTTGAGCACTGGAAGAGGAAAGAAGTTGACAGTTAAATAAATAAAAAAAGTTAGCTAAGAAAGTGGTTAAATCAAAAGTTGAAATAGAACTCAAAGAGCTAGTTAATAAATATAATGATACGCTTCCTTACTTCATGAAGCATGTTTGCAACATAGTCCCATCAATACAGGTCAATTTTCAACCTAAAGATAACCTTGGAACAGATGAGATACTGATACATGTTGATTTTGGGAGATACAACGTGTGCATTTAAGAGATTCACATGACCAAATCACATTACATAGATAAATTGAAAATAGTGAAAAACTTAATGTTCTGCCATTCTGCTCATTGTCTGAATCTTTGCGACCCGACTCAAATGCATTTAATGAATATATAATTGTCAAAGTATTTGGTAGAAAGAGTGTTTGCTATTATGTGGCAAATGTCACTGAATGTTTTGAAGTTTCTTACCAGATCCGCTTCATGTCAAAATGACATGACACTAAAAACAAATTTGTTTCCTATGAAGAATGTGAAGCAATAGTTCAAGATGAGGTTATGGCCATTTTAAAACAACTGACAATGAATACTCATGAATAGTACATTTTTGATTAAATACCTGAAGATATTACATTGTGTTAGATCAGGGGTGGCCAACCTGTGGCGCATGCACCAAACTTGGCGCATTGGATGATTACAAGTGGCGCATTGCATTATTGTGAATCCTTATTCTTTTGAAGTTATAAGTGAAAGTTATAAGTTATACGTGAAAATATCTTCTTTTTTTCAACACCCTAATACTTTCAGTTTAATTCATAGAGCTTTCTTACACCTCATTTCGTCGCAATTTTTTGAGTTTGCAATTTATATTTTGTGTGATGCGACGTACTTGTGATCTGTTTGTTCTTTTTCAAAAAAGTTTGTACCTTTTAATGTTTTTTTTACATTTCTGTTATATATCACTGTGCAAAAACAAATGAGCAAAAGAAGCGCAAAAAGTATGAGAGAAAAAGTGAATTTAACGAACAGTAAGAAAAGGAGTTATTTACAGCAAGTCCATCAGGAAAATCGTTTTTTGTATTGTTTTTGAAATTACTCTTTCACATAATAGAAGACACGATCTTGTTGTTGTTGCACATCCCCCTGGTGTAGGAAAGCCTACACCAGGTCCAGAAGGCCCCGTCGTGCCAGATCCCCATATACCTGCAAAAAGTCCTGATCAACCAACAGCTGCTTATACCTGCAAAAAGTCCTGATCAACCAACAGCTGCTTATACGAAGCGCCAAGACAGAGAAGAAGGTGATCAGGACTGGCAGGTAGGGAACAGGAACAAGGAGGGAAAATTCTCTCCTCTTTCTGAAATTTTATACTTTTAAGCTGGCCACTTAGAAATCTGGCCATGGCTGATTGGAAAGGCCGAGGGCCACAGCATGAGATTGATAGTCCAGGGCGATTGCCACCTCAGTGGGAGAGAGACAATTCAAACAGTCCATAGGGAGATCACAGCCATTCTTGGCGAGTATATCGGCTGTCTCGTTGCCATACACCCCGATATGCGATGGAATCCATTGGAGGCTTATTGGTGTTTTCAGGCCAATCTCGCAGAGAAGCTTCAGAATATTCTGGTCTGGGATATCAAATATTTTTGGCCAATTTTTGAAATACTGTAGAGCACTCCTACTATCAGTCAAAATCTAAATACAATTTTTATCAGTGGACTGTGCATAATTAAGGGCTGCAGCAATTGCTATGATCTCCGATCTAAAGACTGAACAATGGTCAGGGTTTCGGATGCTGCATTTGACCGTGTCCTCAGCGCTGTTGATGAAAACACCACTCCCGGTTCTACCGTCTTCAAGTTTGCTACCGTCCGTATAGATGACCAAGGCATCAGAAGGGATGCTATTGACAACCTCCAGGGCCAACTGTTTCAAAAGGTCTGGGTGATCCGTCTGTTTATTGGCATGAGTCCTCAGTTCATCATTAAAACTGACATTCTCAAGGGACACCGTGGGTGGCAAGCAGTTAAAAGTGGTCGAAGTAATAATCTCAAAATCAATAAAACCCTCCTTCCTCACAAACTCCATCGGGGTGTCTCTCTTTAAACGCTGATTACTCCTCCACTTCAAAGTGAATTCAGCAGTCCTGTTAAAATCACCAAGACTTGACAATTTATTAAAATATTTAAAAGAACCAATCCTATATCTCGTAGTCAGAGGTAAAATGTCAGCTTCGTATAGGGCATATGTCACTTCACTAGGGCAGCTATTCCTTAACCCAGTGATTATTCTTGCTACACTCAATTGAACTCGAGGGGTGAGACACGATCTTAATAAACACTATAAAATACAGCATCAGGCTAACATAGAAGGGAAAATCAAAATTGTTCTCGGGTCGGAGTTAGTAAAGAATATGTGACTAAAAAAAGGAAGAAATCAGAAGACAAATATTTTTGCTAATGTAAGTTGTGAAGACAAGGTGATGACAGAAGCGTCCTATGAAATTCCTTTAGCATTGGCGAAAAAAAAACCTATTCTGACGGAGAAGCCTTGTTTCCAAATATTTTCAAGCCATCTTGGTTATAAAGGTATTGAAAAGAAATCAGACGAAATTGCTATACCAAGGCAGACTAATGCGAGATGTCTTCAGGACCATGAACGTAAGGTAGAAAAGGTGCTTGAATTGAATGGCGCATCTGAACTCGTATGTGAAAAAAATTGGCACATGGTATGTAAAAGGTTGGCCACCCCTGTGTTAGATGAAACAAACATCTTGTCACCTCCACGTTTCAAGGAAATAAAAAATCGGCTTTAATTTGCTTAAAATATTTTCTTGACCTGTTTCAGTTGCACAACTTTATTGCACTAACATGACATAAATACATAAAATAAATTCTAAAACTTTAATTTTATTTTTCAAAAAAGTTTTGACTGTCAAATTTTTATTTAATTTCAGAATGATACATATTTACTCGGTATTGCATCACTTGGATATTTATGTCGCAAAAATTCTTTGCATTCAAAATAAGTTTAAAACATCGCAATTCTCTGAATGCGTGATAAATTCATCTTGCAATGAAGAACAAAATGACGTGGAACTTTATTATCGCACAACTTAAGTGCAAAGAAAATGAAACGATAAAAATTACAGAGCCGATAAAATTCCGATGCAAACTCCAACACACGGTTTGATTAATTTTGTTTAGAAATTACAGAGTTCACATTTAAACACAGGCATTACGGTACGAATCTAATTTCTAAAATTTGACAAAAGGAGCATGAAAAGTAAATAAAAGCTCACCTGATAATTAGAGTTGAAACTATTACAGGCGCCTCAGCGTACAGCGTAAGTGTCCGACAAGTTGACTCTGATTGGCTGGTATGATCATGTGACCTCTGAGACGTAAAGGTGTTTCATTTGGCTATTTATCTACGTTTTGGCGCAGATCTCTTTGACTGATAGGAACGGTTTTCGAAAGGTTTTAACATTTTGCTTTATTTTTACTGTGGAGAGCGGTCGTTTTTTTATACCGCAAAAAAAAAAATAATAATAATATTTAGTATGGCATTTATTTATGCATATTTAAAATAGTAATTCTGGTATGGTAACCCAATTTTAGTGCCTGAATTTCTATTATGGTATTAAAAAAATGTGTTTTTCAACACCAAGTCCCATTTTTCCTGGTTTTTACTTAGAACAATGGTATTAATTTTGTATTTTAAGTGAAAACTACTTTATTAGTCATAATTTAAAACATAAATAAAGGAATAATTTTTCTGCTTTCTTCTTTTCCCATGGCTATGGGTGGGTAGAGATGGGAGCCGAAAATTGTATCCTTTTATTATATAAGTTAATAATTATATAAGTTAGTGTTTTATGTATTCTTTTTGTTACATCAGAATGGTCCTAAGCCAGGGGTGGATACGACACCATCATCCTAAAGTTAAGGGGACGGCAGAGGGGCGGAAAAATATCAGCTGGTAGTCAGTTCAGGAGTGGTTCTTAGATTATTTATATAAAATCAACGGAAGCTTGGAAAAATATAAGAAGGGTATTAAAAATTAGGAAAAGTAATTTAGACTCAAAAGGAATTAAATTGGAATTTTTTTTAAATAATTTGGAGGATCTAAAAATTTTTTCCGCCAGCTGTATTCGAACTCGTAAAGTCATCCTCCCATGCCGAAGACAATCTGAAGTTAGGTGACTTTAGCCATTAGGCCATCGTTGCTGCACGGAAAACAGCTCTTTAAAAGTATAAGTACCCTTAGTATAAGTTGGCGAGAAATACTACTAACAACAACCATACAACATATATACGAGGAGCCAATCAGAGTCAACTTGTCGGACACTTACGCTGTACGCTGAGGCGCTAGTAAACTATTTGAGCACTCGTCGATCAAAAATGGCGCCTAATCAACAAACGACCTGGTTGCCAACTGATGAATAACGAAAAGCTTAAATAAAAGTAGAATCGCACTTTTATTTACACAATGTTCAAAACCATAAAATTATTGCTGAAAAATAAGAGCAAGTGTAGAAAATAATCTTAAAATGATTTAAGAAAAGGGAAAGTTAGCGTACGCAAAGCAATACCGTAATGACGAGAACTAGAATTTGAACTGACGGTTTTAAACCGTATATGGCTGGAGTGAAAAACGATAAAAAACCGTTTCGTCAACAGAACAGCTTTAAACCGTCAAATATACGGGAAAAGTCCGTAAAAAAACGGATAATTTTTACAGTGCAAGGTGCATGATTTGCGGCACTCTTGGAGCAATTATTTGACAATTTGGAGCAAAAATTACACGTTTCGAAGCAAGTTTGTGGCTTTAACACATTCGCTGCTGGTCACGTTAGGATGTGTTGATAGTTAGTGCCCCGCCGTAGAGGTTTTTTTTTCTTCCAGAAGCCGACTTACTTTTGAAACAAATATGATTGAAAAGTGCGCCAATACCAGAATAGATTGGCGAAAGCTCAGCCAACACATTTGCAATTTCGTCATCTGTTAGAGTCTTATTAGAATCTACATACCATTAAAACTAGCTTCTAACCTTCGCTCCACGCTAATACCTAACATATAATGCCAATTGAAGCGCAGAATAAATGTTGAGGAGCAGCTCTTCCCGCGCGAACGCGTGATTGGCTACTGAGCCATCACTCCACACCACGAGCTGCCACGTGATTGGCCACTGTAGCGTTAACGCCACATCACGTTCTGCCGCGAACGTGTTAGACATTTTGGAGTTTCAAAGCACAAGAGCCATATTTGGCCAACATGTGCCCAAAACAAGACAACTGTAAAAAAAATGTCGTGGATGGAAATAAAGAGGGTTTGGTGCGACGAAAGCAGAAAGGGATAGCTTGGCTATCTCGAGAGTTCTACTGTTATGTTTACCATAAACAGTAAACCCCATTAGGGAAGGAAGGATTACGCAGTACTTTGGGTGCTTGAAGCTCGTTAGAGAAGATGCGACCTAGAGGGCTTAAACATATTGGAACAGATATGTGAAAAATCTTATAGCAAGAATTTTGCTTACATTAAATGCTTTTCTAACTAGCATTAGCTATGAATTTAGTTATGTAATCCCCTCTATTGCGAACAACCATTTTGGTGTATTTTTATCAGAAACAATCTCCAAATTCAATGAACATTTCGGTGGCATTTTTTCCCAAAAAAGGGACGATTATATTTAAAGCCGCCCAGCCAGTATGGTGGTTATGATCCTCGGTTGTCACCGAGTGGGCCCGGGTTCGAATCCCGGATAAGGCATGGATGTAAACCTGGGAAAGAAGTCGGACTTTCGCCTGGAATGGATTCCCGTCTTGAAAGGAAAGCAGCGCACACCTTCTGTTCTTCGCTGGGATCATCGTTTGTTCTAATAAAAATATTCTTCTTCTGTATTGTCTTGAATGTTTCTGTTCACCACTTGCTTTCATATGCATCCCAGAAAGAACATACGACAACAACAACAACATTATATTTAAAAGAATTAATGAATTAATTAAATATGTAACGAAAATACAGTCCTTCTAATACATACGTACCAAATATGTTTACAATTCACCAATTAGTACAAACAGAAACAAGACCTAAGCAGAAAACCCAAACGAGAATAAACACGTCTAACTTCACTAAAGCGACAACGCAGTGAAATAATGACAAAGCTGTTCCTCATATTTTTGAGAGGCAAAATGTGGCAGTGCCGCCTAAAGGGACAAGCCGAAACTAAGCAGATGGTCGCTGACAGTATGTAGAGCATTTTTTTGGCCGTATAACGAAACATTGTGAGCAGTAAATTGAAAAAGTGCCATAATTAAAAAGGTCGTTATAACGAAATGCCGTATAAAGAGCTGCCGTAAAGCGAGGTATAGGTGCATAGAGAAGTTCTAAAGAAAAGTGGCCACGAAAAAAAACCGAGCTTCTTTTGATTATAGCTTTTCTAGTGACATTTTCTAAAGAGCTTTCTATAGATCTTATATAATAGAACTTATAAGAAAAATGGGCTCTAATTCTATAGGACTCTATTGGCCAGGGGTGGCGATAGAGCGGCACTCTTAGGAGAGTGGCGTGGCTCTTATGCAAATCAAATGAATGTATTAAATTTATAAACTGAAAGTGATCAATGTAAAAAGTAATTATTTTATTTCATTTCTTGTTATTAAGTTATTCAAAAACATAAAAGTTACAAAAAGCTATTCAAAAACATAAAAGTTACAAAGTTATTAAAAAAATATTGTTTTGGTTCTATCAAAAATTTTTGTAAAGAAAATATTTAAAAATTAGATTTGCTCGTGGATGCTTTACGAATGTTGTTCATCTTTGCAGTTAGCTGCCAAAAGTTAGGTTGTTGACTTTTAGGGCAGTTTGCACAAACTCATTTAAATACTAAGTTAATACAAACCGATGCTTATTTTGAATAAATTTAAGTGTTGAATGCAAAGAATATCTCAACTATACAAAGTACCTAAAATTGAGATTAGTCTCAGCTCAAACTCTTTGGTTTTAGTGTATTTTTGTTCCGGAACCAGCAAGCTAAATATATTACAAAACAACAATTGTTTACGTTTGTGAGTTTTGTTACGTGCAAGACTCGTATGACTTAGTTGTCAAAGCAGAGCGCTCAGTCGGCAAAGCGATACTGTCACTTTTGAAGTGTACTTTTCACGCATTTCTTATGCTGAATCTTTATCTTTGAGTCAAAGTTGTCTGAGCTTTGAAAGGCAAGGCAGTTTTGTGTTTCAGCAATGAATCAGGCTGACCGTGGGATCTGTGGGTAAACTTGATAAAATTGAACTTATTTTCAGTTTCTCATTTTCTTTTGTCATCAAAGATAAATAAATGGCTCTTTTAAATATTCATTCCTGAAATGGCTTTCAAAGGTAGTATAACTGCCACCCCCTGCTGTAGACCATATTCCCTAGAAATTATGGATATCTATAGCAATGTTTTGCAAGGGTTGCAACCCTTAAAATGTGGAAAATTTGTATCGTAACTCAGCAATCTGTCGTTTACAATTTAACCAAGTTAGTACATCAAATACAGTCCCGCTTCCCGGATCCATCTCGAAAGGAAAGATCCGAGGAGAACCTCACGTCATTTTGAACCACTGTCAGATGGCGTCTCCTCAACTGACACCCCACCTCGGGAGCAGAAAGGGCTTCGAACAAAGTCTTTGCACAACAAGTTTTCTTTCATTTTATCAGTATTTTTCATAAGTTAGGATGTTGGGCAGTGCAAAGCGCGTTCCTTGCCACACCTTTTTTTCTTCTCCAGCTACGGAACAACCTCCCTACACCGCCCCAAATTACCCGAAACAACACATCTTCTATGTCAATGTAACAAACTATTTGACTTCAAAAGTGATCAACAAAATTAGAAATTCTGAAAGTACCCCTTGGTTTTAAATAAAGAAGTGAATTAGTTTTGTTGTTTCATTATAAATATGTAATACATATTAAGCCGATAATTGTGTTTGACGTCTGTTTTTGATTTGACTTCAGTTTTAAAATCCGAACAAAATGCTTGCAGAGCAATTGCAATTGCTTGGAGTTGTGTTGCAGAACACTGAATACAATTCTGCCCCTGGGCACCCCACTCTCCCCACCACACCAACGTGAGGACATTTGAGGTCCCCGACAGATTAAACGTGCACCAGCCCCGTGCACACGACGGTCATTGGCTGGACCGAGAACAGAATTCAGGACCGGAGTAACGAAAGGGGGCACACAGGGAGAAGTAATTTTTGCGATAATTTTATTCGTCAAGTTTCTAAAAATGTGTGTTATGGAGAGGACATTTTGGTATTTTCAGACACCTTACCTCATTCAATTCATTCCAATGTGTGTGTGTGTGTTTTTGACTGTTTAAAAAAATTTCTGCTTTCCCTGAACCCACACAGGTCGAGGGGCACAGATCATAGCAATCCCCTTCCCCAGTGCCCGTCGGTGTCGCTCGCTAAGCGAGCCTTTCGTTCACAAACACACATCCAGCGCGATTCTTCTGCATGCGTACTTCTATCGACACCCTTCTTCTGTTTTTATCCAAATACGTGGACATTTTCGAAAGATTTTCCCAAAAGTGTTCGTCGCCAAACAGGTCGCCAAGCGGCGGCGGTTGGGAGGAGACATACAGACGGAGGGAGGCCGCAGTCGGGAAGGGAAGGGTTCTACTGCAAGGACGTTCAAGGATTTCCCATGCGACACGGGTGAGTCCTCTCCCTTTCCTTTTCGCTCTTCTTCGAATAATCGGAAAACGCGCACGTGCTTCTCTCGCTTCTAGGCTGCACATTTCGAATGAAATTGCGCGTACAAATTCACGCTTAAAATTGTGTAAAACACACAAAGGGAAACCTTTTAGCGCAGAATTAAGTGCGGCGAAAATTAAATTCCTTCTCGTCCACCCGAATTCCTTTTCTATACCACTTCAGCTGTGACTTGACTCTCGATTCTAAGCAGATGTATTTCACTGGCAAGGACGGAAATTGAGAACTATTCGAGAGCTGTTTCCTTTTTAAAGGGTAGCGAAGAAGAAAAACAAGGAAAAGAAAACAACCGGAGCATTTCCTTTCCTCGTGCGGCAGGCCATTAACGCCACCCAAGTGACTGGTGAGGCCCCGACGTGTCGCCGATTAATCTACACTCGATATTTCCTTCCCCAATTCGCATTGACTCCTAAACCATGCGAGCAAAAAGGAAGCGCGCTTGTTTTCGGCAGAATGGCTTCCCATTCAATCGAATTAAAAAACTGACGATTATTATTTGCTGTATAAAAATGCAATTAACCAAGTCATTTTTAATACCGATTCGACAATTTTATAATTAGGACGCCAACCGTGTTATATCCACCCCCATAATCATTTTCACATAGATGACGCTTCTGTTTTTCTGCGGGGGACACGTTAGCCCGGTTGGAAAAGTAACTGATTAGCAATCGGAGAGTTGTGAGCTCGAATCCAACCAAAGACCGGGGGCTGGTGCACGTCAAATATGTCATGGCTTCAAATGTAGTCACTTTGCCGTGGTGTGGAAGATTGGAGAGTGGGGTGCCAGCTCACAGGTGTTATCTCGTCTTCTGAGCGAGGTTCAAAATTATGTGGCGTTATCTTCGGATCTTTATCTTGGCCGACCAACCGGTCTAGGGGTCTAGGTGTTGGTCTCTAGATCAGAATGTTCCTGGTTTGAATCCGGGTCATTGCATGTATGTTTGTAAGCGCATGGTGTAGATGCGGCTGGTGCGCTTTAAATCTGTCGTGGCCAAAAGTCCTCACGTTGGGTTGGTGTGGAAGTTTGGAGAGTGGGGAGACAACTCAGGTGTTGCCTCGTCATCTGAACGTGGTTCAAAATGACGTGTTGTTGTCCTCGGATCTTTCCCTTAGGGGATTGATCCGGACCGTCTTCAATAGCCCCGTTGTGTTGTTCTAGAACGTCGTTAATCAAAATGACTACCTATTTTTTAAGTAATAGGGCAGTTTTGCCTCGACGAGTTACTTTGCCACAAGCAAAATTGACCTGATGAATGTTTTATTTTTTAATTCCATTCAAGATTCTTAATTTATGTACCTGAGTTAAGGCAACAAAATAAATTCATGTTTAAGAATTTGTAGTGAACTGTTTGTAAATAAACAGTTATTTTTATCGGTATTTTACGCTGAGTATTTTTGGGATTATTCTACTTTCGAGAAGATTCAAAATTTATGAGTTTACTCGAGTCTCATTTTTTCAGAATACTACATTTTCCGATGACCTAAATTTCATTGGTAAGCCGCTACTGCCGCATTTATGTGTTCCATTACTTTATGTGTCGTAACTAAATTATTTAAGAGTGCATTTCCACCACTTCCTGATTGTATGCCCTTGTCGCTAAAGAAGCGAGTCTTCTTCGATGGTAAGTATGTGTATTTCTACCAATTTCCCCCAAAATACTAAACATTAATGGTTGTTCAGTTCAGTTTTGTAAATGAAAGGAAAATATACTTAATACATATTTTAAAATAAAGCTGTTATAGCCAAACGTGCTTTGCAATTATTCAGTTTTAAAATTTTAGCCTACGTTTCCTTTAGAATATGATTAAAAACAGTTAAACATATTTAATTTTTATGTTTAAAAATTCAATTATTTGGTTTTATTGAAAGATGTATTCAACAGTCAAGTAACTTCATACATATTTTTCAACTAGTACATGATTTCCATTCAAAAATAGAATCTCCGTATTGAAAGCAAAATTGCCATAAGAATTCGATTTGAGCTTGCATGGAAGGTAGGAAGGCAGTTAATTCACGTCGCACTAGAGCAACACAACGGGCTATTGGCAACGGTCCGGAATCAATCCTAAAAAAAAAAAAAGGATCCAAGGACAACGCCTCGTCATATTGCACCAGGGTCATATGACGAGGTCAACACCTGAGTTGGCACCCCACTCTCTAAACTTCCACACCATGCAAAGGTGAGCCCAACACATTTGACGTGCACGAGCCCTCGTATACTCGGTCTTTGGCTAGACCGAGCTTCCCTCTTAAGCCTGCATGGCAGTTGGACTAAAAAAAAAAATTATGAACCTCTGCCGCTTTCGGAAGGTTATTAATGTTAGAAATATCAAAACTAGGACTTTTTTTTAAATAAAAAATTGCCCTTACGACAGAATGGTCGATGTCGTTTATTTTACGATTTGGAGCTATTATACAACTTACATGTAAAACGTTTGTTGAAAATGGTGCTTTTCTTATATAACAGTTATTATTATAAAAACCTTTAGTTATTAGTTATTATTATAAAAACTAATGTAAATTAACTACATTTTCTAGAAAATTAAAATCGATTACCTTTTCTTTGTCTCTGTTTCGTGATAGAATCTACAGGTTCTACCACAAAACACAAGCCTCCCGCACGAAAGACGTTGAATTTAAAAAAAAGCTCTTTGTTACTATGTGCCAGTGAATGGAATTTTTAAGAGAGAAGCTTTAAAAGAAGTCATTCATGGGTAAAATTAATTTCCCATCCATTTGTCGGGTAGCGGTATCCCGGTTGGAAGAGGAACGGATCAACAACTGGAGGGTTCCGAGTTCAAATCCAACCAAAGACCGTGTGTTCGAAGGATCTGGTGCACGTTCAATATGCAGTGGCCTCAAATGTTCTCACATTAGCGTGGTATGGAAGTTTGGAGAGAGGGTTTCCAGCTGAGGTGTGACCTCGTCCTCTGAATGTGGTTCAAAATGACGTGGTGTTGTCCTCTGATCTTTCCCGTTCGAGTTTGTACCGTCGCCGATAGACCATTGTGTTGCTCCAGTGTGACATTAATGAAAATACCATACCCATTCATTCGTCAATGAACTGGGAATGATGACATAATATTGATAGGTTCAAATTGAGAGTACCACAACTATTCGCCGTCATTTTTACCCAATCAAACCCGGGTAATATTCTGCTAGTTGAAGAATACAATTTGTTACATGAAATCATGTAGAAACGGAACATGCAATATTTTTGCTATCGCGATTTTTCTTGACGATGCTTAAGCGAAGGTTCACATCGTGGGTGAAATGGTTCCGGAATAAAGAAAAACAGATTATGCTACCCTTCTCTACTTTTCGCAAACTTAAAATTCAAGTAAAAATGAGAGGACGAATAAACGATAGATCTGGGGGTCATTGCATCACTTTGCATCCAGTTTCAGTGTAAAAGTTTAAAAAGCGCTTAGGAATAAAAAAATGATGGTTACGCTTACCAAATGCTTTTAATACGATTAATACAAGCTATTAAATTAAAATAATAGGAACACATGGAAAAATAAACTCGCTCTAATGCGCACCACGTCTTATTAGGGTAAAGTGAGGAAAATCGAATTCCGTCGCAACCGATTGTAATAGTGAAGAAAGTTCAGCTCTGATATCTAATTGGATCAAAATTGAATGATTGACCTGGAGTACCGATACCGTCTTAACTCACTCTATTCGAGGGGTAGGGCAATGTTAAAGAGACTTGAGAGAATCACATAATTAATAATTGACACTAATCCGGCTAGATCCGGCCGGATTGGTACTTTGTTAATAAGTTATCTATCCAATCAGTATGTATTTTTCCAAAATTGGCTGAGTGATAGTAGGTATAAAGGATATTGTTCTAAATTGACTAACAACCAACGACGACAATAATCAACAATTAATTATAGTATTTAATATTACTATTAGTGGTAAGTATTAAACGATTAATGATGATCAGTCTTACTAGTTTCCACACCAAAAAACATCAGTTTGTTGTATACGTAGTACGTACTTTTCTATTTATCTAAAATTAAATAGCCTCTATCTCTAACTTCGTTGAGCAAATGGCATATAAATTGTACCTAAACTTGTCTCATGCTAACTTCAAATATGTAATCTTTATCAGTTTTGGGTCAACATAACAAACAATGGAACTCTTAATTCTTCTTAATTGCTTATATTGAAGTTATTTAGTAATGAAAATCACTTTTGAGTTAGAAAGAACGATCTAAGGAAACAAATCGTATTAATTGTGTCGTCCCCCAACCTACTTCTCTATGAACTGCAAATATAACCAGCGACCGAGAATGCCCTCTCAGTTTCGACACTAGTTGATTTAACCGTCATTAAGTAGTCGTACATAAGAGACAAATATTTTCCTTTGACTCCATTTTATATGAAGTCATTTCTCTCTTCAGTATTTTCTTAAAATCTGTTTCTATTCTAAAGTTCGTGTTTTTGCAACAGTCTTCATTTTCCTGCAGAATTTGCTTTTCTAATTCCACTTTATTATTATTTATTACATATTATTTAACATTTAATTTATTATTTTTGCTAGAATTCGTCAAACTGATGATTGAAAAATATAAAATCGATTAATTCGCAACCGATTGCTTAATAAACGATTTTGCGATTTTAAAGTTGGGTTCTAATAATCTAATATTTAATTTTTTTTTAATTCGGGTTTATCGGATCTGGACAGGATTGGATAGATGTTACTGGATCCGGTAGGTAGCTAAACGATGCCGGATCCGCCGGATCGGATTTCAATCCCTATTTGGGACGTTCCTCGTTTTTAAGGGCTTAGTAAAAAAAGTAGGGCTTGTGGGCTTACGAATCGACTTGAAATGATCGGATATCGAAGCGCAGATTAATGCTTTGTATTGCGGTGGTTAATCGCTTTAACCGATTAATAATTTAGGCTTCAATATTACCCTTCAACCAGGTGACGAATCTTGAAATCGAGCGACCGGAATAACTAACAAAGAGTTACGTGCACATGCTCTGCCTATTTCATTAGAAAATCGATACCTCGAAGGCACATGGATCGAACAAAGTATGTGTATGCTCAAGCTGACGAGTTGTTGTCCTCGGATCTTTACCTCTCGGATGGATCCCAATACATGAATTCAACTAACTCCTCCCAACGTTCTGCAAAACGAGTTTCTTTTACAAACAATTTCTTTCAAGGAGCCTCTAAGCACATGCAGACAGCGAAATGTGATGCACAAAGTATTGGTATATGTTTGCAAACGTAAAGCATTGCAATCTTGCACCGTGCGCTCATTTTGCGCATGAGTAAAAAAAAGGTATCAAGAAAAAGCGCAGCCGCGTTCGAACATTCGCACGCATTCCGTCTTGGAAATGGACTCTGAAAAGGTCCAAGATGAATGACATCGTTTGCATATTTTTTTCTCCGGAATGCCCCTGACCTTGAAAAGGAATGCTCGTTCAAAGTGGAGCGAAACGAAGTGAAGTGGAAGAGGCGGACCCTTTCGTTCCTTTTGTTATCATCGACCCACATTCCCTTCGAACTGCTCAAGACTGGAAATAAACTCGACCACCCTTGTCAAATATGTGGATTCCGTTGACCCCAAAAGTAGTAGGATTGGAATTTCGAATCATTTTCACAAACCTCGAATATTAATTTATCGTTTTTTTTTCGACAAGGAATTGCGTGCTATGATTAGCTCTGATCTGCTTCTTCAACGCTCCACGTGCTTTCGATGGCATTTCAATTAACCTCGCACTGAAGCAACAAGGTAAGGCAATTTTAATAAACGTCGTACTAGAGCAACACAATAGACTATCGGCGACGGGCCGGGATCGAATCCGAAGAGAATGATCAGAGGACAACAACGCATAATTTTAAACCACGGTCACACCTGAACAGGCTCCCCGCTCTCCACACTTCCAACGTTTGACGTCACGACAGATTAAACATTCACCAGGCCCCGTGTACACGACAGTACAGTATGAAGTCCAAAATCCGAATCCACCAGACCTCCGCCATTCCAAATTTTACACTTTTCCACATTTCGGATTATTTGCATTTGTTATCAAAAAAATTTTAATCTAAACTCCTTCCACATAAATTTTGCGTTTGCAATAGTAAAATAGCAGATATATAAATAGGAATAGTTTTTAAAAGAGGAAAACAAACCCTTTTTAATACAAAACGAAAGAAATTTTACTTCAAAACTTCTAATTTTTCTGTGTGGTATTTACTCTGAACATATCCGTTATTTTGCGTTATTTCATCAATTAGATCCTCGTTTTCCTACTTGATCTTTAAAAATGGAAAAAAGTGAGGAAAACAGAAAAACGCCGGTTATAGCAAAATTCCGGATTTGGGACTTAGTACTGTATTTGGCTTGGTCAAGCTTCCAACACTCCGGTTGCTTATACGTTACTCTTTCATCCGGGCTACTTCGGCCAGTTTTTTCGATGTAATATATCGTCCATCGAGATCTGACCAACTTTGACAAGTACGAGATGTATCGTCTACCAAGATACTGCCGATTTTTTGATGACGACGAAAGCGAGAACTGGTCAACTATCGGGGCAACCACCATTAGGGTTAATGGATGTTTAACCTTTTGACTACGGCTCTATATATAACTGGCGCGATTCTTATAACTTTGAAGGTACAACTACTGTACTGTCCGTAGTCTAAATTCTTTCTTGGCACGATCAAGGTACAACTTCTGTACCGGCCGTAGTCTAAAGGTTAACATGCTGCAGTAGGGTCCAGGGCAGCCGAATTGAAAGGAACTCGGGGGAATCATAAACACGAACCAAGTGCAAATTCCTCGTCCGGTAGACGAGAGAAATTTCCCCGACTGGGGACACCCACTCTTCCAAGTCAGCCTTTCCGAGCTACGGTTTTATTGACTGGTGATACAAATCCACCGCTGCACAAGGAATGTCTCAATACCTCACCCATGAAGGTCAGTCCTCCCTAGCACTGGAGCAACAGAGCGATCTATTGGCGTCGGTCCGGGATCTATCCCGAAGGAAACGATCCTAGGACAACATTCGTCATTTGGAATCACGGTCGGATGACGAGGTCAACACCCGAGTTGGCACCCCACTCTCCAAACTTTCACACCACGCCATTCCCTTCCGAATGGAAGCAATCCCCTCCGTACCGAGTTATTTAAAACCCACAGCAGATTAGCCAATGGCTAGGTAAGGCCTCGACTAGGATATTGAAGGATAGAGGGCCACAGGACCACAAGACGCCCGAAATTCCCGTCGGACAACATTGGGCTGGCGGGGGTGCATGAACGGGGTCGGATCAAGGTGCGGGCTCATAAATATCAATCAACCGAAGTCATGAATCGAGCCGGCTGTAATTATTTTCATCCAGGACACGATGCTATTGGAGGACACGACAGATTGAACGTGCCACCACTCACACGACGGTCTTTGGTCGGGTCTAGTTTCGAACTGACAACCCTCCGATTGCTACGCAGCTACTCTTCCAACCAGGCTACCTCGGCCGCCAAATGTCTTAAGAGACCACGCAAACCACAGAGTAATTTATCGATGAAATGCACACCCAGAAAACAATCCAAAAATGCTCATCTGTGCCGATGGATGAAACGAAATAGTTTTCTTCCGATTTCGGCGGTGGGAAGTGTGTTCCGTGAATGCACGCTTCACCTGTCGAGGATTGTTCGCATTCCACGGGACACAATCGTCTGGGGTGAGTGAACGGCCTTGACCTCACAGGTGCGTAACGGCCGCCGATCTCTTTCCGAGACGTCTTGATTCAAGATCAAGGGCAACGCGGGTGCTCAAACAAAGTGGGATGATTAGTGCCTCTCTTGAGCGACGGTTCCCTAAGGGGATCAGTGCTGTGCAGGCATTTAACACAAATCGCAGCAACGAAGGAAATGCAATGAAGCGTCCAAGAAACACGAAATAATTTTTACAGGGAAACACATGATGGTCGGAGAGCCATTTTTGACCATGCTGAGCCAGACACAAGGCATCAATAGAGATACATACACAATGAAAGTTGTACTGATACAGAAGAGAGAAATACACCCAGAGAAGAATCGCACCTGGCAGGAATCCAATCTGCGCCACCTACAACTTGCAGTTGGCTATTCTTCCGGAACCAAGGTAGGTAGGTATTTTAATTAACGTCGTACTAAAACCACACAACGGACTATTGACGACGGTACGGGATTAATCTCGAAAGATCCGAGGACAACACTACGTAATTTTGTACCTCGGTCAGATGACGTCAACACCCCCTTGTGTTGCTCCAGTACTACGTTAATTAAAATACCTACCAACCTTTTCCCTATAGAGTATATTTCAAAAGAATGCTTTTGTCCAGAAACAAAATTTCTACATAGAATTGTATTGAGCTCTTTCCAATATTTCGTAAGGGTAGCCATTGACGTCATGCACTCTTTATAATGCAAATAGGTGAGATGAAGTCAACTTCACAGACGGAACATTGACCCGGTTCTACCGAAACCCCGGGGCACAAAGGGTTGTGGAATGCGGAATGTTCATTGTTACCACTGGAGATTTTCATCTTTTTTTTTTTTTGGTACGTTATAGTTCGTGGAATTTCAGTCAAGTGGTTTCGGACGACGAGGGGGTAATCAATGCCATGATTTAACACGGTGGCTAGTGAATCGTTATGCGACACTATTTTGCGTGCTTTGGTTCTCCCCGCTCAGGAATCTCGTCGTATAGAGACGCGGAACCTCAGTAGGAAGAGCAACAGGTTAGCACCGAAGGCCTGAGATTCGAAACTACATCCAGCCAAAGACCTTCGTGTAAAAGGGGGTTGGTGCACGTTCAATGTGTCGTGGCCTCACGCGCCCTCATGTTGGCGTGATGTGTAAGTTTGGAGAGAAGGGTGCCAGCTCAGGTGTGACCTCATCAAAATAGCACGTTGTGTTGCTCCAGTGCGACGTAAAGTATCTAACTACCTACCATCCACTATACAACAGCCCTTATAGTTCGAAAAACATTTCACTCAACGGTAGGCTCAGGTGCAGAATTGTAGTCAATGTTCTGCAACACAACTCCAAGCAATTGCAATTGTTCTGCAGCATTTTGTTCTAATTTTGAAAACTGCATTCAAATCAAAAACAGACGTCAAACACAATTATCGGCTCAATATGTATTACATATTTATAATAAAACATCAAAATTAATTCATTTACTTTATTTAAAACCAAGGCGTACTTTCAGAATTTGCAATTCTATCGATAACTTTCGAAGTCAATATTTTGTCATTGACATAGAAGATGTGTTATTTATGAAGTGTTTGTGTGGTCATTTGGGCGGTGTAGAGAGATTGTTCCGTAGCTAGTAAATAAAAAAAAAAGTGTGGCAAGGAGCGCTCTTTGCACTGCAGAACATTGTGACTTATGATTGAAAAAAATCAGTCAACATTTTGATAAAATTAGGGGAAAATTGTTCTGCAGACTTTGTTTCTTCTGCGACGTACGTCAGTTTTAAGCACTTTCTTCTCCCGGAACGGTAGGTATATGAATTAACGTCGAACTGGAGCAACACAATGGTCTGTTGGCGATGGATTAAACCTGAAGGATCCGAGGACAACAACACGATTACACACCCTTTGTACACGAAGGTCTTGGGTCGGATTCGAAATCACACTCCTCATGTTGTTAGTCCGTTACTCTACCAACCGGGCTACCCCGGCCCTTCACTCAATAAATGCGTGAATTAAACCCTCGTCACATCATTTCTCTCTCGCTGCGCCCCACCAAGCCGTGTCAGGAGGGCATCCCCGGAGAGATTGCCGGAGCGAAAATTGGGGCTGTCGTAAAAATGTGTCCGGAAACGTCCGGCAGGCGCCGATTGAAAGGTCACCGACCCTCAAGGGCTGGCTTTTATCGCTTCTCTTCTCCGACACTTCTCTACCAAATGCATCCGGTAATAAGATAGAAATTACTCATGGTATTGCATGACTTGTCGTGGGAATTGATCCCGGATCGTCACCAATATCCCGGTGTGTTGCACCAGTACGATGTTAATGAACTACCTATCTATATTGCTCTTTTTAAAATGTTTTCTTTCAAGTTTCGATTTCAATCTATTTCGGTGTAATTAGCCTTACAAAAAATCTCTATAGAAAATGGGGTCTATACAATCCTATAGAATTATGGCCCGTTTTTTTGTAGCCTCTATAAAATAGCATATAAAGAAAGTATAGTTATCTGTAGAATGTATGTAGGAAGGTCTACCGAATCTCTTTCAACTGTGTGTGTTTAACCTCATTTTAGCCTATAAAATCAACTCGTTTTCTTAGTAGAATTCTATAGAATTTTTTTCATCGAAATGAGAGAGAGAGAAATTCGTTTCTCTATAGAATCTCTATTTCTCTAAAGAGTAAAATTCTATGGAACTCTAAAATTTTTTTTGGAAGATTGATTCTATTTTTGAAAAAAAAATGTAGCTTATTTGACTGCATTGCGTAAGAAAAAAAAATAGAAGCTCATATGTCGTGAAACTAAGGAAAGAAATGAGCGATATGAACTTTAGTTTCTTGTGTTTGCTTTTCTATAGACCTCTTCAACAGAATTAATCTATAAATACATTTCTATATAAAATCAGAGCTTTCTCTCTATGTTATGTTGCTCCAATTCGTCGCTAATTAAAGAACAGATTTAACGTGCACCAGCCACCCTTTGTACACGATGGTGTTTGGCTGGATTTGAACTCGCAACTCTCCGGTTGTTATTCTGTAATTCTTCCAACCGGGCTACTGTAAATTGTAATAGGACTTTTTAAGATTTTCAGATTCGACTGTTGCTATGGGAGCGGCGACCGAATTTGCCGGTTCTTCTGAAAACCTTGCAAACTTTCTAGCGCGTGCTCTCAAATTTTATGAATGAATTAATTAAAAAAATATAACTGTGTTTATCGTATGCGCGTGCTCCAAATTCATTAGCCCGTAGAACCACAAGACTCGCTGCCACTTGACTCGCTATCTACCAATCACAAAGCGAATAAAACTGAAAAAGACCGCACATTTTTTTTTATAGTAGAAATATAGACAGTCTACTAGGTAAATTTACTTTAACAGACAGAATTTTTACTTTGTCTGAAATATTGCAAAAGAAATTTTCCCGTAGAATAATTAATTAGTTATCTAATGATTATCTTAATTAGTTAATCTAATGAAACCGAGCTATATAATATAAATGTTATAAAAAAGGTCACATTAATTTTAACAAACTAGAGTTATTTTCGCATGGGGAAATCAAAAAATTGATTTACGAAACTTAATAAGATTCAAATAATTGGGTAAAGTTATTTTAATTAACGTCGTACTAGAGCAACACAACGTCAAATAATTGGGATGTTACCTCAATCCTAATAAAGAGGGGTTGCCTTTGTCTGCCACAACTCGCTACAAAAAGAACCTCAAAAACGTTAACGGCACTTTCTAACAGATAATAACTGTTGAGTTAGTTGCTGTTTCGTGTGTTAATTGCACACTGTTAAAAATAACTGTTATTACAATTAGCAACGACACCCGCCGCAATTATTTTCTGATTATACGCCCGATGCAATCCAGAGCTGTTTTACTCTCCTCTCTTGCAATTGAAAGCAGCTGATAAGCTTTGTTAGGTCAAGTTCACTTTAGTGGAGTAGAAAAAGCGTAAAAAAATTATTTAGTTTTAAGAATTGCCAGCATTTATTTAATATTAACTTGGTGCGATTGTTTGACTTCCAATGATGATCAAACAATGAACAATAATTAATGTAACAGAATGACTCCCGCCTAAGTAAAAACCGGAACTGAACTTCCTTCATGATTGGGCATTCATTCAATAACGTTTTTGAGTCACTGAAGCATACAATGAATGGCGAAATAACACAGTAATGCCTCGATGCATCGCATGTCGATACATAGCGGGATGTATCGCATGTCGATACATAGCGTGGGACAAGGAAAAATGGTATAGGTCAAGGGGAGTCATTTAGCGAGGAAAACACAATAGAAGTTAAGAAAGCCTAAACTACACGTAATGACGATGTTTTATTCAATGTTATGTAAAATTAAACTCAAATTTGATGATAAAACCTTTCAAAATATTAGAAATAGGGTACAATATAAATTTTTAACCAATGGTTCTTGTTCGTATATATTGCTAATGGAATAAATCCATACTTTTTCAAATAGAAATCAAGCCGACCAACCGGTCTGGTTAATTGTGCTGTCCTTAGTTAGGGGTAATGATGGTCGCCCATTGGGTTCTCCTTCACAAGTGGCCATCACTTCCGGCCTTCTAGTGGACTATGATTACCAATCGAGTGCCCGCCGTAATTAAAAAATATAGAAATAAAATTGATTACAAACACAACATAATAATTTAACAACCTGATCAGCTAAACAAATTCCCGAGAAATTAGAACTTCAACTGAAAAACTATTCACGGAATAACAATTGTCAACCAAAAGCTCAGATGTTGCCTCGTCATCTGACCGTGGTTCGAAATTACGTGGTGTTGTCCTCGGACCTTTCCCTTAGTAGATTGATCCCGGACCATCGTCAATAGCCCATTCTGTTGCGCTAGTACAACGTTAATTAAAAATTTTTAAAATTAAAATTGAAACTTAGCCTCTGTCGATATACAGATTTAAAATTGTATTGTTTTTAGTGTGTGCAAAGAAATAAATATTTGTCGGTAGCGATAAGTAATTAAAGTCGCACTGGAACAACACAACGTGCTATTGCCGATGGTACGGCATATATCCGCGCAAGAAAGATCTGATGACAACACCTCGTCATTTTGAACCACGGTCATATGACGAGGACAAGATCTGAGCTGTCACCCCACTCTCCGCACCACGCCAACGTGAGGACATTTGAGGCCACGATGAATTGACTGTGCAGCAGACATGACGGTCTTTGACTTTCTGGTTGCCGATCCGTTACTCTTCCAATCGGGATAGCGAGAGGAACCAAATAAGTTGTTTAACTCTCCTCGAGATGTCTTGTCCGTCAGGATCTGACCAACTTCGCTGATGACAAAATAACTCGCCGCAAAGATTTTGCCGATTTTTTCATGACGAGATCTGATTAGTTTTCTTCTGATGACGTGGCATTTCGTCCACCAGGATGTGATCAGTTTTGCTTATGGCCGAGACATTCCATCAGGAGAAAAATCATCTACAACAAGCATGCTATGTTATCTAGAACCCCTAGGAACCCTTTAAAACTTTTATTATCAACCCCTTTCTTGTTTAGAATACTCTTCAAAGAACCCTAAATTTAGGTAACAATTTAAGACAGTGTTTTTCAAACTTGTGTTATCTGCTCAGGTTCCACCTAAACAAGCTTTTACATATCACACGAAAAACCATGGTGGTAGACAACTCCCAGAAAAAAAATGTAGTGGCAGACCATTCTTTGAGAAACACTGGTTTCTCTCTATATTAAAAAATAGTTGCCACAGCAGGATTGAAAACTCGCTTTTTTCGCTCGATTGTTAGACGGTTTCCCGAGAACGTACGGATCAGAAAATTGCGAAACTAACATGGTTTGTTCAAAATTGTACAAGGAACAAGACTGAGAAGAGTAGAAACAAGAGGGAGAAGAGTAGTTTGCGAAGCAAACCCCATGGGATTGCGTAGCATTCCCCGGGTGTTGGCGAGCGTAGGCGAGCAGGGAGCAAAAACTCCTAGTAGAAAAAAAATACCAAATAAAAATTTATTTTCTGTGAAACACGCAAATGGCGAAACAAGTTATTACACACAAACACCAAGGACAGAATAATACAAAAAATACAAAGTAAAACAAAAAAATGAAATACAAAAAATCATTAATGACTAGGCTGGGCTTGTTTTTTTATCGCAAAGCATATTTATGTCCGGAGAATAGGCTGAGATTTGCACACGAATTTCATCTTCTGCGTCTAACCTGTTTCTGTATTTAGTCTTTGTTGCTGTGTCCAGAGAGAAAGATCTTTCACCGATATATACGTTCATACAAAAGACATTAAGTATTTTACACAGCTCGCTTAGCAATCTCAGGATATTCATTTATAATTTGAACACAAAAGTGCATAATATCAACTGTGTAAAAGTTATTCTTAATAAGGAGTCGGTTGATGTATCAATGTGTTGAGACTGGCAATTGAGAGGTACCACAAGATTCTTCAAAATGGTTTTGATTCCGAGATGATATATATTTTTTTTGACCAGAAAGATATTCGAAAAATGGTTTTTGTAAACCTGATAAATGCTGCATCCAATTATATTTGACATTTTCATTGAGATTTTAGCGTTGTTATGGATATTGCTTCATTAATAAAAGTGTCGAATTTCATCTCGGTTGTTTGTCCCATAAACGCGTACGAACCCTTCAAAACTTTTTCGGAATCCAAGGGTTCCGGGGAACACAGGTTGAAGAACCCTAGTGTAACCCCCCCTCTAAGTAAACAAAATAAAGAGTTCCGTAAACTCTTTATAAATTATAAAGTAATTTGTACTTTATATTTACGCCCACTACAATTTCTACAAGTTAGTGCCACTGCATCCCCCAAGAGTGTGCTCTGGGATAGATTGGCGTGTTGTTTTATTTATAGAAGTTTAAAAAGCTGGCTTCTGCTCAGTAACACCTGAAGAATGACCTTTTGAAAACTGAAACTTACTGGCTTAAAAGTAGGTACTTAATGAACGTCACGTCGGCACAGGAGTAACGCAACGGGCTTTTGGCGACCGACGGGGATCAATTCCTAAGGGTAAGATGCGAGGATAACACCTAGCAATTATGAACCACGATCCGACGAGGTGGCTGGCTAGAAAGAAAGGAAATTTACAGATTCTGAGCAGAAGGACTCGTATTAAATGAACTCATTTTGTGTGTGTGTGTGGGGGGGGGGTGAAAGTGATTGTTCCTCTCCCTACATTTATAAAAATACTAGCTGAATAACGTTGCTCGGGTAGAAATGGTTAAATGTTGATTGAAAAGTGAATTAGAATAATCACTTTTCTTACATAGAAAAATGCAATCATTTAAGTTGTACGGAAAATAGTTTTTAACTTTTTATAGCTTCTACGATTTAATTCCGATGCAAATGTATACATTTAATTCCTGAATAACATATTGCGATATGCAAAAGACTAAGACATACAAAGAGAAACGAAATTCCGATGAAAAAATGCAGAATTCTGAAAAACGAAAGATGTGCCAAGTTTCGAATTTCGACTTCATGCGTTGTAATTGAGCAATTCGAAAATGACATTAGAAAAATATTGATAAAGACGACAATGATTTTTGAAATTTAGTAATGCTCCAATATGACATTTCCTTGTTTTAAGTTTCCTGTAGAACGTGTTTCTTTGTCAATATTCAATTATTGCAAGAAAACCAACTTTAGATTTAAAATTGGGACTTCAAAGGTCACTTTTAGGACTACCTGCGTGCAATTTTTCATGGTCGTAAGTGCTACAGATTGGTCTGAAGACAGGAAAGTAATAGCCTATGTTTTCCGCAGTGTTCTAAAGTATAAGTACCAAATTTGGTGTGAATGGGTAAAACGGTGTAGATTTGTACAGAGAATCATACATATTTTTTTAAATATATTTAGATTCTATAAGTTTGTAGAATGCTCGAAGGAGTTTTAATTTTGGGATGTCCACAACCTGCGATTTCGTATCGCCAATAGCCCGTGTGTGTCTCCAGTGCGACGCGAATTAAAATACCTTCCTTCCCCAATCTGCAACGCGCTCCACAATCAGTTGAGTCCCTTGCTCCGAAAATAATGTCGGCTCAAATAATGTTAATTGAGTATTATAGCAACTGGATCGGTTGCTAGGTGACCGGACAAGATCTCTGGTCCGTTCGGCTGGCCTTGAGTGACCGGCGAATTGCATCTGGGAAAACTGTTTTAATTGCTTGGATCTATTGGTAGCAGGTAACCTTCAGATGGAACTTATCAATAATAGAAAAGAGTATGAAGCGTAATTCTTATTTCTGATAGGTAGCTCAGTTGGAAAAGTAGCGGATTAGACACAAGTGGTTTGCGAGTTCGGAGCTGCATCCTACCAAAGACCGTCGTGTACGCAGGAGCTGGTGCACGTTCAATCTGAAGTGGCCTCAAATGTCCTTGCGTTGGCGTGGTGCGGAAGTTTGGATGGTGGAGTGCCAGCTAAGCTCATACACAGGAGCTGGTGCACATTCAGTCTAAAGTGGCCTCAAATGTCCTTACGTTGGCGTGGTGCGGAAGTTTGGATGGTGGAGTGCCAGCTAAGCTCACCCTTTCAGCAAATTTTTAAAACTTTCACAATAGATGTTTTTAAATCGACGAAAATTTCATTTCTGAATTAGTTTAGGACTCTCTTACAAAAAAAATGTTAGAGGCCCATAGAACAACTCTACAGAAATTTCTATAGAAAATGAAATTTCTTTTCTGTTGAAAAAATTCCAGAGTTTTCTTTAGAGAAAACGAGTCGATTCAACAGGAAAAAAATTATTTTATAGATAATTTCTATCGAAATGTAAACTAGTGAAACCCAAGAAATGGGGTAGCTTGTAAAAAATGTGTGTGTGTGTGTTTTTTTTTTAAATTTTATGACACAAGAGCCATGTAAAGTCAAACTGCGCTAAACACAAGACTCCATGAGCGAAGAAGGAATAAAAGAAGAGTAAAAATGATAGGGAGGAAAGATCACCGGGGTACCTCTGGGTAGTAATGCCCGCAAACACCTAAAGATATACCCCTGTGGGCGAATTCTAAATTTCTATACAGGTTACTTATAGAGCTTATAGATAATGATAATGGTAGTTTTTTATTGACGTCGTACGCTTAATTACGTTATGCCTATTTGAGAAAACAACGGGCTATTGACGAAGGTCCGGTATCAATCCCTTAAGGGACAGATCGAGAACAACACCACGTGATTTTGAACCACGGTCAGATGACGAGGCAACACCTGAGCTGGCACCCCACTCTCCAAACTTCCACATCAACCTACGTGAGAACTTTCGGCCACAACAGATTTAAGGTGCACCAGTCGCCTTACTATCCATGCACTGACACGGATTCGAACCAGGAACCTTCCGATCTAGAGGCTAACACATTAACCACCAGACCGGTAGGTCGCCAGAGCTTGTAGAAAAACAGGCCATAATTATATAGGATTCTCTGCACCACATTACAGATGGTCAGTGAAGGAGACAAAAAAAAATTTCGCAAGGTAAAGTTCGGTTTCTCTTTTTACACGATCTCAAAACCTTTGGGCTTTTAAAATTTCATTAACTCCGTCACAAGGTCATGAAAAACTGGCGCTCTTCCGGCCTTATTGCTCTTTAAATTTCTATTCAATCTATTTCTTTGGAAGTGGGCGTGTTTGAAGTACAACTACAAAGCGTCTCGAAGACATGGACGGGAAGGCAAAAAAAATGTTCTTGCTTCCGCGATATATCGGTGGCCAAAGAGCATTTTATCTCTTTATTCCACCCTCCGTATTCGAAATCACTTTCGGCCCAAGTCGTCGGGAGGCGAAGGGCAGACGACGAGTCACGTGACGCGGGAGGTCTACGTCCTAGCAGCAGACACGCCGCTACTCCTGGCGCCCGCCCGCCTGCTGTGACGTCACGCCTGGAATGGAGGTTGATGGCCGCTCCGCTTTTTGCTCCGGAAGAGCGTCAATTGTTCGCGACGAACGGTTCCGAGATCAATTCCTATGCGACTACCATCAGTTGGAGCGCTCGTTCTTGAGGGATTCCAGATATGTATGGGTGGAGGCCCCAAAGCTAAAGATAGGTAGGTAGCCGAATCAACAGCGCACTGGAGCAACACAAAAGGCTAACGGCGACTGTCCAGGATCCATCCCGAAGGGAAAGATCGAGGACAGCACATCGTAGTTTTGAACCACGGTCCGACACCTGAGCTGACACCCTACTCCAAAATTCCACATAACGCCAACGCAAGGACGTTGAAAGCCTGGACAGATTTAACGTGCACCAACCGTCGGTCTTTGGTTGGACCTAGATTCGAAGTCGGAAACCTATGGTGGCTAACCAACACGCCTGTTGGTGAAGCGCGATACATATCTTTCTTATTATAAATGTTATCAATTCGACTCGTATGCAACTGCCGGTAAGTACTAATTGGTTTTTTGGCTGCGAAGAAAAATGCGTGCTGCTGTCAACAGACATCATCTCCTCGGGGACCTTAAAATTTGCGCACACTAGTCTGTATCGCTCGGATTTTAGAATTATTTATAACGTTTAAAATGAGACTGCGCTCACACATGATTCTGGAGGAAGAATCAAATCCGTTCCGTCCGTACAATATTGATGGCTTCACCATACCTTATAGGCAGTGAGGTCCTACTGATTCACTGAATGTCTTTAAATGGGGTCTCCGTATGCCTAGAAGTGCTGTAAACGTCGCGTGGTTCATACGAAAGAACCGATAAAAAACTTACGGGGCTGTGTCGGGACATGGCCGCTAGAGTTAAGGCGTAGAATATGTCAGTAGGGCCATATGGTGAATGTGAGTGAAAGAAATTAGAAGTAGAATGGTTTAATTTCACAAATCTAATGTTCATTGCTCCGCGCACATCTATCACAATTGGAGCACTCGCTGTTGAAGTTGAAGGTTGTGGCACATTACCGAGCTCTATGGGTTGAACTCCATCCTTCGATTATAAAACGTTTATGTCATCAGATATTCTATTTACGTCGAACTAAGCTGTCACTTTCAAGCAACCCCTCCGAGCCCATTGACACTCAGCATCGGACGTCCGGATCTTCTTGGATTCCCCTTCTCTCGATCTTTCTTCCTGTTGACGTTTTCTATAATTCTTCTGGTGTTAATTATGCATATACTATTTGGACATTTTAAAATTTTTGCGATATTCCACACTTTGAAGTCCGATATTTAAACATATAAAAATATCTGGGACTCATTTTTCTGTTAATATTTATGAAGCGTAAAGAGACGAAACAAATGACACCTAAAACGTGACACAAAGGAGGCCGGAGCTAGACTTCATTAATGCGAGCGGCAGCGCGCATTTTCGTGACTCAACTTCGTGCTGCGATTGCAATAGCCGATGACGTCAGCGCAATGAGCATTTATAACATTCTTTGTTTAATGCTCTTTTGAACGCGATATCGTTCATTTATGTATCATTTTTATTTTTCAAGTTATTAATTTTTTTGCATTTGCGCTTTTTTGTGACACTTAAAAATTAAGAGTGGTAGTGGTACCCAGGTTTCGAAAGGTAAGACATATTCTACATCCAAACTTGACGTTATAGTCAACTAAATCAGAGAATAACGTATGATAATCGTCAACTATCCGATCTCTTATTTATATTGTGTAACCACAAGTTGTATTTTTGTTACTCTTCTGCTATCAAGCAACTTGCAACTATTTCTGCCTCACTCTTTACCTTTTATTATATTTTAAAACTGAATGTTATACAGTTAAATGTTACTAACCTATACTTTTAAATATTGGTTTGGTTGCCTGAAAAATCTGTTTTAGTTTTGACTTAGACTTGTGTTTAGCTCAGCTTGTCTGACCTTGCGCCCATTAAACTCAAACCAATAATCTTCCTCACGGTCCATAACAACATTTGAGTACACTGAAATTTGTTGTCAACTGATTTTCACATGAGAAAGTTACACAATGAAATGAGACGACCTTTGGAGGGAATGCCACTACTCCGAAACCAGTGCTCACTAAATTATTCCTATGCGTGCTCGCTTACCATGAGGAGGGGTTGGATGGTTTTCATGACCATTTTGGGTTATGCTGTTCCTTGTGTCCATAACTGATAGACACTATCAAGTTATGGACACAAGCAAAGTTTCACTGACACAGAAGAGAGAAACGGTACCTTAGGAGGAATTACCGAAGAGATAAACACAAAAGACAGTACTGAAAATTTTATACGCTGTTTGAAAAGCTTTTGAACTATGTGAAAGGATCACTCGAACTAATTTTGGATGAGTATAGACACGCAAAAAATAGTATTAAGCAACATGTATGTAGGCAGTTAATTAACGTCGCACTGGAGCAACAAATATGGCTAGTGGCGATGGTCCGGCAGGATTTTAATTAACGTCGTACTGGAGCAATACAACGGGCTATTGACGACGGTCCGGGATCAATTCTCCAAGGTAAAGATCCGAGGACAACACCAAGTCATTTTTGATCCACGGTCAGATGACGATGGCCCGGAATCCACCTCGAAGGGTAATGGTAATGGTAATTTTAGTTAACGTCGTACTAGAGCAACACAACGGGCTATTGACGACGGTCCGGGATCAGTCCCTTAAGGGAAAGATCCGAAGACAACACCTCGTAATTTTGAACCACGGTCAGATGACGAAGCAACACCTGAGCTGGCACCCCACTCTTCAAACTTCCACGCCAACCCAACGTGAGGACTTTCGGCCACGACAGATTTAAGGTGCACCAGCCGCCTCTACACCATACGCTTACAAACATCCATGCCCGCACCCGGATTCGAACCAGGAACCTTCCGATCTAGAGGCTAACACCTTAACCACTATACCGGTTGGTCGGCTCCACCTCGAAGGGAGAGATCCAAGTTTAACACCACGTAACTTTGTACCATGGTGAGATGCAGGAGTTGGAATCTGGTTGTGTTTTTATGGTGCAAGGGTCATATTGGGGTGATGATGCGCTAGACACAAGATATTAACTATCAAGTAATGGACATACACACACGATGAAAGTTTTACACGCACACAGAGAAAGAGATACCTAGGGAGGAATCGTGTCTGCAAAGCCTACCATTGGCAGGTTGTTAGCACAGCGGTTACAACCAATGAACCACGACGACCCTCCATTGAATCCCTTCAAAACTAAAATTCAAGATTCATTTTCAAATTTCGCGAAAAATAGTAGTGCACGCTCGTACAATTTTCCAATTCAGCCAAAACCAGTACGGTCAAATCGATGTGAGGCATCAACGAGCAGACTAATTTATTGTTTTGGGGTTTTATAGCGCAAGGGCCCTGTTCAAGAGCTTGGACTCAAGACGTACAACATCAAGTAATGGACATATGTACGCGCAATGAACGTTTTACTGGCACAGATGAGAGAGATTCACCCAATGAGGACACAGACTGGAGAGAGGAGCAGAGAGAGAGAGAGAGATGGAAAAGTCGCGTAGCATCCGGAGGAAGATTCCCACGTGACCTTTCCGTTTGAATCGGTCGGTGGGATTTTCGTCCGTCTGAAACGCACTCTAAACTCAACAAACGCCCGTCTTCCGCCCCCTCCAGCACTCCAGGTAAGTAGGCAGTCTTTTGTGTTTCAAATTGTCTCTAAACCTTAAAACAGAAACTTGGTGGTCACCCGAAAAGGTAGGGTAGTTGAATGATTGTCACGCTGGAGCTACGCAACAGGGTTATTGGAGACCCTCCGGGATCCATCCGAGGACAACACCTCGTCATTTCGAACCAACGTGAGATGACGAGGTCGACGCCCGAGTAGGCCTCGACCTCTCCAAACTTCCACATCATGCCAACGTGAGGACATTGGAGGCCATTAGAAATATACGCTACCCTACAGTAATGGACCGGACGCCAGCGGATTTGTATAAAATCCGACTACTTGTTTGGGGGTGTTTTTCGTGGTCTGGGACTTCTGCATGTTGTTCCTGCTAAACAAAACACAGACGCCTACATGTGCATTTTAAACAATCAGGATCTTCCTACGCTCTGGAAATCTTATGGAAAGGACGAATGTTACTTCCATGACGACAACGCTCCATGTCATGTTGAAGAACCCATCGAACATGTAAGGGACGCGTTAGAGCGACGCTTACGGACCAGGGAACCACGTCCAAAATCTACAGCTGAGCTGGCGACATTATTGCAGCAGGCATGGACACAAATACCCATAGCTGCGTATCAAAACCTTGTTGAAAGTATGCCCAGAAGATTTGCTAGTGTCATTGCAGCACGTAGGGGACCATCCCCCTATTAAAGCATGTATTTCTTTCCCTTATATCATCACATTTTGCTGTCCGGTCCATTATTGCAGGGTAGTGTAGTCGTTCCAGTGGTTCTTACTTATTCTTATACCATTATTTTTTCAAATGTTTAAAACATTATTTTAAAGTTTTCAACTAATTTCGACCCACTTTCCACAAAAGTTCTGGTCAGGGAGGACAACACACATAGTTGTAGAATTCCTTTTTATGGTATGTATTTACTTAACGTCACACATCGGGCTATTGGCGATGGTCCGCGAGCAACCCCCGAAGAGAAAGATCCAAGGACGCCTCGCTATTTTGAACTAGGGTCAGATGACGAGAACAGCATCGGATCTGGCACTCCACTCTCCAAACTGCCACACTACGCCAACGTTAGGACACTTCAGGTCACGACGGTCTTTGGCTGGACTGATTTTGGAACTCGCCACCCCAGTTGCCAATCCTATGCTCTTCCAACTGTGCTACTGCGGCTGTGATTCTATTTGGGATTGGAGTGGAGACTGTCGAGGATTGAAGTCCAATATATATCTCACCTTTCGCAATCAATTGTTTTACACGTGAAACTGTTTTAAGAGGGCACCTCCATAGGCACTCATGTTGAATTCACAAACTTTGGGGGCATCTCATTTATTCATAAATTATTGTAGCAATCTGAAAGTTTTAGTGTAACATTTGAATACGTTTAAAGACTTTACGAAGGGGTTTTCAATTATTTTTAAAAATTCACAAAATTATAAACTTAATAAAAAGTCACAAACAAAATTGAAAATTTTTAAATAAAATATAAAAAAAAAAGTATAAATTTGATATTTTATTACTTGTGTTAAAGTGCTTCACAAACAAGCATAAAACGTTTCAAGAATGTATCTTGAGTAATGTGCCCCCAAACATGAAAAAAGTACGTTCTGAGACGTAGGTCATGCTGATAGCCGCATCTGCTTTAAAAATACTTTCAAATAACAGATTTCTACAAATGAAGTATCGTTCTAAAGAAGACAGTTCACATTTTCATACAGTAAAAATCTCAAAAATTATTTGTTTCGAATTTTTAGGTGCCGGCCCCTTTGAAAAAATAAATGGCGGACGTTGAAGATAACTTGGGATTGTGCTTCAGCAAGACAGCCCCGACCCTGTGAAAGTGTTGACGAGGGCAACCATCTTAGATTGCCCAGTGAAATGTTCATAACTTTTGTAAAATTGTTTCCGCTGTTTTCTGTATTTATTGATACATTTAATTTATGACTACAGCATGTAAAGTGTATACATGTTTTATTTGATTCCATATGCCTAGAGTTTTATCTCTCTAAGATGCCATGTACCATGCATATTTCCAAAGTATGTGAAGTATTTTAGGTTTAGAGTCACTGTCTTAAATATATATTTACATATCCACACTCTATTTCTTGACCACAAATTGCGATGACTTAGGGCGATATGGAGCACTTGCTATGAATCAGTTTATCTCATCATAAAAAGAGTAAACGTAAAATAAAATTTTACGTAAAAAGGGGCTGGATAGCATACTTTGTTTTCGTCAGCAGAAGTTAATTTCACCTGAGTCAGGACAGCAGATTAACCTTTAGACTACGGTTGGGACAGCAGTTGTACCATGATCGCGCGCCAATAAAGTATTTAGACAACGGCCATTACATCAGTTGTACCTTGAAAGTTATAAGAATCACGCAAAGAAATAATTGCGCCTGTTACGTCTATAGCCATAGTTAAAAGGTTAAGGGGTTACCCTCCCAAATGCTGACCACTGCCAGAGGTGCTTAAATTTGATATGTTTGTGGCTGGGCGGCTATCCTTCTTTGTGAGTTGCTTTGAATGAAAAATAATCAAACAATGAATGGGAAGTTAAGTACCCACTGGGCATGACAAACACTATTACCCAATCAGAGTGAGAATCCATTAAAGGCTGCATTCCATGGTTGACTTCTTGTGATGTCAAAATAGAAACAGAGGTCTCACTCATGTTAAAAATACGTTTAGCCTCTCTGAAATTAGATTATGTAGAAATATTTTTTTGTGAAATAGGAACCACGAAAAATTGTCTACACTATCTGCTTTAATTTCAAAACAAGAGTGTTATTAAAATTTAATTAGCTAAATTTAAAATAAAAAATGAGGTGAAATTTTGTTTACTGGTCCTCAAATAAATGAATTTGAATGGAATTAGAAAACGCTTATTGTCATAAAGCAAGGAATTTTAAAGTGGTAGGTAGCCGAATTAATGTAGCACTGGAGCAACAAATCAGGCTATTGGTGACAGTCCTTGATATATTATTCCAAAGGGAAATATCTGAGGGCGACACCTCATCACTTCGAACAAGTCAGATGACGAAGTCAACACCTGAGCTGGCACCCCACTCTCCAAACTTTCACTGTCGGTGTGAGGCCATGACAGATTAATAGTGCACCAGTCCCCACATACAGGAAGGTTGGATCGAGTTACGAACACGCAACCACTGCTCTTCCAACCGGGCTATCATGTCTCTCTTCTGTGCTTTCCCCCTAGGGGCACATGGTAAAATTCTTCTTCGTACATAGTTTGGATGATCGTGTTTGCTATAGGTTCTCCTTTTGAGTATGGATGATTTGGATGCATATCTTAATTCTTTAGTTTTCTTTGGAGAATGTTACCATTGGAAAGAAGTAATTCAGTAAAATCAAAATAAAGCTTTTGGCAATGAGCACAAATCACAACAGATGTATTTCAAATGTGTCATCAAGTGTGACAATGTGACCAACTTTCACCAAGCATCCCTTTGGGAAATGGGATGTCTGTTTATAGGGCAACAGACATGTGCAGACTTTGTGGCCCCAGTGTTGTATTATAGTTATAGCATAACAATATTTACTTACACGAGGCCAGTTACATGCACATTTCCAGGGTATGTATTGGGCATAAAAGGATGCAGATTTACCCTGTGAGATATTCCACAATTTCCTTATTTGTATTGCCTCGGCAATGAAAAGAACAAGTCGTATTTTGAGCACAATGTGCAGTTGGATATTTATCTATGATGAATGAAGCAACAGGAGCAGTGAAATATATGAATTTAATAACAAAGTTTGGATCACAAAAATACTTCTGATAATATCTGTAAACATCTAAATAACATCAATGATTAAAAAATCTAACAAATTACAAGTGAAAAAATAAGCTCATACACAGAGGGTTATAAAAATTCTTTTCCAGGACATGATTTTCAATTTAAAAGTGTTCGCTGGCCTCACGTGGGGAAGCATTCAAGAGGTGTCGAGACGAATGGTGCGCAACTTGAGTCGGTCGGCCAGTACGCACGCCGCCTCGTTGGAGCCCCCGCAGTACCTAGAGGAGGAAAACACCGTCAGGAGTTTCCCATTCAGCTGAACCTGAAAGAGTCAAAATTCTCTAAAACACAATCATAACAGTTACTACTCTTCCAACACAAAAACGAGTATTTTTATGATGTCAAAAGGACTGCATCGTGTGAATGGCAAATTTGTCACTTGAGCCCTTGTCAGTAGACCCATGCAATTTTAAGGCAGGTGATTTCATATGCTGTTAAGGAACAGTGTGAAGTAATGCAAAAGTATGCCTATTTCTTCAGGGAGGGTGGAAATGATATCTGATAAAGCAAGATTTCTTCTCTTTATATAACAAAAAGTATCAAGTATTTTCCCAGGATATTTCAACTTCTGACAACATTCCAAGGATAGTGCTTTGTTAATGGTAAGCATTTGTATCTTCAAGACACTTTACAAAAATGGTCGGTTATCCTCTGCCAATGGGGGATTCGTCCTTTCAATTAATAAATCAGTAATTGTATTCAAAATTCAAATGCAAAACAAGTTTATGAATGGGATACCTTGAAGCCAGCCTGCTGGACTTCGTGTGCTCGAATGACGTGTGACAGGCCGTTGCACCTGAGGAAGTTCTCGAGGGCCTCGGATGTGAAGACGTGCGCCGTCCCCCGCTTGGCATTGGGCAGGAAACCCGAGCCCTCCTTCAGATCCAAGGGCGAGCTCACGCTCTCGTTGCTGGTGGGAAGAAAAACACAATTTGCATTTACAATCCCTTCCTCAGAAACACAGAACAGGCTTTAACCCCTTGGGTACATTTCACGAGTCTAATTCGTCATTCAAACTAGGACAAAATTAAACAAGTACACTCTTGTTCATGGCAAGAGTGATTGGTGTTTTACAAGACTACTTGAATCCAATTATTCAACGGTTCTCTACAAAAATACACTTTATTTCATCTGACTCCACACATAGAAATATTGACATTCTTTTTTGGAATGAAAGCAGAGATCAGATGCTGTGCCATCTCTCTCATACTGTTGCCATTCTTATCAAACGAAATTATACGAAAATATAACAGTAACTAGTGTGCAAACGACAATACAAAAATATAACAGTAATTAGTGTACAGACGATAATATGAAAATATAACAGTAACTAATGTACGATAATCCTAACTACTTCTTTAAAAAAAAAACTGCTGCAAACTTCAAAAACTGCAGTTTTATTTGAAAAGAAGTAGTTAGGATTATCGTACATTAGTTAGTTATATTTTCGTATTATCGTCTGTACACTAATTACTGTTATATTTTTGTATGTTTGAAAAGAAGTAGTTAGTAATTAGTGTACAGACGATAATACGAAAATATAACTAACTAATGTACGATAATCCTAACTACTTCTTTTCAAATAAAACTGTACAAAAGAGGTTAAGAAATACACTGTGTATGCCAAAGACAAAGGCCGCTTCAATGCTATTTCATGCTTTTTAACCCTTCTTCTGATTGTCTCAGCGAAGGTATCTTATCATCAGCAAAACTGACCAGATCTTGAAGGATGATGTATCTCAACGTTAGAAAAATAACATGACCAGATTATGATCTTGTCATCACATAAAAAAAATCAGCAATATCTTAAATGAAGAGATATCTCAAAATGCAGAATGGGTCATATCTTTATTAACGAGTTATCTCGTTGAAACCTCTTGAACGATTAAGGCCATGCATAACGGATTAGTGAGAATTAAAGCCATTGAAATGAAACAATTATTGGAGAAACCTCATAATTTCACTGAAATCAACTTTCGGGTGAACAAGAAAACAGTTTCTGTGGAAACTGGTAATGAAAAAGAAAATTTATTTTCATAAAAAATCTATTTGAGTTAAATAGAATTTTGTGCTCAATATGGGTGATGAATAATTAAAAAGCTATGGATTTTAAAAGTCTGTAATTTATAGGATGTTTCAAATACATCTACATCTAAAAAATAAAGGTATTCAAAGCTGTATAATACATAAAGTACATCTAAAATATTTATTTAAAAATAGTTAAAAATGATAAAATGTAATTTAAATGACTTGTATGAAGAATTGCAAAAGAAACATTTGTTCTCAAACTGACCATTTTAGAAGACTTTTTAAAAGTATCATATTCTTCAAGATGCGATCCATTTTTTACCTATCTTTTAATAATTTGTTAATAGTAATGATGCAACATAGAAACCTAAATTTTAGCAAAAAGGTAGCTTATATAATGATATGCACTTCTGTAGATACACGAGTTAATTGTCGCACTGGAGCAACACAACAGGCTATTGGAAATGGTCAAGGATCAATCCCCAGGGGAAAGATTCAAGGACAGGGCCTCATACTTTTGAACCATGGTCATAGAACAAGGATTATACCTGAGTTGGCACCCCACTCTCCAAACTTCCACACCATGTGAGGACATTTGAAGCCATTCAAACTCGCAATTTTCATACTTTCCCACCACTGCCTAAACACCACTGTGGCGTGTTCCATTTGGATCCTGATCTCTGTGACTTCAATTCAACAAATTTCTCCCCTTCAACCTAACATTTGCAAGTCTATTTTATTCGACCGCATTCTGCGACCTGTAAGCTTGGGCTAAGGACAAGACTACCAATTGTATATATATATATATATATATCACAATTTCTCTGCTAAGTTTAATATTTTGCATCCAACTCACTTCTTTCTCGTTATCTCTACCCTTAATGTTTTCAATTCAACTTGCTTCTGCAAGAGCATCAACTGTCCATTCGAACACTAAAGTGAAGCCCTTTTGTTTGTCAATAGCGCTCAGGAAGGTGACCACGGGAGTGCTGTACTGCATCTTAGATGCTGTTCATTTTTGGCTTCGCTGATTTATTAATCTTTATAGACCTTACCACTCTTATTTTTATTTTTTAAATAATTAATTTATGAACACTCTTTTTCGATATCTTTTCTTTGATGAGGAGATAAGCTGATTCACAGCGGGTACTTCGTAAGTGATGTGTCCAGTCCAGTTAACTATTTTAAATTTCTTACATTGATAATTACTTTTTTTTAAATCTGTGGCAGGTCATTTGCTGTTATCATTCAAATATGAACTTCTGATTTTGTAGGACAGTTAATACTAGCAGCAAGTGTTCACTGAAGTGGACACTTGCAATTGTGGTCTGATGAAAGACAAGGTGAAATTTAAAAAAATATATTTCTATAGTAAGAATAATTTTTTTGAGGTCAGGATACTTTTGTCTGAACAATTTGTGCATACTAGTAATATCAAGGCAGGTAGTTGAACTAACATTACACTGGAACAATGCAATGGGCTATTGGCAATGGTCAGGGATCTATCCCGAAGGGAAAGATGTGATGATAATCCCTCGCCATTTTGAACCATGGTCAGATGAAGTGCGATACCAATTCATGTCATTTTTATAGGAAGAGATAAAACACATTCTTATATGGAATTCGTAAAAAAGCCCGAAGGAGATTTTCTAAAGATTGACTTTCCAATGTAAATTGAAGAATGATTTTACTAAAGCTGAGAGAACAAAGTTTTATACCCTTATCAAATAATAAGGGCATTTTAAGTTCATTTTTATCGTTTTCTGAGGGTTTCATTGTTGTTTATTTCAGAACAAGAATCCACTCTCAAATAATGAACAGTAGCACAAAGTGAAGAGCAAAAATAAAAATGTTCATCAATTCTACATGACTGACAATTCAGACCCATATAGTTTGTTACAATTATTAGAACCCAAGAATACTATTATTCCTCACAGTCAGTAACTGCATTTGTGCAAGCTTATTTGGGAAACAACCTTATCACCCATCATTAAACAACATTGAGGCAATGTTCCACCTTTGGAAGATATGCCCAACAATTAGCAGAGAAAAGAACCATAAGAATTAAGAGAAGAATAAAATTCCAAATGATGCAAAATTCTTTGACGCCCTATTTCAAGGAAGTGACCTTTTTATGCTCGAAGAATTTCAATACCCAATTACTAGGAAATCAACTTGCACTATTTGGGCCCATACAAGTAATACAATGATTATCCAATCTAAACTATTAAATTAATATATTCAATCAGGTTGGTGGATAGTTAATTAATGTCACACTAGAGAAACAAATGGGGCTATTGGCAATGGTCCTGGATCCATTCTAGAGGGAAAGAGCCGAAGACAACACCTCGCCATTTTGAACAACGGTCAGACGACAAGATCAACACTTGAGCTGGCACTCTCCAAACTTCCACACCATACTAACATGAGGACCATTCAAGGTTATGACAGATTTACATATAGACACATTAATATTTTATCTTATTGTTGAAATAATGCTTATTTTCTGAATTCAGATAACATGAACAATGTTTAATATGAATTTTTTTAGTCCTGAGAAATTCATCTTAATGAAGCTTGACTATATATAAACAAGTTTATATTTATCTTCAAGTACATATTTTCTATACAAAGTGGTGCTGGACTTACCTGATGGGGTCATTCCACATAAGTTCCCATGCCAGGGGACTTTCCTTCTCTGGGTCTCGCAAGGGCTTCGGAATGTCGTTGATCACATTCAACAGGCCACCCCCGTACCAAGGTGGGGGGATGCCTCCGTGAGTGCAGAAAATCTGTAAGATTCAATTCAGTAATAATGCAACCAATTTTGACTAACAGAATGGAAAGGTAATTTTAATGGCCTCTTGATTAGGGTTGGTTGTTTTATGGCACACTAGCCACTGCGTGGCCATCACAGTGTTGCCCGTGACAGTTGTTTTTGTTGGGTCAGGAATAACAACTGCTAGATAACGCTTGCCAACCCTCAATGATTGCTACGTATTCCCATTCGGTTTGCTTCGCAAACGAACTCCACATGCAATGTGCTGTTGGCCTCGAAGTGGCTATTATCAACAACATAAATCGAAACACAAAAGAATCTGAAAACTTTGCATGGTTCCAAAGGCTGACGTCATCGGTCGAAAATTTCAAAATTAGTCCCGCCTTCATTCCAGGTTCGGGTGACGTCACATAACGGAGGGAAGAAAGAATGGTAAAAACAACTAATAAATTAATTTTTAAAAATGTGATCTAGATTAAATTTTAAAATTCGGGCAAGACACAAATATCGCAAAAAATTCTGACTAGCTGTGTGCCAAACTTCATGATTGTAAGTGCCATAGATTTGTCAGAACACTGAGTAGTGAGGGAAAAACACTTCCTTTTATAACAGTAGAGAAGGGTCATATTGGGCCAAGCTGTGCCCAATGCTAAGGTGTGCATCCAACGCCTCATGTTTAAAAAAATTTCATGGAAATAGTGTCTCTATGTTATTTTTGTTTGAAATGTTAAAAAAATATTATACGTAAAAGTTTTGAAAAATCGATTAACATCTATGTGGTCCACTGGTCTCAGGAATGTACAATAAAAATGGAAATTCTGATAAACAAAGCATCCTGAGTAAAACAAATTTTTGAAACATATATTCTAATGAAATAATGCAACTAAAATTGTTTTGGGATATAATAAAATAACATATTATCCTATACTACTAATTTTCTAATTTCAATTTAATTCATACAAGTACACTCAATTTAATATTCAGTTAATTTTGGTTGTTTTCGCAGATTTCTGTTTTTGTCAATCTTGTTTGATGACCTGCAGAAAATTTTGGAAGTGATCTTCACATTTTGCTGATTGTATGAAATCAGTGCTTAGCTTGACCCCTCTTTCTGCACAGTCATTGACAACATTCAATGCTTGTAACTTTGTGAATGATGTGGTATAGGATGCAGAACGACCATTCTGAAACATCTCCATTAAAAAATTAGTGTTAGAACTTTGTTGCTCCAAAGGGCAAGTGGCACCATCTCTTCTGTAAGATACCAGTAGTGGTTTTCAAAGGCACTGATTGCACTCTTAGATATAATGGGACGGACAGCCTTTACACTGTAAGAGAATGAAGTATTTGTAGGTCGTTCCAAGGGGCATTTATGGCAGAATTGCAGGTTATCCACTAGGTGCTGTAGATTAGTGACAAAGTTAGCACAGTCACGCAGTTTGATAACCTGCTTTGAAGTTATTGTGCCAGCTGGTAGTTGCTTCTCGTCAAATTTTAACTGTGTATAACAATTTGGCCATCCAACGTGCTTTGTGCAAGGAACCTGGCCAGTATAATTTTACTGCTTGTGAACTATTGGGATAGTCTAGGTACATTAGGCAAAGCTTTATGAACTCCATATTGTCATCTCTGTTTTTTGCAGAAACGATGGCATATTTTACTGTTTGGATTGCATTGTTTCCAAGACCATCAACTATGCTTCTCGCTTGTACATTCACTGAATTTGAGTCATATGGTTCCAATTCACTATCAAAATATTCAAGATGATCAAAATTGTCACAAAATTGTTTAAACAAGGTTATATCTGGTGACTTGGAATCCTCTTTAAGTCATCAAACACGTGGCATAAAATGATTTCTCCAACAGGATGGTGGCAAGCTGACCAAAGAAGTGCACGTCCAAATTTCTTTTCACACTGGCACAGGCAGCAGTAACATGACCTGTGTTGGAAGAAGTTGTATCAAATGTCATGTTCACAATTTTGTGTGCATTGTTAGGAGGTGAGTTGCTCATATATTAAGTCAGCAATGATTGGGCCACATCTACGATCATTTCCTTGGGGATATGTTGGTGTACCAAAAATCTTTTGCAGGTGAACGTTTCCAACGACAATGGTGAGACGATATGTTTTAAGTTTTGAATCCCAATGCAGTCGTATATTTAGGAAAGCACCACTGTTCCCTGTAGGTAGTTGAAATCTCCATTGCAACTTGCCTTCTTGATCTATCTGCTGTTGCATAAGATGCTACATTTGTATAGATGTCTCTCCTCTTAGTTTTGTATTAATGCTTTTGTATATGCTGCCTGTTGTTCTGGACTCATGTTTAAATGTGTTGCTAGTGAAACAAGATTAGCTTTCTTCCTGATATCGTGTGGGATGAATAAAGTCGATCTTGTTTTATTTTGATGATGACTTCGAGTACTTGTTGATGATCCTTCAAAATGAAGTTTTCCACATCATTTGTATCACTTTGTTCATCAAAATCATCATCGATAGAACTAGGAATATCATGCAATATTAAGTTGGAACTTGTTTCTCTATTCACTTTTTCCCTTCTTATTTGTTGTAGCTGTAGCAGTTGTTCGTTTCGTTTGAGTTTTTCCACAAGACGTTTGTCATAAGATCCAAATGTTGTCAAACAGGTCACTTTGCATTGACTGAAGGAAGGCAAGGTCTTCTTTGTTCTGTATTTGCTTTACTACATTCACAGGCCATAAAGAAAATGTTAATGCTAGTTTATCTTCCATCTGTTTTACCTTGTCTATAGTATTTGGTGCAGATCTTCGATTAAGGGGTATCGCTGTTAATTTGCGTTGTCATCAAGAAGTTTCATAATTTTTTCACAAGCTTTTTGTTTACTGATTATTGGGATATTTGCTTTTCATAAAACAGCTTTGCTTGGGAAAGGATTAGTTTTGCAGACTCCCATTTAGTCCTATTTTCTTGGACACCTTCTTCAAAATGATACATCATACACCTCAAAACTTGCAAATTAGTTGGTAGTTTGGAGCCATTTATTTTTGAATCATCACAAGTTACCTTGCTGCCAAGACCAAAAATATTTGAAGTTAGTCTGGTTTTCATAGTGCAATCAGAACAAAAAGTTCAGTTAAAGTTAGCCAGTGTACACTGTTCAAATCAGAGACAAAACTAGCAATAAACAAAAGTTGAAAATCAGTTCAAAATGAAAACCACAAGTTGATATAAAACATGAAATGTATTGTAAGTAAAGTTAAAGTTGCAGTCACTAGTCTAGTCAGTATTACCATATGGTTTTGGCAACAACTTTATCTTGATTGTAATTCATGATGATGCTGAAAATCTAAAATTTCAAAGTTATTGTGGACCCCCTAAAACTGTTTGAAAAACCAAAAGAATTGGTACACTAACTTTTTACAGGTAATGGAACATTTTGAGATTGAAGACAAACTTATTTGTTTCTAGAGGGGCATTTGATGCACCCTACCCAGTGCAAGATGGACAACACACTGAGGGAGGAAGAAAAAGCAAAAATCATAAGGGTAGGCCAGTGTAAAAATGAGAGGGAGGAAAGATCACTAGGGTAAGTTGGGGTAGTGGATGCTTGTACACACCTACAGAAGATGTGCCCCTGAGTGTCTTTTGATTGAGGTCACATTGAGAGAGAATATGTCATTGGGTATGAAAAATTAATTCAAAATTCTTGTCAATATTGCTTTGGAATGTAGTTGGGTGCTATGCTATTTTACCTAATTTTTACTATGCATGTGCTAACTGCTACTAGTTTACTAACGAATTGCTAACTGTGTGTACTAGTGAATGTACTTTACATTCTTCTTCAAGTGTAACCATACTATGCAATAAGAGATACTTTAAATTTTCAATGCAGAAATAGCAACTAAGTTGTTTGCTGGTAAAAACTTTTGCATGATCAAATCAAACAATTTGTAAAACAAAATATCACAAAAATGAATAGGGCCTGGATGTTGATGTCATAAAAATGCGAAATATAACTAAAAATGTCTGTTGATATATCAAATTATTTTTCTTTTAAAATACCTTCAAGGAAAAGGTTTTCACACTTTTCTCAACACTGAAAATATACACTTATCTCTCTATAGGAAACAATAATTATCTTAAATATAGGAATTCTTAATGTAGGAAACAAGTACCCTTACTGATCAGAAGTGACCAACTTGAATATAATGCATTTGAGTGCAATACCACTACAATCAATCTTGATTGTATATTTTTCATGAAATACATTTTTGTCTGCCAATCGAATATTTTTGGGTCATTGTTTTTTGTTTGTCTTAGCAAACGCTTTAGGACTGTGGATCAGTTTGGGTAAAAGTGCTTTAGATGGTTCGACATTGATTAACAAATTGAAAATTTGTGATCCTTTTGCTTTCTTTGTCAAGAGTAAGGGAAAACAACTTGAATACCAGTCATAAAAGGATTGGTTTAGCATTAAAGGGTGGATCATGGATCTTTTACCACCACTAACTACCACATGTGTCATTTGTAATGTGTTTTGTAATAAAAATGGAACCACAGATGAAAGATTGTCACTTGCGTTTGGTTGGTTTTGGGTTTTATGCTACAAGGGCCATTTTTGGACAAGGTGCAACAAAAGCAAGATGACTGTCAAGTAATTGTGAAAAGAAAGGATGGGTAGGATGTTTGGGTTTTGTGGCGAACGGTCCCAACATGAACAAGCGGGCGAAGCGAAAAATAAAACAATAAAAAATGTAGATATACAAGCTTTTAAAGGAAGTGCTGGAAAAAAAATTGTATTAAAAATTGTACAGAAGTGATGATTTAAAAAAAATAGCAAGATGATGTACAACATAAAAGGTAGGGAAGCTATAAAAATAAAAAATAAAAATTCTAAGGGAGATTTATAAATCCAACAGTATTTAAAAATGGGAATAAATTTGTATGCTGTACTTCCCTGATTATTTTCTGCAAGCTTAAATTTGTAGTTGAGGATTGCTTGTTGGAAATGTTTAAAAAACTGTGCTTATTACTAGGAACAAACTGAAGCATTGTGCTAAAAATAGAAAAATGACCAAGATAATCTTAAAAGTGTCAAAATGTAACACAAAATCGAAAAATAAACTAGAAAATTTTACATTTCTTGCATCAGGAGATTGCAAATGGAATTTCTATTGTCAACCAACCCATGTTGATGAGTAATGCCATAAATGAAACACAAATACCAGTTTTAATAAGCTACTTATAAGTAAGTATTTATTTTTTTAAACTAATTTAAAAAATCAATCATAAGAACTATAGAACCTGATGATGGTATCAAAGAGAGTCATACCATTCCATCTACCACAGCGGCCAAAGGCATGACGTCGAAGCACTCGTTGATGGCATTCCACACTTCCATCCCGTACTTGTCACTGAACTTGGCCAAGCACTCTCTGTAATTAGAAGTTCAGGTTACTTAACAACAGGATGCCCGAAATGCTCTCGGTGTAATACAAATCAATGCTTAATTAACGTGAATCAAAGTTTTGTTTCGCCCATAAATAGACGAATCATGCCTGAAAACATTCAGTGCTAACAAAATGCTAATTTAGTACCTGCCCAAATACAAAATCGGTACACATGCTGTCTGAATGGGTTAAATCGCATGTCTATTCCACTAGACATCTTCAGGATAGTGTAGATACCTGATATACTATTTGGAATGTAAAAACTATCAAAAATGTACATTGAAGCTAATTTAAGGGTCAATTGAAGTTTCCTTTATCACTCAGAGAAGATATGCAAGTCTAAAAACAGTCAATAAACTTCACTTAATAATGGATTAGAATGGAAAACCGGGAGAAGCGTGGGCCAAAATTGTTTTCTTTAAACATGCCTGGAAGATGCATTAAGAACCAGTAGTTTGGTGCACATACAATACTGTAGCTTATACTTTTAAATTCAAACAAAAGCTGCTGACATGTATTTCCACCCTCAGATCATGTTGATAGGTTTGTAGCACTAGTTATTTCTTTGTCAATTAGACTGGGACAGTGTTCCCACTCTTTATCTTTAAATCAATTTTTTATTGATACAAGCATTCATGTGCACATTTCATTCCTCCAAATGAAATAAAATTGATCAAAAATATAAAGCAGCATTTAATGCATTTCTAACTTGCAATAATTCTTATTTCTGATAAATGGCAAAAAGCATGCACCTCAGTAATATTACCACAATCAACTTCTAAATGTCCACTTCATTCAGGCTGAATCGATATTTCTGATGTCTACCATTTTTTCACACAATCCCTCTTTTAGAGATAGTTTCTATCTTCCAGATTTCTCACTGGCTTCTGTCCACTCAAATTGAACAGATTCAAACTTTGTAACAAAATAGGTAAATTAAATTAATCCCACAATGGTTGATTTCATATTGCTTTCATCCCTTTGCTCTCTTTCGTTAATGCACAAATTACATTGATTGTTGTGCTATGTACATTAACGAAATATAGTAAACTATGTTAACATTAATTACATATCGAAATCAATGTTTAATCACTTTCAATTCAGAAGTATTGAAAACAAAAATAAAACAGTGCAAAAATATCCATTTTAGTAAGCATTTACAGTGTACAACAAAGGCTGTCATGAACTACATGTGATGGTATTCTCTTTCAATAACCAAGCACGAGATTATAAAAATAACAATTTAGTTAAACGATAAAAAGTATATACAAAAATGAACATAATTTCATCTGGTGTAGTATATCGCACCTCAAAAACAAAACAAACCTCTTTCAACCGACGTAAATATTCGACTGCCAATTTTCTCTATGGCAGGCAACCCTTCCACACAGGGAGGGTAGTCGCCAAGAACTCTCCTAAATTGATCGCCAACAGCGGCCAGATATCACACTACACTTGATCTCACTCATAGTTGTTGCTACATGTCCTCTATGTGCTATCAAATGATAATAGCCCCATTTCTATGCTCTCGATGAACCCTGAATTATTGCAAGATGAAATCTGTCACACAATTAAGTGACGTCCACCACTAATCTGTATTGTATACCGTAAGATATCAAAATACGAACATAAAACACAGTGAAAAGGAAGTGTGTTAATGTATAAAAAACAAACAAGTTACCACTTCTCTGTAAAACTAATGAGTTGGCAGGTAATTGAATTAAAATCACACTGGAGCAATCCAACACGCTACAGGCGACGGTCTGGGTACCATTCCTAAGGGAACACTTCATCATTTTGAACCAAGGTCAGATGATGAGGACAACACTCAAACTAACACCTCACTCTCCAAGCTCCACTATGCCAATGTAAAGACTTTTGAAGCCACAAGAGATTTAACGTTCCCCAGCATCCCATGAGCCCAATTTGTGTTACTCCAGAAAAATAAAATAAATAAAAATTAAATTAAATAAAGAATTATAAACAAAAAGTAGAATTAAAATAAAACTAGAATTTACATTCTTAATAGAAATTTGATTCACCGAACTTTGGAAGAACTCATCATGTATAGCCACGTTTTGACGCATATTGGTGGTAGTTGAGAATAAATGGAGATATATTATGGTACATTTCTTAAAGCTTTTAAAATATAGTTTCATTGCATTGCATTGGCATTGTGCAGTTGTTGAAATATACATTTACTATTTATATTCCTTCTTCCTCCTCTGTAATACTCTACTTCTAAACACCATAACTTGTAAAACATGGGGTAGGCCTAAGGGGCTTCGCCATAGAAACGTATTCTGAAAAAGGGTTCAAAAAGGTTGGGAACTTCTGGTCTAGTCACTAGAACTGTAGAATGAGCAAGTCTAAATTTAAAAAACCTGGCTCCTTCAGAACATCTTTTTCTGGCCTTTCAGTAAATTCACAACTGTGTCTCAGCAGTCACTTTGGAGTAAGAGGAATATCTGTTTCTACACGAAGACTAAACTGCTGTTTGTCAATTACTCACTTCCAACATGGTTTTTTTTCACTAACAATCTCAATCAAGTATGATACATCTTAGGTTTCGAATGTATGTGAAATACAACATCCAAATATAGCTGAGTGCAATAACAAAAATTAGAGCCTATTCTAAAGGTTTCCAAGCTTAACCCTCCTTGGCAGGGTACCTCATCACTAGCAAAACTGACCAGATCACAGAGGAGATATATCATCCATCAAGATCATGCTGTCTCTCATCATCAGAAGAAAACGGACCAGATCTTGATCTCATCCTAGAAAAACAATAGGACAGTATATTGACGAGATATCTCGTTATTAATCAAATGGATCCGATTTTGATGGTTCCACGTCAAAACTACTTGGAGGGTTAAGTAATAAAGGCCTTTAACTGCCCCTAAAAACAAAAATCAGGCCTTTTAAGGCAAACCTGTAGGATTTAAAGTGGATTCCGAACCACTATAACATACATGCCTAGACAGGATTTGAACCCAGACCTCTCGGATCTTTGTCCTCGACTTGTTTATTATCATATAGGAATGGGATTCCATAGAAAACACGCTTTTGTACTCACCTGTGAAATGTAAACATTTGTTGCACCTGACGGACCTCGTGATTACCTCTCAAGAGAAAAAATTTTTCAGGTGCTAAAATTTTTTGTGAGAACAGGTAAGCGATGACCTGTGAAAGAAACAGACCATTCAAGAACAGGTTTAACTCAAATCAGATCAGCTGCTTTACTCTTTGCTTAACATGCACGAGCTACAGAGTAAAATTAGAAAAAGACATTATTCATTTGGTTTGGGTATTGGTTTATGATGCAAGAACTCTAAAATTTGGGCAATCACTTAAAACACTTTTATTAACTGTCAAAAATTTTATTGTGTACCATGCACATTGGTAAAGGATCTGTAAAAAATATTTGTGCATCACTCTCATGTGACCTACCCTTAGCCTAATTAAAATGACTTATCGTTTATTATTTTGATAAAATTTAAATACCTTCACGGATAACCTGGGTGTGGCATAGTTTGTTGATCCCATGAATATTGCTATGATAAAAATAAGGTGTATTGATTTTGAAATGTCCCATAAAGGATAAACACTATTAGATATATTACAGGTTGATTTTGTAGCTAAATCAATTTTCGAGGCAGGAGTAATTCCCCTCATTCAGAACACTCACTGCACTATATTCTAGCAGGACAGTGCCCGACCACATGTTGCCAGGAATGTTGAAGCCTTTCCCTTAGCAAGATAGATACTCTCCTTCAGTCCCCAAAACATTGCCTATTGAATAAATCTGGGGTATGAGCACAGCAACTAGACCATCAAAGTCCTCAAGCAGTCAACGCCACTCACAAACAAACAACTTCTCAGGAATATATCCAAAGCCTTCTTTGATTCAATGCATAGCAGCTCTTATTGCAGCTTGCCGAGGCTCCCAACATACAGATTTTTCAGGGTTGCAATTCTTGCAAACAGTGCTGCCGATTACTCTGAAAATGTCGCATCCGATTTCCTATACTGATGGAATGACCATATTGCTATAATAGTGTAATTAAATTATACGATTTTGGAAAAATTGATTAAACTATTTTTGAGGCACACCTACAAATAATGAAAAGGTTCAATTAACAAAACTTTGATTTGTTCCGATAAAACTCATTTCATATTTTATTGCTTCGAACTCCAAAATTATTTTGGAAATGATCGTGCTTTAGGTTTATGGGGATGTTAGTAAGGTTTTTATGATTTAACTGAAAATCTATTCAATCATCAAATTCTGTGCAATGTCGACATATAAAGTGTCATTTCACTGTCACACAAGAGACAATCATAGATTTGAGTCATGAAAATGACTGTTTCTTGTACTTCATTATTAATCATCTCTTTTGAACTATATTCCCTTCAAGAAAGCTTATTTCAGGTTTTTGTGTATATGTCATTCTTTGTGCAAAAAGAGTTGAAATCAAGCCAACACCTGAGACATCTCGGATAACACTGAGACCAAGTTAGACATTGTGCAGACACTTTGAGAAAAAGTTGAAGTAAATCCAAACAGCTAGAGATAAGCTTATATGAAAAGATTGTTTGAATTCATAACATAATTTGTAACATTGAAACATAACATTTTCCCCTCTTCCACACTACTTAAAAAACAAAAAGATTAGAAATTAAATACAATGCCATTGAAAAGTAATGTCTCTTTAAGTCTTGAGCACAATTGCACTACATACAGTGTGATTCTATTGTCATGAGACAAACTTGGAGGGGTGGTAAAGCTTACTAAAACATACATTTTTGGTATAGGAATGTAGGGTCAAAAGTGACGTGTGGAGGCACAAACACCAAAAATGAGACAGAAAAACATTGTTTACTTACAACATCATTGCTAAAGATGCTAGGCCTTTTGCATATGTTTGCAGCCGCAATGGATAGTTGAGGAATGAGGTTCTCAATTGAGTCAACTGGAGTCCCGTGGTCTTCAGATGTCCCCATAAGAATAATCAATGCTTGATAATTCCGGGGATAGGTATGGCCATTGGACGCTCCAACCACACCTAATCCATCACCCCGTAAAACGCATCCAGGTAATTGCGGATAACCACATTGAAATGGGCTGGCGCACCATCATGCTGAAACCACGTCATCACAAACGACAGTAGAAACATCTAGTAGTAATTCTTGTAAAACCTCTTCCAGAAAATAGGATAATGTGAGCCATTGACCTACAGCATTGCCGAGTTTGTATTACTGTTGGTGGTCTTAATTTTGAGTATTTATTGTAAACATTGCTGTAAAAAAGCACTTTGCGATGATGTTTTAAATAAACAATGTTTTTCTGTCCATGTCTCATTTTTGGTGTTTGTGCCTCCACGCATCACTTCTGACCTTACATTCCTGTACAAACAATGCATGTTTTAGTAAGCTTTACCACCCCTCCAAGTTTGTCCCATGACCGTAAAATCACTCTGTATACATATATTTATTTATTTATTTTTTATAATTCTAAAGAAATTTTTAAACTCCCATCTTCTAATCGATACAATAATACCTTATCTGCACATTTGCGGAAAATTTCGACTGAATAATGTTAATAGCAAAAAGAGAGCCAGAGAACTTCGAATTGTCCATTGTATCATTCAAAAACTGTCCTTAAGTAACTCCTCATGTTTCCTCTCCTTTTTTCTACAACATCAACACAAAATCTGATGTTTTGTGTTTTATAAACTTTTACCGTTAATTCCAGCCTGTTACAAAATATTCAACTACCAACATACCAACTGTCACAAAGAAAAAGCTCTACAGGGAAACTGCAGCATATTGAAAATCATCTTAATTTCAAGAGTTTCTTTGTGGGTTTTATTGCAACTTGAGGAAGTCATTAAAGGGAAGTATAAGTACACTTTTGTACAGACCTAAGAGGTTGGCAGTCAGTTACCAACCTCTTCTGAAGAATATTTTGTGGTGGAACATTTCAGTCAAACCCCAACAGAGTCAGTGTGTTGCTACCGTTTTGTAGCAACAGGAATACAAATAGAAGCTTCTACCACAAGACTTTTTGCCAGAGACCTGCTTATAACTTTCTCTCACACAAGTGTTCCTTTGCAACCAAACTACAATCTAAAACCAGTAACATTTGATCTTGGTCAAGTGGCATTCCTCTTGATTTATGAATGCAATAAAATAAGCAGTTTTAGTAAATGTTAGTATCAAAATTAGGGCTTATTAAAAAAAATTTCTATCTAAATCATAGGATTGAATAAGTCATTAAATCTAACTGCTCTTTTGAACACACTTTAAAACAGGGTTCCCACTCTATTTCAGAAATAAAATCTCTGACTTTTCCAGATTTTCCAGACATATTTTTAAAATTCCAGGTCATACATTAAGCAATTCATGACATTTTTAAGGTGAAAAACCAAGAAATAATTTAGCATTTAATAGCCAATAATAAAAATAAATTTAAGAATCATACACTGTAAAAATTAATACACAAAGCACAAGTAGTTTTGTATTAAAATAACTTATTCAAATAATCCAACCTATTTTACTGAAATCAATTTGTGATTTAATGTTTCATAAGCAAGAAATTCTTCAATTTAAGCCAGTGGATGAAACAAAATTCTTTACCTGTAAAATATTAGCAGTTTCTTTTAAAATAGGTTGAAAAATTAAATTCATAAAATAAAGTGATATGAAAATGTACGAATCTTATTGGCTACTTTTCTCCAAGCAGCGTCTGAGATGCCCTGATCAATCATTTTCCAGGTCATTGAGATGATTTTTCAGGTTTTGAACGAAAATGTGTAATTTTCCCTGATATTTTTTTACAAAATTAAATTCTCTGACAGTTCCAGGTTTTCCCTGACCCGTAGGAACCCTGTTAAAATAGGGTTGGTTGTTTTGGATATTTTTGAAGCAAGGGCCAAGCTGCACCAAACACAAGACAATGTTAAGTAATCGTAAAAAGGTAGGACGAAGAGAAGAGAAAAGTTGCTGGGTTGTGACCCACCTGTTTACCAGAGGCAGTAAACCTCTTGGGGGAAAATCACAGATCTCTAGAGCACCTTGGGCTTGTGATACTTTAAAATACGACTTGTTTGCAATCAGACCTTGGAAGAGAAAGCAACACAAACTGAAAATGTACTCACTTCAACTCCGTGCTGGCCCCTGTCCACGTAGTCCCCCAGGAACAGGAAGCTGGCAGGAGTGAGTAGTGGCCCCAGTCTCCACAAAGTCTTCTCAAAGCACACCAGATCGGAAAAGTTCCCATGGATATCACCTGAAACACACAACAGAAGACATGCATCCAATCTGCTCAACGTCTAAGAATCAGGGTTGATAATGAGAAGCATTCGAAGGGTAAAAGTTTATGGATATATTATAAACCGCTCAAAAGTCACTCAGCAAGAAAGCATAAACAATCAAGATTTTTTTTCAGGAATTTTAACATTTGAAAATAAGTTTAAAATTAATTTTGAGACTAATAACCCTGATTGAGGGTCAAAATATCCATTGCATTATATTGACTATAATGAAAACAAAAGTCATACTAAATCAATTAATTGTTGAGTTATCACTGTTTGAACACGACATCCTACTGCAAAAACAGTTCTTCAGAAATTGAATATAAAGTTTAGGAAACATGTTTGTACTGGTGACAGATCCTAAAGAAAAACCCTTGTAACTTGAACAAAATATTTCAAATATCAACAAGATCTTGTTATTGTTTGAAAGATAAGGAGTTGGAAAACATAATGAGCAATTAAAAAAAATCGATATTCTAGACGATTTTCATTATTTCTAGTGTGTACATACACTTTCTTCTTCTTCAGGAGCACAACAGCCTTTTACAGGCCAAGGCTGACTCGCAGATCATCCTCCATCTGGCCCTGTCTGATACGACCGACCGCCATCCCAAAAACTTGAGATCTCTTTCCACATCATCAATCCATCTTGTAGGTGATCGTCCCTTTCTTCTTGTCCCTTCAATTTTGGAAAAAGTCACTTTTTTGGTAGGGTCAGCATCAGGATTTCTAAAGAGATAGCCCAGCCATCTGATGCGTGACGTTTTAATTGTTCTTACTATGTCAGTCCCGCCGAATTTATCATATTTTTTGTATATTTTGTGGTTGTAAAGGATCCTTCTCACGTTGTTCTCTTGAGTATGTCCAAATATTTTTCTAAAGATCTTCCTTTAAAAAATTAGTAGTTTTTCCTCCTTGGTTTTATTGAGGGTCCAACATTCACTCCCATACATGACTATGGGTCTGATTAAAGTCTTATAAATGGTTAGTTTAGTTTTCAGGCGGATGAACCTGGATTTTAGTTGGTTTCTGAGGACGTAAAAACTTCTGTTAGCCATGAAAATTCTGCTATTTATTTCAATTTTCAGGTCGTTGTGGCTTGAGATTAAGGTTCCTAAATACTTGAAGTGGGTTAGTTTCAAAGGAGTAGGTCATTATCTTTAAAGGGGATAGATCAGGAGTTTTATTTGTTGCTATCAAAAACTTTGTTTTGTCTGCGTTTATCACGAGCCCTATCTCCTTCGCCACACTCTCAAGCACTACAAAAGCGTCGATAACTGAGCGTTTTGTTCTTCCAATTATGTCAATATCATCGGCAAAAGCGAGTAGTTGGATAGTTCTTTGCAGGATCGTTCCATTTGTGTTGATACCAGAGTCTCTAATGGCCTTTTTCAGAGCTATGCTAAATAACAGACAAGAAAGAGAATCACCTTGTCTCAGGCCTTTTTCGGTGAAGAATGGTTCAGAGAGACTTGACGAGATTTTTACTCTACACCACAAAACTCTTTTGAGAGTCATTCTTGTAAGGCTGATCAGCTTCTTTGGGATGTTAAACTCCAACATGGCCTCGAGTAGTTTTTCCTCGGTTGACGCTGTCGTAAGCAGCTTTAAAGTCAATAAATAAGTGGTAGGTGTCAATGTTATACTCCACATACACCTTAAGGTTAATAAATTTTCTCTCATGTAATAGTGTCATTTCATTTGATAAGGAGCGACAGCCACAGGTAATTTGTTTCATAGACTGATAATCACTGCTATGTCTTCCAGCAGTAAACTCAGAACCAGGAACAATGCTAGACACCAACTGTCTGTTTAATCTGTCCCTAATATTTATTTTTTCGAAACATGGGATTCATGTTGTAGTTGAAGTGGCTATTTTTAACAATAACTTTTTCATTTGACATGGAATTTTCTAGATGGATTATACAAGAATATGTACAAAACGAGTAAGAGTAGAATAACATACGAACGACTAACACGGTTAAATAATAAATTAAAATACATTTAGCAGATTATTAGGAGCATTTCTTACATGTGTACAATAGACAAATAAATAATAAATCATGACAGTTCAAGTACCAACACTTGCTGGACAATCTATCTGTATTAGCAGTAATGTTGTATACAAATATCTTTACTGATATAGAAACAGTAAAAAATTGCCAGCTGTAAAGAGTTCAAAAGTAAAAGTCATTCAAAATAGAATAAGGTAATGAAAGTCATTCAAAATAGAATAAGTTAATGAAAGTCATTCGAAATAGAATAAGTATCTTTGCAGATACGAGTTCATCGGAAGCAAATGATGTCCAAATCGAAAATGTATAAATGCAAAATGTAAACATATTTTAAAAATTCATAAAATGTTTCTATTTAAAAGTAAAATTTTGTTGTACATTGGAAATTTTAATTGGGAATTGCGTAAAACAACGTTCCTTCTGCTTTATGCAAATAAGAATTTTTGTAATTGCTTATTTCTTAATGCTGGAAATGTGTATGTCACTGACCTGGTATGGGTACATAAAACTATAATTATAAAGAAATGTAATAAAACATACAAGAAATAGATATAAATGTTTTAGCAAATCTTACAAAAATTTTATCAGGCTTTTTTCTGTCCATATGCCACAAGAACGGCTTATGCTACAGTCTGCATCCATCGGCTGCCATAAAAACAGACCTTATTCATTTTCCATAGGAAATGCTTGAAGAAATGTATGCTTGTGGCTTTGGTTAGTTTTGGCAAAAGAGCCAAATTTGGCCAGCTATGTCAAACGCAAGACAATGTTAAAAAATTGTGTAACAAAAGGATGGAGATAAGTACAGAAAGATCGCTTCAGAATCCCGTGGAATCCCAACCTCTATGTTTATTACTGGCAGTCATGGGGAAAAGAATAGATCACTAGGGTACCTCACATTTGTGAAGCCCATACACACCTAAAAATGGGACTTTGGCTTACTTAATGTTGTAAATATGTTTGTTATGATTTTTACTCGTCAAGATCAAAACCAGTAAACTATTTTACTATTCAGCGTAATGAAAGATATGGTTCTGTGTCTTTGAAAACCCCTCCAAGGAGAGTCAACTCACCGAGGACATAAGTGGGTGAGCTGACACGCAGCAGACGGTCCTCCTGGCAGATGATCTCATGGACTGTGCGGCACACGTTGATCAGGCAGCGGGCCAGGGCATCTCGGTCTGTGTGGCCCCAGCTGAACGCCTCCTTCGAAGTGTGGCTGGCCTCCCGCTTGATGCTGTGCTCGAAGTATGACAGCCCGTGCATCATCTCGTTGGCCTGTGATTGCTGCAAGACACAATTGCTTGTTGAACTATGAAGAATTGATTCAAACTTTGGGTGGTCAAGTGGATTAGTTGGGCTCTTAAGGGTATATTTATCTTTGCCAATACATCTTACAATATTACTTAAACCTGCTATTCAGTATAATAGACTACTGGTTACAGTGCTGGCACTCTTTAGTCAAACCCACAATACGTCAAGTCATAGACCTGCTAGATCGAGTTCAATACATCACCATCTTCAAAAGATTTGCTGGATTGTGCACAAGATATAGATCCAGTTGAATACAAAAAAACAAGGGGCACAAACAGGAAAATGACAGGTTGAGTGCAATTTTTTAGTTTTGGAGTGGCTACAATGTGCAGTTTTCACAATGTTGTTTGCAGTTTCCTCTCAAGTTAAGCAAATCCAGGAAAATTTCCTGGATACTAATCATGAACAAGTTTTCCATGTTATAAGTGAAACTTTCCTCAGACAGTAGTGTTAGTTGACCTCATGGTATAGACAATTCCAATCAGTATGGTTTTATGGTGCAAGGGCTATATTTGGCCAAGCTGCCCCAAACGCAAGACAATGTCAAGTAATTGTGAAAAGAAAGGATAGAGAGTAGAAAGATTTCTTGGGCACCCAAACTGGGGTTGCAACCCCCATGTTTACAAGAGACAGTAAACTCCATGGGAAAATAATAGATCCCTAGGGTTGTCAATCAGTATGCAAAGAAATCCACAAAAAAATGAATACCAATTTGTCAATATGCCTTAAGTATTTTGTAGTACAGAATTGAAATGGTCGAGACTAGTGTGACGCACCAAACGTGAATCACTTCAATTGATAGCTTTGCTGTCATTTGAAGTTTAATAACTGTCTTATTACCTCTTTCTATGACTCACAAGATGTTTTGGATACAAGAGATTTCACAATTGCCTGATAGCCCATAATTAACTCGAGTGCTCAGACTATCTGTTCAGAAAGTGAAAATATGCGGTGCAAAAATTGTAACACTCACAGGATTGAAAGAATCCACAGATGAAACTCTTTCTATTCTCAAGCGAGAGGAGAACTTGACACTTTTGCTCAGAGCTGCCGTTCCTGTAAACAAAGATATAGATGCAGAATCAAACATCAGTTAAAAACAACTTTTACTATAATAAAATACCATTGACAAATGGGGTTGTTGATTTCGGATTGAAAACAAAAAATAACCATGTGCTTAGCTTTTGACATCTATATAAATAAAAATGGAGTGTTTGTTTGTACATGAATATTTTCGTCCCATTTTAAATTTTCTATCCGGTTTGGACCCTTCTGATGCCAAATCCGCCTCTTGCACATTTGGTGTCTGTATGTGTGTGCCATATATACGTCCACATGGTTTAGTATATTTCATGAAACTTTGCACACTGTGAGTACCTATCTTCATTTAGTGACAACTTTGTTGCACAAGTCTGTCTGTCCATCTTTCTGTTTTATGTTCTATTTTGTGTTTGAACAGGCATCACATGAATTTTATTCCAGATATTGGATTACAATGTGCTTTATTTTATACATCATGTATTAGTTTAGTGAATTCAATATTAAACATTTCATTAGTTTCATATTTATACGAGTTTCATCCTAAAACATCTAAGTATACTTAAATCAACCATAATTTGGTAGTTTTGGAAAAACTGGTATGTATATTGAGTATTACAATTGCTTGGATTGCTTTACCTGTACTGCTAATAAAGCAATTATTTTTCCAAAACTTACTTTTTTTTATGGAATTTCAGCTTTTATAATTTATTTTGAGTCTTATTTTTGTTCTTTGCGCAATGTAAATGATTTCCAAATACTTGGGATGATATTTTTTAACGAACAGGAATAAAATGGAAACTTGTGTTGGTTGATTGTGTGTAGTGGTATTTTCTGTTTCTTTCATTCGGAATTTATTTTCATTTTTAAATTTTGTGCACTTTTAGTTGTAAGTTGTGGCAATTGTGTGAGACCAAGAGATAAAAAAAGAATCACAAATTAATATTTTAAGAACAACGTTTTACCAGATAACTTTTATTTTGCTTTATTTCTGTTTTAAAATATTCCTTAAAAATTGCATTTTTTTTCATAACAGGCAACACCACCAAAGTATTTGACTTAAAGTGGCAAGTAATCTAGCAAATTTTAAATGTAATTATGTTGATATTGAAAGAATAATAAGGTTTAAAAAATCTGAACTAGAACTTTTCAAACATTAAAAAATTCTTAGACGAAGATGGCAAAATTCGACAATGTCACATGCCTGATACAATAGTGCTACAAGTAAAAAAATATTGTTTTCTTGACTATGAGTGCGAGACCACTCGCCGTAAATCGTTATTTATATTAATTGAGTTAATCTATTAATTGTCTTTTGTAGAGTAACCTTAAAGTCACTTTTCCTCATTTTGTAGCTTTGTCAAACAGCAAGGGTGTGATGTATGTCAAATGAATGGATATGCATGTGTAGGATTTGTGTCTAAAGTAAGTTGCAGAAATTTTAAAGATGGCGAAAGGTGTTAAAAACATTATTTTATTCTATGAAAGACATAAGTGATTATATATTTTGATCATCTATTCAATCTAGAGTTTATCAATTCAAACCGAGTAATGTCTGCTACTTTGCTAGTTATAAATCAACTCCATTCACCATTTGTTTTTTGTTTTCCGCAAAGATAACAAATAATTTCTAACCTTGGGTTAAAAAGTAGCTCAAATGCGAGGGAAATGATGAGAAAAGGATAGACCATGGCCCAAGATCCATGTTTGCCAAACAGTGTCAAACACAAGAGATTGTGAAAGGGGAAAAAGGGATTTGGGAAGAACAGTTTGCTTGGGTATCCTGGGAGCAAGAAAAGATCACTCGAGTTCCTCAGGTTGGTGAAGGTCATACATATTTGACATTGACTTGACATCTATTTGAAAATAAACTCAAATGTAAATTAGTTATTGTACATTTCATAACACGTGGCATTATTTCTGAATAGTTCGGCCCGTCTAGAATTTAACTAGAAATGATTCTTAACATTGTTTTGAACAATCATTGACTTGGTTAAACTGCTATTTAGTTTTGAAAGAGAAGCATTTAAATTATTTCATAAGCATTCATCTTTAAGTCTAACAAAGAATGAAAAGCTAAGTTTTAATCGTCTAGGAGGTTAAGGATTCATAGGAAGATTATTGGATTAGGGGATTTATTAAAGTTTAATGGGACAGGGAATGCCATTAAAATCACATCTCAAGTGTTGCGGAGAGGAGAAAAGAAATTAACACCATGAGTGAGGCTATTTGAAGCTGTGGGAAAGTTTAGAAGGTTGGTTATTGGGGCGTTTTATGGAGCGTGGGCCATATTTCTCCAACATGCACAAAACACAAGACGACGTCAAGTAAAAAAATGTGGGAAGGGGGAAATTTTGGAATTGAGTACTGGGATGAAAACAGAAAAAGGTAACTTCCTGGAGTGCGACCCCCAGACAGCCAAACTCCATGGGAAAAGATCTCTCGGGTCCATGAAGCCTAAAGGAGGGCTAAGTTCAGAAGGTTGACCTTTTGATTATGGCTATAGACATAACTGGCACAGTTCTTATAACTTTTAAGTTACAACTGCTGTACCTGCCACAGTCTAAAGGTTAAAGTGATGGGAGGTTGGGAACATGAATTAGATGCCTGTAGCAATGAAACAAAGACTAGAAGAAAAGAAAAAACAAAGATGAATATAGGGGTTCAAATTTAGTGATATTTCACGCATACAACTTTATTGTATTTGGCTCAATATTTTTAGTAGATTGCATAGACACAATGGTACATACCTTCCATGTCCCACAGAGAGTTGACACCCACCAGGGCTCCAGACCTTCTGACCTTCACAGAGTGCGTTGCTAGGTCATACTTCTTCTCAAAGAGCGTTGTTCCATTCAACTTTGCCACAGGATCTTTAACACATGATCAAACAAAATCCTGTAACTGTAGCTCATCATGTTAGGTGCATTCATACAATCTTTGACTTAAAATCAATTTTGAACTGTCATTAACATCTATGTCAATATCGCACACTGAATTGAGGACCAGAGCACTACCTGCTCAGTAAACAGATTATTGGCAATCGAATGCAAGGGAAATTGATTCTTACCACAACCCCCAGTGGTTCGTCTTTGCATCGAAAACTGAAAAATTGCATTCCAAATTGTCACCAGTTCTAGGCAACCAAGAATTTGTTTTGCCTACTTGTATCTTCATTACACCTTAAAGAATAGAGCGGTTTTGTCTCAATGAAATATCTCAACATGCGCAAAACCAAGACCAGATCTTGATAAATGAGATACCTCATCACAAACGCTTGGAGGTTTAAAAAGGGACTGTCAGTTTTTTGCAACTACAAAAAATGAACAAAAAACTTTTTTAACACAATTCCCAGAATTTTGAAGATTCTCTCAAACAATGAAGTTTTCTAAAAGTATTTGTAAGAGAATTATATACGATTAACAATTATGATATTACAGTAGTTACCATAAATGAAAATTTTGTTTAGTGTAGTTGATTACCACATTTAATACCATTCCACTTGATATAACACATAAAACTAACCTTCAATCAACCAAAAAATACTAAGATAGCTTTTTTGTTTAGAGAAAATCTTTTTCTGTCAAAGGTTTGTTATGATGAGCCTTAATAGAGGTTATCGTTGTTGTATTCTTCCAAAAATTTAACAGGGTTCCCACTCTATTTCAGAAATAAAACTCCAAAACTTTTCCAGGTTTTCCAGACACATTTTTACAAAATTTCAGGTCATACTTAAGCAATGTACGAAATTTTTAAGGTGAAAAACCAAGAAATATCTGATAGCACCAATAATAGAAACCAATATAAGAATTATACACTGTAAAAATTAATATACAAAGCACAAGTAATTTTGGAGTTAAATAACTTATTCAAATAATACAACATATTGGACTTTAAAAAAAATCAATTTTTGATTTAATCTCTACTATTATAAAATGAAGTTCGTGCATTGGATATTCAACGTGTCCTGACGAATCTATGGCACTTACGATAATGAAATTTGGCATACAAGTAGTCCAAATTCTTTAAAATTTTAAAGTCCAGCCCGAATTTTAAAATTTAATCTAAAACATTATAAAAGGAATTTAATGATATTCAATTGTTATTGTTTTCTTTGAAATGGCAACAGCATAAAGATATGACAGATACTAAATTTATTTTTTCCATTTCCGTTTTCATTTTCATTTTGTGCAGAGAAATGATTTTCAAGCAGACGATACAACAAAAGTTTTAACATTAGTTATGTAGTTCTTTTTTCTATCACCTAGACCATTAAAGATACATGAAATATTTCAACGGATTTGAAATCTGCGGAAAATTTCACTTTAGATCAATACCTAAAAATATGATTTTCTTTAAATAAATAAAATTTTTAAATTGAATATCTTTAATATTTTTGCAAGAGAATGAGATGTCCCGCTAACATTCATGTTCCAAAAATAAACAGATTACATTTCCAGCCATCTTACGATTTCAGCGAAAGAAAGCAAAGAAAATACAAAATATTTTGGCTGGCCTTATTTAGTTCTTTTTTGCAACATCGGGATCGTTAAAGATAGATTAAAAATTTCAATGGATTTGAAATCTGCGGAAATTTGACATCAGATAGATACCTTCAGTTTGATTTTCCTTGTACAAATAATTTTTGAATCAAATATTTATATTTTTTGGTTTGAGAAGCAAACCACCACACGGGCAACGTGACTCACACGAAAAGAACTGTCACACACAACTCCGTTATGGCTGTTATCCAATAGGCTACAAACTCCTATTTGGTTTGCCTTGCAAACTAATAACCCCACAAAAGCAACTGGCATGGGCAACGCCAGGCTAGCCACTGTGTGGCTAGTGTATCATAAGCATGAAAATTTTCAATTTAAGCCAGTGAACGAAGCAAAATTCTTTACCTGCTAAATATATTAGCCGTTTCTTTTAAAATCAGTTGAAAAATTAAATTCATAAAATAAAGTTATATGAAACTCTGCATGAATCTTATTGGCTACTTTTCTCCTAAGTGCCAGAGAAGCCATGGACAATCAATTTCCAGGTCATGGAGGCCTTTTCTCAAGTTTTAAACGAAAATTCGTAATTTTCCCAGACCTTTTTTGGACAAAACTAAATTCCCTGACAACTATAGGTTTTTCAGGTTTCCCCTGACCCATGGGAACCCTGTTTAATCATTTATGTACAGTATGATCAGATATAAATTTAATTGGAAGCTTCTGACAGATGTTATCAGATGAAACATAACCAGCAAGTCTCTAGTGTTGTGAATAAAGATGTCATTTAAGGGTGCACTGCATGAACATGATCCTTGTAATAATAATGACCTGATCACCCAAGTAAATGCACAGCATATTGTTATTTCAGCAGAATGATAGGTTAAAATAACAAATGAGAGAAATAATACCTGGAGAGTTTTCACGGAGTCTTTTGCTTGGAACAAAACCATCACCTCTCGGAGGAAGAGTTATGCCACTGGAATAATTTCAACAACGGTTAAAGTTTTGCATACTTTTATAGAAAGTCCCAATACAGAATGGATCACACAATAATCTTAGCATGTGATTCATTACCTAAAAAAAACCCGAAAAGCATCGTCTGTTTAGCAGTTAGTTTACAAATTTTTTTTTTTTGGAATTTCATAAAAATTTCTATGATTGATCTATAGAATCCTCTAGAATTATGACCCATTTTTCTATGAAGTAACCTATATAGAAATATCTGTCGAAACTTCTATAGAAGCTAATTTCTTGTTTCATGACTTACTTTTTTTTATAGAACTTCTCTATAGAAGAACATTTCTACAGGATAAAAGGTGCTTGTTTTTTCTCTATAGAAATCTCCATACAATATTTTTCTATAGAAATGACACTTCACTTCTCAATAGAAATCTCTAAAATTCTATGAAATTCTATAAAAGTTTTTTGTAACGCGAGATTCTGGAGTTATCTGCGTCAAGTTTTATGAGATTCATTCGGATCATTCAAATTTCAGTGCTGAAAACACCCAACTTTTCATAAGAATGCTAGTATCAAAAAGTAAATTGGGACCAAAATTAAGCATCACATGGTTGCCACGTCCAATCAGAAATGTGCAAAACCTTTTGGGTCTGCTTTTGAAAAACCAGTGATTACTGTGCTGTTGATTCGGACCACAATGTATATAGCACTGAATCCAAAAAGTATTTTTTATTAAAACTTTAACTTTACAGTAAAGCAGAGGTTCCCAACCTTTTAGGCTTACAAAGCCCTTTTCAGAATCAATTTCTATTGCAGAGCCCCTTAGGCTTACTTTATGCTTTACAAATTAATGGTGTTTGGGAGTTGCGTCCCAGGGGGATTGGATTTTGGGGTTTTATGGCGCAAGGTCCAAAAACGGACAAGCTGCGCCAAGCGTCCCAGGGGGAGGAAGAAGGGATAGATATTTAAACAAATGCAATGAAATCATATTTTTTAAACTTGGCAAATTTCCATTTAGAATATGTCTTTTCTAGTTTTTCTATTTTGTGATTCTACTTTTTAATTCCTATTCCTTATTTCATTTAATTTTATTTTCCTGGAGTGTCCATGGGGTGGCATACACAGGTTGGGAACCCTCGGGAGCAACGGTTGGTTCGTTTCATTAATGCTTTACCACCCCTGTGGTGCAGCATCAATTTTTGCAAGAATCAGCAGTTTTTTTAGAAGTATACAAACATAGTATGCAACAATAACAAATGGCATTTGCTTACATCTTGTTGAAGATGGCCGGGAGCACAAGCACAGGGGCCCTGAATAGGGAAGAGGTCCCTCGGAACTTTAGGTGTCCCACCGTCTGCAGGAAATTCGCCAGAGTCAGCTTCTGTTTCCCGTGAAGTTGGAAAGTTCTGCAAGAACAATAAACTATTCTCCATTCAACAATCCCCTTGTTGCATTACACATACTGCTTTCTTTAACTTGAATTTTCAGTTTTGGAAGCACAAAAAATCTGTTTCTTTACAGTTGAGAGGACAAGTCACTTGTTTCAAGCAGCTGTCTTCAACAGAATTGGTAAAAAGGATTTGGGTGTTTCAAAAGTGAGGTAGAAAAGGAATTTAAATTTCATAAAGTTCAAGGTTATTTCAAAATATTTTAAAAGGTCATACTATTGACTGTGCGTTTAACTTTTAGTTTTGTCTCCATATTAAAATAAAGTTGCCGCCACAGGATTGAAATATCGTTTTTTTTTTTTTTTTGCTCAATTCTTAGACAGTTTCCTGAGAAAGTATGGATTAAAAAATTACGAAATTAACATGATTTGCTTAAAATTGTACATGCTATTAGTTTAGGGTGCATTAAGTGTCAAAGTCGAAAAAAACAAAATTTCTAACACAAGTGAGCAAAACACCTACAAAGTTTCAGTCTTGAGCCGTGCAGGTTTTATTTAGAGTTCCTCTAAACATGCATTTTTGCATCTCACCGAGATTTTTTAGAAATTTCAATTTGGTTCCTTGTAATATTTTTTGAAATTATGGAAATTTTCGTTACTCTTTTGTAAAAACTATTCTATCAATAGCTTATTACTATTAGTTTTTAAATTTGAAAACATTACGGGAAACCTTAGAATGTATTCTTTCTCATGGAACAATTAATTTTGAAATTGGTTAATAAATAAATTCGATGGAATTAAAAGTTGGTCCTACAAATTTTGTATTTTTTAGATAATTTAAGTTTTGAAAAATGAAACAGAGAAAATGTTTAGACAAAAGCTTAAATAAACAAGAACAAATTAGAGTTATTTGAAACAACAAAACTTATTTTTGGAAGTTAACCTTCCTGGTGGTTGTCTTGACAATGAATCTTGTCATTAAAAGAAAATTGACCAGATCTTGAAACTGTCATTGCCTTGAAAGCAAAATTGGTCAGACTGGATGAACAAGATATCTCGTTGAAACCACTTGGAGGGTAAACAAACATTTCCCTGGTTCATAGATATGAGTCACAGTCTTCATGCTTTGACTTCCCAATCAACCCTTAGGTTCAACCTGCAATTCCCGCAGTGACATGTGAAGGTCCAATTTTTAATATTGATACTTTCTCTGTTGCTTTCAAACCTATAATGCATTAGTTAGATAGTTAATTAACGTCACATGGAAGCAGCACAACGAGCCACGATCATTCCCAAAGGGAGAAACTCCAGGATAACACCACACAATTTCGGAGAATTCCGATAACGAGACAAAACACAAGCTGGCACTCCACACTCCATACTTGCACATCACACCAATGTGAGGATATTTGGGACAGTATTTCGTTGAATCGAGCTCAGAACTCGCAACCCTCCGCTTGCTAATACGTTGCTTTTTGAACTGGGCTACTGCAGCCCTTGAATGTATTGGAAGAGCAACAAATCACTGAAAAAGGATTATATACAGGTGATACTAGAGAAAATTACCTTCCATGCTCTTCCATTGCTTTGTCCAGAGTAGCCTGGTCCATTACTACATCCTTCAGTGCATTGATGTCACTGATCATCGCCCTTTGAAGAGAATGTAATTATAAGAAATGGCTTTTAAAGAATATTCACAGGCTATTGTTGTAACTACACAGAAAAATTAGACAATATTTCATAGCTACATTTAACATGCATTGCAATAGATTAATACACAAGTGCACAGGAAAAGAAACCTAGAACTGCTAGGTTGTTTATGGAGGATTTTTATCCAAGGGCCTTATTTGGCCATGCTACCCCAGACATAAGACATACAATATCAAGTAATAGACATACACACACAAAGAAAGTTTTACTGACACAGAAAAACGAAATTCTCCTAGGGGGGAATACACATAACAGAAATTAAACATTGCTACTTGCAACTTGAAGGTTGCTAACGCAGTGGACATACCCACAAAGTGTCCCACAAGCTGATGTGGACATACCCGCTGAGGTTTGTGTCCCACAAACCCAGTTTCTAACACATACTACCTTTAGTTGACCTAGATAGTGTATCATCGATTTTGGATGATGCTTGACCTTGGCCACAATTATACACTAATTATACAGGGCAATCAGAATCGGTCTCATGCCAGCACAGGCTAGGCCATGAAGAAATAGCATCAGTGTAATTTACTCTCATAACCATAAGGCAGGAATATAAAAACGAAAATCTTGATGCTCAGCAAGCAATATTATAGAGATGAATAAAAGGTAGATAGTTAATTAATGTCACACTGGAGCAACACCATGGGCTATTGGCAATGGTCCAGGAATAAACTCAATGGGAAGGATCCAAGAACAATGTCAACACCTGGACCAGCACCCCACTCTCCCAACTTCCACACCATGCCAATATGAGGACATTTGAGGCAATAACATATTTAACATGCACCAGCTCCCAATTTCATGTTGGTCTTTAGTTGGATTCAAACACATATATATTTAAAATTCATTAAGATTGCAAGCTTGTTGGGGAGAACAATGAAAATTTGAAGATTCAACTTTATATCCATTACCTAAATACTTTTAAATGATCAAAACCAGAGCCAAATAAATAAGATGGATGCAAAACAAAAAAAAATGTAATAGTTTGACTCGACAATAAATTGCAAAAGCAAAATCAACAGCATTATTTGATAATGGGCAGTAAATGATAATTTGAAGAAATGAAACAATAAAATATTAATATATTAATAAAGAATGTTTTGTCATAAAAGTAGTTAAAGCACTTAGCTTGACCATTAGTGGTTGGTTATAGGGTGCCGAGTCCACCCCACTCTCTGAGTCCACCGAATGCAAGACCAAATGAAAACAGTAAAAAGAGTACATCAAATAAAAAAGCTTTAGTTAATAACATAAAAACAGCAAATATGAAATTAATACATGTTAATCAACATCAGGATACAGTCGAATAGAAATTTTTTTACGTGGATGTTAATTTAAAATGTTCATGATTAATGAAAGAAATATGAATTAAATTTTAAAAATTGGTAAAAATGTTAACTTTCAATTTTTAAACAGAAATGATAAAAAAAAATATTTGATGGTCTAGGTTAAAAACTGGACAAACAATTAAAATGTGAAAGGGTTAAAGGAACTACATATAGGATGAACATTGGTGGATAAGACAACAAATTAATGTGCAATGAGTATTATTGGTTGATGAGCCAACAAATATTTGTAAACAATATTGAAAGGTAAGTATGTTTAGTGGAAATAGGTTGGTTGGATGTTTGGCGGTTTACGAAACAAGGGCCATATATAAAAAGAGGAAAATAAAAAACAGAAGGGTAGGCAAGGGTAAAAATGAAAGGGAAGAAAGATCCCTCAGGGTTGTGTTGCCCATACACACCTAAAGAAAATGTGCCCTTGATTGTGTGTGAAAATACACTCATTGCATAAACTCAACAGTCTTTTCACTCGAGACAGGCTGAGATTTACCTGCACTAGAGTCAACATTCCCAAGCACTGAAGCAAAGTTTGAAAAGACATAATGCAAGGTGCTAAAAAAAGAATGCCTCAGTCAAATAAATGCAAAATCTATCAGAAAATAAAATGACAATTTCAGTGATGACAGATAAAATTTTATATTAGACCGATTTCTTGCAAGTGGTTTGAATAGTTAAGAATCCAATTTTCCTTATGATTTCAGACAAGTTCAAATTTTAGTATTAGTTACTAAAATATGTAAAAGGTCATTCAAACTGTCTCACTGTGATGGGATAGAGGCATCTTATAAAATGGGGCATGGTATCTGTTGCAGATTTTGGTAAGCATACCAAACATGTCCCATTCTTAAACAAGTTCAGTTCAGATCGAAATTTACCTAAACTCCAAAGGCTCCAGGAAGCCGTCATTGTTGGTGTCGTAGTAGCGGAAGATGTAGCGACAGCGTATCTCTCCTGGGGTGCCACCATGGGGGGTGCTCTGGTTCATGGCTGCCAAGCCAATTAGCACATCCTTGAAGCTCAGGTGTCCTGTGCAGTTCATGTCAAACGCTCTTCACACATCAAAGAAAGAAAAGTTTGTAGTATTTAAACAAATTACAACAAAGAATTAATCTTATACAATGCATTTTTCACAAAATTGAATGTGCACTAAATTATACTTGGTGATTCAGTTAAATAGGAAGGTAGTTAAATTAACGTCGTATTGGATCACCCTACTAGCTATTGGTGACGGTCTGCGATTGATCCTGAAGAGGAAAATTTGAGACAAAACGTTGTATGTTCTGCTGAATCACTAGTCACAGTTAGGTTTCCGTTAATTAAATAAGAAAGAGTTATAGCACATTACTATACTTTAAATGAGATTGTCTGTGGTGATTTTTTTTATATACTAAATATATACTACTTTTGTACTAAATACAATAATGGACTGGATGCCAGCATATTTGAATAAAATCCGACTATTATTATTACTTTTTTTTTGGGGGGGGGGGATTTCATGGTATGGCCTGGGACCTTTGCATGTTGTTCATGGTCAATTGAACGCCAAGGCCTACATGAAGATTTTGGACCATCAGGTTCTTCCTATCCTCTGGCAATTTTATGGAATGGGCGAATGTTACTTCCAGGATGACAACGCTCAATGTCATGTTGTAACCTCTGTCAAGCAGTGGTATCGAGACATGGATGTAAAACGTCTTCCCTGGCCTGCTCAGAGTCCCAACCTAAACCCCATAGAACATTTGTAGGATGAGTTAGAGTGATGCTTACGAACCAGGGAACCACGTTCAAAATCTACAGCTGAGCTGGCGACATTCTTCCAGCAGGAATGGACACCAATACCCATAGCTGTGTATCAAAACATTGCTGACAGTATGCCCAGAAGGGTTGCTAGTGTAACTGCAGCAAGTGGTGGACCATTCCCTCTATTAAAACATGTATTCTTTCCCTTATACCATCACTTCTTGTTGTCCGGTCCACTATTGTAGGGTAGTGTATATGTTACCGCTAAAGTGCAGAAATCAGTTATTCTACAGATTATCTGGTTATGTGCAGATTAACTAGGGTTAAAGTGTCGAAAATTGTTTCATTTCTCAAATTACCTAAGTAATCTACAAATTACCTAGATAATCTGCACATTACCTACTAGGCACTCGTTAAAGTGAAAATAAGATCTTTTCAAGAACAACAGCAACGTTTCTGTATGCTTAACTTAACATAATATAATTTTTTTCGATATGTAAAGAATAAAGTTAATACAGTCAAACAAATCAGCAAATTAGTTGATAGAATCAATTATCAATCAATTAAACTCTAATAGAAAGATTCAAATGGTTTAAAATATTATTACAATTAAGGAAATGAATTTGCAAAACATGATAAAATTATGCTCACTTATTAGTGCAATCTAAAGATTGGTGACACTGAATTACATAACAATTGGGTTTTGCAACAAGCACACCTATTTGTGGTGTGTTTAGATTTGCAGTAACATTTTCTGAAACCCTTCCCAGTACCAAGTGATTGTTTTATTCATGTTTGACGTAAAGATATTTCTACAGCAGGGACATCTTCTTTCGTTAGAAATCTCTCTTTGCAAACACCAAATTCATATTTCGCATACAATTGTTTTAAAATACCTGTTTGAGTACCAAGTTTATAAAAGCCATCCTCTGTTTTACTAAGAACCACAGCTGAAATCAAGCAGGCATCAGTTTTTGCTCTGTCTACTTCGGGTACTTTAATTCTTAGTGACACCTTCATCGACATTTAGGTGCTTTGCATTAGAAACTGCTAATATTATCTTTGCTTGCTTTTCTAAACCTTTCCTGGATTCATCATGCTGTATAAAACTAAAAGTGGTGGGAGAGGGGGAAGGTGTATATAAAGGAATTGAGAGAAACAGGCGAAACCAAACTGAAAGTGGAGGATGAGAGGGAAGGGGTGTAGGAAAAGGTAACGAAAGAAACAAACTTTTGAACTTTAACGATACGGAAGCCATTAATGTGCACATTACCTAGGTTAAATGCGGGAAAACTCTTGATTCCGCACATTAATGGAGCAAATCAGTTAATCTGCAGATTAGCTATGTAATGTGCACATTACGAGCTTTAGCGGTAACATATATACTACTTGTTTACTACATATATACTACTTATGTAACAAATATATGTCTGATGAATGCTTGATATTTATCTGTATGCAGTGGGCTGAGTCATTTAGTTCTAAGAGTTAATGCATCTGCAGATGATGCTTTGCTGGCACTGAAAATGTACTCAGGCATGCGAAGCGTGTACTGGATGTAGGAAGACGTTTGCATAAAAGTGGCATTGAAGCAACACAATGGGCAATCGATTATGGTTCAGAATCAAATACAAAGGGAAGGATTCGAGGACAACACCTCATCATTTGAACCACAGTCAGATGACAAAGTCAACACCTGAGCTGTCACTCCACTCTCCAAACGTGCACACCATGCCAGCATGAGGACAACAGTTTTAATGAGGAGCAGCCCCCCCCCCCACATACACATGGTCTTGTTGCCACATTGATGGTCTAGCAAAAGTGTTTGTTGGTTTTTAGGTACAAAAAAGAACATGCTGTTTCAAAAGGGTTGGATTCAATTGTATACTAATTCATTTAAAAATCTAGACCAAATCTAAAATAGAATAGATTAAAAATCTAGAATAGATTAAAAAACCATGCATAAGATGTGACGTTGAGATTACCGAAATTCCATACAGGCACTCTTCACTTAATGACCGAGTTCCTTACCTATGAGTACGCCATTGACTACATTTATGGATATGTGTAATCCTTTTCATAAATTCTGAATCAAGGAAATTTGCTTTAAGGGAACTTAACTTGGAACTGCTGTGTAATCATAACAGAAAACAATGGGTAATATGATCACCAACAGAACATGTAATGAGAAGATCAGATTTGAAATGTTAACACTCCAAGTGGTTTCGACAAGATATATATACCTTCATGATCTGACCAATATTTGTGACGAGATATATCAAAATATTGCTGACTTTTTATGATGACAAGATCAAGATATGGCTAGTTTTCTTCATAATGTTATATCTTGTCCATCAAGACCAGCAAATGGTTTAGCTAATGACGCGATACCTCATCAAGACAACCATCATAAAGGTTCAAGTCTGGCTGCCCTTGCCAATGGCAGCAGCCTGTAGCCAGATAATCTGTTGCATGAAATCCTCCATTTCATTACATTGCATATAGGACTGACACAGGCTCTACACTTATGAAGAAATTCTAGGATTTCCATAAAACAACATTCCCATCGAAAAACAAAATTTCATTTTTATAGAATAAATTCTATAAAGATCTCAATAGAGAAAAAGAGCTCCGAGTTTATAGAAATGGAGAATTCTATAGAAAAGTAAAATGGTGAAACCAAAGGAATAAGCTTCTGTAAAATTCTTGGTTTTTACAGACATTCTACAGAATTTTTCGGATTTCAATACTCTCTATAGAGGTTACTTTATACAGATTGTAAAAACATGAGCCATAATTCTGTGGATTCTAGACCACATTCAACAGAAATTTTTGGGAAGGGTAAATTTTGCCAGTGTGTGTGGAATGACCTGAGAAAGGGAATTCCCAGTGCTAGAGTGATAGTTGTAAGTCTGAGTGGTCATAAAATAGTTAAGGTCATTGAATGAGGAACAGCTGTACTTTTAAATGAATATTTTCAATGTAATTTGGATTTGAACAGAAGTACCTGAATAACAGCCTCACAATTTTCGAGAGCACAGCATCATTCCACCAGTGAAAGGACTTCAAGTACTTTTTAAACATCTGGAAGCTCATTGTTTCACAGGGATATATGTGGCACATGAAGTCATAGTAAACAAGTTTCTGCCCTGGAATAAAAATTAAAATAATCTCACAAATACAGTGTGTCTTGAATATGCATGTTGGACTGGATTCTATGGAACAAGGTTCAAAAGCAGATACGCTAAGACAGGATATGTGTGTTGATCAACACAAAAAAAAATGTGATGGTAAAACACGAATGGAATGCATTTAAAAAAAAATTCTGTTGATATGATGTATTAAAGATTTGAATGGAGATTTTTTCCATTTCAAATCTACAAGTTTAAAAGTGGGCTTTGAAACATATTAGTCAGTGATGGTAAAAGACAAGACCAGAAATTAAAATACGCTGAAAAGCAGACAGGGTTTTCATTTATCAAGCAAATGAAACACAAAAGCCCTTTTAAAGAATTCACAAGGCTAGATTTTATTAAGGCTGCATTTAATATGAATTGCAATAGAATAACTCACGTGTGCACACATGAAGTAACTTGACAGATATGCTATGCTTGCTTTACCGATCCAGTTCTATGAATATCAAAAAGCAAACCTGTTAATATTATGCCTTCACTGTTTAATGACATTTGACCTCAGTTAATAAGTTTGTCAAAACTGTCATTTTTTACTAATTGAAGCCTAAGTGGATTATGAACCACTACAAACATCCCACTTCGATCGGACTTTGGACAAGTGCCATTAATCTTGCTTTTTGAATGCAGCTAAAATTAAAGTATGTAGTATTCTTATAAAAACTAAGGAGGAAATATTAAGATTTTTTCAATGTCACTTAAAAACTAAAATGAAATACTAGGCCTTTTAAGGTCTGTAGAAAGGCAGTTAATTAGCGTCACACTGGAGCAACACAATGGGCTATTGGCAATGGTATGGGATAAATTCCAAAGGGAAAGATCAAAGGACAATTCCTAGGTTGTAACCTGGTCAGATAACGAGAACAACACCTGAGCTGGCACTCCACTTTCCAAACTTTGACACCATGAGGACATGACAGATTTAACATGCACTAGCCTGTAGTACACGACGGTCTTTGTTCGGACCAAGTTTCAAACCTGCAACCCTCCGATCGCTAACACCGTTGCTCTTTCAATAGGCTACTACACCCTTCAAGGCCAGTGCAAAATGTGGTTGGTTGTTTTGGGGTTTTATAGCACAAAAGTCATATTTGGGCAAGCTGTGCCAAACACCAGATAAAGTCTAGTAAAAATGTCATGAAATGATAGAGATTGGGAAACAGAGTAGTGGATCAAAGCAGAAAAATGTGGTAGACAGTGAAATAAAAAAAGCATTGCAAAAGAAAACCATTACCTTGAGCTGTGAATCCAGCTGCTTCCAGGAGACACTGATAGCTTATTTTGGGAACAGTGTCCATTTCATGTGCCTGGCAGAGGAGGGCATCACTGACCTTGTGCTCCACGCACTTCCCCAGGGGCATGAGAGAGGGCTTGAGAATGGTGGCAGCTATCCGTTGGGGCTCCATGCTCCCCATGTCCATCTTGGCCAATTTTTGGACCTCTGTGCGTGTGAACCAGTCTATGCATGCATTCTGCTTGGGAAGAGCCATGGTCAATAGTCAAAAGGTTAACTTTACAAATACTATTTTTTCATTATAAAAGTAGGTTCTTATGACACTATCGTAATAATAAGCTGTTAGTTGGTATTGGTAATTAACATCACACTGGAGCAATACAAGCTATGTGTGACAGTCCAGGATCAATCCCCAATGACCATTGTACCACATTATTTTGAAAGCGGGATCTTGGATGGTTGGTTTTTATGGTGCAAGGGCTATATTTGGACATGCTACCCCAAACACAAGACAGATACTGTCAAGAAATGGCCATACAAATACACAAAGAATGTTTTTGTGACACAGAACAGGGAAGTACAAACAGGGTAGAATCAAACCTGCACAGCCTACAACTCTCACTTTCTTCATCATGCAACATCCTCAGAAAATGTTTTGATGCCATTTGATAGAAATACCTAGGCCTCCTCACTAAAGATGTGTTGCTATTGCATGACCAAGCATGTATTCATACAGCCATTAAAACCAAATAGATACTGCCAAGTGGTCCAAGTCCTTGAGTATCCCCAAAATAGTCCTTTTATCACTAAGCAATTTCCCTTTGTTCAGCCCCTTAAATTTCATCTCCAGGAGAGAGCTTTTCCAACAATGCTATAGTCACTACTTGGCTCCAACAGCAGCTAAAAAAATTCGCCCAATTATAAATTCAGGGATTCATGAAGAAATAGGCCTGAATGTGGATGATTTGAAAAACAAATGTTGCTTAACCTCATTCATTTAACTTCTGTCTCAATTTTTATTCCCCCCCCCACTTGCAGATATTCCTACATACATAAATAGTCATTAAATTATTTATCAGGCTATACTTACAAATATGGACATTATGAAACAGACTTTTAATATAAATAAATAAAAGCAAGCATTTATAAATTATGACACAAAATATCTCACTCTGCATGATTTAGAGATCACCTCTTTAAAGTAATTAGTTTCAAGCAAGTGTAAGAAACTAGTTTTTGTACATTGATGATGAGAAATTATTTTAAAATATGGAATAAAGTCCAATTCACCCGTACTGTCTCACCCTTTCTATCGGAATATTTCACTAAAAAGACCTGAAAGCAATTAGTACATAAAAACTTACATCTCCCTTCCAATTCATTGTGACAGCTATACACTGGCTTCATATAGTCAATGCCCTGTGGTGATCACACATTTAATCAATTTATGAAACAATAAGACCAAAAATAGTTACTTCATAAGGTTGCTCCACTTGGGCATAGAAGATCACTTTAGTTACAGCTGGGATCTTTAGGTGGTAATGAATGTACTCCATATGCAACACTCCGTACACTTTGGCAGCACTACCCAATCCCTGCAATGGTAGAAGAATTACTGGAATGCACTTATTTTAATAACACTATTTCTCGAGTAAAAACTTTTGTTCAATCTTAAGAATGTGAGACAGCACACAAAAGAAATATCCTGGATAACAGATGTCAGGCATTTAAAAGTATTAGATGATAATATGGCGTGGCTGTCATGTTGAGTCCCGATGTTTTCTGAGTGATTAGTAAACAAGAATTTTTAAACTGAGGTTTTGTTAGAATGCTAACATTTCTTAAGAAACTATACTCAACATCAGGGTTGGGCCGTTACTTGTTTAAATGTAACTTGCTACAATTCCAATTACCTGGAAAATTACTACGTTTCAACAGTAACACATTACGATTACTATTAAGATTACTTTATACAACAAAATTCCATATTTACAAATGTTTTAAAAATTATGTAGGAATCAATAAACGAATTATTTTTTTATCAACTTTACAACATCGTTATAAGAAAATCTATTTATTGTGATACAGCAAAATCTGCATCTCAAAATTTTTGCCTTACCTGGCTGCAATTGGGTCGGTGATACAAACCGCCAGAACTAAACAATTTTTCAACAACCACACTGGCAGGCAAGGGAGTATTGTATTTTACAAACATGCTTTTTACTGCAGGTAGAGAACAGAATGCAGACAAACTACAATCTTTGTTTTGAAAATAAGTGGATAACTAAAATCGGAAAAAGGATCTTTAGTTTTTACTGTCTCAAAATATTCATCGTCACTGCAAGATGAATGTTGGTCATTTCATCAGTAGGAAAGTCTTCATTTTTGTGAGCACAATATTTATCTTCGACAATTCATTTGATATTTTCTCTTTGAAGAAATGCATTGACAGTGTCCCAATCAGATTCAGTTATGACAGGATCAAGCCACGTACCAAGTTTAAACTTTGGGTGAAGAACACTGGCAGTCACTATGTTTTTATCAGTAAAAAAATGTTTAAATCTATTTTAACACCTTGTGTTAAAGAAATATTAAGCGGTTCACAATAATTTAAGGAGTCCTTTCAGTTTTGTAATGCGTTACAGTAACTAAAATTACTTTATCGAAAATTATGTAACGAATTCCTGTAAAATTACTGATTTTCAAATGTAACGAATTACCTATGAGAGTAAAAAGTAGTAATTACAAGTAACGCACTACCGCCCAACCCTGCTCAACATATTGGGACAAATTATGCAATTTTAAAATAGGTGTTACTAAATTTTGTGACTTGTCTTTTCAATACTCTTTTTTAATTTCTGAAGCTTAATTTTGACATTGTTGGAGTTCATTTAGTACTCTGTTGGAAAATAATTCTTAACATTATATTGTCTACAAATCATCAAAATCACATTGAAAAAAACTATGAATTTTACTCAAATTAAATATAAATTTACACATGAAAAGTATTGTAAACTCAGTTTTGGGACTGACTGTATATAAATCATTTGGGTCTTCTCACCCCAGTTATATTTGCAAGTTCGTACCACTGCACATAAAGAGCTAGGGTGTGTGGAATCTGGACAGACATGCATTTAGGTTCAATAATATAATGAAATAAACAGGAAACGTGCAACAATTGTGTTGACTTTATCTGTTATAAACTTCCTATGCAATTTTACTATAAAATTCATTACCTTTTTAGGCTGACTATGTTACTAGAAAAAAAACTTCACATTTCCCCATGGAAATGTGAAGTTTATGGTAATGGGTAGCCTGTTTAAACCATTTGCTTTTTATCCCCAAAACTATTGAATTTAAATTCACTTACAAATATAATCAAGTTACAGAATTTTGGAAGCAATTATGTAATTTGAACATATTTATTTGGTCAATTAATTATGGATCCCTTCACTTTATTTGCATACAGTAATATATTATATACAAATAAAGGGAAAAGCAGGGGAATGGGTTAGTGTGTGTTATGACGGAGAATTATATCCTGGAGAAGTAATACAAATCAGCAACAAGGGTGAATAGGAAGTGGAGGCAATGGAACCTGTTGGAGATAAATTTTACAGGTGGCCAGCCAACCGTCATCTGTGTTTAAAAAGAAGTGAAGACATACAAAGCAAAATATCTGCTCCTATACCATATGGATCACGGGCGAATAAATTTTATTTTAGTGATTTCTCTCGCATTAAATTTGAAAAATGTAACCAACTGTGCAACCTAATATAAATTTCTTCAAAATAAATTTTGTGAAATGAAGATTAAAATATATTTTTTATATTACATTGAGGAATGGGTCATATTGACCATTTCCCTTCGTGCAGCCCAATATAAACTAGCCTTTGAAATATAGTTGTCAAGAGGTAGAACATTAAAATTTGAGTTAGACATAGTAGCACAAACTGTCAAGTGGGTAAAATTCATAGTCTCTCCAGTGGAACACAGAGAGCAGTCAGGAATGTCTTTCACACCAATCCGGTGGAGATAGTCATGTCCGTTTAAAATTCTGAAGTTGGCCGTAGAGATTCACCTGGGGAGATCCATTGGGACTGGATTACATAATAGGCTTTCCCAGATTTTACCCTTAGCATCAGTCTCTTGAGTTTTGCGTATGTATCTCCTCGCTGATCTTACAATGGTGGAAAATACCTGGATGTATGGTAAGGCAATAAGAGGCTGTGGAAGGTTGTAACCCTGTTTAGCCAGCGAGTCTGCCTTCTCATTACCTGGAATGTCGCAATGGCTGGGTATCCATTGGAAGAGAAGATTAAAATATGTAATGAAGAAGTTATTGTATGTGTTTGTCATTTCTCAGTCTGATTGTCATTACCCTGTCTACCTAAAATTTAATATTTAAGTACTTTACACTGAAAACTTTTTTTGCTGACTTTATTTTATTGCTTAGAAAGACTATTATTGCAAAGGAATTTTCTCTAAATATTTGACCATGAAAGTCAAATTCAATCTTCAATAATCAATTTCACTCATCTCGTTAGAAAGATGCTCCTCTTCAGGTTGGCACACTTTAGACGTCTAGTTCAAGGTTTGGCTTCAATTAAATTTGTCATCAGATACTTGAAAATTACATTATAAATTGTATACATCCAGCATTTCATTTCACTCAGAATGGTAAAAAATCAAATAAGTTTTCTAACATTTCTAATTTCAAGTAAAAGTTCATTTATAACGAAAACTTAATTGATAGAACACAGAAATTTGTCGTACTTTTTTCAGTATGCCACTTACTTTTTTAACTACAATTTTAAGTAACAAAAAGCGATTTTTTTTAAATTTTGTTTTAGTGGGAAAGGTAGAGTTTTTATTATCTTCGATTATTTTATTTTAAATAAATGTCGTCCATGGGGCAGCGTGTGCGGTTTCGGACCGGCTGGATAGGCCCCTCAGTGCTGGAAGTACCTTTTCCCCCACCCTTCCGATAAAGGCTCTAAATCTCTGGCGAGTCGGATTGGTGAGGGCACCGAAAAGTAGAGAAAATGAAAACACTCGTTTTAGAAACTCTACCTACATGGACAATATCCTCAGCCACCGTCAGCCATGTCTTTCCTGCTTCTGCAGACCTGTACGGGAACCACCAGCCTAACTGCTCCTTATTTGCGAGGGCAATTTTGCTATCGGTGGTCCTGAACGTCAAGACACACACTGTGTCGCTTAAGCATTTCCCTAGTTTATCGAACTGTTCGAAATACGCAGACAGATCCGACATTGTTTCGCAGCTCATAAGCACATTGCAGCAAACGCTATAGTGAAAACTTTCGAAAGGTGGGACGAGATAATTTAGTAGCAGAGGTAAAAATGCGATTCAAAATTTGGAACATGTTCAACCACAGCACGATCTTTAGCATATCATAATAAACAAATCTATCGATTAAGACTTTTAGAAATATATCGATATATATGATAACGAAATATTAACATAATAAATGCAATTTTATATATTTTGCAGACGGTAAGAGCAAAATAGGAGTGCGGTTTTCAATGGGAACAAACAAATCAGATGTTATCAGGTAATAATTGGTAAATTTTTAATTAACATGGTCCGGGATCAATCCCATCATGGAAAGATCCGAAGACAAAACACCATGTAATTTGGTAAATTGGTAATTTTTAATTAACGTTGTACCAGAGCAACACAACGGGCTATTGAGGACGGTCCGGGATCAATCCCTGAAGGGAAAGATCTGAGGACAATATCTCGTAATTTTGAACCACTGTCAGATGACGAGGCAACACATGACCTGGCACACCACACTCCAAACTTCCACACCAACCCTTAGTGAGGACTTTCGGCCACGACAGATTTAAGGTGCACCAGCCGCCTTTACACCATACGCTTACAAATATCCATGCCCGGACCCGGATTCGAATCAAGAACCTAACGATTCTGCGACGCCGCTGGAATACATCGGAGACGTGCAGACACCACAAGAATCAAAAGAAAATATTAGCACTGATGATGTCACTACTCAAACCGCCAAACTAAGAGGAGAGCAAATGGCTTGTTTAGCATTAAAGGAATTGTTTCGGCAGGAGAAATCGAAGAAAGGAAATTATTTGTTTATTGATAGTCTTCTTCATCATACGGATTAGTGGTGGGAAAAATGACTCTTTTCAGGGATCGGATCGGAACCACTCGCTCACTAAAAAGAGCTAGCTTTTTTTAATGACTCCTTTGAGATATATAATAATGTATATAACATATCGAGATGTATATAATATGTTTGGGCCATCGAACAACCCTCGTTGTCACGTGAGCGTCTGTGTACAGACGAAGAGGCGCCAAGCGTGCTTGAAACACCCACGCAGCACTCACTCATCCAGCAATTGCGCAGTTTACCTCTAAAATCAACAAAAGGATGGAGACGGAACCTGAGGACGAAAGGCATTGCAGCCTACGGCTGCTAAGCTGTTAACTTTAATTTCTGGGGTATAAGATGGCCCAAAACCATCTCAATTCATATAATTTTAAAATTGTCCATAAAGAATAAATTACTTTGAGGACACTTCTATTTTTGTAGTTCCCATCTTGAACCCGAAGAGATTATAGAAGTAGCAATAAAGGTATCCAAACACGTTAAAAACGTCCTTTTTGACCGAAAAACACAGGCAGTACTCAGATGAAAAATGCAAAACAATGGCAAAATGGCGACATGGTCGCGTCAGAGCAGAGTTACCAGGACGATGGCGAAAGTACGTCTTGCTTGTTCGTCCGACACAGCAGAAAAAGTCCCGCTCAAGAAATTCAAACTCCCTCCTTAAGGAAAGAGCTGTTCCATAATCCCTAGGAAAGTAAGACGCCCCCACCTTTGTTGATCCCTTTTGGACTAGACGCAGTGAGTCACTCAGGATAGGTACAAAAGGGACAGCGTCTCTTAAAACGTTCCCTATCAAAAGAGAGATCTCCGATGCTGATATGATCCTTCGTGATGTCACCCACTGGTACGGGGTACGTATCCATATTGCTCTAATTGATAACGGGGGGAGGGGGCTGATTTCCTAGTCTTTGTAGAATAATGTTACACACACACACACACACACACATATATATATATATATATATATATATATATATATATATATATATATATATATATATATATAGAGAGAGAGAGAGAGAGAGAGAGAGAGAGAGAGAGAGATAGATTGGAAGATTCCTGGTTCGAATACGGGTCCGCGCATGGATGTTTGTAATCATTTGGTGTAGAGGCGGCTGGTGCACCTTAAATCTGTCGTGGCCGAAAGTCCTCAAGTTGGGTTGGTGTGGAAGTTTAGTTTATGTTGTCTCGTCATTTAACCATGGTTTATATATATATATATATATATATATATATATATATTCCGTATAACACCTCTTTCTAGAATGTCCTGGGCTAAAACCACTTAGGGACCAAATGAGACTTCCTGATAATTTAAATGATATTTTAAAATAAAATAATAAAAATATTAATAATTTATTTAAATATTTAAGATTTTTAAATATTTATTTTAAGATATAGGTATACTATACCCTCGAATATTCGTTGTCCCAAAGATTTTCGAAATCCAAGTCCCTTCTCTGTCTTTTAACAAAATATTTTCAAAATGCCTTGTTTTGTGAAGGCAATGCAATAAAAACAAGTTACGTTTAATTTAATTTTGTATAGCTTTATTAAAATGATATCACTCCCGAGATATCGAGGTTTTATTATTATTATTATTATATCAATGCTAAGTGAATAATATAATAATTGTTAGAATATGTTTTAATAACAACTTTAAGACTAGTTTTAATTAGTACTAAAAGGCGTGATATGACTTAAGCCGTTAAAACGCCCTTTCAACTAAAAATTGAATTAAATTTTTAAAAATAACATTTATAATAATACATAGATATATAAAAATGTGAAACTTCAAATAAGTAACAAAGAGCTGGGGAGTGCAAAAGAATCGGTGAGAGCAAAAGAGCGAATGCTGAATTGTCTCTTCGAGAGCGGTAACTTTCAAAAGAGCTAGCTCCCAAAAGAAGCATTGAGCTGCTGAGCGCAAAAGAGCGAATGCGGAAACGATTCTTCAAAAGATCTAGCTCTTTGTACCCAGTAGTAGTAGTACTGGAATTAATTGAGTAAACTTTACTAGAATCCTTAGTACACATAGTAGTTCCCTAAACGAACTAAATATGATTGCGTAGCAATCATCGGGGGTTGGCGAGCGTCAGTCAGCAGGGGGCGGAGCCCCCTAATTTTTTAACATAAAATCAAACGTATAAGGTATCTATCTGGTGCAAAATTTTTCGTAGATTACAAATCAGTTGAAATTTTTAATTTATCATTAACGATCCCGGTTTTACAAAAAAAGAACTGAATAATGCCAGTCAAATTTTTTTTTTATGTGCTTTGCTTTTCTTCGCTGGAAACGTTTGAGTGCATTAAATGGAATCTGTTGATTTCTCGACAGCAAAGGTCAAATTCGTATGCGAAAAAATATAAAAGTTACAATTTAAAAATTATTTATTTAAAGAAAATCATATTTTTAGGTATCGATCTATGAAATCCGTTGAAATTTTTACTCTATTTTTGACAGTCTAGGAGATATAAAAAATAACTACATAACTCCAGTTAAAACTTTTTATTTGTTTTGTTCTGAATGGGCGTCCAAACGGAAACACGTAAAAAATGAATTTAGAATCTACCATCTCTTTATGTTGTTGCCTGTGTTGCCATTAAATTTATTTTTAAATGTTCTAGATTGAATTTTAAAATTCGACGCGACCCAAATATTGCAAAACAGTCGGACTACCTATGTGCCAAATCCCATTACTGTTAATACCATAGATTCGGCAGGACTTTGATCACACAGAGACAAACACGTCCTTTTATAATAGTAGAGATAATAAGTCACTTAAAAATAGCTTGAGCTCGTAAAATAATTCACTTTGACCTGTCATTATGACGAATAATTTGCTAATAATTCTGAAACTCTATAGTTCGGAATTTATTAATGTTATTATTCTTTTAAAAATGGCAAAATTATAACTAAATTTTCTTTATTCTAACTTACCTGTCACTTTAAATCGAATACTTTGAGTTAGTGTAACGTATGATGAAAAAGAAACGCAATTTATTAAAATAAAAGGTGTCGAGAAAGAGTTGTTCTGAAGATGCCAAACATGGCCTTTGTGCCTTTAAACCCAATCCAACTATAAATATTTCTGAAATGTTCTTCGCACATTTAGACATCGACGCTCAGGATCCCCAAAGTCTCCCTGACTCCACTACAGTCCAATCAGAGATATGGATTTGAAAATTCAACGAAAAATTAAAATGCAGGGGAACTGTTTCTTAAAGATCAATCCGATCGCAAATATCTGTGAGCGAAAAGTTCGCAAAATTTGTCTCGTGCAACTAACAATGTCCGCTATTTTCGCGTTGGAGGGGAGCGAGGCTGTGCCGGAGAGCAGAGCTAATTGGATTAAGAGAGAAACCTCACAGGTGCTCATCTGTGCCCGTTGAACTCAGAAGGACCATCTTCGATTCTCCAGGTAAGTCGATCTGTAACAAATGAATGTATTGCTAAGTAAATTATACATGGGAGCACGTAAAATGCATGTTTGGGAAGTGCAAAATGGCCTCTCAAAAATCCTTTCCTCTTATTTCAATTCAAGATTTTTTAAAATTGGCACGCTTATGTTCTTTAATGCAGTTGGAGCGATTTACAAAATAATGCATTGATAGGTGTTCTGATAGTATAAGGAATAGTTCAAGCGTTTAAATCACACGTGGAATGTCTGCATGTTCTAATCCAACCAAAGTCCATCGTGTACAAAGAGAGCTGGTTCACGTTAAATCTGTCGTGGCATCGCATGTCTTCACGTTTGGTTGGTGTGGAAGTTTGGATAGTGGGGTACCAGTTCAGGTGTGATCTCGTGATCTGACATTGGTTCGAGATTACCTGTTGTCCTCAGGATCTTTCCCTTCGGGTTTGATCCCGGAATGTCGCCAATAGCCCATTGTGTTGCTCCAGTGTAAAATTAATTAGGATGGCTACCTATATAAATTATTGATTACTTTAAGTTAATACCCACCGTGATCAAAAACACGTCTGCGATTCTGAAGCTATGATTCCAATTGACTGCGTCGATTCGTAAGTCCTATGATTTACCCTTCAGAGAAACAACCAACCGATATGGTGGTTAAGTCTAACTTCGACTGACGATTAATGACTTCGACTACCCCACATGCTTCAAACCCCAGGTTGTACGTAGCACAGGTTCTAACCCTGTGAGGTGCATTCCTCTCTGGGTATATTTATCTCTTCTGTGACAGTAAATCTTTCATCGTATATGTGTCTATTACTTGGTATTGTATGTCTTATTCACAGCATGGTCAAATCGTCCCCTTGCACGATAAAACCTCAAAGCAATGAACCTTCCACATGCTCTGCCTATTTCAGTCGAAGGTCGATGAAGGCCGAAGGGTTGCGAGTTCGAAACTCGGTCTAGCCATAGACCGTCATGTAAACAGGGCAGGTGCACATTAAATCTGTAGTGGCCTCCAATGCCCTCACGTTGCCGTGGTGTGGAAGTTCGGAGAGTGGGGTGCCAGCTGATGTTTGTTCTCGGCATCTGACCGTGGTTCAAAATTACGTGGTGTTGTTCTCGGATCTATCCCTTCGGGGGATGATCCCGGACCGTCACCAATAGCCCGCTGTGTTACCCCAGTGTGACATTATTAAAAATATCAACTACCAAAATGCAATGGAAAGATTTACGTTTTGAAGACGTATGGCAGAAAAAAAGAGTATGATATTTTATCTCATTATCTCATTAAAATTTTGCCCCCTTCATATCCCCCCTTCGCAATATCTTCTATTCAAATTTTGCAAGTCACCATTTTTAAAGATGTGTCTGCAGGAAAAAGTTAATATCAAATGCATTCCGATTGACGATTAGCGGAGTCCTCTAATGCTGAAAGTTAGTTATCGTGAGACTCATCATCAAAAGATCGGCAATATCTGGACGACGGATTGGATTAGATATTAGGGTTTTATGGCGAAAAGTCTAGAAGTGGACAAGCTGAGCCAAAAACTTAAGACAGAATATAATAATAAAAGTATAAAAATATTTCAAAATTAATATTTTGAGACAAAGATAAAAGGTGAGTTTAAAAACATATAAAATGTGTAGATGAGAAGAAAAAACATTTTAGGCAATCAGATAATACAAACAAAACCATCATCGTTTACAGTACGATTAATGAATTTAATTTACACAGGCATAAAACCCTAAAAGTGTGAAATTTAAAAGATGGAATTATGAAATGATTTGGATAAAATAGATTTGAGAGTAAAATTTTGAATTAAAAAAACATTAAAAATGAGATTTAAAAAAAAAAAAACTGATGAGAGGTTTTCACAGTAGGAGTGGCCTAACTCACCAATACACCCAATGAAGATAAATGCGATTTACTTGGCACCATTTTTTATATCTTTTTATTTATCCGCAATATGATTTGAGATTCGAAAAATTTGTTTTTCAGTTTAAAAAAAAAAGGTCTTAATAAAATGTAATAATAAAGTTTTCGGGATTTTGTGGGTTATAGGCCATTTTTACTGTTATAGGCTCATATAAGTGAATGCACGTTCCCAAAATGTCGATTAAAGTAGTATAATTGCCAATGTCTACTGCTATGGCACGCTGACCTTTCAGATGATGAATGTTAGATTACACCCAGCATACGAAAGCAGTTTAGGAGTCACGTTATTACTAGTTTTGGTCACATGATCCTGGGCATATAAAATGGTTGCCATTGGTAACTCTAGTTTTATATTTCCTCAATGGTGAGAATGAATAACTTGTTGCATGTTCAGTGACCAAAGATCCTCTCTCTGATCATCGTAGGTAGTTAATAGACTTGACCAACCTGACGGCACTCATAGAATTGGATTGATTCCTAGGGATATTAACTAATATGGGTTAGGTAAGACTCAAGCGTCTTATTAGACGGGTAAATCTCAACAAGGGGTTCGACTTGTTGTTTTTGAAACTGTAGTGGATAGTCGACTCAAAGAGGATATGTTTCGATAAACCCTCCAAGTCAGTGCTTCTCAAAGAGCCACGGCACACTGGTGCGTCCGGTGACATGCCTAGGTGCGCCCTATGAATTACCAGATAGATATGTGTAGGATATAAAAATGAATTGATAAGGGAGGAAATCTGAGTTTTTTTGCTTATCATAAATACGCCCCAACATTGAAGCAATCGTTAAGACATGTCAAGTTCATGTTTCTCAGAAGCAGAAATTAAATGATGAATAAAGTTGGTATGTAGCATTTCCCAGTTATTTCTAAATTTTTTTGCTTTTTGCATCTTATTACTTAGCATTTTGTGGGCGCCTGCAATTTTTTTAGCACTTCAAAAGTGCCACGACTTTACACAAAACGTTTGAGAACCACTGCTCCAATGAAAGGGCTCATGAAAGGGCCATGACTCCATATCTCGTTCATGAAGGTCTGATCAATTTTGCTAATGGCGAGATTTCTTGTCATCATGATAGTGCTGATTTTTGGATGATTCTAACAACGAGATATGGCCATCAAAACCTGGTCTGTTTTGTTAGTTGGACGAAATACATCGTCCACACAACCAGCAGGAGGGTTAATCCTCTTCTTCGGGCCTGCTAGCCCAAAGCAAGTTAACCAAAAATAATTTAACCAAAACCAAAACAAATTAAAGAAAAAAAAGAAGAGATAGTAATTTAAAGACTAAGTTAACTGCTGCCATATCGTGTCCATACTTCAGCGGAAAATGCACCAGTCTACGAACCCGCTTCCTAGGCTCTGTGTGTCCAATGCAATTTTTCACCATGCGGTCCGTTATCGCGGCAGCGCACGTGAAATTGAGTCGTGAGCTGACATCGGGTAGCACAGTGGAGAGAGGTTCCCACAAGCACAGTGATCTGTTTCGCTTTGCCCGAAACGGAGAAGGTACTGTTGGAAAGGGCCATGAGCAGTAAAAACAATAATAAACTTCTGTATCGGATCGCAGTGTGGTAGGACACTACACGAAGGACCTCGAAAAGGGGTCGTCCAGTATTCTCCTGTTCCCTTTCATCTCTCCATCTCGCACATATGCGCTCCCTCAAAAATGCTTAAAGGTGACTAGTCGGTTTTGAGAGGTAGAATGGAATGGGAACGGGATTGACCATAATTCTAATTTATTTTTCTTCCTACAGATACCTTTGCAGAATGGACGCGACGAGCGACCGCAGCGCCCCTTTCCCTTTGGATGAGGGCGTCACCTGCTACCTGGAGGAGGAGGAGAACCTGGGCCGTTTCCCGAGGGCAGAGACTTGCGTGGTGGGGGCGGTGATAGGCGGCTTCTTGGTCACGGTGGGCGTGGTCATGATTACCCTGCACTACACCGTGGAAACTCGCCAAGGCTTCCACTCGGTACTAGAGCACATGCGAGTAGCCGCCCCTGTCCTGGGGCTGTCCTTCGTGGTGCTGGCCGCCGCCCTGCTGCTCTGCACCCTCTTCGCCTACGCCCTCTGGAAGGTGATGCAGGTGGTGGAAATGGCGCACCGCTACAGGGAGCATCGGGAACTCTGCGCCTACGAGGAAATGCGCCAGAGTTTCCGGTCATCGCAGAAGGGAGGATTGGGACGCTTCGATTCCAGATGCGTCGTGGACCTCGGGGGTAGCAGCCGCTTCTCCACCAAATGATAGACGTCCCAATGTCCTCATCATGTCGTCGGTCCCACTCCATTCGTAAGCCTTCGTGGATCCTCATCAAGACATTGGTGGAAATATCCCATGCCTCTGCCTAGTCTCTGCAGGACTTTGTTGAACATACTCGGGAGGGGGAGACATTCTGGTCAAAACTTTGCAAGAGAACCACGTCTGATATCGTGTTGGGATGACCCAAGTCAACCACTAACCCTCCAAGTGGTTTCGACGAGATAGCCATCAAGTTCCGACCGATATCTCGTGTTCAATATAATGCCTAGTTTTTGACCCTGACGAGATCAAGATCTGGTCAGTTTTTTCATAGGAAAAGATCTCTCATCCATCAAGATCTGGTCAATTTTGCTAATGACGAGATACCTTGTCGTCGTCCACCAGGAGGGTTAAACCGTTTCATGTGAATTTTATTAAGTCATCTCAAGACATTGGTCAATCTATATATACCTGGTACATCCGTCAACCTGAAGACAGTTTGTGGTCTAAATACTGCATGCGACATTTGTGCCTTGGGTCACCTTTCGTCAGTGGTCAAAATACTTTTATGCGATCCATCTCGAAAAGAATGGTCAGTATCTTTTGTGAGGGAACCACGAGGGAAAGTCAATGCGTTATAAATTGCGCAAAGTAATAACTGCATATGTTTATGAAGGAAGCAATCACCTCCTTGCGTAAACTTTCTAAAGAATGGGGTCAATAGAATCTTATAGAATTATGACTCTTTTTCTTAAGCCTCATTAAAGTAACTTCTGTAGAAAATATCTAGAAATCTCTATAGAAAATGTCTGGAGAAACCTCTATAGAACCTAATTTATTTCGTTTGAAGACTTTATTATAGAGCTTCTCTATTAAATTCTATAGAAATAAATTTAAAAATCAGAGCTTGCTTTCTCTACATAAATATCGATAGAATTCTATAGAATCTTTTTCTGCAGAAACGAAATTTCGTTTATAGAATTGTCGATAGAATAATTTTTTTCTCATTGACATCGGTCCGCCAAGTCCTACCTTTACCAAAGGCACCAGAACCCTATATATGGCACTAGCGTTTGCAACGCCGGCTTTCAAAACACACAAAAAAGGTGATTAACTGTAGGGGGCCATTCATAATGTCGATATAAATTTTTCGTAATTTTAAGACCCCCCCCCCAAAAAAAAAAAAAAATATATATATATATATATATATCACATGATATCAAGGACCACAATCCCTTCCCAGCCTCTAATTTGATATAGATATCATCCCCAACTATAGTACATATAGTAAAGTCGCGAAATTTCTTATTTAGATTAAATTAACGATGCAGAATATGATTATGGCATCAAAACGTGGTGTTTTCATCAGAAATTTTGCTGTTTGTGCAAAATGTGATATAAAGATGTCCCCTAATGCAATTGTTTTGGATTTTAATTTGAAAAGGACGTTAATCCCTTGAATGATGTCTTTGAAATGTGTTCTAGAATAAAAAGTGCTCGAAATAAAGGAGGTGGATCGGTTTTTTTCCCGTGACTGTAGATATGCTATAGTATAAATGTAATGTTGAATTTATTGTATTAAATGATTTCGAAATGAAGAAGTACCATTGGCTTTTTTTTTTGTAAACCAATAACCATGGCATAACTCTTTTTAAGTACAATGGATGTATTTAATGTCACAAAATCTATTAGCTTGTGAAGTCTTAGCAGAAAAAAGATCTGTCAGTATAAAGTTCGCATTTCTGCAATGCAATAAATTAATTTAACAGTAAGCTATTTTAAGGAGAAGGGAAACAATACGGCAAATATTTGAATGGAGGTGCACCAAATCATCCTCTCGAATCTGCAATAAATTTTTCTCGTACCGGCCCTGGTCTGCTGGCAGATCCACAAAGAAATGCTGCCCGTGTAGGATGTACAAGACCAGGGACCCCCTCAGGATTTCAATCTGAACTGCATTTTACTATGAGTTCTTCCTTTATTAGGTGATTTTAAATTTGACAAATTCTTTGGAGTAACTTTATAGTATGTTTGTTTGTGACTTGTTTTGTGTTACACAAAGACGAGTAGATCTTAGCCAGATATGCAACATGAGTCATAAAACCCAAAACCAATAAACTTTTTAGCTGTATTAAAGGGCAACTTTTTAAAGGAAAATTTGAAAATATTCAAATATTTTATCCAACTCCATTTAACAATCAATGATCACTTTTATAATGGGCAAAAAACGGTAGATGAATATTAGTTGACTGAAATGTAGGTAGGTAAGTTGAATTAACGTCGAACTGCAGCAACAGCATAACTGGCTATTGGATCCATCACGAAGGGAAAGACCCGATGACAACCCTCGTAATTTGAACCACGGTTAGATGACGAGGTCAACACCTGGTCTGGAACAACACTCTTCTAACTTCCACTCCATGCCAATAGTTGACAGCAAGGCGAAATAGCAAAACAAATTTACACACGATTTTTAAAGCAATCAATGAATTAAGTAGATATTTTTTGATGTTTATACGGTCCTGGAGTATTTGAGCAACCACGACCAACCAACCACTCGAAAGATATGTTCTTATTGTATAACATACTCATACAACCTTTAGATTTTGGTAATTTTAGTTAACGTCGTACTAGAGCAACACAACGGGCTATTGACGACGGTCCGGGATCAGTCCCTTAAGGGAAAGATCCGAGGACAACACCTCGTAATTTTGAACCACGGTCAGATGACGAAGCAACACCTGAGCTGGCACCCCACTCTCCAAACTTCCACGCCAACCCAACGTAAGGACTTTCGGCCACGACAGATTTAAGGTGCACCAGCCGCCTCTACACCATACGTTTACAAACATCCATGCCCGGGCCCGGATTCGAACCAGGAACCTTCCGATCTGGAGGCTAATACAACCTTTAGAATCTAAGTAAAACTCAAGTGGGAAGTCTTCGAGCACTGACTCTTCCATTCGTTCGGCCCCATTCAATAACATTTACCGGATGCTCTTCCCGAAGATTTGTTCCAACAGAAGTCAAAAGAATAACCCGTTTTTACTGTGACTCCTGGATATAAAGTTTCTATATCAGTTTTATTTCTATCTCAATTTGTAACAAACTATATGACTTTTCCCCGGATCTCTGGTGAAACCGACTTAAGATAGTAGAAAAAGAAGAAACTTTTGAAAAAAAATTCACTTGGCTGTCTTTTATGTAATGGACCTTTTGTGTACGTAATACAGTGATTTTCAAAATGTTACCTGTTTTCTGATAAACTTTTCTCTTATTGGTAGTTTGTCTCCGTTAATTTTTACTAAAAGATTGTATTATAAAAAGTTGTTTTGACAACTACAATCAAATTACAAACTTCTCCCAAAAATATTTAGAATCCTATAAATCACTCAAAACAATTATGTCTGATATTGTTTGATAAGTTTATATTAAGTTTGATTAAATGTGCTAGGTGAGACCATAGATGTGCAAGAGTTGCTATTGGTAGAGGCTTCAAAACGTGTAACCAACAGGTCGACTAGTAGTCCCGTGACTGCTTTGAAAATTGACGGTTGCCTAATTTTGCATCTTATCTCGTCGCTTGGCGATATAACATCTTATGACAGGGTAGATATGTGAATGTGCGTTTGCATAGCAAAGAAAATAATGAAATCGCCAGTCTAATATGTCGAGCGGATCAGTCAGATAAAAAATCAGTGGATAGGCGTTTTCTCCCATCCCGTGGACCAATCGGATGGTGAATTTAGGTTTCATCCAGTACACGAAAGTAGTCTTCTAAGGGTCGCGTTACTACTAATTTTGGTCACTCGATCCTGTTCAAACAAAAAGGTTACCATTGCTCACTCTAGTTATATACTTCTTCTATGTGTGAGACTGAATGGGAAAAAATTGAAAAAGGAAGAGAAAAATAGCCATCGCAGAAACAGGAGTGACCGTATTCAGGAGAAAGGGTCTTTGGTTAGACAGTTTTTTGAACTCTAAACCCTTAAGTTGATATTCCGTTACTCTTCCAACTAGGCTAAAGAGGTCCAGGGAGGACTAGAGAAAGACAGGCTAAAGTATCTTCTGGACTTCTTGAAAATGACTAGACGTGTGCATGGGTGTAAAACCTGTGGAACATGCTCATAATTTGGAAATAGAAAAGGAACAAGTTTACGTCCAAAATGTTGGATTTAAAAATAGGTTCAACCAAAGACCGTTGTGTACGCGGGGACTGGTGCACTCAATCAATCGTGCATCAAATGATCTTACGTTAGCGTGGTTTGAAGTTCGGCGAGAGGTGCCAGCTGATTGACCTAGTCAATCTGGTTTAAGATTACTAGATGTTGTGCTAGGGTCATTCCCTTTGGAATGAATCCCTGACCGTTGCCAATGCCTGTTTTGCTGCTCCAGTGCGACGTTAAAACTATTAACCTACATACCAAAATATTTTATGTAAGTCACAGATGCGGATAAAAGCAATATCATTTGTTTTATTTTCCCAGCAACGTTTCAAAATCATTTCAGAAAATGACGATGACATTATTTCTATTTACATACAAGTCATGAAATTATAATTTTTTTTTGTAACTTTATGCAGAGATCAGTTGACGTAGATCAAATGTGTCATTTCTCCATGTTGAACATTTTGGTAAAAGCCTTTGAAAACACGGGTTTTACATTTCCTTTTTTCTTGAAAGGTTTACCACCTGAGAAAACGGGAGACGTCTTCGTAAAAAAGAGGCATCTGTATTAAAAAATTTTACTGGAAACGTCCAAACCGACGTTTCAACAACCTTTCCACCGGTAATTGAAGTCAAAAATTTTCGACGTGGATTGGCTGGGGAAACTAACGTTCAACACGTATTTTTCCTGAACCTATCCATCTAATTTTCGATCCAACTTCTTGACACTTCATTCATTCTAGTCCGTTTTTCAATTTCGAGCACCAAGTTTTCAACGCTTGCAATCCAGGATGTTAGAGATACTTGTGAGCACCTGGTGATGACCACAGTTGTGAAATATAGGTTGACTGTGCACTGCTATTGAGAGAAGCTTCAAATAGTGTGACTGGTCTAGTAGTCACATGACTGCTCTGTGAAAAAATGACTGGTTTGTCCGATTTGACATCTTATATCCTCGTTTGTAGGTGTGTGAATCAGCATTTATATAGAGTGGTGACAAAAGTGATGAAATCACCAATTTTCTTCTATCAGATTTTCAATAAGTGGACCAATCAGATGATGAATCAATAGATTTGAGTCTTCTACCGTCCCGTGGATCAATCCTATGATGAATGTTAGATTCCACCCAGAAAACGAAAGCAGTCTAAGGGTCTCGTTAAGACTAGTTTCGGTCACATGATCTTGGTCACATAAAAAGGTTGCCATTGCTCACTCTACTTTTATGTTTTGTCTATGGTGAGGACATGGTCATCTGTTTGGTCTTTATGAGAGGGACAAGGAGACCTAGCCAGCAGTACAATCAGTGAAGGAGCTCTGTCCCCCGATCAGTGGAGCTTGGTTAGTTTCCCATGGTTTGTGGGCGGGAGTAGCAGATTTGGTGAATGAGGCGCTCGGTGAAGGCACATCGGTCTCGCCACGGTACTGATCAACTAATTGTTTAGTCTAGGCGGTACTAAGAAGCATGACCATAAGGTAATCGTTGGCTCTGGCCCGCTAAGAATTGGGGTTCCTTGTTGTTTGCCCAAGTTTTGTCTATTCGGTCACACAATTGGTCAATAGCGTGGCCAATAGGTTAATCATGCAGTCTTTCTCTGGAGGTTCCGAGAATTATGATACTGGTAACTTGATTTGTAGTTTGTGTTCGGGACATGAAGGCTTGTCCATCTCGTTGAAGGTGGTCTCCAAGATCTCTCTCTGTGGAGGTTCATGCGGCAGAGTGTTGGTAATACTTGTGAGCATGCGCGACGACCGGTGTCTTCTACCTCCTCGTCGGACGGTGTTTCTCCTGGTGTAGGCAGCACAAACTGCCGACTGTACCTGTGGAAGGAAAAAATGGTGTTCATGACCTAATTACCAGCTCTACCAATGGCTACTACCGCCCTCCAAAGAGGTGCACCGTGGATGATAAATAATAAAAAGGACTAATTTATATTTCTTTTAAATTTGTGATTGATAAAAAATAAATAAAGACTGGTTTATAATTCTTTTAGATAGAAAACTGATTGGGTCGAAAGACGAAAACAACCAGAAATGTGTTGATACAGTGGGTTACTTTTCCATCCAGACTACCGCGGCCTGTAAATGCCAACTGGCTAAACGACTGTAGTGACATCAAGAGAGCAGGCTTTATCTTCCGTAAGTGTTCGAAAAAGTCCCCAAGGTAGGTAGGAAGTTTATTAACAGTGCACTGGAGTAGCACAATGGGCTATTGGCGTCCGGACTATTAGTCCGGGTTGCGGTAGCCCGGTTGGAAAAGCAACGGATTAGCAATAGGATTTAACCTAGACTGTCGTGTACAAGGGGGTATCGTATGTTAAATCTGTCGTCTCCTCAAATGTCCTCAGGTTGGCGTGGTGTAGAAGTTTGGAGAGTGGGTTACCAGCTTAGGTGTGACCCTGTCATCTGACCACTGTTCAAAATGACTTGTGTCCTTGGATCTTTCCCTTCAAATGTGATCTCAGAACCTCACCAAAATTCTGTTGTGTTGCTCCAGTAAGTGGTGAATTCAATACCTAGCTACCGAGATCCATACCGAAAAGATAGATCCGTCAGTCTAGTCTAAAAGATAGATAGTCAGTTTGAACCGCGGTCATATGATGATAAAGCACTATGGGTTCTTTTCTTATCAATTTTCAAAATAGCGTTCGGTTTTCAATAACTTGGGACACGTCCCCAGAATTGGTGCTATGTAACTGCAACTTTACCGCTGAATGGAAAGTAGATGAGCTTACTTCGGAGTTGAAGAAACAGTATAGAACAGCCACAAAGAACCCCTGTAAGTACAAAAAGACAAGTGTAAGGTTTCGAAAAGGCTTTTACACTATCATCAACATACACAAAGTTCCGGACACAGTTGAAAATGTACTCAATCTGAATTGATTCTCATGCACAATACCAAATGCCATTGTTTCAGAAAAGGGTAAATTTCTAAGCTTGCTTTTGAATGCGTAGGAAAATGTTTAGAGATGCAGTTGGTTAAAAAAGTACACCTTGTTATTCCCATAGAGGAAATATAAAAGTAAAGTGAGCAATGGTAACGTTTTTATATGAACAGGATCATGTGATCATGATTAGCAGTAATGGGACCCTAAGGCGGCTTTCTTTGTGGAACCAAACGTTCCATTGCTTAATCCACGGGACGGAAGAAGACGACCCTCCATTGATTTGTCTTCTGATTGGTGCACTGATGCCTCATTTGATAATAGGACTGTCGATTTTTCCACTTTTATTGGCACTCTATAGAATTGGCCACCAAGCCTATTTTTCAGAGTAGCAGAGATGCCAACCTGCGATGGAAGTTTTCAGTAGAACCAAAGGGAAAAAAATCACTAGTTCCAAGAATTTTTCAATAATCAAGAAAACATTTAAGAAATCGGCTTTAGTAACACGCATATATCATTAATTCAAATATTTAATTACAAATTTGAAACATTTATGCAGCACAATTTATTATTTATAGTTAGTAAGGTATATCATACATTAAAATACATACATAGAACCAATAATTGTGTATGAAATAATTATATGTAAAAAAACATTTAATAATTAAATTTAAGCACTCTCTCTCCCATTTACCAAAAAAAAATAATAATAATGAAAACAAATATAGAAATAAGAAATAAGTAAACTAATTTATGTGTTGTGAAAAAGAATCCGTAGTAGTTGGCATCTCTGGAGCAGTCACGTGACTACCAGTCGACATTTTAGTGGTTAAATATTTCGATACCGGTCCACGATTATTCTACAAATGTGCTAAATAAAACTTCGACTGACATCAATTGAACTATCATTTATTTTTGCTTCGTCCCCGAGATGCATCACCAAATGGAGAGTCTCACCTGCGACGACTGCAGCAGGGCGTTGACGAGCATGTAGAGGGGCTCCCAATCGCCCCCAGGGTTGATGCAGAACAGCAGGTGGGTCAGCCCCAGCAGGGGGAAGAGCAGGGCGGTCGCCTTCATAGCTCGTCTGAAACACATGAGCAGCACTCAGTTAATCCACTAAAAGCACTCTACAATCGATGATTCGTAAAAAGTATCGGTTGTGGATCCACCACAATTGAGGGCCGCGGTAGACCAGTTGGAAGAGTAACGGATTTGCAACTCCAAACTAGTTCGAAATTTGGTTCAACCAAAGACCTTGTGTGCGGGAGAACGTTGAATCTGTCCTGGCCTCAAATGACATCACGTTAGTATGGTGTACGAGGTAGTTAATTAACATCATACTAGAGCAGAGATGGCCAAACCGCGGCACGCGTGCCACATTGTTTTTTTTTAACAATGGCACGCGAAGATTTATTGAAAAATTAAAAAAATTGAAAAAATAATAATGTTGTCTTCAGGAACTTTGTCAAAAGTCGTAAAAACCCTACTTATACTCTACTGAAAACAACAAAGCCGGAAAACGGCACTGCTTGACACCAGTAAACCGATACGATAAGACAGCGTGGTCATAGGATGAGCCAACACCGGACGAGGCCAATGATTTGAGTTGGCGCCTTGCTTTGGCGCCGTTGTGTCTTGCTATGGTTGTCCGTTCTCGAGCGAGTCTGTCCGTTGTCTGTCATTGCCAGACAACATGCTAGACAACCAGAGTACGTCGTCGGCTAAAGCGTTGCCAGAAACGTAGGCAACACTTTAGCCGGCCAGCAATCCTTATTCCGGAAGAGAAATGACGAAATGGAAACTATGGTGAAGGCTTCTTATGAACTTTCTCTGTTGTTAGCCCACAAGAAAAACCCTATTCTGATACAGGCGCATCAATCCCATGATAGTACTTTACGCAAGTCCAACTTGATTGGCTAATCGGATCACATGACCTAGATACGTATGTCATGAGAATTTTTCTGTTGGCGATTTATCTCTTCCTTTCTGCTTTCTTCTTTTCTTTTCAGATCCATGACTATGGGTGGGTAGAGGTGGGAGCCGAAAATTGTATCCTTTTATTATATAAGTTAATAATTATATAAGTTAGTGTTTTATGTATGCTTTTTGTTACATCAGAATGGTCCTAAGCCAGGGTTGGATACGACACCATCTTCCTAAAGCAAAGGGGACGGCAGAGGGGCGGAAAAATATCAGCTGGTAGTCAGTTCAGGAGTGGTTCTTAGATTATTTATGTAAAATCAACGGAAGCTTGGAAAAATATAAAAAGGGTATTAAAAATAAGGAAAAGTAATTTAGACTCAAAAGAAATAAAATTGGAATTTTTTTTTAATAATTTGGAGGATCTAAAATTTTTTCCGCCTGCTGGATTCGAACTCGTAAAGTCATCATTCGCTGCCGACACCAATCTGAAGGTAGGTGACTTAAGCCATTAGGCCATCGTTGCTTCACGGAAAAAGCGCTCTTTAAAAGTATAAGTACCCTTAGTATAAGTTGGCGAGAAATACTACTAACAACAACCATACAACATATATATGAGGAGAAAATCAGAGTCAACTTGTCGGACACTTACGCTGTACGCTGAGGTGCTAGTGTATGTATTGTATTTGTAATTCTACGAAACAACGCGCATATTCAAAATCAAATGGTTACTGCAACAATCAGATTGGCGAGATATCCAAGTGAAGCCAAGCCCGTGAAACTAGCCAATCAAGTTGGACTTGCGTAAAGTACTATCATGGGATTGAGCCGCTTCTATTCTGATGGAGAGGAGATAATAAAAAATTGCCTTTTAATATTTGCCCAAGATGTCGGTGATATAAACGTTAAAAATAGGGTTGATAAGATAGCTTTGCCTAGAAATACCGTCATGTGTCATATAGATGACATGACTTGGTCATATATCTTCTTTTGTGAAGAAACTTTTGCTTTTTTTTGTCTCGAATTTGGATATATAAGATCAACACATTTTACATCAATGCAGGAACTATCTACCAAAGTCAATAATGCTCCAAACTATGATAGATATAAACATTTAATATCCATTTTGCAGGATTCATTCAGTGCTAGGTTTGATGATTTTCAAGATGATAAAAAAGTGCTGATCTTTTCATAATCCTTTTTCAATTTCTCTGTATGACGGTAGTTGTTACCCACCTGAAATCTAAATCGAAATTATTGACTTACAGCACCATAATACACTGATAAGGAAATATAAGGAACTTATTCAACTGCAGGTGATCCAAATTATATTGAATTTTGCACCAACAAGCAATTTTCCAAGTTTACACGATTTGGCTGTCAAAAAAAAATGTGCTATTTTGGTGTAAAAAAATCCCATAATCTTAGGCTATAAATAACATTTTTTCATCTTTTGATATTTTTTAGTATGTTGGAAAAGTTGGTAGTGCCACGCATATTTTTTTCTTCCAGATAGTGGCACTCTTCCCAAAAAGGTTGGCCACCCTTGCACTAGAGCAACACAGTGGGGTATTCGCGACTGTCCGAGATCAATCACGAAGGGAAGGATCCCCAAGGATAATATCTTGTAATTTGGAACCACTGTCAAATGACGAGAAAACACATGTGTAGGCACCCCACTCTCCAAACTTTCACACTACGCAAATGTGAGGACATTTGAGGCCACGGCAGACTGATCGTGAACCAGCCCCCATTGTACACGACGGTCTTTGGTTGGTCCGAGATCCTTCGGTTGCTAATCCGTAGATCTTCCAACTGTGCTTTCGTCGCCCCAAGCGTGGTGTGGAAGTATGGAAAGTGGGGTGTGAGCTCATGTGTCGACCTCGTCAACTGTCCGTGTTTCAAAGTGACAAGTTGTTGTCCCTGGTTCTTTCCCTTCTTGATGGATCTGGGACTGTCACCCATAGTCCGTTGGGTTGTTACTGTGCGACGCTCGTTAAATACTTACCTACCTTCTACACACCATTAACGCATGGTTTTAAATGTTGGGATGCAGAATTGAATGCTTTTTCCAAAGTGTACTGACAAGATGGAATTAATTGATATTTTGCATTAGAGGCAACTCAGTGAAGTGCAAAGAAAAGCCGTCCTCGGAAGAATTTTAGGTTTTCGAACAGTACAGACAAAAGTTTCAATTTATTTCTTAAACATTGACTTGTATCAGATTTGTATCGAAAAAGTGGAGTAGGAATTTATTTTCTAAAATGTACTACCGTATTCAGTTTCACATAAAGAACTTCCAATTTCCACTTTCTGCGTAACTTATAGTTTTACATAATCTTACTTGAAAAAAATTGTGTCATTCAATGTGCAATTTATGCTCCATTTCCGGTAAGCAAGTTTTCTCGATCCCCGGTTTTGCCCCCCGACATGTATCCGTATTTACAAAAGATGAATGTACCCATAGAGGAAATACAAAATACTGAGCAATGCTAACTTGATATATGCCCAGGGTCACTTGACCATAAGTAGTGGTAAGGTGACTACTTTTGTGTGCTGGGTGGAAATTAACATATATCATCTGATTGGTTCACGGAAAGTGAAAAAACGCCAATCCATAAATTTATCATCTGATAGGTCAGTGTGACATAGTAGTAGACTTGGGCGGTTTCACCATTTTTGTCGCCACCCAACAGAAATGCAGATTCACTCCTATACCCAGCCATTAGAAGTTATATCGCCAAACGAGGCAATACTGTGCCAAATCCACCAACCAAATCAATTTTTTACAGAGCACTCACTTGACTACTAGTCGACTTGTTGGTCATACGTTTCGAAGATTCTCCCAATAGCAATGCTCAGCCTACTTATATTTCACGACTACCTTCGTTCATTTTTAAAGCTTCACACATCTTCTGGGCATGTTTTCAATGTTAACTCTCCAAGTGGTTTGGACGAGATATTTCGTCCATTACGATTGGATGAGTTTTGCAAATAACGAGATATTCCGTCATCAAGGTAATGCCGATCTTTTGATGACGACGATTTCAAGATCTGGATAATTTTATTCTAATGGCGACGAAATCTTGATGGACGAGATAACTTGAACATCCAAAACTAGTCACTTTTGTTAACCTTCAAATTACAGCAGGTACAGCAGTTGTACCGTGATCGCGTTAAGAAAGAATTTAGACTACGGCCAGTACATCAGTTGTACCTTGAAAGTTACTTTGAATGTTTGTCTACAGCAGTAGTCGAAAGGTTAATGACGAGTTACATATCTTCGAGAGAAGTACCAGGAGGGTTGAAGCACTGTATGCCACCCGTAAAACAATCCTTGGGTGGGCCAAGTGTAAAGTGTGAACCGAAACCCACTTCTGTAAGTCCTTACCTGACCTGTTTGGTCTCTATGGCGACGTTGGACCGCATTTTCGTGATCAGGATACGAATGATGTTGACGAGAAACACGGCATTTACCTGGAATTCGAAAGAACGTCTTTGAGTCCAATGCAAGATATCTATAGACCTACTGTGGCACGAACTTAGATAATGTGTGATTTCGGGTTTGCCATTCCAATCGAAAGGCGTTAATACTAGAGAAACTAGGTTCAAGCAAAGACCTTTGGGTAGACGGGGGGCTGGTGCAAGTTAAACTGTCTTGGCCTCCAATGTCCTCACGTTAGCGAGGTGTGAAAGTTGGGTGCGTGGGGTGCCAGATCAGGTGTCGACTTGACATAACTTAACTCCGTCATTGGATACCGACCCTTAGATTGGGTTTACAGTAAACAAAATTAACCATAACGTGAAGGTGACTAAATGAGAAAAAGAAGAAAAATAATTTGGTGTGATGCAAAGCAGAAATTTTAAGTTAAGAAATGCACAAGCAGGGGCTGTTCTAATGAAATTTTGCTATGAGGTTATAAAGGCATTAATGGTGTAGTCAAAACGTGAACATAAACCTCGTCTGTTCTAGGGATTGCAATCCGATCCGGCATCATTTGGCTACTTACCGGATCCAGCAACATCTATCAAATCCGGTCAGGATCCGATAAACCCGAATTTTTTTTAAATTAAATAATCGATTATTCAAACCCAACTTTAAAGTCGCAATATCGTTTATTAAGCAATAGATTGGGAATTAATCGATTTTATATTTTTCAATCATCAATTTGGAGAATTCTAGCAAAAATAATAAATTAAATGATCAATAATATTTCTTTAATAAAGAAGAATTACAAAAGCAAATTCTACAAGAAAATGAAGACTGTTGCAAAAAGACAAACTTTAGAAAAGAAACAGGTTTTGAGAAAATACTGAAGAAAGAAATGACTTCATATGAAATGGAGCCAAAGGAAAATATTTGTCTCTTAAGTACGACTACTTAATGACGGTTAAAACAACTAGTATTAAAGTAGTTGTAACAACTAGTATTAAAGTAGTTGTAACAACTAGTATACTACTAGTAGCAAACAACTAGTTAAAACAACTAGACGGTATAAACAACTAGCTGAGAGGGCCTTCTCGGCCGCTAGTTATATTTGCAGTTCATTAAGAAGTAGGGTTGGGGGATGACACATTTAATACGATTTGTTTCCTTAGATCATTCTTTCAAACTCGTGATTTTCATTACTATCTAACTTCGATTTAAGCAATTAAGAATAATTAAGAGTTTCCTTGATTGTTATGTTGACCCAAAACTGCCAAAGGTTAGATTTTTATGTTAGTGGGAGACAAGGTTAGGTACAATTTATATGTCATTTGATCAACGACATTAGATATAGAAACCATTTAATTTTAAATAAATAGAAAAGTACCTTACGTATAAAACAAACTGATGTTTTTTGGCGTGGAAACTAGTAAGACTGATCATCATCAATTCGTTTAATACTTACTACTAGTAGTACTAGTAGTTACTATAATTAATTGTTGGTGATTAATTCCCTACCTATAGATAGTTATTATTAAAGTAGATTTTCTAATGCTAAAATAAACGTTTTGGTCGTCAATTTAGAATAATATCCTTTTTACCTACTTTCACTCAGCCGATTTTGGAAAAATACATACTGGTAAGATAGACTTATTAACAAAGTACCAATCCGGCCAGATCCAGTCGGATTAGTGTCAAACCGGCCGGTAATTGATAATTGGTAATTTTTAGTTAACGTCGTACTAGAGCAACACAACGGGCTATTGACGACGGTCCGGGATCAGTCCCTTAAGGGAAAGATCCGAGGACAACACTTCGTAATTTTGAACCACGATCAGATGACGAAGCAACACCTGAGCTGGCACCCCACTCTCCAAACTTCCACGCCAACCCAACGTGAGGACTTTCGGCCACGACAGATTTAAGGTGCACCAGCCGCCTCTACACCATACGTGAACAAACATCCATGCCCGGACCCGGATTTGAACCAGGAACCTTCCGATTTCGAGGCTAACACCTTAACCACTATACCGTCAAACCGGCCGGATTACAATCCCTAGTCATCTCACCGTGGTTCAACATGACGAGGCGTTGTCATTGGATCTTTCCTTTCGGGATCGATCCCGGACCGTCGCCAATAGCCCGTTTTGTAGCTCCAATGCGACGTTTATAAAACACCTAAGCATCTACCTGTGCACAAGAAGACAAAACTCTCTTGCCTCGTCTTTTAGACATGAGAATCCGAGCATTTATTTCGAGAAAGACCCTTCACCACCCTCCAAATATTTTATGTTGAAAGAAATTTACTCTGAAGAAATGTAATCAGCGTCACTCGGTAGATACGTATCTAATTAAAGTTGAACTGGAGCAACACAGCGGGCTATTGGGTTCGGCATGAATCCCGATGGGAAAGATTAGAAGTGAATGCCTCGTTATTTTGAACCACAGTCAGATGACGAGGTCACACCTGAACTAGCACCCCATTCTCCAAATTTCCACACCATGCCAGCGTGAGGACATTGGAGGCCACAACAGATTGAACGTACACCAACCCACGCGTGTACGACCCTTCAGCACGAACGTCAATCGGAAGATTCGCAAAAGTCAGTTAATTGGTAATTTGGTACCTTTTAATTAACGTCGGTACAAGAGCAACATAACGGGCTATTGACGACGGTCCGGGATCAATCCCATAAGGGAAAGATTCGAGGTAATGGTAATTTTAATTAACGTCGTACTAGAGCAACACAACGGGCTATTGACGACGGTCCGGGATCAGTCCCTTGAGGGAAAGATTCGAGGACAACGCCTCGTAATTTTGAACCACGGTCAGATGACGACGCAAAAGTCAGGAAAAAAAGTTTCATTCGTGTTCGCCTTTTGATTGGAATCGACGCGAAATTATCTCCTGAGGATAGGTATTTTGGATTATACTTACGATTAGGGCCAAAATCATGGGCCCCGTGACCATCCAGACGAGAGGGGAGCGTCCGTAGCCTTCCCAGCATGCACTGCCTCGCCACTGCAGCTCCATGGTCAGCACCCACGCTCCCACGAACACCAAGGGCACTCCTGCAACAGGTTGCAACTTGAGAAGGTATCGTGACACTTTCAACCGGGCAATGCAACAAATTCACTCACGTGCGAAGTTCTTCATGCTCTCCGATTTGCAGAGATGGGGTGATAATATTTATTACAAACTTAGTTACCAACTGCAATCGGAAATATTAACAGGTGTCGTTAAATGTGGGGATAGCAGTGACGTAATTTAAGCCTTATCATATTTTAAATTAAAAATTTAAATTCATACAAAATATATTTACTAGAAGTTACTGACTTAACCCTCTTGTCTTGACGAGTTATCTCGTCCTTAACAAAATTGAACAGGTAGGTAGTTATTTTAATTAACATCGCACCTGAGCAACACACCGGGCTATTGGCGGCGGTCTGGGATCAATACCCAAGGAACAGATACAACATCGCGTAATTTTGAACCACGGTCAGAAGGCGAGGTCACACCTTTGTACAGACGGTCTTTGGTTGGATTCGAACTCGCAAACCACTTTTCGCTCTTCCGACCGGACTTCCGCGGCCTTTCAAAACTAAATAGATCTCGGTGGAGCGAGATACATTACCCTGCAATAATGGACCAGACGCCAGGGGATTTGCATAAAATACGACTACTTGTTTTGGGGTGTTTTTCATGGTATGGCCTGCGACCTTTGCATGGTGTTCCTGGTCAATTGAACGCCGATGCCTACTTGAACATTTTGGACAATCGGGTTCTTCCTGCACTATGACAATTTTATGGAATAAATGAAAGTTACTTCCAGGACGACAACGCTTCGTGTCCTGTTGCAGCCTCTGTTAAGCAGTGGTATCGATATATGGATGTAAAACGTCTTCCCTGGCCTGCTGAGAGTCCAACCTAAACCCCATAGAATACGTGTGGGACGAGATAGAGCAACGCTTACGGAACAGGGAACCACATCCGAAATCTACAGCTGAGCTGGCGACATTCTTGCAGCAGGAATGGACACCAATACCCATAGCTGTGTGACAAAACCTTGTTGAAAGTATGCTCAGAACGGTTGCTAGTGTAATTGCAGCCCGTGAGAGACCACCCTCCCTATTAAAGCGTGTATTCTTCTCCTTATACCATCACATCTTGCTGTTAGGTCTTGCTTCTCGTCACCCTCAAACCCAAACCCTCACTACAGCTGTAAGTTTATATAGAGTGATACACATTACATGACGAATCCAAAAAGGTTCGAGTCATTTTAGATGTGAGCACGAATAGAGTAAATTTTTTATAAGAGCTTTGTCCACCAGGTGGACCCTTCACTATGTTTCGTTTATCTAATCTGACAGTGGTTCCTTTTCAGAGTCGAGGTCGGAGTAACCCCCGGTTGGAAGAATAACGGATAAGCAACAGCAGGGCTGTGAGCTCGAATCACACCAAAGCTCCACATGTTCATGGAGGGGGGGGGAAGCTGGTGCACATTTAACCTGTCGTGACCTCAAATGTACTCACGTTGGTGTTGTGTGGAAGTTTGGAGAATGGTTGTGCTAGTTTTGGTGTGGTTCTCGTCATCTAACTGTAGTTCAAAATTATGTGGTATTGTCCTAGGATCTTTCGCTTCGAGTCCCGAACTGTTGCCTATAGCCCGATCCAGAGCGAAGTTAATTAAAATACCTACCTACTCTTTCAGGATTGAGTAGCGATAGGTACGAGTATTTGTTAGTACTGGAAGATATTAATTGTTTCATTCTGAGGTGAAGTTTTTTAGGGCCGTTTTCTTTCTATATTAAAAAATGTTACCATTGCCGCAGGATTGAAAACTCGCTTTTTTGCTCGATACTCAGACGGTTTCCCGAGAAAATACGGATCAGAAAGACGAACATAGGCGAGTCGAGGGCGAAGCCCCCTAGTGTCTTAAAAAATCCTGATTCCTAGTTAATGAGAGAACATGTTTGGAACATGTTATATAACAAACCTTATAGAACATGTTTGGGACGGTCTATGAAGACCCATTGCATGACGTTACCCGCCTCCCAGGACCCTCCAGGCATTAAAAGTCGCGCTTTTGGAAGAATGGGATTTATTGCAGCAAGCATTTCTCGACACCCTCATTAACAGTATGAGGGCTCTTTGTGAGGCTTGTATAGTATTGCACCGAGGCCACACTCCATGTTAGACGAACCTATCCCGAGATAAATGCATCATGATTTGACCGATTTTGATGTAAGGTATCTTAACTAACAATTAAACTCTTTTTCATATTGTTATGTTCTTATATGCTTTCTCTTATAATAATAATATATCTCTGTGACAAATTTCGTTACAATAATCTGAATATTTCTCTAGTTCTCACAGATTTTACGTTTGTGATCTTAATTTTGGACATCAGTGTATATCCGAGGAAAATGTCTCGTCATCTTGATCCACGGTCAGATGATGAAGTTGACACCCCAGCTGGTACCCCACTTTTCAAACTTCCACACCACTGCAATGTGAAGACATACGAGGTCACGGCGGATTTAATGTTACACGAGCCCCTTTGTACACGATGGTCCTTGGTTGTTGAACTCGCAACCTTTCTGCCTCTGATCCGTTACACTTGTGAGGTGAAGATTAAAAACTCACCCCACCCTGTGACGTAGTAGAGCAGGAAAGGCTGGTTCCTCTGGAAGACGGAGACGGCGATGCTACTGTGCAGGAGCAGGCCCTCCACGAACATCCAGTACACGCTACACATGCCTGAGTAGGTCTTCAGCGCCAGCACAGATTGGCATAGCAGCGCCTGCGGACACTTGAACACTTAGACGTCTCAAGAGACATTCATCGGAGATATATTTGAAGTAGGAAAGCAGTACAAGCAATCTCATTGAAAATATAATAACCATGAAGTAAACATAAAAGTAGAGTGAGCAATGCAAACCTTTTTATGTTCCCGGATTCATGTGTTCGATTCCACATTTCATTCGTTTAGCGGGTGGAACGTGACATTCATTATTTGATGGGTTCACTTACCTTTCATTTCTAGTACATTTGCTTTTTGAAAGATACAGTGTATTGGGAATTTTGGTTCTACATAAAACAAATTTTGTTGCTTGTAATATTCGTAATAATTTTTTTTGTGAATGTATCTACAAAACCAAAAGGTATTATGGTGATCCCCGTGGTGCTCGTATAGAGGAAATATAAAAGTTGAGTGAGCAATGGTAACCTTTTTATGTGGCCAAAACTAGTACAGTAAAGTGACCCATAGACTGCTTTCGTCTGCTGGGTGGAACCTAAAATTCATAGCATTCTTTACCTTTGATGCTTAATTTGCCGAAATATTTCATTGTTTATCATAAAGAAGTATTTGCAATATAAATTTATTTGATTTGGAAGCTGAACGATGTCCCACATGTTGCAAAACTTTTGCATTCCACACAAAAAGTGAAATGGCTGCACGAATTCTTATTCGGCTCCGCTGGCAATCGAAATAGATTACGAAGGATTTGATGCTCAACTTAAATTTGAAGATTTAAAAGCCCGTGTATTAGATTCTTTTACTTTGAAAGATCTTATAATTGTTTGCAATCTACTTTCTGTCCATCTTTCACCGGATGCAGAGCAAAGTAACAAAAATATTTATGCTACGCTAACAGATTTTCCCATTCTCAATAACCAGCTCAGCTAATATAGCTCCGATTCTGAAACAAAAATGCGTACATCCTATGATACCAATATCAGTGCACTCTTAGACGCTGAATACAAGCAATCCCTACACAAGACCAGACAATGCTTAGGTGAGCAAGCGCGTAACAACATTGCGAATCTACAAGCACATTCCAAAAAACAATCTGACCGACACCACAAGTCGGCCAAAACGTACAGAGTGGGTGACAGAGTTGCCATTCAACGCACTCAATTTGGGAGTGGTCTCAAACTGCGACCACGATTCTTCGGCCCCTACGAGATCACTGCCGTGAAACCATGTGACCGGTACGACGAGAAGAAGATAGATTATCATGAAGTCCTCACATCACATCGACGGCGGCCGACAACATGAAAGCTCGGCCACCAACTTAATCCCAAAGATGCGTCACAAATCATAACAGTTTGTTTTAATTCTCAAACTTTTGTTCACAGAAGACGACATCTACATTACCAACTACGAACGACGACAACCAGAGCTGCTATGATGACCCTTTTTCACAGCTCAACAACGGGTGATGGAGTGCTATGAAAACGAACAGCCACGCTCAATCACCACTTTAGCAACAAACGACGTTCAAGAGCCTTTTGCTCTGTTGCTACGATGAAAATTTTTTTCGGCCTCTTTTGTATTTTCAGGTTCCTTGCTGTTAGGAGGACCTGACCTGTCAAAATTGCCGAGTGTCGAGGAAGGAGAATCCTCGGATTAACTGTACTCCCTCCGAACTGTAACCGTAACTCCTGCCGAATGAGATCGCCGCCCGCTGGATCATTAACTGTAACCTCAGTGATAAACCCCTCCGAATGAGATCTCTGCCGTGTGATCATTCCAGAAAAGACGACTGTTTTTGTGATGACGCGTTCCTATGTTTAGTCCTTTTATGTTTAAATGTTTTTTCTATCAATTGTGTCTTTATCTACCAAAATACATAGTAATATATGTATGTACACTGAAGAGACAAAACATTATGACCACCTACTCAATAACGCGTTGCGCTTCCTTTGGCCTGCAAAACAGCAGCAACTCGCCTATGCATAGATGCCACAAGTTCTTGGTACATGTCTGTAGACAGGTTGTACCAAATGTCTAAGCAGCGGTCACACGCTAAGTCGAGATATTCGGACATGGTGGTGTTTGAGCTCTGAGCTGCCGCTCCATGACACCCCAAACGTGCTCTATCGCATTAAGATCCGGTGAGTTAGGTGGACAGGACATTAAGTGGAATTCATCAGTATGCTCCTCGAACCACTCCAACACAATCCGAGCCTTGTGACATGGGGGCGTTGTCATGCTGGAAGATTCCATTTCCAGTTGGGAAGACAGACGCCATGTAAGGGTGCAACTGATCCGTAATAATGTTCAGATAGTTCTCAGCGTTTATGGTCTGTTTTACCAAAACTATGGGTCCCAGAGTCGCCCATGAGAACGTCTCCCAAAGCATAATACCGCCATCATTAGCCTGAGTATGACCTGCTGTACAAGAGGGGAGCAACTGTTCGCCTGGTAGACGGCGTACTCTGACACGACCATCGACGTGATGAATGAGAAATCGAGATTCATCTGACCAGGCAACTCTCTTCTACTCATCCATGGTCCAGCCACGATGTTCCCAGGCTCACTGTAGGCGTAGTTGACGATGACGCTTGTTCAACAGAGGCACACGAGTGGGACGTCTGCTGCACAGTCCCATATCCAACAGTGCCCGCTGAACTGTGTGTTCCGAAACACTCGCGCTTGGACCTGCATTGTATTGGGCTATCACCTGAGCCACTGTCTCTCGCCGATTTTGCTTTACCAAGCGGGACAGTCTCCGACGTCCTTTTTCTTTGATGACGCGTGGACGACCCACACCTTGGCGTCTGGTGCTATTGCCACCTTCATTTATCCACTTGGCATGAATACTACCAACGGCAGATCGTAAACAACTAACCAGTCGTGCAGTTTCGGTGATACTCTTTCCGAGTCTTCGGGCCATTACGATCTGCCCTCTACCAATATCGCTTAGATCAGAAGCCTTTCCCATCACTCGCAAAAGTACGTACAAGAATCATTACTTATCTTCTCCAGCAGCAGTTAAATAGCATTCTCACTTAATTACGTGCCCTCCACGTCATCCAGACGAGTTCATTGAAAAATGTGGGGATGGTCATAATGTTTTGGCTTGCCAGTGTATATAATACTTAACACTACCCTACAATAATGAACCGGACAGCAAGATGTGATGGTATACGGGAAAGAATGCATCTTTAAGATGGGGATGGTCCACCACTTGCTGCAATTACACTAGCAACCTTTCTGGGCGTACTTTCAACAAGGTTTTGATACACAGCTATGGGTATTGGTGTCCATTCCTGCTGTTAGCATGTCGCCAGCTCAGCTGTAGATTTCGGACGTGGTTACCCGGTCCGTAAGCGTCGCTCAAACTTGTCCCACGCATTTTTTATGGGGTTTAGGTCGGAACTCTGGACAGACCAGGGAAGACGTTTTACATCCCTATCTTGATACCACTGCTTGACAGAGGCTGCAACAAGAGACGGAGCGTTGTCGGCTTGGAAGTAAGATTCGTTCATTCCATAAAATTGCCAGAGCGCAGGAAGAACACCTGATTGTCTAAAATGTTCATGTGGGCGTGCTATTGACCAGGAACACCATGCAAAGGTCCCAGGCCATACCACGAAAAACATCCCCCAAACAAGTGTCGTATTTTATGCAAATCCGCTGGCGTCCGGTCCATTATTGTAGGGTAATGTATATACGTTATATGAAGAAAGCTCATGAAACTCGAGAGAGAAAGGTGGAGGGAGTTGATGAGTGAGAGGAGGGTGGTTTCATGGGATAATATTGGGATGGCTCACCGTGTGGGCGAGGAGTCTCGCCGGAGCTGCCCAGAGTCCAGCGGAGGCAACGACCAGCATGAGGATCGTGTGGAGGATGAGTGCCGACACGAGATTGCGATGCACTCGGATGCGGGAACACTGGAGCGACCTGCAACACACGAAACAAAAAGGGGAAGTGAGGTTGCCGCTCCCGAGTGGTCGAGGCAGTGGCGTCACCAACACACTCACCGGAAGCACGAGAAGACGGCCTGCGCGACGCAGAGGCTGGCCAGAGACAGCAGGGAGCCCACGAAGAGGACGACACTGAGGGTGATGGCCGAGATGCCCCCTTCCGACGACGACACCTGCGCACAGAAGCGTCCAATCAGACCCCTTTTCGAATCAGATAAAAGGAGCACGTGTGCGGTCGCCTGATCTCGTAAAGCCCTGTCCATACTGAACGCGCTGCGTTGTGCCCCATGATTGCACGCACAGTGTAGACGGTGAACTGCGCAGCACTGTGCAGTTTCGACCACGCGCAAACGTGATCCGCTTCGTGTCGGTACATCAAAGGAAAGTGAGTGTTCGTTCACGCTGAATTTGGACGACGTTTTTTGGTTCACTCGCGCTCACTATACAATCAATCATCTGGATGAAACTGGTCGGCGCTCGGAACATAGAAATATTTATTTTTCTTCAGATTTTAAAGTGATAATTGATTCTACATTCTTCACAAAAAAATGGGGGTGGGCTTCTTCTCTTCTGACTTCACGGTATATGAGTATTAATTACTTTTATGGGGATTCATAAGGCGTTTTCCTGTTGTACCGCAAATGTAAGCTTTTTATAACAGCTCGAGTTTGTTGTTTTTTAGTTTAACAGCTCTACATTATTTCTCGTGGGTTAAAAGTGTAAGTTAAGTCTTCCGAAAGTTAAAAGTGTACTATTAAAGTAGTTTATTTTTAAGCATTGTTTGGCCACATATATTTGAGTAGCCAATACGCAAAATCTGTTAAAATCCATTTTTTGATATTGTCGGATAGTCGACAAAAACGTATAAAAAGTGGCCTAGTGACGGTACTTTTTTGAAATTTTTTGTAAGAATTAGATAAAAATCATATTATATTCATCAGTCAAAGTCTGTATAATCTTGCTTTTTTAGATAATTTGTAATTTGAAAAATTAAATTTTATTTAACGGGTTTTGCATAGCTGTAAAATTATATAACAGGTTTTGTAATTGTATGGTCGGCCATTGACTTCTGGACTCAAGTTTAAAACCGGTTATATTTCAGAAAATAGGTCATAAAAGCAAATAAAGTAAAAAATATTGAACATTACATTGCACTTTATATGGAATAATTTCATTAATAAGTACACAATTTACCATATTTAATTTCAATTTTAAATTTATGTTTCAGACAGATTTATCGCATTTCATCTTCTTCATTCAAATCAAAATCCAGCTCTTCCTCATTAACTGGCGGAACAGAAAGATTGTTTAATAGTAATTGTTTATCATAAACATTCTTATAAAACTGAAGATCCGGATAGTCTTCCCACATTTCACCGAAGTGAAGGATTAAGAGACGTTTCACATCAGTAATTTTGGCAGCCTTCAGAGTAACTCCTCTTTGCACCTCTTCAAGATGAATGTTTTTTAAACTTTTACCTTTCTTTACAAAGTTTTTTACCGATACACATTTCAAAATTGTAAAAATGCTCACAGCGAACAAGGAAGGTTGTTCTAGTTTTATTTTTTGTGAAACTATAATATTTTTCGATTTCTGAAACTGAAAGAGCCAAGCAGTTTTTTTTTTCATGACGTCATCTGATGATAGTTTTCAATCCAATACTCTACAATCACTTCCTAAGTGAACAATAGTGCTAACTTTTCGAAAAACCTGCAGATACTTATCTGGAATTGCAATAACATTTTGGCCTTTAAATTGGTGCTCAAGGTTTCCAAATACCCGATCTGGTAGAATAAATGAATGACCCACGACCGGGAAACATAACACAAGTTCCTTTACATGTGGAGGTGCTTCGTTTAACAACCAATGTGAAAGCATGTACATGACCGTAGTATTTTTATTTTGGCCACCACAGCCATCAGAAAATAGGCAAACTGTGGTAATTCCCTCTAAATTCAAATAAGTCAGCTTGTGATGTAATACTGATGTTATTTGCACAGTCCCTTAGGAAACTCCTTTTCTGTCCAGATGTATGACACAGTATTTTCTTTGGTTTGGATCGCTTTTGAATCCTCTTCACATACAGTGAAATTATATAAATATAGCTGACGTCAATAATACGCCTTCTGGTCAGGTATTTTTGGCAATATTAAATTCTTTTGACAATTATAGCTTAGAAATATTTCATTGTCTTCATTTTGACGCAACTTTTGATAAAATGTGTCAGCCCTCTTATTATGAATTAGTAGTTCTGCTTTTAGTTCTTTCTTTTTTTCCTTATTGTCTCTATCCATATTTTATTATCGAAACACATACTCGCTGAGCACTTGTCTGTATAAGGTGCATTGAAACCGATATTAAAATTAGCATTAAAAACTGTTCGAAAAAACTCATACACCACTTTAAGCTCTTTTGTCTGCTGTTCTAGGTACATTTTCCACATTTTTTTACAAACAACTCGCTGGGTAGGTACTGCCTTATTTTAATTTTACCCTACAGTAATGGCGTTGGATGAAAAGTTTTGATAAAATCTTTAACGTCTTTTATCATTGTATTTCTGAAGTTGACGATCTGGTATTCAAGAAAAACGATAAATTGAATGGTTTTGTATCTGTTTACATCAAGTGCCTATATTGTTCCAACCTATTATAACGGCTTTTGTAATTATAAACATGGAGGACCAAATTAATAGGTTTTGCTTCTGCAACTGAGAAGGATTTAACGGGTTTTGGAAACTGACTTTTTTTCCCTTTTAGTTTTTAAACCATTTAAAACAAATTTTCGCACTACAAATCTGGTGAAAATTAAAGCTCATATGTATGAGTATCCAGATATGGCAAAATGTTGATTTTGAAAAAATATGGATTTAGCGGGTTTTGCATATGGGTCAATATTAATGTATCCATTCATGTGTATTTAGACGAATAGTGATACTGGGGAAGCATCGCACCGCAGAAACTTATTAACTGACATTTTTTTTCGGAGACGCAAAAATACTAATCATTTATATTTTTTTACCTAAAAGCTAATAGTTATTATTTAAGAGTTTTCTCTAAGCCGCGACGAAATATGTTCAATGCTTTTATTTCCTTAATATTCATAAATCTTCAACTCTAAAATAAATATAAAATTTCTCGTCGTAAAAAATGGTTTTATTAAGATGTTAATTTACGAACTTCATTGGGAAAATAAATAAAAGGAGATGTTTAATGCTGGAAAGAAAATTTTAATATTGGTTACAAAGTAAAAATAGAATTTGCAGATATATTTTCTTTAGTTAAAATATTTGCTTAGTAAAAATAATTACATTTTGATAAGCTACCTCCTTTATGTACTGAAAATTCTTTAAAATTTAAATCTTGAATTTCATTTGCCTCAGAAAATCAAACATAATTTTGTTAAGATCGTCTCAAGACAGAAAAAGATTTCAAAGCCCTAGGGGTTTAATAAGCGAAAGGTCATATTAATAATTATCAATAAAAATTGAACAGTCAGACATAGAATTAACTTTGTAAAAGATTACTCACAAATCATAATATAAGAATGGATTTGTTTCATTCTTTATATAAATAGAACTACATTTTATTACTTACTATTTTTTAAGCTGCCAAGTTATCAAAAAAATTTATTTTTTAATACCCAATGTCGCCTTTTTTGTGAACTATTTCCCCCCTTCAACTTTAATAAATCGTCACAGATAATATACGTAGCACTCGCGATTATGCACCTACTAAAAACGGGATAGTTAAACAATTTGTTTTAAACAATAAGTTTGCAGTTTAATAACACACAATCTCCAGATTGCACGCGCGTTCATGGAACAAGTTGCGCACGAGCTGTCAAACCAGAAACCAGGGCTTAAGACGTCGATATCGACCCCCAGGGTTCGGTATAAAATGTGGGGTTGATAGAAAAGCATGGGACATTTGCACGGTTAATAGTTAATTCGGTTAGCTTGGATTACCTCCATCCTGAATGACAACGCAATTAAGAGTGAATATGGAATTCCGTGACGATTCACAAGGAGGAAACTTACAATTTTCAACCCAACATTGCTAATCCGTGTCAAGAAGCACACCTTTCACGTTGTGTGTGTGTGTGTGTGTGTGACTACGTTAGTCAATTGTATACTAAGTTAATAAAAACTTTATTTTCAAGGAAGATTTTATTATTGTGATTTTAATATCTAAATTGAACTTTATGTATTATTTATCCTTCCTTTCCAATATACGGACTGGTTAAAGTTACAGTGGAGTAATTTTTTCAAAAAAATTCTCAAACACAGAAACCATATCTAGAAAATCTATCAAAAGAAAACGTAAGTCAGAGCTTCATTCAACTGCCAACTGATGGCAGTGGAAGTTCTAGTGATAAACGAAATAGCTGTTTCATTTAACATCAAAGTGGTGTAAGTCATACTTTGGAAGCGTTTACAAACACAGTGAACTGAGTGCCGACAGATTCCGCACTTCTGCGAAGGATTTCTGTATAAAACAATGGATTCTGAAGAGAGTATTCAAGATCCATTAGGAAGTCTCGAGATAGCTGATGAATGGGAGCCTCAGTCAAAATACAATTCCTCAGAAACAAAAGATAATTTTACCACATAACAATAGTAAACGTGCTAGTTAAATACTTAATTTTATTTTTATTTAGACTAGTTGGCTCCGCTCCCTGCTCGCTATCGCTCGTCAACCCCCGATGATAGCTGCGCAATCATATTTAGTTCGCTTCGCGAACTATACTTTTCAACAATGAGGGGGTGTTTTTGATAGCTGCTGGATTGATCCCGAACATCTAGTACAACATTAATTGAAGGTTCCCTTTCCATTGCGATATTTGTCGCATGCGCCCGAGTTACGGAATATTGCCTACTTTTTTTTGCGAGATTAGCGGATCCGTATATAAGTTAACATGAGTACTTTGGCTTTAGAAAACGTTCCAAAAATTCTCGGCTTACAAAACATTTCATTCCCACATAAAAAAGGAAATATTTTAGCATAGCATATTGTTAAAATTCAGAGGAAATCTCATCATAATTTTAAACGTTTTAGCTTCTCCGTGTTGTTTGTTGTAATAATACTTCTCAATATTTTCATATTCGACTGTTTCGAATATGAATATGGAAACGTCGACCGAATTTTCGGTTCTTCTGAAAACATTGCAAACTCTCTAGCGCGTGCTTTCAAATTTTATGAATGAATTAATTAAAATATATAACTGAGTTTATCGTCTGCGCGTGCTCCAAATTCATTAGCCCGTTGAACTACCAAGACTCCCTATCACTTGACTCGCTATTACCAATCACAAAGTGAATAAACCTGAAACAGATTACAATTTTTTTTTATTATAGAAAGAATAAGGAACAAATTTCGAAAAATTGTTAAATTATTGTACTTAAGTTGGCAATTGTTTACTATTACGTTATCAGTCAAAACGTTTTTGTTATTAAATTTTTAAGAACATACGAAATGTGTGGATCATTTCGGAAAAAAATTATCTCAAACCTACAGTGTTAGAATCTAATTTCGCTCATCTCTAACTGGATAACTTACTGATAGAACATACAACGTCCTTCCGGTTGGACGTAACGTACTTCCTTCCTTTTGTAACGTTCAAACTCTGAAATAAATCATTCAATTGTTCTGAAATTTTAATTGTTTGCTTTTATATGTATGTTCTTCAAATTCACGAGTTTTCATCGCAATCGGACAACTCCTTCATGGTGCGTCGATTTTTTTTTGTTATAGTGTATATTTGTTTCTGTAAACGTATAAGGGCTGTTCAATAAAGAATGGTCATAATAAAAAATTATTTCCTGTACTAGTCTTTCAAACTTTAATGGTATTTCTCAAAATACTCTCCATTACATGTAATGCTCTTATCCCACATCTTTTCCAGTCTTCAAACACATGCTGGAAGCCATTTTTTGACCGGTCCTTCAAAATCGCCTACACAACTTTTATCACTGTCTGTGATGATGAAAACCGCTTTTCCCGGAGGTGTTTCTTCAAATTCGGGAAAAGAGAAAAAATCGCATGTGCTACATCAGGACTATATGGAGGATGGAGAACTCACATGACATTGGTTTTTGAAAGATCTGACGATATTTAAGGTGAAAACAAAATTTTAATGCAGTGTATTGCACTTCGCGTGTCACATCCATTTTTACCGTAGACGAAAGTAAAACCAGGCGTTCTTGACCGACTGCGAAAGCCTCAGTAATGACGTCATGACCGTGAAACTTGCGCCTATGTATTCTCCACTTATCTCGCTACACATTCAATATGAATTTTATTTTTCTTGATTTTTTAATCACCTTTAAAAAAATTATGGTCATTCTTTATTGAACAGCTCATAAATAATGTTCCGGTAAACAGAAATAAAATTAAAGGAACTCAAGTACAATTACTTAAAAACGTTAAGTAATGATGTGAGTAATGATTAGGCCATGAAAATTGATATGGTACTAATTAAGATAACTTATCTTTTATATTAATAACATTTTTACCTGCGCGGTACCTATTTGATTAGCGTTACGCTTACTTTTTTAATTGAGCTCAAATCTCGGAAGAGCGAGAGACAGAGAAAGAAAAAGCATTTAAAGTTACCTTATGTCTAGTAGAGGAATGTGGATAATATTACCTGAATGTCAAGACGCTCACATTCGCTATAATTGGTCCAACCATCACGTGACCACTGCTCGTCCTCTCCACACAACCGGAAGGCCACTGCTGCTGCCAACACAAAAAAATATATATAAATTGATACCTAAGTTAATGATGAAATCACGAGTACCAGGTATTCAGATAAAAAATTGGGCAGTGGGAATTCCTTAGGCACACTGATTGGTCTTTGAAAACAAGCCCTATTTGCAACTTTTTTTGTCCGGTCTCTTCGATAGGTAGGTTAAACGTCGCATTGAAGCAAAACAGCGGGCGATTCGTGACTGTCCAAGGTAAGATAATTTTATTTAACGTCGTACTAGATTAAAACAACTGGCTATTGACGATGGTCCGGGATCAATCCCCTAAGGATCATAGGACAAAGCAATTTTGAATCACGGTCAGATGACGAGGCAACACCCGAGCTTTCATCCTTTTCCAAACTTTTGTGACTGTACAAGATCCATCTCGAAGGATAGGTAAGTAGGTAATTAACGTCACACTGGAGCAACATAACGAGCAACAGGCAATGCTGCGGAAAGAAAGATTGGTTGCTCCGGACCACATCATTTTCAACCACAATCAGAGGACGAAGAGATCTGAGCACACCACTCTCCAAACTTCAACACCACGCTTACTTCTGAACGTTGGAGACCATGGCAGATTTAACGTGAAACAGACCCCCTGTGCATGACGATATTTTGATCGACCTAGTTTCGACCGCGCAAATACAAGGTTGCCAATCCGTTGCTCTTCCAACTGGGCTCTTGCTATCTTAGCCCTCGTCATCTGATCGTGGTTCAAAATGACGTGGTATTATCCTCGAATCTTTCCCTTAAGGGATTGATCCCGGATCAACGTCAACAAGCGGTTGTGTTGCTCTAGTACAACTTCATTTAAAAATTACCAAATTATAACCCGCTCTCTTTGATTCCGTTCTGATGAATCCACGTCAGACCAAAATTATTCGACACCTTCTGTGAAAAAAAGGTAATTGGTAATTTTAGTTAACGTCGTACTAGAGCAACACAACGGGCTATTGACGATGGCCAGGGATTTATCCCTTTAGGGAAAGATCCGAGGACAATACCTCGTCATTTTGAACCACGGTCAGATGACGTAGCAACACCTGAGCTGGCACCCCACTCTCCAAACTTCCACACCAACCCAACGTGAGGACGCCCAGACCCGGATTCGAACCAGGAACCTTCCGATCTAGTGAAAAAAAAGGAGTCAGGAAATTATGGAACAGCTTTGACGTGAGGAATTTTTGTGGTGTCAGAGCGCTTTTGGCATGCTTTTTATAGAGAGTTATAGTAGGCAAAGCTACCCCGTTTTATTAAGATTATGACAACCTTGGGATTATTTGAATATTTTATGTAAATCATTATCTTTTTCTATTTTACCATGCCAAAATAACCTTTGCTTGCTAGAATGAATGAGATCTTTTGTGACATCCATATAATTAAATTTTACTTTGAACAAAGGCATCCGGGTCATTTGCTCCAGTCTTAAAAGTTTGTCGTTCGACCCTTGGCCAGTGTTCTCTTTTCCGGTGGGCCGCGGTAGCCCTGTTAGACGAGCAACGATTTTCAAGGGTTGCGAATTCGAAACTCTCTTCAGCCACAGACCGTTGTGTACAGAGGGCTGGTGCACGTTACAACTGTCGCCGCATCAAATGTCCTCACGTTGGGGTGGCGTTGATGTCTGGAGAGTGGGATGCTAGCTCAGGTGTTGTCCTTGATCTTTCCCTACGGGAAGGATCCCAGATCGTTGCCAATAGTCCGTTCTGTTACTCCAGTGTAACGTTTTTAACTACCTACATTATCATTTCCGGTTCCTTTTTCCAAACAAAATGTTAAATAGAATTTAAGATCGTTTTCAAACATGTCTTCTTGTAATTTAATCAGTTTTATTAACCCTCCTGGCGGTTGTCTCGACGAGGTCATCAGCGAACAGATCTTTGATGGACGAGATATCTCGTCATTAGGCTAACTGATCAGATCTCGTCACTATCACAAAATTAGTAAATATGGATCAGAGCTCGATGGACGAGATATCTCACGAAACCACTTGGAGGATTAACAAAACTTAGATGTAAGCCGTTCAACTCGTTTTAGAGTGGATCGATTCTAGTTGAGGAATATCTTGTGATTCTCTAAATACATCATGCTCACCTGTTGCGTCCGTCGTCCGGAGGAACGGGAAGATGGTGGAGCAGGGGAATGAGGCGGTGGAGGCGGCAACCGCGGGGGGCCAGCAGAACAGGCTATCCCAGGCCGCTGGACACCAGCCTGCAGGAGAGAACAGGCCACAATTAAGTCACAATAAATGAGTTACAACCTATACACATCAGTAGGTAGGTATACAATAAATGTCGAACTGGAGCAACACAATGGTCTATTGGCGAAGGTCCGGGATCAATCCAAAACAGAAAGATACAAGGATAACACCACATAATTTTGAACCTATGTCAAATGACGAGGCAACACCTGAGCTGGCACCGCACTCTCCAAACGTCCACACCACGCTAAAGTGAGGACATTTAACGTTCACCAGCCCCCTTTGTTCATGTTTGTTCTTCAACGGTGTTTTGAAGGATTCGAATTCGCAACCCTCCTGTTATTAATTCGTTAATCTTCCAACCGGGGTATCAATGCCCCATAGCTACTTCAAGGGGTGCTGGAGCACACACTAAAAGGGGCGTACTTAGGCGAGAATGGAGCAGGAAATGTACTACGTCAATACTTTCTAAAAATACTTACTATATACATCCTTACTTTCCAATTACTTATTTACAATATTATTTTCAATAGTTGCTCAAAGTGAAATCCCCAACATTAATGCAAGCTCGAAAAAGTTGTGCTACCGACCTTTTCAGCAAAGAAACGATGTTCAAGCATGCCAAACCAAACAGTGAACTCTAGCGGCAAAAGCGTCCACCAATCCCTGAAGTGACGCCACCAAGCTGGCATTTATGGTAGCACTTTTGATAGTACGGCTGATATGTGAAAAAATTGTGCCTTTAATGATAGAAGCATACAACTTTGGGAACATATACTATACATATGAAGATTTAATTTTGGATATGAGGCCATCTCAGATTTCGCCTATGTCAGTAATGGCGGACATTCAAAATGGCGGCTTCGGAACATTTTTGTGTGCTCCTTTTAAATGCTATTTGATGATGTTAAATAACTGCTATTAAAGTAATGGCGAGTAATTGGTGTTTTGTGCATGTACTTAGCTATTTTTAATAATATATACCTTATTTTATGTATATAATCTATTTATAACAAAATGGTGGACATTCAAAATGGTGGCCTCTGAGTATATTTTATGTGCTCCTTCTTCATTGTCATTTGGTGATGTTAATAGCGTATTTTATGTGATTTTGCATGAATTGATGCTATAAACATGCGTGCATGTCATAATTAGATTTTCATATTAATTATTAATTATATTAATTAATATTTTCATATTAACTTTTTTCACAGGTGACACGATAAGAAGAAAAATAAGATAAAAATATGGATATAGTTCATATGCTGATTAATCCATTCAATACTGATACATCTGGACAGTTCAAAGAAATAGAGTGGAACAAGTGTTCTATCTGTCAAGAAGACGGGTCTGAAGTTCTTCGGTGTCCAGCAGACAGTAAGTAATAGATGTAAGCGTGAAGAAAAGGGAACTGGTTATAAGACAATTTCTGATTTACTTGAGGGGTTTAGTATTCCAGGTTGTTTAACAAGGACAATAATTCTGGAACGTCTGGATGATGCAAGAGGGGTCGAGGCAACACAGGTACAACATAAAGATCAGTTTCACGAATCATGTAGATTGCAGTTCAATAAGACAAAACTTCAAAGAGCTCAGAAATGGAAGATAGAACCTGCGGATAATGCAAATAGTTCTACGAAATTCACCCGCCAGAATTTTTTGGTAAATAGTTCAATGAATTCAAAAGCAATTTTTTTTTTTGCGTGATTAGCCATCTCAAGCTGTAAGTTTATTATGTACTGCATCTACATTTGGCCTGGATGTGTTCCTCACTGTACCCTTAAACTGGAGGACAGGCATTCGCTTGCGAAACTGAGTGTTGGTGATCTTATTGAATTAAATGCCTTATATTATGTTCGATGCCTCGTATCATTATATAACAGAGCAAGAGACCAAAGAACATACAAGAAACTGAAATAGAACAAACTAACCATGGTATTGCATTTGCCGAACTTGTATCATACATCGAAGATGCTCATAGAGACTATGAAATCGCACCCATATTTAAAGTTGTTTATCTATGCAGACTGTACAGCATGAGGATGAAACAACAAGGTAGTGATCTTTCAGGGCGCATACATTCGACAAAACTAAAAAACAGAGTACTTGCATATTTTCCTGACATGGAAGCACATAAGCAAGGTCGAGATGTGATGTTATTATTTAATAATGATGTTGGATTAGCTCTGAAGAAAGTTTGTGAATACGATGCAGATACTATAGTGACGCTATTCATCTTGCCAAAGCAGCAAATATAGTTAGAAGAGACATTTTTAAAATGAAAAACCTCTTCAATGGATTTGGAGAAACCTGTCAGGAAGATTCCGTAACAGCATCTCTGTTAGTTGTAAAGCACAGTCAAATTTTTTAACCCGAACCTATCCTTACTGTTACACAGTTACTAATGTATAACAGTTTGGTGAGACGTCGGGAGTGCCATTATGGAACAGTCTCCAAGCACAATCGAGAACACATTTGCCTATATACTTAGGTATTTTAATTCATAAAAAGAACTCGCAAGCGTGAACTAGTTGAAGATCTTTACGAGCTCGAATTTAGCATATCATAAGACCGAGTGCTAGACTTTTCATCAGAACTTGGAAATGAAATATGTCATCTGTATCACATGGAAAAAGCTGTCGTTCCTCTTCAGTTAAAAAGAGGGCTTTTCACAACTAGTACGGTTGATAATTTTGACCACAATCCAAGTTGTACTACAGCTCATGATTCTTTCCATGGTACAGGAATATCCCTATTTCAACATCCAGATGGTAATTTTAGAGGAACCTATCGAAATAAAACTTGAAGTACTTAGGAAGAGAAAGCAACTAAATTTCTTACTGAGAGCTACACAAGTGTTACCCTGTGCCTGCTATTATAATTGACTGTCCAAGACAGTTCAAGAAATCTTCGTTGACTACCAAGTTTAATGCAATAACATCACCGGCACTCAGTTTCGCAAGCAAAGGCCGGTCCTTCAGTTTAAGGGCACAGTGAGAAACACATACAGGCCGAATGTAGATGCAGTACATAATGAACTTACAGCTTGAGCAGGCTAATCGCGCAAAAAAATTTGCTTTTGAATTCATTGAACTATTTACCAAAACATTCTGGCGGGTGAATTTCGTAGAACTATTTGCATTATCCGCAGGTTCTATCTTCCATTTCTGAGCTCTTTGAAGTTTTGTCTTATTGAACTGCAATCTACATGATTCGTGAAACTGATCTTTATGTTGTACCTGTGTTGCCTCGACCCCTCTTGCATCATCCAGACGTTCCAGAATTATTGTCCTTGTTAAACAACCTGGAATACTAAACCCCACAAGTAAATCAGAAATTGTCTTATAACCAGTTCCCTTTTCTTCACGCTTACTACTATTACTTACTGTCTGCTGGACACCGAAGAACTTCAGACCCGTCTTCTCGACAGATAGAACACTTGTTCACTCTATTTCATTGAACTGTCCAGATGTATCAGTATTGAATGGATTAATCAGCTTATGAACTATATCCATATTTTTATCTTAATTTTCTTCTTATCGTGTCACCTGTGAAAAAAGTTAATATGAAAATATTAATTAATATAATTAATAATTAATATGAAAATTTTATTATGACATGCACGCATGTTTATAGCATCAATTCATGCAAAATCACATATAATACGCTATTAACATCACCAAATGACAATGAAAAAGGAGCACATAAAATATACTCAGAGGCCACCATTTTGAATGTCCGCCATTTTGTTATAAATAGATTATATACATAAAATAAGGTATATATTATTAAAAATTGCTAAGTACATGCACAAAACACCAATTACTCGCCATTACTTTAATAGCAGTTATTTAACATCATCAAATAGCATTTAAAAGGAGCACACAAAAATGTTCCGAATCCGCCATTTTGAATGTCCGCCATTACTGACATAGGCGAAATCTGAGATGGCCTCATATCCAAAATTAAATCTTCATATGTGTAGTATATGTTCCCAAAGTTATATGCTTCTATCATTAAAGGCACAATTCTAACAATTTTTTGCACGTATCAGCCGTACTATGATGAATTATTGTAAAAATATCATTCTAAATAAGTAAACTTTCACGCCACGCCAACATGAAGACATTTGACCACGACAGATTCAACGCGCGCCAGTTCCCGTATAAACTTTTCTTTCCTTAAGTCTTTGGATGGACCGAGTTTCGCTCTCACGTATTCGCTCACGTATTCGCATCGGATTAGCAACCTTGCAGTTGCTAATCCGATGCGAATTTAATATGGTTTGTTCAAAATTGTACAAGGAACAATATGGAAAATATTTTTTCCTGGCGTGGCTATTAGTTTAGGGTGCTATAAGTATCAAAGTCGAAAAATGCGAAATTTCTAACGCGAGTGAGCAAAACACGTACAAATTTTCAGTCTTCAGTCGCGAGTTATTTTTTGAGTACCTCTAAACATGAATATTTGCACCTCGCCGAGTTTTTTTCAATTTGTTCCTAATAATATTTTTTTGAAAATCGGGAATTTTCGTTAAAACCGTCATATCTATAACTTACTACTATTAGTTTTTAAATTTGAAAATATCACATGGAACATTACAATGTACTTTCTTATGGTACAATTATTTTTGAAATTGGCTGGTAAAATAATTCAATTCGATTAAAAGTTGGTCATACAATTTCGGAATTATGGGAAATTTTAGGGTTTTTTTTTGTTAAAACTGTCACACACACACACATATCTATAGCTAATACTATTAGATTTTAAATTTGAAAATGTTTCGTGAAAGTTTAGAATGCATTCTTTCTTATGGTATAATTATTTGTAAAATTGGTTTATAAATAAATTTTCGATGCTATGAAAAGTATTGTTTCGCGATTGTGTACAAATTGTTCATCGCGGAGATGAAACGTCAGATAGTTCTACAAGGCCTTGTAAATCTCCATCGACCTTAAAATGAAATAGACGGAGCATGCGACCGCAGTTTCAAGTTATTTCTTCCAGTTGCTTGGTTTGAAGATGTGTCACGTGGTTGTGGGTAAAAGCATGAATCCTAAAGTATTAATTGGTTAACGTGTCTATCCACCGTTATTAAAAACACTAGTCTGCGCTTCCATAGCCAATCGGATAAGTCCATTTGTGATTTACCCTTCAGAGATCTTGCGACATCGACTCCGCCCACATGATCCGTCTATTTCATTTTAAGGTCGATGTAAATCTCGCTGTGACGTCATGGCCCGGAAAGACGCTTGCGAAAGGAGTGTTTGTTTGCGAAGCAAACGAAATGGGATTGCGTAGGTTGGTAAACAAGGGTTGAAACCCAAATTAAAAAAAATATTCCAAGTATTTACTTCAACAAAATTCCAGCATCCATTATGCGTTTAACGTGTGTTACATTTCTTTCTACAGAAAACGTCTAATGGAAGGTACTATTTACGTCTTTTCTCTCTAGTAAGCAGTTTTTCTCGCCCTCTATCGAGCTTGTCCCGGAAGAAACGAGACCTCCTGTATTATTTATTTCAACGGATGCACGAGAGGGCCCGAAATAAAAGCTCCGCTCATTCTTATTAATGGAGACATTTCAAGAGAGCATCGGTTTCTTCCTTTCGGTTTCGGATGCACTTTCCATTCGAGAAGAAAAGTGCTAGAATAATTCAATTGTTTGCTACAGGAAAAGAACGAACTCGGATCGAATTTGCTTTCACTCGAAGCAGGGGCCGTCCTGGCTCAGTGAGCATACCCGCAGCGTTACCAACCTGCGAGTTGTAGGCGGTGTGAGGAGTTCGATTCCTGTCGGGGGCATTTCTCTCTTCTGTGTCAGTGAACTTTCACTGTGTGTGTATGTCAACTACTTGATACCCACTTGAGCAACACAACGGAGTACGATTGAAACAAGCAACATGACGATTTTGAGGAAACAGATTTGCTTTGCTTCTGTAAAAAAAAAAAACTGATTTTTGTCTTGGGATTATTGCGTTGCTTACAAATGCCGGCTCTCGTGTCATCAGTCCACGATACCTTCATTCAGAACACAAATACTCATAAATGCAAATGAAGTCTGGAGAGCTAGTAGGGAGGAACACCTTTAGACGTGAAACATAAGTGGACTGAGCATTGCTATTGAGAGGAGCTTCAAAAAGTGTCACCAACATGTCTAGCAGTCACGTGACTGCTCTATGAAAGTGACAAGGTTGGCCTATTTGATATTTTATGGCCTCGTTTGGCTAGATAACATTTGATGATGGTAGTAATAGAAAGGTGTGTGAAAGTGCGTTTCTATAGACGGCAACAAAAGTGATGAAATCGCCTATGTTCACCACTATAGGCGCGTTCTTACGTATCAAATTTAATTGACCGATTATAGTTGATCGATAAAAGTTAAATATGACTTGAATCGGCTTTTGTTCTCACATTTCAATAGAAACTGATCAACAGTTTCACTGTTAAAATGGCGTCGAAAGCAGGAAGTTGTACAGATCGTAACAGTTTTGTTAAAAGAACTAAAAACAATTTTATTTAACATGAGAATAAATAGTTAGAAACGTCGTTTTTGGGTAAGCCAATGGATTTTAAGAAATTAATTGGAAGCTTCAGAAACTTTGCCGATAAAACTAGCATTACAGGATAAAGAGGGATATAGAAATCATTTAAGAATTTCTGAAAGAAAGTTGTATTATTGGTAAAGTGAAAACCCAGGTGATGATTTTTTAAGAGTTCTCATAGCTTTTGTCTTATTGCAGTTTGAATTTGTTCCTGGCAGATTATATCGTAAAGAGCCATCTGTTTTAGCAAAGGTGTCAAATTTATCATCAATCTCACTTTTATTACTTTGCACTAATTTATCAAGTTTAACATTTGCAACTCTTGAAGAATATTTTAAAAAAATTGATTAAAACTCACGACAAAACATCAGAATTATGCTACACTAAAAACAATCCACACACACACACACAAGAATGACCAAAAAAAAAATTATGTAAAAAAACGAAAGATCGCAAAGACAATTTCTGTCTATATAATATAAAAATTTCGATAAAAATATTAATAACACTAATTTCAAGATTAAAATACAAGTTCTACGAAAATAAGCTCACAGTAAATTAAGTTTAGTATATCAGGCTAAGTCATTTTCAAAAGCCATATCGAGTTCAATTTAACACAAGGATGTGAAAAATGAATACAAATTGAAACTTATCTTTCATATTTCACGTTAAGGACATTAAAAAATATCTTCAAATTGTATGTTTAAATTTATAGCTTTATTTTAAAGACATTTGTGCCACGCATGAAAACGTATACCGACAACAATCCGTTTAAGTTATCTCAGAAATAAAATTACCTACTATCCCCTATGTTGTAAACTCTTCAAAACATCGAATACGATTAAATATGCATCCTATTTTTAGTTACTATTTTTATAAAGCAATAAATTAAGGCAACTAAGTACTCCATTCAAGTAATATCTTTTCTATAAAACGAGATCAATAGCCCTTTTTGTATTCGTAATCAATATCTTCGTCAAATGCGGCTAAATTCGTATTACGAAATTATAAAAGTTGTTTGACAATTAAAATAATTGAAAAATTATTTATTTAAAGAAAATCACATTTATGGTTACGATCTGGTGTAAAATCTTTTGCAGATTTCAAATCCGTTGAAATGTTTACTCTATCTTTAACGATCGCGAAGATAGAAACTAGGACTAGAGAATAAAAAAAGCCCTTTTGTTTTGTTTCTCCAATAAAATAAAACATGACAGATCGTATGTGTGGAAATATCTTGAAAGCAGATGGCGGATGACTTGAACGATAAAGTTTGAATAGGTCAAACTTTACTTGTTCCATTCAAAAGTGGATCAACTTTATTGAAACCACTATAGTTTTCATTCAAATTACGAATTGGTCAATTAAACTTGATTCGTGAGAATGCGCCTTAACAGATGATCCATCAATGGTCCTATCGGATGATGAATACATCTTGTCCCGTCCCGTGGACGCATCAGGCTATGAATGTTAGGTTCCACCCAGCTGACGAAAGCAATCTAAGAATCACTTTACTACTAGTTTTGGTCACATAAAAAGGTTACAATTTCTCAGTCTACTTTTGTATATTTCCTCTATGGGAGCACCACGGGGCTCACCACAGTATATTTTCCCTTTGTAGATGCAAAACACACAAAAAAAAAGATTATGAACTTTGCAAACAAGAAAATTAATTTCATGTACCAAAATCGATGTATAGCAACTCTACAAAAGCTTAAACGTGTGATGCAATGATAGCTCGATAGGTTCAATGTACTAGAAATGAGAGTACAAAAATAAACTTTTAGGTATGCAACTAATGCACTGATGACCGGGCCCCGAGTAACGGATTAGCAAACGAAGAGTTGAAAGTTCGAGACTAGGTCCAACTAAAGGCCGCCGTGTATGTTGTGCTCGTGCCCATAACATCTGTGTGGAATCGAATTTCAAATTACGTGGTGTTGTCCTCGGTTCTATCACTTCGGTATTGGTTCCGAGCCGTCACCAACAGAATGGGGTGCCAGCTTAGGTGTCACCTCTTCCTCTGACCCTATTTCAAAATTACATGGTGTTGGCCTCGATCTTTTTCTTCTGCTTGGATCTCGACCGTCACCAATAGCTCGTTGTGTTGCTCCAGTGAAACGTTATTTAACTCAACTGCCTGCCTGAAGATCCATAGTCAAATTCTGGACTCAACGCATCGAGCTACGTGCCTACTTGAAACTTATATCAGAAAGAAAAAAGAATTGAAATTCTTGTACAGGCAAGTGAATTTTGAAAATTGACATTTCTCAAAAATGGCTGTGTTGTGTCTTGCCATCTTTGCACTTGTATTCCTCGTGAAATCCTAGCACTCTCCTTGTACGTAGGTTAATTAACGTCGCACTGGAGCAACACAAAAGGTTATGAGCGACGGTCCGGGATATCCATAACGAAGGGAGAGATCCGGTCTGAACCCCACTCTGTAAACTTCAACACCAAGCCCATGTGAAGACTTTTGACTCCACGATAGATTAAACGCGTACCAACTCCCACGTACACGATTGTCCATGGTTGGATTGAAACGCGCGGCACTGCTGTCCTCCGCCTATTCCGCTAACTCTTTCAATTTAACCATGGCAACCTCGAGTGTACACTGATGTAGCTAGGGGGTTAGGTATTTAAATTAAAAAATGGAGAAACACAATGGACTATTGACGAAGGTCCTAGAACAATCCGCCAAAGGAAAGATTCGAGGACAACACCACGTAATTTTGAACCACGGTCAGATGACGAGTTCAACTTTTCAGCTGGTATATTACCCTCCAAACTTCCACACCACTCCAACGAGAAGACGACATTTGAGGTCACGGCATATTTAACATGCACCAGCCCCCTTTGTACACGATGGTGTTTGTTCGATTCGAACTCGTAACCCTCAAGTTGTTAATCCGTTACTCTTCCAAGCGGACCACCTCGGCCTCCGAAATCGTTCCGAATGAAAAGAACGGAGTATCGATAAGGAATAAGTGTTTCGTTAGAATAATCGAGTACAAATTAAATGCTAATTAAAAATATGGGAATGCAGAGAATGTGAACAATGCTCATGAATTATTGGAAACTCATTGAGTGTCCGGAGAGATAGATCCATGCTCTAATTAGAGCCATGGGTTTGGAAAAAAAGAGATAAGATCCAAGCTTCTTATTAAAATTCGATAAGCCCTGTGTTTGTTCGAGATACCCTCGAGAGTGTCTGTCTGCTTCTCTCGACGGTCCTATTAGCTCTAATGATACCGATATCGGTTGCGCATACAGAGAATCCCTTCTTCTTCCAAATCTCTTCAGAATCACGGAACACGGTTCGAAGAGTAGCGGATTGGCAACTGGGGGGTTGCGAGTACGAATCCAACCAAAGAGGCTGGTGCACGTTCAATCTGTCCTGGCCTCCAATGTCCTCACGTTGAAATGGTGTAGAAATTTCGACACTGAAGCTGGTTCAGGTATTGATCGTAGTTCTAAATGACGAGGTGTTGTCCTCGTATCTGTCCCTTCGAGATGGATGCCGGACCATTGATAATAGCCAGTTGTTTTGGTCTAGTGTGTCGTTAATTTACTACCTATCCACAACACTATTTCCAACACACAGTTTCTACTTGTGAGACATTTTAACTTGTCGTCTTGTATTCGGCACTGCTTGGGCCAATGAAGCCCTGGCCTCTCAAAATCCAAACCAACCCCCGATAAGCGCCATGTATCTTGGGCCACTGTATTTAATATTTTTATACTAAAATATTTATTTTTCGGTGCAAAGACTACAGAGAATCAGCAGACTCGGGACTGGCGGCCGCTCGTCCCAGAATAGATCGCCTGCAGCTTGGTCTATCAGCAGTCGGCTAATCAATCAGGCCGTGGCATAAACAGCTCCCGGGGCAAAGAGTGGGCGAGCCCGAATTTACCAAACCGCGCCGATTGACAAACAAACCGTCTGAAGACATTGAGAGCAAAAAACAGCCGAGTATCTCGGACCGGATTTTGTTGATCGAAAATATGCTCTTAAAGAACCCTAAAACGGGAGCGACGTTTTCCTTCGACATTCTTGGGTAGGTATTTAACTAACGTCACATTGAAGGAACACAGAGGGCTATTGGCGACGGTTCGATATTAATCACTAAGGGTAATGGTAAGTTTAGTTAACGTCGTACTAGAGCAACACAACGGGCTATTGACGACGGTCCGGGATCAGTCCCTTTAAGGGAAAGATCCGAGGACAACACCTCGTAATTTTGAACCACGGTCAGATGACGAAGCAACACCTGAGCTGGCACCCCACTCTCCAAACTTCCACGCCAACCCAACGTGAGGACTTTCGGCCACGACAGATGTAAGGTGCACCAGCCGCCTCTACACCATACGCTTACAAACATCCATGCCCGGACCCGGATTCGAACCAGGAACCTTCCGATCTAGAGGCTAACACCTTAACCACTATACCGGTTGGTCGGCTTCACTAAGGGTAGGTGTGGTTCAAAGTTACGTTGTCCTCACATTTTTCTATTGGAGGTTTGATCCCGGCCCGTTGTGTTTGCTCCAGTACGACTTTTATTAAAATATACCTAACCCGTAGGGCAGGCAGGTTGGTACTTTTTTTATTAACGTCACACTGGAGCAACACGACGGGCTATTTGTGCGGTCTAGGATCAAACACGAAACGAAAGATCTGAGGTAATAGATAATTTTTTAGTTAACGTTGTACTAGAGCAACGCAACGGGCTATTGACGACGGTCCGGGATCAGTCCCTTAAGGGAAAGATCCAAGGACAACACTTCGTAATTTTGAACCACGGTCAGATGACGAAGCAACACCTGAGCTGGCACCCCACTCTCCAAACTTCCACGCCAACGCAATGTGAGGACTTTCGGCCACGACAGATTTAAGGTGCACCAGCCGCCTCTACACCATACGTTTACAAACATCCATGCCCGGACCCGGATTCGAACCAGGAACCTTCCGATCTAGATGCTAACACCTTAACCACTATACCGGTTGGTCGGCGTAAGATCTGAGGATAACACGAATTTTTAAACCACGGACAGATGACGAGGTCAGACCTCAGCTGGCATTCCACTCTTCAAACTTCCACGTCACCCCAACATGAGGACCTTAGAGGCCAAGAAAAATTTAAAGCGTACAAGCCCCTTCGTACACGACGGTCTTCGGTTGGATTTGAACTAGCAACTCTGCAGAGTTCAATTAGGTAATAAATTTCGTAAATTTTAAATTTACGTTGTAGTTATGAAACACAACGGGCTATTGACGACGGTACGGGATCAATCTCCTAAGGAAAAGATTCTAGGACAACACCACGTAGTTTTAAACCACGGTCAGATGACGAGGAAACATCTGATCTGATACCCCACTCTTATCACTTCCAGAGGTACGGAATCAATCCCCTATGGCAGGGATGGGCAAACTTTTTCGATCGCGTGCCAAAAATCGAAAGAAAAAAATGTTTGACGGGTCAAGATAAATTTTTCTAAAATTTTAAAAACAATATACAAGTATTACAATTTAAATATGTTAATGAGATGAATGAAATTGCGATTTCATTTTTAAAAGTTCCTTATATTGAGGTTCGAAGTGAGATGTACTGATTCTAAGGAACGAGGCTAAAAGCTCATCTGTCAGTCTACTTCTGAAATAATTATTTCTAAGGTTCATAGTTGAAAACACACTTGTTCACATATAAAAGATGAAGCAAACATGGCACTGATTTTCTGGGCGTGAGATATTAAATTTTGGAAACTTACTTTCGATAATCATTTGTAAAACTCAAACTTTGGCATATTTAGAAACAACAGCTTGAGATGATTATTAGATTGCAACTCAATTAATTCAAGCTGCAAATCTGCCCTCACTGCTTCACAATTTACGTTGAAAGCCATGGTAATAATATCCAATTCTGTTTGAATGTCACTGAAATCTTGAAATCTGCGTTCGAACTCAAAATGCAGTTTTTCAAGCCAGCTACATAATTCTTAAGCTTCTCTTCATTTACTGGGGGTATTGAATTTAACATCGAGAAATGAGACAAGTCGTTCTTAGCTAGCTGCCCAGTAAACAGATTATGTTTAAGTTTAAAAGCTTTGAGATGGGCCCAGATATCGTCGATAAATTTATTTTTTCCCTTGCATCTTGACATTCAAGTTGCTCATATGAAAAAGACCGAAAGCCATTCTGTATCTTCTAACATTTCGCACTCCGCAGAACACTGTTTCTCATGGAAGAACGACACAATGACGTCTTTCAGCTGCCAAACTCGCTCGAAAACACATCCCCTGTAGTAATCCACCTTACTTTCGTGTAATACAGTACATCAGAGTATTCAGATTGCACGGACTGAAAAAAAATCTCGAAATTGCCTGTAAGTAAGCCCACGAGATCGAATAGTATTTACAAGCTTCACTACTGCATCAAGCACGGGTTTCATATTCAATGCAGATTTACACAGAGCATCTTGATGTATAACACAATGTAGAAAAACAACATTGTTCCCGGGATAGTTTTGATTAAAGAGTCCAAGAAACCAGATTTCTTCCTGTCATATATGCAATATATGGCGCTGTATGTAATATATAAATCATATTTTCTTTTAATTTCCGTCAGACCGGCAAATTAAAATTATATCCGCGGGCCGGATAAAACCTTCCGGCGGGCCGTAGTTGGCCCATCCCTGCCCTGTGGTAAAAAAGATCCGAGGACAATACCACGTCATTTTGAACCATGGTCACATGACGATTCAACATCCGAGTTGGCACCCCACTCTACAAATTTCCACACCAACCCAACATGAGGACTTTCGGCTACGACAGATTTAAGGTGCACCAGCCGCCTCAACAGCATACGCTTACAAACATCCATGCACTGACCGGATTCGAACCAGGAACCTTCCGATCTGGATGGTAATTTTAGTTAACGTCGGTCATTCTTGAGCAATACAACGGGCTATTGACGACGGTCCTGGATCAGTCCCTTAAATGAAAGATCCGAGGACAACACCTCGTCATTTTGAACCACAGTCAGATGACGAAGCAACACCTGAGCTGGCACCCCACTCTCCAAACTTCCTCACCATTCCGATCTAGAGGATAGCACCTTAACCACCAGACCGGTTGGTAAGTGGTTCAATTAAGAAATCTGAGAAGTGATCATCCAAACTCGTAAATACTCCATGGAATAAATACGGTGAAAACATTTCTTCTCTCTCCATCCTTTCTCTTAAAAATTGATTGACATCGTCTAGTGTTTGGAGCAACTTGGACACATATGGCCCCTTAGACCTAAAAGAAACCAAATTAACCACTGCAAACAATCATGGCAAGGTTCAAGCTTTTTCGTACATTTTACTAGTATTAACAGGGTTGGTGCACGTTGATTCTGTCGTCACTTCAAATGGCATCACGTTGGCGTGGTGTGGAAGTTTAAAGAGGCCAGCTCATGGGTGTTTTCGTCATGGAACCGAGGTTCAAAATTACGTGGGTGTGTGGCCTCTTCATCCGACCATGGATCCAAATTACGTGGTGTTGTCCTCGGATCTTTCCCTTCGGGGTTGATATTGCATCGTCACCAATAGCTCGTTGTGTTGCTCCATTGTAACGTAAATAAAAAAAAATACCAAATAACCAAAAATTACGCGTTGTTGTTCTCGGATCTTTATCTTCGGGTATGATCACGGACCTTCGCTAATAGCCCGTTGTGTTGCTCCAGAGCGAAAATAATTAAAATAGCTACCTACTAATTGTAGGTAGGCAACTAGCAAACTCTCTATCAAAGAGTAAAATCTAAAATATTTTTTGTTTCCACGAGGGGGCTTCGGCTTTTGCTCAACCCCCTTTGATTGCTACGCAATCATATTTAGTTCGCTTTGCGAACTATACTTTTCAACAATGAAGAGGGGGGGGGGGATTGCTTCACAATCCATCCCCATATGGATCGCTACTGGATTGATCCCGGACCTCTAGTACGACCGACGTTAATTGAAGGTTCCCTTCCCCCGTTGTGTTGCTCTAGTACGACGTTAACTATAATGACCATTACCCTTCCCTTCCCATTGCGATATTTATCGCATGCACCCGATTAACGGAAAACTGCCTACCTTTCTTGCGAGATAAGCGGATCCTTATAAAAGCCGACCCTAGTACTTTAGCTTCAGAAAACGTTCCAAAAATTCTCGGCTCATATACGGAAATATAGTGTAAATAAAAATAAAATGTTTTAAAAAATGTCAAGAACAAAACATCTCCTTTAGACATAAAAAAAGGAAATATTTTAGCACAACATAGTGTTAAAGTTCAGAGGAAATCTCATCATAATTTTAAATGCTTTAGCTGATCCGTGTAGTAATAGTACTTCTTAAGATTTTCATATTAGACTGTTGCTATGAAACGGCGACCGAATTTGCCGGTTCTTCTGAAAACATTGCAATCTCTCAGTGCTCTCAAATTTTATGAATGAATTAATTAAAAAATATAACTGTTTATCGTCTGCGCGTACTAAAAATTCAATAGTCTGTTGAACCACAAGACTCCCTATCACGTGACTCGCTATTACCAATCACAAAACGAATAAACTTGAAAAAGATTGCAAATTTGTTTTTTTTAATAGTAGAAAGAAATATAGATAGACTAGCAGAAAGACCCGGCTTTGCTCGGGTTGAATTAATATGTTGATTAAAAAGTCATCATCAATTATTTTTCATAAAAAAAATCTTAGCATCATTTAAGTGTACGGGAAAAAAAAATTTGTTACCAATTGAACTTCTCCATTGCTTCTACAATTTACTTCGGACCCAAATATGCATATATGTTGTATCTAACCATATAATCCATTTCATATTCGTCACACTTCTGCGTAAGTTGATTTTGAGTAAGTAAGTTGAAAGCATTTGAATCTTCGGAGTGACTACGAATATTCCCGTGTATTCAATTTCAGTAAAACTGGCGAATTTTCGGTGGATAGTCTTGCACTTAGTTTTCCTATGAATATGTTTTCATTGTACCATTCTTTCACCTAGTATGCGATATTTTCGAATTTCATCATCAATATGAGAAGATGGTACATTAAATTGTTACAACATTCGTTACTAATTTAGTTTGAAGCAAACGCAATTTTTCTTGCAAATTCCACTCAGCGGCAGGTGGAATAACGGAATTTCTGTTAGATATATAAAGCAGAGTTGACGTTGTCTGTTCTCTACACTAATCCACCTTTTGACCAATCGACACATTTGGTACACTTATGTTTTAGAACCCTGCGGATATGATAGGCTAAATATTAACCCGTGTTCTATTTGTTCAAGGGGGCTAAAAATTTACGGCATTTGTGACTAATTTAATTTGAAGCAAACGGCACTTTTCCCAGAAAATTCCATTAAGTGGCATGTGGAATAACAGAGCTTTTGTTATATACGTGTCATCAGAGTAGACAAATTAAACCCAATCGATAACAATTTTTTAATAAACAGAAGGTTGATTTTACAGCGCTTTTACAAAAAGAAAATCACTTTCAACGAACGATTCACATGCATCTAAGTTGCGTAAGATCAGCTTAAATAGAGTAAGCAACCTTGGCTTTCTCCCTTTTGAGACATAAAATTTCGATTTTTCAAAATTACTTAGTGTGATATTATTTCAAGATCAACAAAGTCTTGTTAAAAATTTCCTTTTCTCCAACGCACATCGTTTTAAATTGAACCCTTATGGTACTTTTTAAGATCAGAAATTTGGTTTCTAAATGGAAAGCACGTATCTATTTAGAGTGATATATGTAATTACTTGACTATGGAGTACAGCTTACAATGACACCCATGAAACACGAAAATCAAATGAAATTTAATTTATTTTAATCGTCTTTCAGTGAAAAGCTATATCAAAATTTTGAAATATATTTTGAACAACTAAGTATGACTACTTAAGAAATATTTTGAATTGTAAATTTGATTTATTCTTTTTATCTACACACTATTACGTATTCAACCAAAGACTTAAAGAAAGTTATGGAAATATACATATACCACCACGAAAGTATCCATGTCTAGTGATATTTTGCAAGTAATAAATAAATAAAATCCAACTCCTAAATAATATTTCTGGAATAGGTAATATACCGGAACACATAATGCAAACAGAAACAAAATTCCAATCCTTAAAACAGGCAGATTTCTGAATAAAAAATATCTGTTCTAGCGTGTTGAATTTCGATTTCCTGAATACATTCTGAAGTAAAACAATTGGACAAAAAACTTGAACAATATTGATAAAAACAATAATGATTTATAAGCAAAAAAGAATACATATTTATAATACTTGGGAATCCTCAAATATGATCGCAACCATCTCGTTTTCAACTCAAATATCCCAAAAAAGAATTATAAATCAAACTAAAAAATTAAACATTAATTCTGAGGTTGCCAGATACCGAGTAGCAAAATTACGCTTTTATGAACAATGAGTTTATCGTTTGGGCTTTTCGTGCTCCATTATAAAATTTAAGTAAATATGAAATTTAATGTTCTAAATATTCTTCTTCATCAATCAAATATTTATAAATATTATTTTCATCATGGGAAGAAATAAAAATTAAGTTCAAACATAAACATTATAATTGAATTTTTTTTTAAAGAAAATTGGTTTTTGATCAACACTGGTAAAGCAATCTGATATGCGTATAGCAATCGTTTTATACTCAATGTTATTTCTATGGCTATTTCAAATTGCTTTTGGCTTAGGCCTTAGGACAATTTTAGGCCGCTTAGGATTCGAATTTTTCAAAATCCTTTCTTAGTGCACCCCTACGGTATAAGAAGAAACACCCTGCAAAATTTCAGCTTCCTAGGATTTGTAGTTCTTGAGATACAGTGATGAGTCAGTCAGTCAGTGAGTGGTATTTGAATTATATATATATAGAGATAGAAAGATAATATTTGACCATGCTCTGTAGATATTTTCGTGAACATTTTGAAAAAAGTCTCAATCATGGAACATCAAAAAAAGTATCAATCCTTATATCAAAGAAAATTTCATTTTCGAACTTGCATTTAAATCATCTGTATTTACAAAAAAGTTACTGCTGCCGCAGGATTGAACACTCGCTTTTTTCGATCTATTGTTAGACGTTTTCCCGATAAAGTACGGATCACAAGACTATGTAATTAACATGGTTTGTTCAAAATTGTACAAGGAATAAGATAAAAAAGATTTTTCCGATGCGGCTATTACTTTAGGGTGCATTAAATGTTTAAGTAAAAAAAAAAGTAAAATCACTTGCGAAAGGAGTCTTGGTTTGCGAAACCAACCAAATGGGATTGAGTAGCAATCACCGGGGATTGACGAGTGTTAGCTAACAGGAGCGAAGCCCTCGCTGTGACGTCATGGACCAGAAAGTCAAATCAGGATTATACGAATTATTAAGATAGTTTCGCAGCATATCACTGGATTCACAGCACATCACTGGATTATTTGCTTTCGAGCCCTCAGAGGTACATCATAAGGTGTGTACGGGCATCTCAACCCCACAATCTCCCCCTGAGAGATCTGTCCACCCTTCTGTTTTACCCTAGCCATATAACTTTTTGCTTTTTTTACACTTCGTTGTAGGGGTCGCGGCCGCTGGATCGGAAGGTTCCTGGTTCGAATACGGGTCAGTGCATGGATGTTTGTAAGCGCATTGTGCAGAGGCGTCTGGTGCTTCTTAAATCTGTGGTGGTCGAAAGTTAGTTTGGTGTGGAAGTTTGGAGAGTGGGGTGCCAGCTCAGGTGTTGCCTCGTCATCTGACCGTGGTTCAAATTTACGTGATGTTGTACACGGATCTTTCCTTTAGGGGATTGATCCCAGATCATCGTCAAGAGGCCGTTGTTTTGCTCCAGTACGACGTTAATTAAAAAAAGGTAGGGCCGCGGTAGCCCGATTGGTAGAGTAACGGATTAGCAACCAGAGATTTACGAGTTCGAATCCAACCAAAGACCTTTGTGTACAAAGGGGGCATGTGACCCTTAAATCTGTCGGGGCCTCAAATGCCCTCACGTGATGTGGTGTAGAAGTTTGGAGAGTGGGGTGCCACCTGATGTTTGTTCTCGGCATCTGACCGTGGTTCAAAATGCCGAGGTATCGTCCTAGGATCTTTCCCTTTGAGTTTGACTCCGGACAGTCTCCAATAGCATGTTGTGTTGCTCCCCCCCCCCCCAGTGCGACGTCAATTAAAAATAGCATTCCAATACCTACCTCGTTGCCGTATCGTGTTTGGCCCAGCTTATCAAAATATGGCCCTCGTGTTATAGAAACCCAAAAGCAATTAATCTTTGCTTACCATGCAATTACCACACTACTAAATTAGCATTTCGTTTTCAAATGTATATTACATAAATGTACAATAGCCCTACTTGTGGTTGTCCCGCCGAGGTATCTCGTTATTAGCATGAAACTGACCCAATCTTGATGGACGAGATACCTCGTCTTTAGCAAAACTGACGAGAACTTGCTGGACAAGATATCGTCATTAAATGAAAACACGATCATGATCATTAAAAAAAGACTGACCAAATCTTAATCTCGTCATCATAAAAAAAATCTACTATACCTTGATGGCGAGATATTTTGTCTCCACTCGATGGTTGAACATGGTGAGAGATTGAAAAGTCATTGCTCGGCAAAAAATAATCGCCGAGATATCTCGCCGTTAATAAACTTGGTCAGATTTAGATGGACGAGATGTCTCGTGAAAATAACTTTTAGGGTTAATGTTTTCGATACCATTTTCTAGTGGCCAACTTAAAGCAAACTTCGATTGAGCTGAATTCGTTATTTATTATTGTGGTCGGATGAAAGAGACTCACCTTCTACGTGGGCATACCTTCTCAGGCAGTCCGCTTCGTTGTCCAGAGGCTCCATCTTGTGATGCTCTCACCCTCTCTGCTCTCTCTCTCTCCTCTGCACGTGAAACCACGCCCCCTCCGATCATCGCAAGTGATTGGCTCGCACAGTCGGGACAGGAGTTGAGAAAGAAACCTTTGGACCAGAAGTTCTCACACTTTTTCTCTCTCTCTCTCTCTCTCAGGCACGGAACACCTTTAAAATTGAAAATTCAATGCGAAACATTAAATTTTACCTCTCAGCAAAATATTTTATTAAATTTCCCTTTGAAGACGGAAAACACACACACATGAAAAGAAAACATTTGAAAATAAATTCAGGGCAAATATTGCAAATCCACAATTTGTTATTTTATTAATTTGGCATTATTACATTTATTACAAAATTTTGCTTGGTTTCGTGAAACAGAAATGCAATCTGAATAATGAGGCTGTTTTGATTTGTACAATGAGATTATATCTATCTGAATTTCGAATAGTTGCAACTGCTTGCATTGCATTTTGCTCTGCATTGAGACGTGATCAGTATTTTGTTTTAGTAGCGACGTATGTGGAGAATCCTGTTTCGCATAATTAAGCGGTTAAAAAGGGCAGGAAAATAAGTTTCGCTAAATCTGAGAGGATTTAAAATTTTTTTTAGCGTACACCATAAATCTGATATTGATTTCTCAGTTTCAAACCTTGATCTTATCGCTGCATCTGATGTCAAATCAAGCACGCACTCCTATTCCTGTGATGTCAGAGAGTATGGTTTTTTTATATAGAACATGGTGTTGCAACCCATGAGTTTTTTTTTTTAATGTTTTCATGCGATCTTTTTGGAAAATAAGAGTTCAAAGTATCAATCAAACGCAAGAGATGAGCTTCATACTCATTTAAGATATTCTCAGGAATGTCTGATTCGAGTTCTTCTCCAAATCCTTTTGTTAAAAGAAAAACATTCCAGGCTTCCGTTTTTGATTGTGACTCTACCTAATACTTCAGTTTCTTATTAAATCCTTACATTTTTTCAGTAACATCAAAAACAGTTACTGCTTTTAGATTGCAGTAAGAGACATAAATCATATTAACTTTTGTAAAAATATCTGTCAAATACGCCAATTTCATTAGTCATCAGACAACTTCTCTCCCAAAGCAAAATCATTGTCACTCATGAAGTTTCTGACTTCATTCCTTAGTTCAAAGAGGCGCATTAAACTTTAACCAAGGGAGAGACACCTTATTTCTGTGTGAAGAAGTAAAGACGTTTGCAGACTCCCTATGTTATCACATAAGATTTTGAAAAACCTTGTAAGGTTAAGCTAGGAGAGTCTGCGCACAATTGAACAGTATAATAAAAAACAATCTAATTATCAATTTTTTGCTAAACTATTCATGTATAATTGTAACTTCATTTATTTTTTATGCATTTTCATTGTAATTTTGTTGTTATGCTTTAATCTAATACAACAGTTGTAATAAAACCAAGAAAGCTATTTTGCGCAATCTGTCCTGATAGGGTTGGAGAGATTGCGCACATGGGTTCGAGATAGTGTTCTTAATAAAAACTACAATTAAATTGTTAACAATAATAATTACACTTAAATGACATTAGTGTGAGGTTTTTGTAAACAAATATTATTGTATTAGGAGTGAATATTTCAACCTAATGATTAATGGATCAGAAAAATGAACGAATTTTAAGAAAGAAGACATTTTAATTAAAGAAAAAGAATTAAAGAAACAGAAAAAGAAAGCCCAGATAAGATTACAAAATTACATTAAGTTACTTGATAGCACGTTTAACTTAACATGAACAACATGAACATCTTTTCTGCCTTTGCAGCAACCACTTTACCAGGGTCATTGTTTAGCGAAATTTTTTTCTTGGATTTTTTTCAATCGTCTCAATGAACGGCTTTTCTCCTGATTCTCCGAGCCCCCCATACCTAATTACCAAACTTGAGCGTTAGGGCCGTGAGTGGCATTTACGACTGACGCTTTTCTTTCTTAGTATCCTTTGGCGTGAGAAGAGATATCACCAGACGACCTTCTGCTTTCCCCAAAGTGTTCACACCTAAAGCCGCGTCCACACCGGAGAAGCAGAGCAAAACATCGATGATTGATTAACCCCTGAGACAGGTTTGGTGAATCAATCTCTCTGTTTTTTCTAGTTTGACAGCTCGGATACAAAATGTTCCATGTGCTCGCGATCAATCTGGTTGGTTGTGTGTTGAAGTTAAACTGCAAACTTATTGTTTGAAGCAAATTATTTTAAGGTCCCGTTCTTTACGAAGTTGGCGCATAATCACGAGTGCAGCGTATATTATCATTAAAGATTTATTAAAGAGAAATAGGACGAAAAGTTCCCAAAATTTGGTGACATTTGGTGACACCTGTGATGGAAAATATTCTCAGGAGCCAAAAGACTGAAAATGTATACGTCTTTTGCTCACACGCGGTACAAATTACGCTTTTCTTACTGGGACACTTAATAAACCCTAAACTAATAGCCGCCTCGGAAAATAATCCACTTCATCGTTAACCCTGTACAATTTTGAACAAATCGTGTTTTCAATCCTGCGACGAGGTTGCTATAAAATTCCTTCTGCAAAATTGATATTAGCAGATTATTTCCCTACAAAATAAAAATTTCTTACTGAATATTTCACTCATATGTTCCAACATATTGAATGTCTCTTTCAATTCGGCATTTTTCGGTAAAACGTATTAATATTGCAGTGCAACAATTTTAAATTTTCTTTAATTGCAAAAAAGTTTAAATACATTTTAAATATCCACCTCTTATTTATCTTAAACTAGCCACTGCGTGATGATTGCTAAGAATTCCTATTTGGTTTGCGAATGCCTATTGGATAACAGCAATCATGGCATTGGTTTGCCTCACAAACCAAATGGAAATTCGTAGCCTATTGGAATGGATTCCCAGCAAATTCTAATTTGATTTGCTTCGCAAACTAAATTATGAATATTATGAACTATGATTTGCATCGCAAACAAACACATCGGGCAACGCCGTAATGAACTCGTTATTGCCAAATTCGAATTGCGAAGAGATCCAATCGGCGTGACGTCACAATCTCTTGCAAAAATATAAATATTTAATTGAAAAATTATTTATTAAAAGAAAATCAAATGGAAGTTAGATATTTAGGGGTTTAGATTTTTTTCAGATTTCAAATCTGTTGAAATTTTCATCTATCTTTAAGGATCCCGATTTTACAAAAAAGTACTTAACAATGCCAGTCAATATGTTTTTTTTTTATTTGTTTTGCTTTTCTTCGCTGTGAAATGGTTTGAGCGTAGGAAATGAAATCTATGATATCTCGAATCAAACGAAAGTCATTCTTCACAGAAAGTGGCGTTCGTGTTGGAAAAAATATGAGTTTCAATTTAAATTTCAATTAAAACGATCAAGGAGATTATTAAAAAAACTACGTAACTAAAGTTTAAACTTCATTTGTTTTTTTAGTCTGCTGACAAATCTTTCTCCGCAAAATGAAAACGGAAAAAATACATTTAGAATCTGCTAACTTTTTATGCAACTTTTATTCCAAAGAAGACAATAATAATTAAATTCCAATAAATTATTTTTTAAATGTTTTAGATTGAATTTTAAAATTCAGGCTGGACACAAAAATTGCAAAAACTTCGGACTACCCGTGTGCCAAATTTCATTATTGTAAGTGCAATAGATTCGTCCGGACATTGCGTAGTGGAGGTCGGACACTTCATTTTATAATAGCAGAGATTTGACGTGCAAAGTTCCCCAAGACCACTAATATAGACCATCTAAATACACATGGATGGACATATCAATTTTGACACTAATATGGGCAGATTACATTTTCACAACTAAGTTTAATCGTCAAATATGTATAGCAAAACACACAATGCTTACAAATAGACTACTTAAATAATAGTATCACTTTACAATCCGAAGAAATATAAATATTTCTATGTTACGATCCCCGAACCGTTTCTTAACGATGACCCCGGTGATTGATTGAACGTCGAGCAAGGGAAAGAAAAAACGCCGTCCAAATAGAGCGAGCACGAGCACTTGCTTTCCTTTGATGTACCGACTAGAAGCGGATCATTTTGCTCGTGCTCAAAATGTTCGTTCACCGTCTACACTGAACGAGCTGCCAATCAAACCTGTCTCCGGGGTTAATCAATCATCCATGTTTTGCTCTGCTTCTCCGGTGTGGACGCGGCTTCAGATTTTAAAGTGATAATTGATTCAGACCGTTCTTAAACAGTATGATGGGTGTATATGGATTTTTTAATGTCATTAGTATAAATGATACAGGAATTCTCACATGCTATCTTGAATAGAGAAAGAACATTTTCAAGAGGAAATGTCCCTCAATCCCATCCAGTGATTAGGGGCGTTATTTCTTGCAAGTTAAAAGGTAAGCTCTACTTAATATATTTCATACTATTATTTAAGTAGTACATTTGTAAACATTGTGTTTTGCCATATATCGTAGACGTTTAAAACTTAATTGTGAAAATGTAACATGCCCATATTAATTACAAAATTGATGTGTCCATCCATGTGTATTTAGACGAAGAGTGGTATTGGGGAACTTTGCAATTTAAACTTCTAAATTTCTTGAACTTCTAAATTTAAGATAAAGAAGAGGAGGCTAGTTAAAATGTATTTCAACTTTTTTGCAATTGAAGAAAATTTTAAACTGTCGCACTGGCAATATGAATACGTTTAGTCGAAATAGGCCGAATTGAATGAAACATTCAATATTATGTAACATATTATGAGTGAAATATTCAGTAAGAAATTTTTATCTTGTTAAGGGAAAAAAACTGCTTAATAATATGAATTTGGAAGTACGTAAGGATGCATATGCATGCATGTTTATATTTATATCATTCAAATACGCAAAGTAACAAAGACCCGCCACAAGCTTCTCGACTTTCCATCACGGGTGTCACCCAATGTCGCCTTTTTTGTGAACTTTTCTTCCTATTTCTCTTTAATAAATCGTCTGATAATATACGCTGCGCTCGCGATTATACGCCGACTTCGTAAAAAAACGGGACATTTAAACAATAAATTTGCAGTTCAGCTTCAACACACAACCAACTAGATGGATCGCGAGCACATGGAACAATTTGTGCCCGAGCTGTCAAACCAGGAAAACCAGAGAGATTGATTGACCAAACCTGTCTCCGTGGTGAATCAATCATCCATGTTTTGCTCGGCTTCTCCGGTGTGGACGGGGCAGCCGCGTATATATATATATATATATATATATATATATATATATATATATATATATATATATATATATATATATATATACGTACACGTACTTGCAAAACTGATATTAGCAGATTATTTCCCTACAAAATAAAAATTTCTTACTGAATATTTCACTCATATGTTCCAACATATTGAATGTCTCTTTCAATTCGGCATTTTTCGGTAAAACGTATTAATTTTGCAGTGCAACAATTTTAAATTTTCTTTAATTGCAAAAAAGTTTAAATACATTTTAAATATCCACCTCCTATTTATCTTAAACTAGCCACTGCGTGGTGATTGCTAAGAATTCCCATTTGGTTTGCGAAGCCTATTGGATAACAGCAATCATGGCATTGGTTTGCCTCACAAACCAAATGGAAATTCGTAGCCTATTGCAATGCTTCGCAAACTAAATTATGAATAATATGAACTATGATTTGCTTCGCAAACAAACACCTCGGGCAACGCCGTAATGACCTCGTCATTGCCAAATTCGAATTGCGAAGAGATCCAATAGGCGTGACGTCACAATCTCTTGCGAAAATATAAATATTTAATTGAAAAATTATTTATTAAAAGAAAATCAAATGGAAGGTAGAGATTTAAGGGTTTAGATTTCATTCAGATTTCAAATCTGTGGAAATTTTCATCTGTCTTTAACGATCCCGATTTTACAAAAAAGTACTTAACAATGCCAGTCAATATGTTTTTTTTTTATTTGTTTTGCTTTTCTTCGCTGTGAAATGGTTTGAGCGTAGGAAATGAAATCTGTGATATCTCGAATGAAACAAAAGTCATTCTTCACAGAAAGTGGCGTTCGTGTTAGAAAAAATATAAGTTTCAATTTAAAATTATTCATTTATCGAAAATTATATTTTTAGGTATAGATCTAATGTGAAATTTTCCCCAGATTTCAAATCCATTGAAAATTGTACTCTATCTTTTACGATCAAGGAGATGAAAAAAAAAAGAACTACGTAACTAAAGTTTAAACTTTATTTGCTTTTTTAGTCTGCTGACAAATTTTTCTCCGCAAAATGAAAACGGAAGCGGAAAAAATACATTTAGAATCTGCTAACTTTTTATGCATCTGTTATTCCAAAAAAGACAATAATAATTAAATTCCAATAAATTATTTTTTAAATGTTTTAGATTGAATTTTAAAATTCAGTCTGGACACAAATATTGCAAAAACTTCGGACTACCCGTGTGCCAAATTTCATTATTGTAAGTGCAATAGATTCGTCAGGACATTGCGTAGTGGAGGTAGAACACTTCATTTTATAATAGCAGAGATTTAGACGTGCAAAGTTCCCCAAGACCACTAATATAGACTATCTAAATACACATGGATGGACACATCAATTTTGACACTATAATATGGGCAGATTACATTTTCACAACTAAGTTTTAATCGTCAACTATGTACAGCAAAACACACAATGCTTACAAATAGACTACTTAAATAATAGTATCACTTTAAAATCCGAAGAAATATAAATATTTCTATGTTACGATCCCCGACCCGTTTCTTAACGATCACCCCGGTGATTGATTGAACGTCGAGCAAGGGAACGAAAAATCGCCGTCCAAATAGAGCGAGCACGAGCACTTGCTTTCCTTTGATGAACCGACAAGAAGCAGATCATTTTGCTCGTGCTCAAAATGTTCGTTCACCGTCTACACTGAACGCTTTAAGCCGCGTCCACACCGGAGAAGCAGAGCAAAACATGGATGATTGATTAACCCCGGAGACAGGTTTGATTGGCAGCTCGTTCAGTGTAGACGGTGAACGAACATTTTGAGCACAAGCAAAATGATCCGCTTCTTGTCGGTACATCAAAGGAAAGCAAGTGCTCGTGCTCGCTCTATTTGGACGGCGTTTTTTCGTTCCCTTGCTCGACGTTCAATCAATCACCGGGGTGATCGTTAAGAAACGGGTCGGGGATCGTAACATAGAAATATTTATATTTCTTCGGATTTTAAAGTGATACTATTATTTAAGTAGTCTATTTGTAAGCATTGTGTGTTTTGCTGTACATAGTTGACGATTAAAACTTAGTTGTGAAAATGTAATCTGCCCATATTAGTGTCAAAATTGATGTGTCCATCCATGTGTATTTAGATAGTCGATATTAGTGGTCTTGGGGAACTTTGCACGTCTAAATCTCTGCTATTATAAAATGAAGTGTTCTACCTCCACTACGCTATGTCCGGACGAATCTATTGCACTTACAATAATGAAATTTGGCACACGGGTAGTCCGAAGTTTTTGCAATATTTGTGTCCAGACTGAATTTTAAAATTCAATCTAAAACATTTAAAAAATAATTTATTGGAATTTAATTATTATTGTCTTATTTGGAATAACAGATGCACAACAAGTTAGCAGATTCTAAATGTATTTTTTCCGCTTCAGTTTTCATTTTGCGGAGAAAGATTTGTCAGCAGACTAAAAAAACAAATAAAGTTTAAACTTTAGTTACGTAGTTCTTTTTTTTTATCTCCTTGATCGTAAAAGATAGAGTACAATTTTCAACGGATCTGCGGAAAATTTCACATTAGATTTATACCTAAAAATATGATTTTCGATAAATGAATAATTTTAAATTGAAACTCATATTTTTTCCAACACGAACGCCACTTTCTGTGAAGAATGACTTTCGTTTGATTCGAGATATCACAGATTTCATTTCAAACGCTCAAACCATTTCACAGCGAAGAAAAGCAAAACAAATAAAAAAAAACATATTGACTGGCATTGTTAAGTACTTTTTTGTAAAATCGGGATCGTTAAAGACAGATGAAAATTTCAACAGATTTGAAATCTGAATAAAATCTAAACCCCTAAATATCTACCATCCATTTGATTTTCTTTTAATAAATAATTTTTCAATTAAATATTTATATTTTCGCAAGAGATTGTGACATCACGCCGATTGGATCTCTTCGCAATTCGAATTTGGCAATGCCCGAGGTGTTTGTTTGCGAAGCAAATCATAGTTCATAATATTCATAATTTAGTTTGCGAAGCAAATCAAATGAGAATTTACTGGGAATTCATTCCAACAGGCTACGAATTTCCATTTGGTTTGTGAGCCAAACCAATGCCATGATTGCTGTTATCCAATAGGCTTCGCAAACCAAATGGGAATTCTTAGCAATCACCACGCATTGTTTAAATGTCCCGTTCTTTACGAAGTCGGCGTATAATCGCGAGTGCATAACGATTTATTAAAGAGAAATAAGAAGAAAAGTTCACAAAAAAGGCGATATTGGGTGATACCCATGATGGATAGTCGAGAAGCATGTGGCGGGATTCGTCTTATGAAGGATTTATTTGCTGGTGGACAATCCAGAAATTTTTGTCGAATGTCAATGGAAGACTTTGAATATCTACTTGCTTTGACTGAACCGAAAATAAGGAAGAAGTGCACTAAAAATATAGAAGTGCTATACCTGCAAGAGAAAGGTTGGCAATAACTTTACGCTTCTTGGCAACTGGAGATTCCTTCACGAGTTTGATGTTCCTCTTCAAAGTTTCTATACATACGTACTTGCAAAATTATTATTAAAGGTAATTGGTAGTTTTTAATTAACGTCGTACTAGAGCAACACAACGGGCTATTGACGACGGTCCGAGATCAATCCCTTAAGGGAAAGATTCGAGGACAACACGTCGTAATTTTTGGACAACTGTCGGATGACGAAGCAACAACTGAGCTAACACCCCACTCTCCAAATGTCCACAACAACCCAAAGTGAGGACTCTCGGCCACGACAGATTTAAGGCGCACCAGCGCCTCTACACCATACGCTTACAAACATCCTTGCCCGAAGACCGGATTTGAAACAGGTACCTTCCGATCTAGAGGCTAACACCTTTACCACTATACCGGTTGGTCGGCACAAAATTATTATTATTAAGCAGATTATTTCAATTAACAAGATAAAAATTTCTTACTGAATATTCCACTCATAATATGTTACATAATATTGAATGTTTCATTCAATTCGGACTATTTCGACAAAACGTATTCATATTGCCAGTGCGACAATTTAAAATTTTCTTCAATTGCAAAAAAGTTGAAATACATTTTAACTAGCCTCCTCTTCTTTATCTTAAATTTAGAAGTTCAAGAAATTTAGAAGAAGTTTAAATTGCAAAGTTCCCCAATACCACTCTTCGTCTAAATACATATGGATGGACTCATCAATTTTGACATTAATATGGGTATGTTACATTTTCACAGTTAAGTTTTAAACGTCTACGATATATGGCAAAACACAATGTTTACAAATGTACTACTTAAATAATAGTATGAAATATATTAAGTAGAGCTTAACTTTTAACTTGGTTGGCAGGACCAACGAACAGTGCTCCCCAAACTTTTTATCGCCGCGGACCGGATGAACGTTTGATAATTTTAACACGGCCCGCTGAGGGGGGGGGGGAAGAGGACGTTGATTGTTTATATTTTAGATTGTTCTGATTTAATAATTTTAATTTAATATTGTATTTAAACATGCCTTCAAAATAACATACAGTTACACCAAAAATATGAATATAAAGTGATTTAACATTTTAACTCACTATAGAACGCTAAATCAATTAGAACCTTGAGCTTGTTTCTTTGCTACGAAATGGTTTCATCTGGGGGTAATAGGAGACAATGACACCCAAAGTGTGTTGCTTAGGTCCAGTTTATTCCGTTGTTTTGTTTTGGTTGCTGTCACTGCAGAAAACCACGCTTCACACAGATATGTTGTCGGAAATGGCAATAGGGATTTAAGTGCTGTGGTGGCAATCTGAGGGTATTCCGCCATGACTTTAATCCAGAACACCGGCAAAGTTGTTGTCTCGAACGTAGTTTTAAGGCCGCCTTCATTTGCAATATCCAGCAGTTGATCTTCTTGCACAGACATGCTAGATTCGCCTGATTTGTTGACAAATGGGTCGCGGATCCATTCCTTACTAGTTCGTGGGTCTTTTGTGGTTGTGAAGTAGCGCTCGAACTCTTTTAAAACCAAAGACAGGTGATTATGCACCAACTGGGAGAATGAATGTTTAGGCTCAGTCTCGCCTAAAATACCTACTAATGTCTGAAACATGTCCAAAATGCCTCTGTTCACGCGCCGTCCCCACAACTTCAGGTTGGCTTTAAATGCAGCTACTTTGTCTGCCAACTTGAAAACAGCTGTCACATTTGTCAAAATTGGAAAATAGAGACATACAGAATTCAGAAATCAAAATTGAAGCTCTAGTAACAGAACAAATTTCAAGTTCTGATTTACCGCCTACTAATTTGAGTGGTCATTTCATAGATAAGAACCGAACAAACCCGAGAGAAATACACCATAGTAAATAAAATAAAAATAATTTAATGTTTCTTCGGCGGCCCGGTACCATTTGATCCACGGACCGGTACCGGTCCGTGGCCCGGGGGGGGGGGGGTAACAAAAGTTAATATGCCGCAAAGTAAAAGTTAATAACAACTTTATTATTTTTTACAAAATAATTTTTCAGCAAATTTATTTATTACCAAAATTATTTAAATTTTTTTTTTTTTGAAAAATTGTATTAAAATTAATTCATTTTTGTTTCACATATAATTTGCAATTTATGCAAAATTTCCAATATGCTGCATAATCTCTCCTAGCATGAAAACGAATGGGAACAATGCGCCATCTCTCCTAAGTAGCAGATGCGCAAACTCTCCCATTTAGGTAGGAGAGATTGCGTGGCCTTTTATTTAAACATGGCCGCTTCTAGAAAGAACCGTTGGTGTTCGCAATGTTCGTCTAAGTTTGTAGCTGAGAAACCGTTTAATTAAAAAATATTTTGTACTATTGCCATTCTATAAAATTCAGAGAAAGAAACATGAAAATTCAAGCGCTTAACTTGTGAAAACAATGCAAAATAGCGATGTTTTATCCTAAACTCTCGGAACAAACAACCTGCACTTTCAAGCAGACACTCCACACTCCACTACTGATGTTGTACAACTATATGGAGTCGCTGCGCACGCACTCAACTCTTTCCTCCCGACCCTCTTTGTGCGCAATCTCTCCTCGCTTTACCTTATTCTTAGGTCGTTATTTTATAAAATTTACTATCTTAACAGTTTTATCCAGCACTTCTTTTATAAAAGATGGCATTTTTTCATTGCAAGAGCATGTCGGTGAAGTGGGCAGTGTCTAAATTTATTATTTTTATTTTTGCGATTGTCATCTAATAATTTAGATATTTTATAGCCACTTGTGGTAGTCGGTAATGGCTTGCAGAGAAGTAAATATTCTTGAAAAAGAGTCCAAATATGGATAGCGCACAAATACCATAAGAATTGCCAAACCAGCAACATAGGTTGATTCATACACTGGAAGTGAAAATTTAGTGGATTTTATACGAGAAATTAAAGTAGCTTTCACATTCTATGCTAAGTCTCCGATTCGTGGCGAGATTGTGTCGTTTGACAAAGGAATTGCGTCTCACTTTTGCAGCCTTTACGTCAAACGTGTATTCGATAGTGTCTTTTACACAAGACTTGATATGGTTTTCAGCAACAGAGAAAGAGAGAGAGAGAGTATGGACTTCACCAGCTAGAGCAATTCTGTAACTGACTAAGTAAGATGCCATCAAAGCCCTTTCATTGACAGTTTTTGAATGAGACGCTTGACATTTCTGGACTTTCCTGAGTTCAACATACTTCTTTCTGAAAAAGTCAGTTGGTTTATCCTTGCATTCTGGATGGACCCCCTCAAAATGACGACGCATTTTTCCTGGAAACATTGAACTGTTCGGCAAGATTTTGCCACAAATTACTATCTGAGGTTTATTATTGGTGGTCTCAGCGAACCCAATATCCAAATAAGAATCATGACACGTTTCAAAGTTTTTTTTTTTTTTTTAATTATGGAATTTGTATCCGAGGAAGTAGAGCTACGCAACTTGTTCGATAGTTCAAGAAGTTCTTTTGCAAACGCTGTCAATGATTCATCCGAAAAACCAGCTTTAACAGCAACAGTAGCACCTCTATCTTCTTCCGCACTGCAATTAGAAAGTAATATGAACATGAGCTGTATATAACAACAGCATAAATTCAGTAAAATGTTTAAATAAAATATTGCATCTAAAAAGATTTATGAGGGTTTTTTAAAAAGAAAATACTGTAAAACTTTTAAAAAATCCTATAATGCAAAATCTTGTACGTGAATAGTAAAATTTTATTTTTAGGAATTCTAATTTTTCAAGATTTTAAAATATTGTAATGAGTTTAACCATCTTGATGTATAGGAACGAGAGTCAACAGATTGCTGGACTAGGTGTACGAAAATGGACAGGGCATATAGTTTTCATATGCTTGAGAAGAAACAAAACAATGAATTATAAACCACAAACAATTTTCAACACTTGTTTCGTTAATTTTATAGTTTATGGTATTTTAAATTATGTAATTAAAATTTTATCTGCAAACAAAAGTTACTGTTTTCGGCATTAATACTTAAAGTGAAAAATAAATTTTTACTTTTTTAAGATTGCTTAATTTAAAGATTTAATTTTGTTTCTTTATTATAAAAAAATATAAAAAAATAATGAAACTGAAGTGAAAAAAAATTTGTTTATTTCTCTTACTTTGCTTTAGTTTGCAGCCATGACTTCATATTTTTTTTAATTTGATACGGTTTATTTTTTAAAAACAAAATAATTAAATATATCTTAGATATTGATGCTTCCACGTCTACTTCCAACGGATTAGCAACCGGAGTGATGGCGAGTTCGGAACTAGGTCCAGCCAAAAAGCATCACATACACGGAGGCTGGCGCACGTAAGATCTACCGTGGCCTCCAATGTCCTAAAGTCGGCATGATGAGGAAGATTGTAGAGTGGGAGCCAGCTCAGGTGTCTTCGTCATTTGACCGTGGTTGAAAATGATGTTGTGATTGAATATTTCCCTTCGGGAAGGACCGTGGGCCGTTGTCAACTGTCCGTTGCGTTGATCCAGTGTAAAAATTAAATATCTACCATTTGTAAACGCGTATTGAATGAAGGACACTTTAGGTAGGTTACGTATTTAGATTATTTAATTAAAGGTGCACTGGAACAACACAACGGGTTGTTGGCGGCGGTCCGAGATCAAACCCTAAGGGAACGGAGACAACACCTCGTCATTTTGACGTACGGTCAGATGACGAGGTAACATATGAACACCCCACTTCAAATTTCCACACCACACAAACATGGGGACCTTTGAGGTCATGACAGATTTAACGTGCACCAGGCCCTTTTGTTCACGACGGTCTTTGGTTGGATTCAAACTCGTAACCTTCCGGTTGCTAATCTGTTGCTATACCAATCGCTCTACTGTGGCTTTGCCATGTTGGAAGAGTAATGGATTAGCAACTACAAGGTTGTGAGTTTGAAACCCGGTCGAACCAAAGACCAGTTGACAGTGTATTAGGGGATTGGTGCACGTTGAATATGTCGTGGTCTCAAATGTCCTCAAGTTGGCGTGTCGGGAAAGTTTACTTGTTTGTATTGGACATTGTATGGAACGGATGGACTGGAGAGGACAAATAACAATTTATTTTAAGTACAGTTTCACTCCTGCTGTCTTTATCGTGAAGACGTTTTAGTAACTCGTCTTTGCCTTTCGAGAAGCACACGTCAAGATCTTGGGAGAAACCGCTCCATTTATGTCAACAACTTCTAACCATGTTTCACCCCCTTCGATTTTTTTTAACAATGTATCACCTCAGACTTGGGTCATCCACCGCGATCGTAGATTTTCAACTTTTCAACTCGCAGTGGAAAAAATACTCAATTTTTTTACCACCGAGTTTCAATCTTTTCAATTACATTTCATATTAGAGTTTCAACAATCAACAATGATGGGAATATCCCATCTTAGTCATTCATTTTACAGATAAAACATTTTAACTTTCATTCTTTACGAGTACTTCCACCAAAACGGCATAGTTCCTCTATTTTAAGATTTTTTTTAAATCACCTATTATTCTTTGTGCAGAAATCCTTTTGTTCTCATATGTACAGAAATCACCTTTAAAAAATTGTTTTTGCATTCATACTGTGTATATTATAGTATATAAATTTCAGAGTCCTGTATATCATCACATTGACTGTTTTTGTCCCTATGATTTTAACTGTTTTATTGGGTAGAACTCATTTTTGCGTTCGACGCAGCTTATTCTCTATTGGACCCCCTCCCCCCTCTTAACCCATTAAACCAACCAACCAACCTCTACTTTACTAACCCTGCCCCTGACAAGTAAAAAAGAGCGTTTCAGTTGAATTCGCGATATTTAGAGGGTTGTTTTAACGAGAGGTTTCTATACTATGTAAACTAAAGAATGCGATAAATTTCCTCGTCCTCTGTGTAATTTACTTTGGTCAAAATGAAATAGTAGAACCTGCTACCTTTTTTTACTTTTAGTCATAGTTCTGCCTGTATACATTTTGACATGGGGGCGCCAAGTCCTACCTTTGCCACGGGCGCTAGAACCCTATATATGATACTGGCGCCCGCGGCACACACAAAATAGCTCATTAACTTTAAGGGGCCATTCATAAATATCGATATCAATTTGTTTTATTTTAAGACTCCCCCCCCCCTCTTATTTGATATCAATATCATCCCCAACGAAATTTTCCACTGAAAATCTTCGAAAACCACTTTAAACATAAATTTAAAGAATCTTAAAGAGTGATATCGATATCGATTGCCATCCCCGAGCCCCCTCCTCTCCATTCGAACAAAACATCGAATCTTTGAAGGGGGGGGGGAGGCGAATCATCATCTCGTATCTGCAATAAATTTCTCTCGGACCGGCCCTGAACGTACACGAAGGTCTTTGGTTGGATCGAGTCTTGAACTTGCAACCCTCCATTTGCTAATCCGATGCTCTTCCAACAGAACATTGAATCCGAGTGAAGCGTGTTCAGCAGAAACAAGTCAATCCGGAAGAGTCTGTCACTACGGGGAGCTGTTCGTTAACTATAGCTTCTGCTGGTGGACCGTCTATCACCACTCGCAACGGGCTCTCTCTCCGTCAACTGTCTTTCTTTTTCTTTTGTAGGAGGTATCGATCTTAGACGTAACCTCAAAAAAAGATTTTGCAATGCGTTAGAATCCCAACTGCTACTTTACTAATATTCAGTGTTCAATTATTGTTCAAGACATTAGTAACTGATTTCAATTAGCTATCGATTAAATACGAGAATATATTTTACATTTAATTTAATATAAAAGTTTGTATTATATGCAATTAAAAACTACAAATCAAAATTACGTTTGCAAAAATGAATTTACAATCACGCCCAACTTTAAAAATGGCTTGAGAGGATTCAATTATGGCCAAGTGTGTCCCTAAAATGTGTACGTACGCTAAGGTAGCTACGTAAGTAGCTTACAAATTGTACGTACCCCCCGTAGTAGCCCGATGGGAAGAGTAACGGACTAGCAACCTGCGGGTTGAGAGTTCGAATCCAACCAAAGACCGTCGTGTACAAAGGTATACGTTAATTTTGCTGTGGCCTCAAATATCGTCACGTTGGCTTGGTGTGGAAGTTTGCAGTGAGGGTGACAGTTCAGATGTGACTTTGGCATCTGACCGTGATTCAAAATGACGTGGTGTTCTCTTCGGATCTTTCCTTTCGGGGGTTGATCCTTTAATGTCGCCAATAGAGCGTTGTGTTGCACTAATACGACGTTACATAAATTCCTACCTACCGTAAAATGTGTATTTATTCTACATTGATAGTAGGTAATGGTAATTTTAGTTAACGTCGTACTAGAGCAACACGACGGGCAATTGACGACGGTTCGGTATCAGTCCCTTAAGGAAAAAATGCGAGGACAACACCTCGTAATTTTGAACCACGGTCAGATGACGAAGCAACACCTGAGCTGGCATTCCACTCTCCAAACTTCCACATCAACTCAACGTGAGGACTTTCGGCCACGACAGATTTAAGGTGCACTAGCCGTCTCTACACCATACGCTTACAAACATCTCTGCCCGAACCCGGAACTTTCCGATCCAGAGGCTAACACCTTAACCAGTATACCGTTTGGTCGGCTACATTGATAGAGGAGAAATCCAGCTGAGTAATATAACGGTGTTATGAAATAGATGGATCGAAGTACCAAAGGTCGGTCTTTTGATGGTTTTTATGCATAATCAATTTCAGTCAAAATTAATGTTGGTAGGACATTAACCAAACTCATATGGTAGTAAATAGTATTCAATTAGTTTCCACTGTCCCATCCTAAGCCGTTCGGAGTATCGCCACGTAATTTTGAACCACGGTCAGATGACGAGGCAACATCTGAGCTGGCACTCCACTCTTCAAACTTCCACACCAACCCAACTTTCGGTAGACGACAAGTTTAAGGTGCACCAGCCGCCTCTACACCATACGCTTACAAACATCCATGCCCTGACCCGGATTCCATCCAGGAACCTTTCGATCCAGAGGCTAACACTTTAACCACTATACCGGTTGGTCGGCTGGCAGTAATTACTATACAGGAAGATTGAAAAGGTCTTCCATATATGTTAAGGTAAATGTGAAGTATACCAAAACAAACCAATTTTACATATGACCGCAAACGCCTTCCGGAGTTTCTAGAAGTACAAGAAGAACAAACAATGAGGAATAAAGGCATAGCAACATGTTTATTAGACATACGTTTGCAAGTTCATAGGAGGTGTGTAAATTTGCGACCACCACCATCAATATATGGCTCGTAATGTCGACGCATGAATCGGCGAAATTGTTCAGAAATTCCTGCTCTCACGGCCATATGCTGATGCCACAACACCTCTTCCGACGAGGTTTTTGTCGGAGGCTACGGGATCTTGTAAACAAGTCTTTGAGGTAATCCCAGAGGAAGAAAAGTCGGATGATCGTGGTGACCAAGCTATGGGTCCATCCAGGGGGGACCGAAATTTATACTCCCAAAAATTACTATTGATACATTTTTTGAAAAAAAAAAAAAAAAAACATTTTAGGTGGAGTGGTCGTTCACGGTAAGACGTTTGTCGCCAAATCAAGATGGCGGCCGAATTCCGTAACAGCAGATAGGGTTGCAATAACAAAAACGGCAGATGTGAAGAAAATCCGCAAAAGGTGAAGGTTGCCATATTTGGCGACAAATCGCCTTCTTACCGTGAACGACCACTCCACCACATTTTAAAATTTTATGATAAATATGCAAATAAATTCAGCAGTGGCGAATCGAAAATACTCTCCCGAACATTTACAGGTGTACTTCAAAAAGATCTATACAGGGTGGTCCCGAATTCATGGTACAAACTTTAATGGTAGGTACAGGACATTGTAACAATGATTTATTGTATAGGAATGTATAGTCGCAAGTGACGCGGTGAGGCGTAAACAGGGGAAATAAAAGGAAAGAGAAATGGAGTGATCGGTTGGTATCATTGCCGGTAGAGGGCAGTAGATGTCTAGCCGCTGTTGAACATGATGCATCGCAGTAGGGAAAAGCGCCATTCACAATTGTGCTGCCGTAGACGATGGGTGACTTTACGTATGCAGAAAAAGCAGACATGCATTACATGTACGGCCGTGCAAATGGTAACGGCAGAGCTGCGTTACGAATGTATCGCGCGGAGTATCCTGATCGACGAATGCCGGATCATAGAATTTTTCAACGGTTACATCGTCAACTTTGTGAAACAGGTGCGTTCGACGTCAACAGACATGGCGCTGGTCGAGTAAGAGCTGTACGCACTCCAAGGCTGGAAGAAAGCATCTTGAACATTGTGGCTGATAGACCCGAGTCAAGCACAAGAACTGTTGCGCGTGACGTAGGTGTGAGTCATCAGACTGTATGCAGAGTGTTAAACGAAAATCGCTTACACCCCTTCCATTTTCAGAAAGTACAAGCATTGAATCCGGCAGATTATCCTCGCCGCGTGAACTTCTGCCTGTGGGTGATGCAGCAATGTGCGTTGCAGCCGGATTTCGAAGATTATGTGCTATTTACAGATGAAGCGACATTTTCACGCGAGGGTGTCTTTAATGCGCACAATTCCCATGTGTGGGCAACCGATAATCCACATGCAACGCGTCGACATGCGTTTCAACAACGTTTCAGTATTAATGTGTGGGCTGGTATTGTGAACGACTTTTTGATTGGCCCATACATACTACCCACGCGGCTCACTGGCGGAAGCTATCTTATTTTTCTGAAAGAAGTGTTACCACAACTGCTGCATGATGTTCCGATCGCCATTCGTAACCGCATGTGGTTTCAGCACGATGGGGCGCCAGCACACTTCAGCATTGATGTACGGAATTACCTGAATGCCACGTTTGGTACTCGATGGATTGGGCGTGGTGGACCAGTCCCTTGGCCACCCCGATCTCCCGATTTATCGAGCCTCGATTACTTTTTATGGGGACATCTAAAGCATCTTGTTTATGAGACTCCAGTTGACTCAGATGAGAATCTCGTCGCTCGCTTATCTGTAGCTGCTGCAGGTGTGCGTGAAATACCAGGCATCTTTGAACGTGTACGCCAATCGCTCCACCGACGCTGTCAAGCATGTATCGATACTGGTGGACGCAATTTTGAACAATTACTGTAAACATGACACTTGTCAACAACGCTTTCAATAAAATCTTTGTTTTTCCTTTCGGCCGTTATTTCCCCTGTTTTCGCCTCACCGCGTCACTTGCGACTATACATTCCTATACAATAAATCATTGTTACAATGTCCTGTACCTACCATTAAAGTTTGTACCATGAATTCGGGACCACCCTGTATATATATTTCTCTTACGTGGCACGCAAAAAAGACGTTATTAGCTATCGCGTTTTGGCAACATTGTACGATTATTTGTTTTTCACGAAGCCTCGCGCTTGAATTGAATTTATAGCGTTATCGGATAAAATTTTATTGAAAAAAAAATGAATTTTCATCGAGCTGTTGCAGTTAATAATAGAAATCAAAGAAAGCGGATGATCTTTTCAGGGCCATTTAAAAAAGGTTCTTTTCAGGGCCAATAATTATAGTTCAACAAGACGCTTGCACTACAACTTTCGACAGCAAACTCAATGAAAATGCGTGGGTGGCTCGAGTGCAGGGGTAAATATACACTCAAACAACATGCTGGGTATTCAATTTCCAAATCCGCCCACACATTTCGAGTCAAAATTTTATCAAAGTTTTCACTTGAATTCAGATTCTATCGGTACTGTATATATCTTTTCTGAAAAATAGCAAAAAAATTTAGGTTTGAAAAATGTTTTTTTGGAATATCATATTTTGTAAACAATCCCTTCTGCTAGGACACATGTCTTCATTGATGCGAGCGAAGCGAGCATAGGTTCGCACAGCGAACCAATGAGGATTGCGAAGAAATCCTCCGGGGTTGACGAGCGTTTGCGAGCAGGGGGCGAGCCCCCTAGTCCTAGAATATTACACAAGTACAATCTAAAGTGAAATAATTTTTACTACAAATTTTTTTTTTTTTTTGCTTTTTTTTTTTTTTTTTTTTTTTTTTACGATACAAAACGACGTTTTCTTTCTGTGTTTGAAAATCAATCAATGACATCATCAGTGTTCAAATTTATCTCTCTATGAATGCACATTAAGGACAGGCCATTCAGTCGAGTTTTGCCTGTTGAATTCCTTAAATAGGTTTTCAACCTCCTTCGAGTGGAGAAAGTTCTCTCTGGTGTTGATATTGGGACTGGCAATGTTGTTCAAATTTGAAGGAGTTTACTAGTGTTTACGGAAAAGGTCACTTGAAATAACCTTCAATAGCAGAGTTTAGTTTTTTCCTCTTAGACTGCTAAATGCAAAATTCAGCATTAAAAGTAGCTGGTTGAGGTAAGACTTTTGCATAAAATGTGATACATTCTTCCAAATCCTCTGGACTAGTTGCTAGACATCTGCTAGGAATCAGTTTTTGTAACGATGAAATTAAATTATTGTTTTGTAAATCTGTCGCAAAGCCTCACATGATCTAAAAACTGTATATACATATTCAACTTGTAATATTCTTCACAAGTTTTAGGTGGGATATTTTCTCTATGGGTCGGTCTGTTTCCCAGTCATTCTTGGAAAATCCGTTACTCCACCATTTTGAAGCACCAATGAAGAAGCTGCTTCAAACATAATTTTAAAGTCTTTGTCTGCATTACTGCGAAAATTATTAATAACATCAAGGACATTGAATGGTCGAATGCTTCCGACAGATCTGCATTGACCTCTTTTCAGAGCTTTCAATAGCGGCAGTGTGCACACAAAATCTTTTCAGTTTCAAACAAAGGTAGCACAAATTTACTGCTTCGTATAGCGCACAACAGTTGGTATGCATTTCTAGTAGTATCAGCGTTAGCTGAAACTTCCAACTTTCCTAGGGCAAGTATTACTGCTGGGTAAAACTCTTTAAACCGAAAAATGCTGTCATGTTTATGCACCCATTAGGTCTCACACAAACACAACAGGGTGGTACGTTTTGACTCAGGAAATTTATCAATTATTGAATCTTTTAAAATTTGAGTGAGTTGCACAGAGTTGTGGGAAAATGTTACAACTGACTGAAGTATGCATAAAAAGTCCCTAATTAAAGATGAAGTAGATAAATTGCTTAAGGCAAGGTTCAATGAATGAACACTACAGTGAACATAAAGTGCCATGGGATGATCTTCTCATATGCAGGCTTGGTCTCCATGCAAGTAACCACTCACCGCAGCAGCACTATCATACCCTTGCCCCACCAAATATTCACAATTCATGTTATTAATTTTTAAAGAAGAAAGGATATAAGTTTGACTACGCCTTTACCAGTGAGATCAATAGTCGGCAAATATTCCAAAAAGTCTTGCCTAATGCCTCCTTCTTCTTCATCCACATATCGTAAGCATATTGAAACTTGTTCTATGTGTGAAATGTATGTCGTTTCGTCTGCCATCATTGTGAAACATTTTGCGGCATTCACTTTCATAACAATTTTATCTTGGATGATATTTCCACGAATCTGAATTAATTGGTTTTGAATCAATGGTCTTGTATATTGTGCATTTCCGTAACCCGATTGCAGATGTTTTTGCAGCACCGAATCCCCAGAAGAAACTTTGAATCTCAGTAAAGCACGGAAATTCTCATCATTGCTGCAACTCTCACTCATTTTCATATTTTTTTCTTGACTCAAATTCACCCTGTTTTTATATATTTTTTAAAGATCTCTACCCACCCCATTCGACAAATTTATAAAAATGCAGAGGTGGGGAGGTAAAACAGGCTTGTACAAAGGAATCCAAATATTCAAGATTTTTTTAATCACCCCCCCCCCCTCTCCGAATCAAAAGTCTAGTTACGGCTCTGGGTCCATCCCTGCCAATCCACCGGGCAGGAAAGGAGTGACACAGATAACTCCTCACATGCAGACTAAAATATGATGGCTCCCCACGTTGTTCTTGTAAAAACACCTGATGACGAGGCAATACCTGAGCTGGCGTTCCGCTCACCAACATCCACACCACGCCAACGTGACGACATTTGAGGGTACGACGGATTTAACGTGCAACAGCTCTATTTTTACACGACGGTCTTTGGCTGGATTCGAACTCGCAACCCTCCGGATGCTAATCCGATGCTCTTCCAACCGGGCTACAGCGGCACGGAAGAGCAACGGTTGGTAGGTATTTTAATTAACGTCGCACTGGAGTAACACAATAGGCTATTGAGGACGGCCCACGGTCAATCCTCCAAGAGAAAGATTCAAAGACAACCCCACGTAATTCTGAACCACGGTCAGATTACTAGGCAACACCTGAGCTGGCACCTCACTCTCAAACTTCCACACCAACCCAACGTGAGGATTAATTAACGTGAACCAACCCTCTTTGTACAAGATGGTGTTTGTTCGATTCGAACTCGCAACCCTCCGTTTAATAAACCGTTATTCTTCCAACCGGTCCATCGGAAGAGCAACGGATTAACAACCAGAGGGTTGCGAGTCGGATCTCGATCCAGCCAAAGACCGTCGTGTACACGTAAAGTAATTGGTAATTTTAGTTAACGTCGTACTAGAGCAACACAACGGGCTATTGACGACGGTCCGGGATCAGTTCCTTGAGGGAAAGATCCGAGGACAACACCTCGTAATTTTGAACCACGGTCAGATGACGAAGCAACACCTGAGCTGGCACCCGACTCTCCAAACTTCCACGCCAACCCAACGTGAGGACTTTCGGCCACGACGGATTTAAGGTGCATCAGCCGCCGCTACACCATACGCTTACAAACATCCATGCCCGTACCCGGATTCGAACCAGGAACCTTCCGATCTAGAGGCTAACACCTTAACCACTATACCGGTTGGTCGGCTCGTCGTGTACACGGAAGCTGTTTCATGTTAAATCTGTCGTGGTCTCATCTGTCTTCTAACTGGCGTTTTGTGGAAGTTTATAGAATGGAGTGCCTGCTCAGGTGTGACCTTGTCATCTGACCTGGGCCCAAAATTACGTGGTCTTGTCTTTCAATTTTTCCCTTCTGGTTGATCCCGGCCCTTCGCCAACAGCACATTCTGTTGATCCAGTGCGACGTTAATTATATAATTTCTTTCCTTACCTAGATCTGGTAGGTTTATTATGAATTCTTTGATGAAAATGTGTTTCTCTTGTTTGGATATTTTGAAATTTCTTTTTAAGTGTTATTGTCCTCGGAACTGTCCATTTGAGTTTGATTTCGGACCATCGCCAAAGGTCCTGTGTCCTGTACCAATGTGACGTTAATTAAAACACATACTTACCTTCAAATTCTTTTTATGGTTACAGTTAAAATCCTAAATTTGTGATGTGTTTTTCCGATGAGCTATGAATTTGAGGTGCGTGGCAACGCTTCTTTTCCAAAATAGTTTGTTATTGTTTTGTTGACGCCATACGTATGCCTCGCCTGAATCTCACACGGATGACAGTCAGATGTAGGTCGAGAGCAAAGAATCTCTGTGGCCTTGTGCGGCCGTGGATTCCATTCATTTAAGATGCCTTCGCTAAAATATATTTCTTTCCTTATAGAAGTAGCATTTCTTGGAATTTGATCGACAACACATTTTTAACTTGGATAGCCATTCGCATTTGTTCCTGTGCTGCAAATTAGGCTGTCGATGACAGTTCGGCCAGGATCGCACTTCAAGGAATCCTACATGAATCCTAACAGGATTCAAGAATTGTAAGTGTGACGGTTTCGTATGCTCCTACCTGTGATCCATAAAATTGAAGCGTAAATAGCCGATTCTATAAATTAAAACGTCTATTCGAACTGTTACGTTACTTTACGTGTACGTTGAATTGCTCAGCTTTGTTTAAAAAAAATCCCACTATCCTTTAGTGTTTAAATTGTTGAGATCACTCGTTTGACTTTACAAAGCAGGGTTGGTTTTGCCTTAACGATAATTAGAAGTGAAGACATTGTAGCCAAGGTTAAGTTAAGTTTGTTCATAGTGAACGACCAACAATAGAAAAATTTAAACTATGAAATTCACTTTCCTCGAATGATTTTGTTTATACCTTTATCTAAGAGGTTTGTGAGCATGTTGTATTGATTCTGTGTGGTTTAATTAGATGGGAAATTTTGAGACAGAATAAATCATGTTTTTATAATTGTTCAAAACTCTAAAAATTATGTAAATGGAGACAAATTACGAATTGAAACATTCAACACACGTTATTTCATCCTTTTTTGTAATCTTTTTGATCTTTGTTTCAAAAAGCTTCAATGAAAAACTTTCAACAAAGAATCTTTTGAATTCATTGACTTCTAATGCTTTTGCTAGAACCAGAACTAAGTTTTAAATTTTTTTCAATTGAATTTGTGTCAGAAACATCAAATCTTTACTTAATTCGTAGCATTATATAAAAACATTTAACAAATTCTAGACCTACTACAGCATTATTTTTCTTTGTAACCAGTACATTTTTATCTTTAGAACAATCAAATTTGCAAGAATGTTGCATTCCAGGTTTCTTTTTTTGATTACAGAAACTTGGAATTTATGTAGACTTTTGTCGAGATGAATGATGACATTTACCTCCTTTTCTTTCACCAACCACTAATTTACAAATTATGTTTCAAGGCCACCTAAATTCAACAAATTCCATCAATATTGGATATAATTAAATTTTGGATGTTCAAGTGGTCATTGGCTTTCCTTATTTTTTTCAAACTAGGACACTTCTATAATTTGAAGGAATTTCTATTCACCTCAGTAAAGATTTCGCTCGTCAATGGCAAGTGGAAATGTCATTACAGATAATTTAATTAGAGTAGACTAGTATATTCTCGCATACACTGGTCCATGGGACCAGTCACTGTTATTTTTATTTTTCAACACTGCTCTTACATATGTTTAACACAAATCGATATAATCTTCAAACTACTCAGATTTGCATGTCTCATATCTAACACGATTAAACATAAAATTAAACAAATTTAATAGAATCATTTAATTTTTTTAATTCTAACGAATTCCATTTATTTCATTCTTTTTTTCGTAATTGGTATTAATTTTTCAGAAATATCCTCAGGATAAAAATGAAACGACTGTAGTTTTGCGATAAACTGTTTAAAGTGGTAGCTACTAAAACAACATTTTGGTCGTCAAACAGCAACTCTTTAGAAATAAGAACTCAAATGATTAAAGTAATTTAATGTTTCGATTTTTGGACATCTTTTGTGACAAAAGCAAATTATACAAGACCAGTTCCTGTTAAAGTGGATTCCAAACCACGACAATCCATGTCCTGATTTGGATTCGAACCCGAAGCCCATTCAGCCTACAACAAAAAGAGCACCACTATATACATTTTTTATTCAATAAGTTATGAATCTGGATTTAGTGTTTGAAACAAGGATGTAATATTTATAAACGTACATTGTACAGCACGCAGGTTACAACTCGCAAAATAAATTGCCAAAATATGAAAATGTAGAATACACTACCTTGATGCGAGTTAAATAGAATTTGGGCTCATGCATTATGAGCTGAAATTTTGTGCTGTGACAATCAGTTGCTAAAACACATACTTCTCTTTGTATGCTACGAGAGAGGTTGATTGCCCCTGTGGAGCTTGTTTGTTTTACCAGTATGGCTGAGAAAATATCTGTTGTATATGAGTAGCCCATACGCAAAACAAGTTAAATCTATATTTTTTCGAAATCCTCATTTTGGTATCTCTGGATATACTAATATATGAGCTTTAATTTCCACCAGATTTCAAGTATGAAAACTTGTTTTAAATGGTTTAAAAACTAAAAGGGAAAATGAGTCGGTTTTTAAAATCCGTTAAATCCTTGTCGGTTGCAAAAGCAAAACCTATTAATTTGGTCCTCCATGTTTATATCGGCAAAAGCCGTTAAAATACGTTGGAACAATATAGGCATTTGATCTAAACAAATACAAAACAAGTCAATTTATCGTTTGTGTTGTAGATTTGTTAATACCTAATCGAATCTACTCAGCAAGTTGTCTGTAAAAGAAATGTGGTAAATATACCTAGAACAACAGAGAGAAGAGCTTAAAATGGAGTATGAGTTTTTCTAACAGTTTTTAATGCTAATTTTAATATCAGTGTCAATGTACCTTATACAGACAAGTGCTCAATGTGCATGTGTTTAGATAATATAATATGGGCAGAGAGCAATAGGGAAAAAAGGCAGAACTACTAATCCATAAAAAGAGGGCCGACACATTCTATGAAAAGTTGCGTCAAAATGAAGATAATGAAATAATCCTAAGCTATGATTGTCAAAAGAATTTAATATTGCCAAAAATACATGACCAGGAGGCGTATTATCGAAGACAGCTATGCTTGTATAATTTCACTGTATGTAAGGGTGATTCAAAAGCGAGCCAAACCAAAGAAAACACTGTTTCGTACATCTGGACAGGAAATGAGTTTTCTGAGGGATCTGTGCAAATAGCATCGGCATTACATCACAAGCTGTCTGATTTAAATTTAGAGGGAATCGCTACAGTTTGCCTATTTTCTGATGGTTGTGGTGGCCAAAATAAAAATACTGTGGTCATGTACATGCTTTCACATTAGTTGTTAAACGAAGCACCTCCACATGTAAAGGAACTTGTGTTATGTTTCCCGGTTGTGAGTCATTAATTTATTCCACCAGATTGGGTATTTGAAAACCTTGAGTTCCAGTTTAAAGGCTAAAATGTTATTTAAAATCCAGATAAGTATCTGCAGGTTATTCGAAAAGTAAGTACTGTTGTTAGTTTTGGAAGTGATTATAAAGTATTGGATTGGAAACTATCAACAAATGACGTAATGAAAAAAACACCTGCTTGGCTCTTTCAGTTTCAGAAATCGAAAAATATTAGTTTCACAAAAAATAAAACTAGAACAACCTTCCTTGTTCACTGTGAGCATTTTTACAATTTTGAATTGTGTATCGGTAAAACACTTTGTAAAGAAAGGTAAAAGTTTAAAAAACATTCATCTTGAAGAGGTGCAAAGAGGAGTTACTCTGAAGGCTGCCAAAATTACTGATGTGAAACATCTCTTAATCCTTCACTTTGTGAAAGGTGAGAAGACAATCTGGATCTTCAGTTTTATAAGGATGTTTTTGATGAACAATTACGATTAAATAATCTTTCTCTTCCGCCAGTTAATGAGGAAGAAGAGCTGGATTTAGATTTGAATGAAGACAATGAAGATATCCGATAAATGTGTGTGAAACTTAAATTTAAAAATTGACATTAAATATGGTATATTGTGTACTTATTAATGAAGTTATTCCATATAAAGTGTAATGTTCAATATTTTTTACTTTATTTGCTTTTATGACCTATTTTCTGAAATATAACCCGTTTTAAACTTGAGTCCAAAAGCAAATGGCTGACCATACATTTACAAAACCTGTTATATAATTTTACAGCTATTTAAAACCAGTTAAATAAAATTAATTTTTACAAATTATCTAAAAAAGCAAGTTTATACAGACTTTGACTGATGAATAATATGATTTTTATCTAATTTTTACAAAAATTAAAAAAAGTACCATTACTAGACTACTTTTTATATGTTTTTGTCGAATATCTGACAATTTCAAAAATGGATTTAACAGGTTTTGCATATTAGCTACTCGTGTATTATTTCTGTTTTTCTCAACTAATGCAAAGCCTATAGATTTATTTTACTGACTTATTATAGCATAGTCAGTTTACAGTAAAACACATTGTTTGAAAATTAGGTACGTTTAAAGTGGTGTAGATGGATCGAAAAGAAATTACTGGATTGCTATTGAGCATTATTGTGATAGAAGTTACAAACTCGGTTCGTTATGGCTGGAAAATCAAGTTGAGTTTTTGAAAACTATTTATTGTAGGAACTTAAATTCTAATACTTTTATGTTTTAACTTATTTTTAATCTCTTTACAAAATATAAATATTTTATGATTATTTGTGGCAGATTATCTACATATTTTCTTAAAAATTCACTTGATAAATCTTTTCATGTTATCTACTAGAATTTTTAAACTTTTATGTGCAAAATAATTTGTTTACGTTCTTGAAACTTATTGTAAACTAGCCGCAACGTTGCCCTGTGATTGCTATGAATTCCTGGATAACAGCCATCATGGGGTGACGGCACAATCTCTTGCGAAAGTATAAATATTTAATTGAAAAATTATTTACTAAAAGAAAATCAAACACATAAGGTTTCTATCTGGTGTCAAATTTTCCTCAGATTTCAAATCTGTTAAAATTTTCAATCTTATCTTTAACAATCTCGATTTTACAAAAAAGAACTAAACAATGCCAGCTGAAATGTTTTTTTATATTTTTGCTTTCTTTCGCTGAAATTGTAAGAGGTCAGGAAGTGTAATCTGTTTATCTTTTGAAGACAAAGGTTGATGTGACGTCACAATCTCTTGCGGAAAATATAAAAGATCTTCACAATTTCAAAATTCTATTTATTTAAAGAAAATCATATTTTTAGGTATGGATCTAATGTGAAATTTTCTGCAGATTTCAAATCCATTACTCTTAATGGTCTAGGAGATGGAAAGAAGGACTATACAACTTCAGTTAAAAAGTTTATTTGTTTTTTACTGTCTGCTGGAATATCATTCCTCTGTGCAAAATGAAAACGGAAATGAAAAAAATAAATTCAGAATCTGTGATCTTCTATGCTGTTGCATTCAATAATAATTAAATTCATTTTAAAATGTTTTAGATTAAATTTTAAAATTCACCGCAAAACCCAAAAATTGCAAAAAATTTGACTATCTGTGTGCCAAATACTGTCACTGTAAGTGCCATAAATTCGTCAGGACTTCACATGCAGAAAACACACAGACAGACAAACACTTCCTTTTATAATATCAGAGAAGAAGATGTACAATCGTTTTCTCAGTATGGCTACTGGCCCAGCAGATCACCCAGATCTTTAATCTCCTGGTCCAATCATACTTTTAGTGGTCTCAAACCAGCAGACCACCAATGATTTCGAATGCTGATTAGGGCTTAGAAAACATAACAGGTTAAATTTTTGAAAGATGAAAACAATTAAAATTGTTAATTTGTCTTGATACATTTATTCTAACTAACTTGTATAGTAGTCAACACTTATCTGTTCCCAATAGTTTTTGGGTCTGAATCCCAGTTTGTAAGCACATGGATGTGTTGGTTATTGTTCTTGTAAGAAGTAGGGGGGAGGGTGGGGGTGCTGCAACTCACTCATTAGGTGCTCCTTCACATGTGAAATCCAAATGAAAATTTTTTTTAATAAGAATTATTAAATTGCAAAGTTGATATCTTTTAATTTATTTAATATAATATTTAAAAAATGTAGTTTTACAATTTGTAATTTATTTAATTTAATAATTAAAAACAATAATTTGATATTTAAAAAAAATTTAATTTTATGTATTTTTAAAATTAGTATGGAAAACTTAGATTCATTTTAATTTTTTTGTTCTTAGTTATTCAATTTGTTTAAAATAGTTATGTTGAAAATATTTCTGCAAGTTCAGACGTAGGTGTATTTGTAGAAAAAAATGATTTTATGAATATATATTTTCTTGTCTGCTACAGAAACACTCAAAACCAAATGAGTTTCCTCATTCAATAATAGATATCTGAAATACAACGTTTTTGCCAAGAGCAAAACAAGAAACTTATCTGCTTTATGTTGAATTTTCTTAAAGACATGATACTTGATGAATTCTTTACTTTTACAATTATTAAAATGTTCTTTCTATTTAAGTTCAGTTGATTTTCTTTCAAAAGATGTACTAACTAAGCTAAGAAGTTAGGGACACCTAGTACTCATTTTTAACATACTGAAAACAATGCTGAATCTCTTTAAATCGAAATTGCAAATTCAATCTGGAAAGAGCATCAGTTTAAGCATATGCAGTGCTTCAACAAGGAAGACCAAGCACAAATTAATCGAAAACATTTTGTTTAATGTATGATCTGTCTCCAAACTTATATTAATAAACCTTAATGTACCAATATTTTACCTGGGTCCCCTAGAACTTCTTGCCCATTCTCATAAAGCAATGAGCTCTAGGTGGCCCGGTTGAAAGAGCAGTGGATTAGCAACAAAGGGTTGTGAGTTTGAAACTCAATCCAACCAAAGACCATCATGTACATGGCTGGTGCATGTTAAATCTTTTGGACCTCAAATGTCCTAAGCAGGGTATGTCAATTTAAATAAAGTTAATTTTATTAAAAAAATCCTTGATTTTTTTTTAAATCAAAATTTTTATTTTTATTTGCTGTGTTTAGGGATACTAAAATGAAATAACTGATCAAGATGCAAGTTATTTTATAAGTTAAGAACTTTGTTTGTACCGAGTTCATCTCCAAATCATATTGAAAATCATCCTCCCTTTCGTGACACTAATTAGCAGTATTTGCTGATAGGAGTCAAATATACCAGACTAGTATTTCCATCTTGGGCCATCGACCAATAGGTGTAGCTCACAAGCCTGCTCATCAGTGTTGGTTTTCTTTTAAACATTCCGTGTGACTATAAATATCATGTGACTAATTTTAAATTATTCATGTTGTTTCATTCGCTTTTAGTTATGTGTCAATTATTTTGCGAGTTCCACAATTGTTTTATAATGGTAGCTGACAATTCATAGACACAACTTTATTGAACTTAGCCTAACATGCTCTCTTGGTTAAAATCAAAGCTGTACTCTACAAATATCTATAGAACAGCACTTTTCAGTTAATGGTTACAGTTAACATCACATCCTCCTTTTTAACTTGAATAGTAAATAAGTTACATACCCTATCAAGAGGGGATTTGCTATTTCTGAGATAAATCAGTGGATCATTTCTTTTCTGTATGTTATAAATGAGTGATGGGTGCTCCTTATAGCTTAGCTTATTTAATAAACCCTCCAGAAGAAGATAAAGCCAATTTAAATAGAAAGAACCTTATAATAATCTCAAAAGTAAAATTTCACCAAGGATAATGCCTGTAATTATAAAATGTAAGAAAATGCAGGTGAGTTATGTTTTCTTTGTACTGTACTGCAGGTATCTTAGAAATAAGGGAAACATCTAGATTTAAGTGTTTAGTTGCACCCAAGAAATTAATTTATATAGTCACCTTCTAACACAGCTACTTATGTATTTGTAGAGTATATTTACTACTTAATTAGTCAATTTACATTTAAAGCAAGTAAGGTAATAAAAAGCCGGAAAATGAAAGTTTAAATTTTTTACTATGATATATAAAATTTTATCTCCATTTATGTTTTGTTTTTAATTTAGAATTTTAAGTTCATGGAATTGTATCTTGAAATAGAATTTAAATGAAAGCATCTACAAAGCCCACCAGAATTTTAGTTGTTTTAATCTTCCAAAAATTTGCCCTGTCGTATTTCCTTAACTCCTATACGCTTATCTCTATTATTATAAAAGTAAGTGTTTGTTGGTTTTCTGCACGCAATGTCCTGAAGAATATATGGCACTTACTGTAGTGGGATTTGGCACACAGACAATCCAAATTTTTTGCATTTTTTGGGTCGCGGCGAATTTTAAAATTCAATATGCAAAGCAAACCGAATTGGCACACAGTGCCTAGTATTAATATATACAGTCAGTATCGGTTATATGGTCAGCTCAACGGTCCAGAAAAATCAGACCATATAAGCTGTGTGACCAAATATGCGGAACAATACTACACTATTTAATTATGGCAGGATTATATTCACATATCAGATTATAGTGCTCATAAACAAATAATTAAACTGTTAAGAACATTTTAAATGTGTGAGGGGTCTAATCATAAATTCAACAAATTAGGTAAAATCATAAATCTGATTTAAATCCAATAAATTCGACTTTAATAAAAAACATGTTTTTCCATACCCTGATCGTGGTGTCCTGAAGTAAAAATTAATACGCAAAGTAAAATCTACAGTAAGAAATATGCAATATTTTTTAGTGAAATTTATTAGTTTACCTTAGCAATCTAAGTTCAGTACGCATACGTATGTGCACCCATATTCAATACACTTATTTCAAATATTTAGAAATACAAAATTGCCGCCTTTTCTTGGTTGCTAACACAACTTTTTCTAAGTCCTAATAGCATTTAAATGTTCATCTGCTGCTTCAGAATTAGTAAAAAAACACCCGAGGTCATCTATATGGCTTAAGCGCATCTGATGTTGATACTGATTTCTTTTCACATTCACTGTCATCCTCATCATCCCTTCCTTCATCATTCAAATTTAACACATTAGAAACAATATCTTGTATTGAAGCTTCACTGTTAGTAGTGAGATCTTCATCAATTTTTGCATACAGATTTTGGCCTGGATTTGCATAACCGTGATTCTGCAGCTTTTCTGCTAGTTCAGTTAAGGGGAGATCTTCATTGCCGTCTTCCGACAATTCTTCAGACTTTGAAGAACTGCAAAATCCAGCATGTCGGAAGCAATTTGCAATAGTTTTCTGTGACACCATATTCCAATTCTTTTGAGAATGTCCCACAACACTACATCTTTCCATTCTTTTAAGGAACTACTGTCAAAATCAGGAGCTTCTCAGTGTTATTTTTTAAAGGATAGGTTATGCCTTGAATTAAATCGCTGTAGCCAGCCATTGCTAGAAATGATACTTGAATTGCCAAGTTCATTAGCAAATTTCAAGGACATTTCTTTCAAAACTTTCCAGGATATAGGATAATTTTGCAATCGTGCATATTTAATCCATGACAGAAGAGCCTTATCCACATTCTCATAAGTTGACAGTCGCTGAAGTTTTCTTTCTTGATCACAGATTTTAACATTAATTAAAGGTGAATATAAATCAATATTACCTAGAAACTACCCTATGATTTGCATATCTAATGTGTGAGGGGTCTAATCATAAATTCAACAAATTAGGTAAAATCATAAATCTGATTTAAATCCAATAAATTTGACTTTAATAAAAAACGTATGTTTTTCCATAAGCGGTGTCCTGAAGTTTTAATTACAACTCTCATAAGCAATATACAGTTTAGTTTAGTAAAGTTTAAATATGCTTAATTTGAACTTAAAGTTGCATAATATTGTTAGAACTTCATTGAAGAGCTCTTGCAGCTCTGTTAAAATTCTTCACCAGTCTGGCTGCAGAAGGGACGATAAAAAGTAGACCTGAAAAGAAAATCTAAGCCAATCCGAAAATAGGTTTAAAGGTAAAAAATATCGAATCTCTTTTGAACAAGCGAATGAGATGCAATTGAAGTGATGTTCAGAAGCTAATTGTATTAACAGAACTGAGGTTTGAAATAAAAATAATTAACACCTGTAAAAGTACATTTGAAAGATGGAAACAAAATGCCTTTTTATATTTGACTAATTTTTTTTTTTCACTTGGACTTGAAATGTGCATATGAATGCTTTTATTCATTATAAATGGATTGAAATAAACTATTAAATATAACACTGCCATCAATAGATATTAGCGATTCAGAAACTCAAGCGCAGAGGTGCACGGTTTTGCTAGTAGTTTATATTTTTTCTATAGCTACTGTTATTTCGTACGTTTTGCTTTAAGTACATAACTTAAGTTCTAATAATAAAAATTGATTTTAGTGTCTTTGAATCTCATACTTTAACAAAGCTAAAGGCTGTGAATATGAGTGGTTTCAGTCAGGAAAATTAAAAAATGTCTTTTTCATAATAAATTGCTTTTTTTTTTCTAAATAAGTGAATTTACTTTGAACTCTTATAGTTTTGCTGTTGTTATTATGAAAGTGAACGATTTCAATGCAGTGAAAGCAACCATATGGATTTAGTTCAAATGTCTAAATATTTAAACAACTTGTTTACACAAAATAAAAAATTGCAATTATATGGTGTTTTTAAAGGGTTCCTATAATGCTAAAGTAAACCCAGCTTAAACAGAAGACATCTTGCGAATTTAGTTTTCCATCCAACTATCTATTGGAATTAAAGTTTCCAAAATACATGAAACTTATAATTTAACCATCAATAGAAAGAGTGTTTAAAAATTTGTGAATTAAAATCTTATTCAATCTTTCTTTGAGCTAGCTCAGAATATTCAGTTTGAATACAACACAAAAAAAAATTCCCACTTTGTAAGCAGCAGAGCTGAAATATTCAGCTGTATTGCTCAGAACCCGGGTCATCTTGTTTCATGAAATATTTGGGGTATGCCGCCCACTACAATGAAACATCACCAAACTGTACTCAGGTGTGGTGCTAGGAGTGTTAAGTAAACTCAATATTTCGTATATGACAAAGAAATACTTAGTTAATTTTCAAATAAAAGTTTTTTAAATAATATTGATTTAAAATAAGAAAATTTGGAGTAGAAAATATGTTTCACCCAACACTTCATTTTTCCGTTGGAGCAAGCACCTACTTACAACTGACTTAATCATTAGAAGATTGGTATAAACTTCAAGCCAAAATTCCAAAATGTCATAAAAAATGTAGTGTGTGTATATGGTTTTCAACATTGCTACTTAAACATTGGATTACAAATTTGTATTAATAAATGTTCATGTGGGATGTTGAGTCTATTGCTAAACTTCAATTGACATATTTTAATCTTAGTAAACAAATTTTAATATATTGTGCTAAAAAACATCAAGTGTGAAAATAAACAATTGAAGTGCTCCAACCTTAAGCTTATGTGAAAAATGTATTGCAAACATTCCCATAACTATCTTTTTTGCTTCAGCAGTGGCAATACCAAAAAATACCCCAGGGACACATCTTTAAGTGTGGACAGGCCAATTAAGGTAGTACTCGAATGATATCTCTTTTTCCCATGTAGTTTGCTTTCTTAAGGAGGCACCAGAGTCAAACTTCCGAAATACCCAAGCAATCTTTTCTGCTTTTATCCCTCTCTTCCCGCTACGCAACATTTTTTGCTTGAAGTTCTCTGTTGTATTTGGCACAGCTTGACCAAATATGGCTCTTGAGCCATAAAACAACAAATCAAAAAGAAAAGCCCCTTCAGTGGTCAGCATGGGAATTTGTGCTGCACTCAACTTGGAATGTAAATGAGACAAAATCTACCATTCAGTGAAGCAATTTTTTTTTTAATTTTGAAGTCATTGTCTAAATGTTAATGACAAAAAGGTTTACTGTACAGCTGTTTAAAAACGAACTATTAGTTCTTGGGTCACAAAATTAAAATTATGAGCATAGCATTTTGATCATGGTATATATCCTTTAAATAGATTACAGTGTGACAGTGTATTTCTCATGAAAATAAGCATTTAGTGTCTACAAAGAAATGTCAGTATAATGAGTTTCCTCTAAAATGAAGATAACTATTTAATTTAGAAATATTATTTTGATTTTCATTTTATTTCAGCAAACTCGGCCGTCCCAAATCCTACAATGACAAGAAGGTGGCAGTAAGTTACATTTTCCCATTTTGGTTGATTTTTATATTTTTCCAGTGTGTCAATTTTCTTGCCTTCCTCTTATAATACAATTTTTTATTCCAAAAAGTACTCTCTTTAGAAAAGCTACTACATAGTACTGTGGGCATACAAAGATACTAAGTCCAAAAATGCAAAAAAGAGCATTAAACTTATTTATATTTGAGGTTAACTTAACATGATGGTACAGAATACCTTATTGATAGGTAAAGTGAGTGCAAAAGAACTTAATTTGATTTGCTGACTTTTATTTATCCACTAAATATTCTACATTTGAGAGCACAGTGAAAGAGAATTTGGCTATCTAGCATATTTATCACTTGAATGCTGAGTGCAGTTTGCTTGTTTTAATTGTGTGTAGCTTTTATGCTCGTATGGATTTAGCCTTTTATGTTACCTCAAACTGATCATGTGAACTGTCACTCAGCTATGCTTGGTACTGCTTGCTTGCTATGCATCTTGTTGGCAACAACATTCTCTTATACCTTATGACTTTTTTATTAAATGCTTTTGTGAGTGATATATATATACACACACATGCATACATATATACATACAATATTCTGTATCAGTTATCCCACGAAGAATTTTGTTTGCTTAAAATCAAATGACTCGCTTCACAATCCTTCAAGTTCTGAGCATAAATTATGTACTGAAATCTATCATCTAATGCTGTGAGAGATCCCCTTGTCTGTCCAGATGTCTAGTCTGACCAGATGCAGAAAATTAATCATATGATCCCTTTATATTTATGCTATGTTCATATTTGAGAAAATTGTGTCTCGGCATTCCCAATTGTAAATGTTAGTGTTGCTAAGAGACAAAAGTAAAAAAACGTTCTCACTTCCAGATGGACGGTGTCTACGGGAATACTAACTTGATGCATGCAACAGCCTCCTTAGTGGTGAGTGAAACTCGAATTGACACAAATTTTATGTACAGGTTCTTGGTACCAATTGTAATATTCTTGTGTTATTGTAACAGGGCTGTGTGGTGCAAGTCCTCGTGCGCGATGGAACTACATATGAAGGCATTTTAAATACTTTTTCCCACCAGGTAAGTCTTAAAGCATGTGGTACCATGTTAAGGTAAGCCTTAAACATGGAGCATGGACTCGTATACTCCATGTTTATTGACTCTATTTTACCACCTCATTACCTACTATCTGAGGTCATGTTCCATATTTATATATTTTTTGGACTTTTTATCAGTTATGCTGCATCACCCTTTACTTGCATTTATATTTATTTCAATTAAGATGGGGATATCACATTTTTCACAAGCAGACCACACATAGTCCTCCAGATTGGTTTAACGAGCCTACAGTCTCGACAGATTCTCCTTTTTGTTACAAACTTTTTGGTTACTATGTTACAAAATTAAATTTGTTATTGTACAGTGTTCTTGAGGCTATTGCTGGTAATATTTTTCAAACCAAGTTTTCATATTTCTTTTATTTTAGATGTTCTCATACAAAATAAACTTAGGAGACAATCATTTGTTCAAGATACTTATAAATTATAAATGATTCAATTATCTTCATTTCCTGATTAAATTTTTAAAACTGAGTTGCTAAATTTTTGGCCTATAAGTAATTGTCTGGTGAAATCTGTATTGAGTTTTAATTGTTTAGATATTGGTCATGAGTTTATATGATTAAATTTATATTTTATGTGAAAAATATTTAATTTTAGTAACATTGCATTTGTTTTTTATGAAAACTTTAATTTAAATCTCTCTCTCTCTCTCTCTCTCTCTCTCTATTGCAATGCATCAATAGGGTGCATCTTCTATAAGTGTGTAAGTGTATCACAATCCTAAATGATATGTCTCACCTTTCATTTTTACCCTCACATGTCCTTTTCTTCATCCCTCGTGTTGTCTGTCTCGATTGGTACATCATGGCCAAATATGACGCTTGTGCCATAAAACCCCAAAACAACTCACTTACCAAAATACCTCAAAGCTGTTTTAAATTGACTAAATGTACTATCCAATACTCATTAAACATGTTCCAACTATCCAAAACTCATTAACTCTTTTGATCCCACCGGTAGGAAAGACTGGGTGTCCAGAATACCCAGGTCAGGGCGGATGGAGGAAAAAACAAAATGAACTCGTCTTTCTCTTGCAAATACGTGTTCGATATGTTTATCCCCCCTCTTTTTCAAAGGAGAACCCTCAGTAGCTGTGCAACAATGTCAAGAAATCCCCTTCAGTTTAGAGGAACGTGTGCTGTCTTGATCGTCTATGGGACTCTTACTGCTTTTAATTATTATTTATTTTATCTTTATTTTATTTATCTTTAATCAACCAATTTATTATATTTATCTTTAATCAACCAATGTTTTAAAAACTACACAAATATTTCAAATGTAATAAACAGATTTATCAATAATTCCAAACCCAAGCGCTTCCGAATCGATTGTTAAGTGTTTACATATTTTGAGACATTTTCCAACATAAAAATAAGAAATAATTTTTTTTTTAATTTATGCAATTTGTTATTTACACTTAAGGTGAATTCAAATTAATGGTGAATTAAAATTTATTTTATCTCGATCAAATTTTTATATTACTTTAGTCTTTTACCTATACCTTAAACAATTATTCAGATAAATGTGCAAAACAATATTTTAGAGATTCACGCTATTCAAATTATTGATAATAAGTAAAAATAATTTTAATTTCATGAGTTTTGTTTACAGTAGGTCCAGTATTTTATTGTACATTGACGTTAACCCTACGACTACCAAGAAAAAGAAATGTGCAAAAAAATTACCACTCAAGTCTAAATGGACCCAGGTGGTATTAAAAATTTTAAAACAATTCTGGAACATTCTCAACAAAATTTTAATTCCAACTGCATATAGAGATTAAAAGTGTAGGAAACATCATGAAATCCCCCTAATCCTATGTTTTCAAACAAAACGCTCTTGCATCAAATCTTGCTGCCGGGTCCAATGAACCTGTCTGACAGTCAGAAGGCTTATCGAGCTACGTAGTGATCACTGATCGAAAGTTATATTCTGAAGTGCCTTGTAATCAAAATAGTTGAATTTATTTTATAATTTTATGTATTTAGTGCATACATTTCATGAAGTTAAAGTTTTCGTTAACAATAAGATTAAAAATAACCCCTCAAAAACAAATACTTAATTTTAATGATTATTTATTTATGACAGATATGAAATACTTCTGAAAAACATGCAATCATTTTCATTCCCTGGAAAATAAGTTTGAAAATCTCTAGAAATGCAATTTAATTATCTTTTGTAGTACAGAAAAACTATCACTTCAACGTTCCCGTATAAATATCAATAATGTAATATTGCAAAATGGTCAAATATTTCAAACCCTATAAATGAATTAAAAAATAGTATGATAAGTTACTAAGTTTATTTGGAATGTTGAATTTTAGTGCTCTGATTTTTTAAGTATTATTTTTATTTAGAAAACCTAAATACCTGAAATGTGACAAAATTATGCGATGTTTTTAGCCATTCTTAGTTACTAAAACCCTAAACAATTTATACAAAATTATGAAATAACTATCTATTGAAATTATTAAACACTAGCCACTGCGTGGCTAGCCCGTGCCCGTGGTGGAAGGTTTTAAACTGGTGTAAAATTTTCCGCAGATTTCAAATCCGCTGAAGATGTATTAAATTTAAAAATTATTTATTTAAAGAAAATCATATTTTTAGGTATCAAACTGATAGATTTCAAATCCATTGAAATTCACAATCTATCTTTAGCGATTTCGATTATACGAAAAAAAGTTTAACAATCCCAGTCAATAGGTTTTTTTTTATTTCTTGCTCTCATTCGTGGAAATAGGACAGGAAATGTAATATTTTTTTTAACGCAAACGGCATGAAATGAATTTGTTTATTCTTGGAAAGGGAAAGTTACTGTGACGTCACAATCTTGTGCGAACATATAAAAGATATATTCAATTTAAAAGTTATTTATATAAAAAATCATATTTTTAGGTATGAATCTAATGTGAAATTTTCTGCAGAATTCAAATCTGCTGAAATTTTTACTCTGTCTTTAACAGTCTAGGAGATAGAAAAAGAACTAATTGACTCCAGTTAAGAGATTGTTTGTTTTTATCGTCTGGCTGGAAAAATTATTCCTCTGATCAAAATCAAAACAGAAATGAAAGCAATAAATTAAGAATATGTGATCTCTTCTATGCTGTAGCATTCAATAATGATTAAATTTCATTAAATTCATTTAAAAATATTCTAGATTGAATTTTAAAATTCGCCGCGACCCAAAAATTGCAAAAGATTCTGACTACCTGTGTTACAAATCTCAATGCTGTAAGTGCCATAGAATCGCCAGGATTTTGCGGCCATGAAAAAAACAAACACACAAACACTTCCTTTTATAATAGTAGAGATTATTATTTTATCATTGATATTGATCACTTATGGGCAGTTCCTAAAAGAAATTATTTAACTGCTTAAGAAATATACATAAACAAAAGCATTTGTGATTATGTGGCTTATGTATATAAACTACTTCATTTTCTTTTGTGAAATTGGGGGGGAAAATATTTAAAATGAAATGTGACAGTAACTACTTTTCCCTTCCAAGTTCATGACCTGGAGTCATTTCTTACCGTGAGAACATGTGGCTTCCCTCATGCAGTCTCCACAGTCACAGTTTGTGTTCTAGGAATTACAAAGCAAACTGCATGGAAGAAACACAATTCCTTTGGCCTTTCGGAACTATTTTAAGTCCGCACCTTTCAATGTACTTCTTGAAGGACCAACATGACGCGAACGAGTTGTTATCTTTCTCTCCATCTCATTGAAAGCATCACAGGTACTGATGTCAATGAAGATTTAGTATCAAGGTGTGTCTGCTACTATAGGTTAGCACATTTTAAATCTTGAATACACAAATGGTCTTGAACGGTCAAAGGGCAGCAGTCACCTTAGAATGCGAACAAAGATATCAAACTAATTACCAATTTCAAGCCAGTAAAATTCTCCATTCAAAGATCAGACAAGAATATCCGATCTGAAAACGTATTAAAGAAACGACTGCACGTAGGAACGAGACTCCCTATCAACATATTCTCAATAAGCACTCTTTCGGGTGACAAGTGGGACAGTGATTTACAACGGTGTAACAGTTTACCCCAACCCACAGCAGTTAAGTGACCCTTCTCAATCAACAGAACACAAAGAAGCTACACTCCCCTCTAAATGCTAGAGGCATTGCTTCACAAGAAATACCCTCTACCCTTAATCCGACCAGAGTACGGTCGGCTTGGGCATTTTCCAACAGAGCCACTTTGGTCGGCTTGGGATCGAAAGAGTTAAACTTGCACGATCTATTTCGGTATGATGTATTTCTTTGTTAGTAAAACTGCCATTGTCGGTGTTTATCCATTGCTTGATGTCTCATATTTAGTACAGCTTGGCCAAATCTGGCCCTTGAACCATAAAAAGTCCATGCAACTAAAATACCTTCATTATGAATAGGGATAATTCTTGTGGATGCCTCAATTTTATTGCAACTTTCGTAAATGTTCCGGCAGAAAGCAGTAATTTACTAATTTAATCTTGGCAACAATTACAAATCATAACATTTATAATTTGTCATTGTCAACATGACAAACTTGAATATACTTTTTCAACCATAAATGGGCTAAGCTGTTTCTATGGCAACTGGCAGTTGCATACTGAAGTACGAACAGTTCTCATCAGACGAAGAAAGTAATTTTTTCAAAAGTATATGGAATGGTATAATTAGATATAAAGACTTGATTTACCTCCAAGTGGTTTTGACAAGAAATCTTGTCCATCAAGATCTGGTCAGTTTTACCTGGTTGAGATAAACACCAGGAGAACTTATTGTATGTTGGGGCAGATGTTTGTAGCCCTGCTCTGTCTCCCACATTGATGTCTTCTGATTCCATTGCAGTATGACGTGGTGCTGGAGATGACTCACAAAGTGTCCCCCAAGGGCCCCCCACCCAGTGGGGTGGGCCCCTCTGTGAGCAACCTCATTGCGTCCTACCCTTTTGAGGATGGAATCTCAGACAAGCTCATCTTCAAACTCACTGACATCGTCATGATCAACGCCCACAATGTGGACACAGACTATGCAATCAAAGGTATGCTCCATCCATCATTGACTATTAGTATTTCCAACCTTAGACTTTTCTACAGAAAAACAAATTGCATAATTAATCTATGTATTTCTTTTTATCTCATATTATCAGACACCTTCACTGACACAGCCATCAGCAAGTTCAATGGTCAGGTGCTAGAAAAGGAGTTGGAGCCTTGGGACGGTGCCTCCAGCGACTCGGAAAGTGCCGCTCTCGGCACAGAAGAGGACAATGGTGCCGTAAGTAAATAAATAGCATTTAAAGTGGCACATCCAATTAATCAGTCTATAAACTATACTGCCGCTTTGATCCTTAAACAGAATGGGTTGCACTTGCCCAGTTGAAACGGATTAGCAATCGGAGGGTTGCGAGTTCAAATGCGACCATGGTTCAAAATGACGTGGTGTTGTCCTTGGGTTCCCTTTGAGTTTGATCCCTGACTATAACCAATAGCCTTGCTGTGTTGCTCCAGTGCGGAAAGTTAAAATTAATTTAATTATGATTTTTAAAATTAAATTTAATTTCTTATTTAAAAGGCTTATTTTTAAAATTTAGTATTTGTAGTTTTATGAAATTCATCTTGAAATAAGCAACTGAATGAGTCACCACACACCATAATTCCTTTTTAAAAATCTATTCCTAAGTTTTGTCCATTTAAAAAAACTAAATATAGCATTCTGTAAATTCCTGCATCTGAGACTTAAATGGACACATTAACATTTGCATATCCCTCTGATGTTTTATTTTCATCTCGATTGCTCAGCAACCCTACGCCTTTGGGTCACGTTTCTTTGGGGTCTCCCGACGAAATGAATCCCATTCCTCGGGGCACACACAAACGATTTCCCACTTCCTTCATGAATCCGAGGTACTTATTGATCTATTATATCTACCCCTTTTCCCATGGGGTTTACTGCCTCTGATAAACATAAGCGCCATGACCCCAGGATGCCCAAGTGATCATCCACTATTTCTCTCCATCCTTTTCACAGTTACTTGACATTGTCTTGTGTTATGGCCCTCATGGCATAAACTTCAAACCAACCAATTCAGCAACCCCTGGTCAAAAAGTTTGCTTTCTTGCATGCTAAGATTTCAAATTATTAGAAGGGATGTATAAAATTTCCAATGATAATGTTCTAGAATGCCCCATCCAATTGAAAAAAAATGTGGTTGCATTTTGTTAAGAAATTACATGCTATGATTAGTATGTAGTTGATGCTATCCACTCTGGCATATTAACCCTCCTGGTGGTTGTCTTGACGAGGTATCATTAGCAAAACTGACCAGATCTTGATGGACGAAATATCTCGTTATTTGAAAATGACCAGATCTTGATCTCATCGTTAAAAATTCTTCAGGGTCCTGCTGACAAGATATTTCGTCAGTAGCAAAATTGGTCACACTTTGATAGAACCATTGGAGGGTAAATGTATGAAAAATCAAATGATATGTGCCATAGAGCTTGCAACTTTGGATTGCAATTTTTGCATTAGTTTATTTAATTAGTTCATCTTGTGTTCTTAAAATGTACTCTTTCTATCTGTATAGAATTGTATTTTGTGTTGAAGTATTTTGTTGGATATTTCATAAAATCTGCATTTCTTCATTTTTTCTAAGAATGGCTGGGATGCTAATGACATGTTCCGCACAAATGCTGAAAAATATGGAGTTGTGTCCAGCTATGACAATTCGTTGCAAGAGTACACGTGAGTGATATCCTTTAAGTGTTAAAATAGTTTTAAAAAAAATTTCAATCTTAGATTGGAAGAAAAGCAAAACAGCAGGAGCTGTTTTGCTGTTTAAGTTATATGAATTGATCATACCGTCTGTCTACCATGAGAACTACTCTTTTACAAGGTCTGGTTGATGGTGGTCTCTGTAGACCCTTGACAGAAATAGTAGCAACATCCTTCTGTGCCGCTTGCTGACAATCGATCCCTCTCATTGGTCAATCAGTAATCACATGATAATTAACATCATTTTTGTGTTACTTGTGGTGAAAGGAATGTGCGTGTGATAACCATCACCTAGAAGAGTGCTTTTAATTTTTAAACTAGTATTTTTTACAAATTCATATTTTTTATTTCTAATTGCTTTAGAAAAAGAAATGTAGAGGGGGACTTTAATATGGAGGGAGCTTGAGATCTTGCTTCTGAGGTCCCTTTTCTGTATAATGTTAAAGTAACTAGAAAACTCACTGCTAGGTGAGTTTATTTCAAGTCGCTGGCATACTGTGTTTTAGCTGCCTGTTTTTCATAGTACTGTATATAGTCCCAAATCCGGAACTGTCCAAAATCCGGACGTTTTGCTAACCAGCGGGTTTTTTTTCTCACTTTTTTACATCTTTCTGACAATTTTTAAAGAACTTGGAGTTAAATCTGGACCTAATTGATGAAGCAATGGAAAATAATGGACATGTTCAGAGTAAATATTACACAGAAAAATTAAAAGATTTGCAAGTAAAATTTGTTGCATTGTATTAAAAAAGTTTTTTTCCTTTTTAAAAAGTATTCCTATATATATGTATCTGCTATTTTACTATTGCAAACGCAAAATTTGCGCAAGAGGGGTTAGATAAAAAATGTTTCGACAAAAAATGCAAATAATCTGAAATCCAGAAAAGTCCGAAATCCGGAATGGCCTAGGTGTGGAGGATTACGAGTTTGGGACTGTACATACGATTCCACACCATTCTGAACGACTCTGAAAGTAACTGATGTAAGGAGAAAGACTAAGTATTAATTCTAGAAGAAACATTCATTAGATACATACTGACAATTATTTACAAGTAGATTACACGAAAATTAAGACTCATTAAAGTGAAGGGCTCAGTGGATGTGCCCACTGCATTATAGGCGTTTCAAGTTCAACTCCTCCCTGAGGGTATTTCTATCAGTAAAACTCCCCTTGTTTGTATGTCCATTACTTAATATTTTATGTCGCGTTTGGTACAGCATTGCCAAGTACAGCCCTTGCGCCATAATTCAATCAACCCATCAGAGTGAGAAAGGTTGAGGATATAGAGTAAAAACCTATAACATATTAAGGGGAGCTCACATGCTCCGTCAGTGATTCAAATCGATTTTGATGAATAGCTGGAATTTGAAATATAAAAAAATGATACAGACCGTGACATCGACAGCACTATCTGTATAAATCATAAGGTGGGAAGTTTAAATAAATTTTCTTATTTGTGTTGATTTTTAATTCCATGAGACCCACTGTTAAGATTGTAATATTCCAGGGTGCCACTCACCAAGAAGGACACAGAGGATTACAAGTTGAAGGAGGCCAAGGCAAACCGCATTGCCCGAGAGATCGAGAACAACACATCCTATCAGAACAGAATTCAACTAGAGAACGGAGACGAGGAGGACAGGTTCAGCGCTGTCGTACGTCCGGAGGAAGCACCATCCAAGTATGGGACGTCTTTGTTTTTGTCAGTGTCAATATTAGGGTCAACACCTTTTAATCCAGAATAGGTCCTGAAAGATTATTTCGATGTTAGCCTTCCAAGTAGTTTAAGTTTCGACGAGATATCTTGAATAAGATCTGGTTAATTTCGCTAATGACGAAATACGTTGTCATGACAAAACTGGAGACATGAAGATCCAAGTTGAAAAACGAATTGTTCCTTGGGACATGTTTTTGCATCAGAAGCTGACCACACCTGAGTTCTTTTCAAAGCAAAGCTAAACCACTAGAGGGTTACAAAAGCCATTAATTAAGTTTTATGACTAACAAATGTTGGTATGGAGAAATACAATAAAGTAAAAAAAAAAAAAAAAAAAAAAAAAAATATATATATATATATATATATATATATATATATATATATATATATATAAAATATTGTTCTCATGTGTTTCCTTATAAAGACTTACAAAATAGAGCAATAAAACTTACAAAAAGATTTGCCATTCTTGTTTTTAGCAGCTCTTAAAAAGTCAGAACTTAATTTTTTTTAAAAAATGCTTTAGTATTTACTTGAACATTAATCATTTTATTTCCCCCTCATTCAAAACTCAAAGTCAATGGTAATCATCCGAGGTCTAGTGATAATGAAAAATCAAGGGCACAATATTTATAACTGATGATGGATGTTTTTAAAATTGAGTTTGTGAGACCCAAACCTTTAGAGATTTGAGATGTTTTGTTCAAAGTGGTAATTCTGAACTGACGGGACTACAAAGAGTTGGATAAGAAAGAAATTCTCTGAGCTTGGGCCATTGATTCTAAAGCTAAAATATTCCATAACTCATGAATCTTGTCATAGGACTGGTTCAAAATTATAAGGTTATGCCCTCAGATCTTTCTCTTGATCCTGGATTGTTGAAAATAGCATTGTGTTGCTACAGTGTAATGTTAGTTCAACTACTTACCTACCATATCATCTGACAATTGATTTCATTGTGTTTATTTTCAACAGGTATGTTATGCCACATAAGAGGAGGAATGGCCTCCGAAGGCAAAACTCGACAACTGCATCCCCCGTTCATGCAGGTGGCACCAGAGCGTTCCAGCACTCCTCCAACCATTCACCTCCTTCTCTTCCCACAACGTCCATCAATGGAGGTAAGTTCTCCAATTCTATGGGATGCTTAAAAAAATAGTTGTGAGGATCTCAATAGAAAACACCATTCTTCTTGGTAATAGGTTATTAAGCAAAATGTTCATACTGTAGCTTACTGGACCGAAAGGCTTGTGAAGAATGAAAGACCAAATAAAATTAAGGCAAGACATTAATTTATTGTATTAAGACATACCTTATCAACTTTTTCCAGAAATCTTCCTGACACTCTTATTTTAATTGTCTTCAAGACTGAAAAGCCCCCAGGGGCATTCCTTCTTTAGGTTTGTATGGGCTTCACAACCCTGGTGTACTCTTTCCTTTTCCCTCTCCTCTACACTTCTGCTTTTTGCTTTTTCTTCCTCCCTCGTTGTGGTTGCCTCTTCGGAGGTGAGGGCTCCCCTTGAGAAGCTATTTGCCAGTCTGTGCTTTCAGCTCCTCTTGGGGATTATATCACCCACGTGTTTGCCGTGCGTGGAGACCCGTGTTCCTGGAAACGGGAATCCTGGTAGTTGAGGGGCGATATACTGACCTAATACACTGCTTTAGCCCCACCTTCAAGTAAATGGGAGGTGCACATTGGTCCTGTGTGCATCAATCGGCTAGTCGGATTGCCTTCGTCACCAGCTAGAGATCAAGCAATCAATCACTTACTGGGCACTGCGTTAAGGGTGGTGGCTGCTTAAGAAGTGCCCCTGTCAACACTGGTGTCTCAACATTCCCTTCAAGGGCTCCATGGTGGGTGGTGTCACAGGGTCTGAATTTTTTCTCTTAATTAAATTATTATGAATTCTATAAATTCTAATTCTCCCAACCAAGAGCAACAAATAGTATCTAATTCTGTAAAATTCTTTGTAATGAAAAAGTTGGTACATTTAAAAACACCTCCACCTTCTTAATTTCCAAAGGAATAACTGCAACAGTTGACGAAATAAAAGATATTAAAGAAATGCATTCTGGAGACTTATTAAATAGAGGTTAAAACTTGTAAACAGGCCGAAATTATTCCAAAATTAAACTCATTTGCTAATTTTACAGTTGCACTCTCACCCCATACACATGTTAACGTTTCTCGTGGCGTAATTTCTGCTGCGGATTTACTGTATGTGTCAAACAAGGAAATTGTAGAAAATATGAAGGAACAAAAGGTTTGTGATGTTGGGCATATAACAATTAAACAAGATGTAAAAGTTATCACCACCAAACATATAATATTGACATTTGAAATGCCTGAACTACCAGACAGCATTAAAGCTAGTTACCTACATTGTTCCATTCGACCATACATACCAAATCCTTTGCAATGTTTCCAATGTCAGCAATTTAGACACTCAGAGGCCTCCTGTTGCTCAAAACCCGATTGTGCGTGTTGTGGCCAAGATGGCCACGACAGTATTGCATGCGGGGTAAAGAGAGATGTGTAAATTGCAAAGCCGACCATCCTTCTTACTCTCATTCATGTCCTGTCTGGACTTGAGAAAAAGAGATTACAACACTAAAAGTTAAAAATAAAATCTCCTATCCCGAAGCAAGACGAATTGTGAATTCCTGAACTCCAACACCAGGTATACGTTATTCATCAATAGTAAAAAATATTATGAAAACATCAAGCACACAAACTCCTCCTCTAACTGAAACTTTAACTTTACCAAAAGTACGCTTACCTTCATCGACAACAGAGCAACCGACAGCCTCAAGAAAACCATCTCTCTCACCACCTAAAAAAACTTATAGCTAAATCAAAATCAGAAAAAGCATTAAAACTTAAAACAGCAAGGGGGAAAAATACCTCTCATTACAGATTGTCTACACAAGTTCGAGACTCAGTTGCGATGCAGTCACATCCATCTAATGAAGATGAAACTCTCCTGAATGAGGATTTCCCAATTCAACAAATATGTATTTCCCAAATAAAACATGATAACTTCCTTTACTTCATGGTTGCTTCAACTGCTGTGGTTTCCGTTCAAAAAAAGATGACATCAAAGAGATTATATCCTCTTACCACCCAGCATGAATGGCACTTCAAGGAACATTCTTATAATCTTCCCATACATGCACGTTACGGCGGTATAGTTGCACCAGAAAAGATAATGATACTTGCACTGCAGTGTCTAGAGGTGTTGGTATTTTAATTTCCCACGACTATCCCAGCACTGTAGTTACACTTCGAACATCTTTACAGGCTGTAGCCGTACGAGTTCACATCCATTCTCTAGTTACAGCCTGCTGTCTATACCTGCCACCGCACGATGCCATGCTTCAAGAACTGAATAATCTGATACTACAGCTCCCAAAGCCTTTTATACTTCTCAGTGATTTCAATGGCCACAGTACCCTCTGGGGAAATGATAGTGCAAATCGTCAAGGACAGCAGATCAAGCAGTTCATCATGGATCACTCTCTCTGCTTGCTCAATAATGATGAGAAAACGTATTTTCATGAACCCACGAGGACATTTCACTTGCTGGACATGGCCATATGTACTCACTCGCTTCTACCGTTGTTGAATTTTTGCAGTAGGAGGTGACTTGCACAACAGCGACCACTTCCCCCTCTTTGTCTCGTATGATAGTAGCAGTAGAGTAATCAACCACCTACCTACTTGTATCATGCAGCATGTTTCTTCATTAACATCTAACAGTTACGGAAGGAAGTTAAAGCAGCCAATGGCTTATATCGCAAATCATCTATTCCGATATTAGAAACCCCGACTGCAGTACACTCTTCCCCACATGACATTGCCAACGTCCTATGCTCGTGTGTTGAGCTCTGACTCATACAGTCCTACATTTCAAGCTACTAAGAATCGAGTTGAACGAACCCACATCAATTTTAAATGTAAAAGGTACCTCTCCTATAACTGTAAGCTCACGATGTTTGAATTGAAGAGATCGTTATATCAAACTCATAATACCAGTCCTGGACCCAACAGAATCACATATCATATGCTTTGACACCTGCCTCCAGATTATCTTGAGAATATATATATTTTTTTAAATCTGGTGTAATAATCTGGTGTAATAATTCGCAACGACCCAAAAATTGCACAATATTTGGACTACCTGTGTGCCAAATCTCATTGCTGTAAGTGCCATAGATCGTCAGGATTTTGCGGCTGCGCAACAGACAGACAAACATTTCCTTTTATAATAGTATAGAGATTCACAATTTTAGAATCATTTTTTCCTTTTTATAATGTGGAGAAAAGCTGCCTTTGCAGCAGGTGCTCTGAAAGTAATATATTCTGTTCTTGATGATGTGTGTAGATGATGCTATAACATGTTGCATCTGTAGGTTAATATTACTGGTTAAATAAAGTAACTTGCTTTTCTGGTATACGTTTTCCTTTATTGCAGTGGAAGAGCCTGCAGTCGTGATGAGCGGGCCGCCCAAGGCTTATGTGGTCGGTCCTCCCGCTTCTCACACCAGGATAGAGAAGAGATTGGAGTCTGAGAGGAAGCTTTCCAAACACAAAGGTATGAAAAAACTTTAGACAGGGTGGTAACAGAACCGGGAAATCAGGGAATTCTCAGGGAACTTTTCAATTCTGGAAATATCAGGGAATTCTCAGGAAAAATTTCCAAATTTCACAAAAAATCAGGGAATTTTAAAATTTTTTATGAAAACTGTAACTATTGTCGTTTGTGGACTATTTAGAGATGCGCAATTACAGGTACTTTTGAGAATAGAATAAATCGTTTTTGCCGAAATTGTAAGTGGTATAAAGAACACCGGCGTCGTAATTTTCGAACCCATCGAAAACCGCCGCCGTGGTTTTCGTTAACGGAGCGTCTCGTCGCCATGAGGACAGCGATACAACTTGTGGTATACAATTTTAAATTTGTGTAACTAATAATGTTTTTTGGTGCATTAAATTAATATTTTTTGCTCGCAATTATATTTTTGTAGAATTTTTTGGTAAAACTACGTTTATAGCGATGTTACGGCTTTGGCGCTTTTTTTGCGAACTTCTAAATTCGCCAAGGAAGGAATTATTTCAAATGAATCAATAAAATCAACCGACAGTTCAACGAATTTTGAAAGAACTTAAAAGAATACTAGCCACTGCGTGGCCAGCGCGGCGTTGCCCGTGACAGTTCTTTTCGTGGGGTCTGGTGCTTACTAACTAGGTGCTGCTCGCTAACCCCTGGTGATTGCTACGAATACGGTTTGAGAAACAAACCAAATGATAATTCGTAGTCTATTGGATAACAGCCATCATGGCGTTTCCCGTGGTGTTGGGTTGCTTCGCAAACCGAATGGAAATTCGTAGCCTATTGGAATGAATTCCCTGTGAAATTCCATTTGGTTTTGCGAAGCAAACCAAACTATGAATATAGTGAACTATGTATTGCTTCGCAAATTCGATAACAGCCATAACGATGTAGTCCATGGTGTTTTTATTTTCCTCTTTCGCTGAAAATCTCTCTAAACGTCAGAATCTGCTGCGAAAATTTTAAAGATATTCAATTAAAAAATTTTATTAAAAAAAAACAACATATTTTTAGGTACTGATCTATTGTGATATTTTCCACAGATTTCAAATCCGTTGAAATTTGAAATTTTTACTCTATCTTTAACGGTCTAGCAGATAGAAAAAAGAACTAAATAACTCCAGATCAAAGTTTATTTGTTTTTTATCGTCCGCTGTAAAATCATTCCTCCGCGCAAAAAGATAACGGAAACGAAACAAAAAAATTAGAATCTGTGATCTTCTATGCTGTTGCATTCAATAGTAATTACATTTCATTAATTCATTAAAAAAATTTTTTGTTGAATTTTAAAATTCGCCGCGACCCAAGAATTGCAAAACATTCGGACTACCTGTGATGTAAGTTCCATAGATTCGTCAGGACTTTCTTTGCGTGCAGGAAACAGACAGACTGACAAACACTTCAGTTTATAATATTGGAGATTCAAAATGAAAATTTAACCTTTTGACTACGACTATCGATATAATTAGCGCGATTCTTATAACTTTCAATTCACTACAGCTGTAACGGCCGTAGTCTAAATTATTTCTTGGTGCGATTCTTATAACTTTTAAGGTACAACTGATGTGCTGGCCGTTTTCTAAATTCTTCCTTTTCGCGATCATGGTACAACTGCTGTACTAGCCGTAGTCTAAGGCCCGGTGCACACATCCGATTTTTCAACATGCGGCACCGAAGCCCAACTATGCGCACATAGCCGTGAAATGACTCAGATTCAGACATTTCGCGCCATTTGCAATTATTTTTCTATCGATGAAAACGTGTTTATTTCGTTAACTTAGAGTTAATAAAGTATATTTTGAAACAAAATAGTTGTTGCAGGATCAACCATTTATTAATCACTTCAGTCCGGAGAAGCGTGTACGACGATCTGCTGCGCCGTGGAGAACTGCGGTAGAAATTGCACGCAAAGTTGGACGTACATCGCCGCAGTGACGCCGGAGGCAAGTGTGCACTACTCCATTGGATCTAATGTATCTCAGACCGCACTTGCTTTACGGCAGCGGCGCCGTACGTTGAAAAACCGGATGTGTGCACCGGGCCTAAAGGTTTAACTTTTCGCTTGCCGAGGTTACCATGGAAACCATAATAATCGTAATTCAGATAGGTTGCCTTAACCTGCCCTAACTTGCTACTAGAAATGCGCCAAAAAAAACAATTAAAAAAAAAAAACGCGAAGATTGTTGCAACCGCTTTAAACATAGACTGAAGCTGTACCAATTTTTTTTATGTATATTTGCATTTGATTTTGATGTATATTTGGATAATGTAGGGACATGTGTAAAAAGTTCATAATATTTTTTAAACAAAATATTTTTTTCGCATTTTTTTCAATTGCTATTGTTAGAGTTACATTAAGGGTTCCAGACCTTACAATAACAATTAAAATATCTGATGAGAAAAAATACAAAATATTTGTGGAGAATGATTCTTTTACCCCATCTGACCCTAAATATTTAAAAATATTGTCGTGGGTACTGTATATCGATACCAAATACGGATCCCGACATTTCTTAAGGGATTTGTAAAATCAGGGAAATTTTTGTCACACTATCATGGAAATCAAGGAAATATCAGGGAACTTTTATTCGAAGATTTTGTTGCCACCCTGTTCGATTGCAGCAGATCTGAAAATATTAAAATACATTTATTTTGAGCCGCAGTCCCAGTTGGAATAGCAGTGGATTAGCAATTAGGAGTTTGAGTTGTGATCCAACCGAAGACCGCCGTGTACCTGGGGACTTGTGCATGTTATATCTGTTATAGCCTCAAATGTCCTCAATGGTGGTGAAGTTTGGAGTGCCGGCTCAGGTGTTGACCTTGTCATCTGACCAGGGTTCAAAACAATCAGGCGATGTCCTCAAATCTTTGAATTGGTCCAGTACCGTTGCACCAGTGCCACATTAATTCAACTACCACCTTTTCTTTGCATGCAGTCTAATGACTCATTTTAAGCAAAGTCCTTCAAAGTCCACATTTTAGGTACTTGGATTTTTACCCAGGAAAATGTTTTTTTTTTTTTTACCAAATTCGCCCACAACCTTTTCTAATTTGTTTATTTTTTACCTTAAAATTCCAGGATTTTCACTAGCCTTGAAAGCTTTATTAAAACCTGATTTTTAATTTTAGTACTTATCCCTTAAACCTTAATATTTGCTTAAAAACTTTCTAGAAAACCCTAATTTCTCTATATTGCTTCACTGGAATTGCATATTTTATTTCATTTGCTTTCATATGGCAAAATGAAAGACACTCAACCAATATCAAATGTCATTACAAACAGCACATATTTCTATTCCTGTTGCTACAAAATGGCAGCAGGAGGCTGAAACACATTTGTGTTTTGTCAGAAAATGATCATCCGAGGGATTGTAACAGAAGATTGTGCAGGAAATGGTTTTTTATAACTTAAGATTTGCTAGGAAACTGTTTCAATGCTTAAAAAGGTGATAATTTTTCTTTTCCCAGAAGTATGGGAACCCTGTTGTCATCTTATATTAAATACTTCTAAATAGTTTACTTGCATGCTGATAAATAATGTTTGTTAGATTTTGAATACTACAGGGATGTACAGTAAATTTCTTATTTGTAATATAATGGTTGTGTATGAACTCTGCAGTTGTTGATGCTTATAATTGAGCATAAGAAAGCTGAAACATTTGCTCTTTTTTTCTTTTTGAAAGTATGACTCTTTGAAATCAAACATTTTATTCTTACAGGACGGAATGACGAAATTGAAGAATTTAGGAAATTTAGCTCAAATTTCAAGGTAATGTTCTTTTATCTAAATTAATCTAAAATGTTTCTTTGATGCACATTTTTAAAATTTATAGTTTGAAGTTTTTATCTTGGGCCTGCTTTTTTTAAATCCAATTTGCAAATGTACATGACTTTAAATTTGAAATTCCTTTTACCAAATAAATTCACATATAGACTTTTCTGTATTCCAGTTAAAAGATGTTTAGTGGCATAACTTCCATGTAAGCCCAGCACTCCCTGATAAAAGAAATAAATATCACTGTCCAAAAACTTGACACTTTTTTCTTATAACGTCTGTTAAATAAGGTTTTTCCAACTAATTTTGGGTAGCTGAATTCAAATATGACTAAATAATCACCATCAAGCACAGTTTTTGTGTACTAACAATTGCAATATTTAAAAGAATATCTCTGCAATATAATATTTAACTATCTTGAAGGTGGTACTAAATGTCATTAAATTCCAAGGTACACATCAGCCTCAAATTGTCAGATAAACTTTATAGCAATTTTAATATAATCTTGCAATATTACTTTTATTACAAGCTTTTTTACTTCACTTAAATAAATTAATAAAGTTTTCTTTTTCTTTTTAGCTATAAAATTAAAGTTTTATGATGATATTTTTTAATTTATGATATTTTTAAAATTATGATTACCATAGGGACACATTTCTGCATGACAACAACAAGAGTAAATTTGTATTAATTCAAAATTAAATTACACTTTTTCTAATGACTTCTTTATTTTAACAGTTAAATACATTTTAAGTGATTGTCCGAGTTTTAGAGTTTACCCACAATGCCACCTCAGTGCTAGTCGAATCTCGCATTTCTTGTAAAACAGCAGCTGCAAGAAAATGGGATTTCATTAACTCAAGGCCTTTTGAGGGTACTTCATTAAGTGTGTGTGGGCTTCACGAATCCGAGGTACCCCAGTCATCTATTATTTTCCCATGAGGTCTACTGTCTCTGATAAATACAAGGATTATAACTCCAAAATGCCCACAATCAACCTTTCTTTTCACAATTACTTGATGATGCCTGTGTTGTGTTTGGCACAGCTTGGCCAAGTATGGCCCTTGTGCCATAAAACCCAACAACCACCTTTAGGTATTGATTTTAAAAAGTATTTTTTTTTTGTGTTTTGGTGTACTTTTATCTTTTTTGCATCACCTTGTGCTTGTTGCATCATGGCCGATCCTGCTCCTGCATCGATAAGCCTATACCCAAACCTAACTTTGAGTGCCTGGTTCCATTTCAGTTGGCCGAGGAGAACAAAGAGGCAAGCGAAATGGCAGAGGACTTCTCGAGCAATGAGACGAAGGCCGACTCGACTCTCCTCTCAAACAAGCTAGTCGAACAAGTGAAGATTGAGAAAGATGTTGAAGACAAACCAACCGATGTGTTGAAATCGACCTTGAATCCCAATGCTAAGGAGTTTGTATTGAATCCCAATGCAAAGTCTTTTACCCCAGTGAGTTTTTGTTTTTGCTTGCCTTTTTATGGTATATGTAGTAAGGTCCAAAAGTTTTCATTCCAGGCATGTTTGAACAAGAATTGACAGATCTATTTGTCAACTCACCACTTAATGTCCTATTGCACTGGAGCTAAAATTTTGTGACTTTAGCGTCAGTAGGACTTTAGTGCTAAATAGAAGTGCTATTGTTCAATATTTTAAGGTACTGAAACTGGAGTAACGCATGGTCAATTTGCAAGCAATGAAGTTGTCACTTCTGCAGTTTTAGACCATTTTAAAGATGATTTTTTTTTAGTAATTTTAAGCAGGGCGTCAAGATTTAAATCAACAATTAAAATCATGATTTTAATCAAATGTTTTTTTTTTAAATCACTGATTTAAATCAAAACTAATCTTGCATTTTTATAACTAAGTAAATACACCATAGAAAAATCACAGAAGTTGTCAAATGCTTTAATTTTTCTGCACTCATGGTGATTTCAGCACTAATGGCTACACCAAGCTCAGAGGGAACTGGGTCAATTACTGCATATTATAAAAGATTGCCACAGCCAGTTGTAGCTTATTAGAATATACTATATACTGGAACCAGTAATGTAAACACACATGACATAAATCTAAATGCCAGGAAGAGTAATGTATAAACATTCTTGATAAACATCACTCATAATATAAACACTTAAAGGAAGTATACAACAGTTTGATTCAAAATTATAAACTAAAGGGGTGACTGATTTTATTAGCTAAAAAAAAAAAAAACAAGTGGGAAGTGAAGTTTTTGAGGCATTTGTCAGTTAGCTCAGGAGTTCCCGAAGTGTGTGCCGCAGCACACTGGGGTGCCACATAGAGAGATGAGAGGTGCTGCAAAGTGCCTGTAACCTCTAATCTAAGCTATTTCTAAGCAACAGAAAAAAAGGGTTACGGTCACTCATCAAAAATCGGTTCACTCCCTAACCAAGAGCATGATGGAGGTAATTTTATTTGTTTTATTTATATTTACACCATCCTATGTTTTCTTATCTCTCTATATTAAAAAAAAGTTACCTAAAACTGTCATATCTATATTGTATTACCATTAGTTTTTAATTTTGAAAATATTGCAGCATACCTCAGAATGTACTCTTTCTTACGGTACAATTATTTTAAAAATTGGTTCATAAATAAATGCAATGCAATTTAAAGTTGGTGACACAAATTTCGTATTTTTTATTTCGCTGAGCATATTTGCGGAGCACATGAGGGTTGTATTTTTGACTATTGGGTTTGCCAGATATCAAATTTATCGTAACAACAATTGCCATAAAAACGATTTCTTTTTATTTGGCGAGGAAAAAGGCTCGCTTTTTTCCCTCTGTTCTCAGACGGTTTACCGAGAAAGTACAAAGTACAGATTGTAAAGTTTGGAGATTAACACGGTTTACTTAAAATTGTACAGGGAACAAGATGCAGAAGATTTTTTACTCATGCGGCTATTCGTTTAGGGTGCATTAAGTATTAAACTAAAAAAAAAGTGAAATCACTTGCGAAAGAAGTATTGGTTTGCAAATCAAACCAAACGGTTTTGCGTAGCAGTCCCTGGGGGTTGGCGAGCGAAAGCGTGCAGGGGGTGAAGCGTCATGGACCTTAAAGTGAAATCAGGATAATACAAATTATTCAGATAGTTTCACTCTGCGAAAGAAATGTTGGTTTGCGAAGGAAACCAAATGGCATATGTAGAAGGAGTGTTGGTTTGCGAAGCAAACTAGATGGGATTGCGTAGCAATCCCCAGGGGTTGGCGAGCAGAGGACGGAGCCCCCTAGTTAAGTAAAATTAAAGTGTGTGAATTTTAAATACTAGTTGTATATACTAGTTTTAAATACTAGTTGTTAAATACTAGTTGTTAAATACTAGTTATGTTTATGTTCTTACTTCTCTAATTTCTTTTTTAAAGTGGTACAAATATGTAATAATATACCCATATAAATATTACATGACGACGAGGGTGCAGTGAGAAAATTATAATTCTCTTAAGGGTGCCATCACTTGGATAAGTTTGGGAACCCCTGTGTTAGCTTATTCTTGTGGTGTGCAATAGAGATTAAAGAGTAGAAAAATATATATTTTGACATACAGACATTAAAATGTCAGCACGAAAAAAAGAAAGATCCAATATGAATTAAAACTAAGTGAAAATCCATTTATTATTGCTGTTCGGCAGATTTACTATCAGAATTTACTACAGTCTGTATATTTTTGTCCTCTATTCTACTTCTTAGACTATAGTTTAGGTCCGTCACTTAAACTTACTGATAAATTTGTTAACATGATGATGTAATTTTCTCAAGAAAAACTATGTAGAATGTCAACTTGTGTTTTAAAGCTAAACAAATTTTAAGTAAATATTGATTTACCGTGTCACAAATTCTGATTGTTTACTTAAAATAAATATTGGTTTACATGTCATGTCACAAACTCAATTTTTATTTAACAAATTTATTTATAATTATTATGAAAACAATGTATAAGGCCTGCATAAATTTAAATTAAAAAAATCTGATTAATTGATTTTTTTTAAATCATGATTTTTTACTTTTTTAGTTGTGCAGTTGGCTTATGAGAGGTTTTAGTTTTGTTTATAATGGTAAAGAAGACACACACACATTACTTTTAATGCATAGTAAGGTCAAAAAGCTTTTATTCCATGCATATTTGAACAAGAATTGATAGATCTTAATTGTTAACTCACCAATTTATGTCCTATTGCAGTAGAGTTAAAATATTTTGACTTTAGCATCAGTAGCACTTCTGTGCTAGATATAAGTGCTGTTGCTTGATTTTTTTTAATGCTGAAACTTAAGTAGCACAGTCAATTTGGAAGCAATGAAGCTGTCGTTTTTTCAGTTTAGACTATTCTTAAGGATAAAGTTTTTTTAGTAACATTAAAGATTACATTATTATTAGCTGTATAGTTGATTTGTAGGAGGTTTTAGTTCTGCTTATAATGGCAAGGAAGACATGTCACAATTATTGGGGCCTTATTTGTAAGCATGACGATCCCAGTGGTGCAGTACTAGCTTAGTTTCGATACTGATGTCAATTTCATTTAAGTAAGAATCCACTTTTGTGTTTCAGCGTTCCATGAGCGTCAGCAGCCAGCAGGCACTGGTGCCCGTCCAGCCACAGCGACTGCAGGCTCAGAGCCCGGTCATCGTCGTCCCTCACTCCCAGATGATCCCTGGGCTCTCGCAGCCCCTCTTCTCTGCCGTGGGCCCCCAGTATGTGATGCAGGCCACTCCGGTCAGCCTCACAACATCCTTTGGAGCTGCTTCCCAGGCGCCCAGGTTCAGGAAAGGTGAACATCCTTCTTCTCAAAGGCCGCAATATTAAACGAACGTTTGAGGATTTTCAGACATTTCTACATTTACTCGTGATAAACAAAATTTTGATGCTCATCATATTAATTTCAGTGTGAATTTTTGAAGTTTTTTTTAATATTGTGAAATCTTACACAAGCACAGCCTTAGGTGTGTAGGGACAACACAACCCTGAGGTACCCAAGTGATCTGTGCTTCCTTTCATTTTTAACCTGCCTACCCTACTACTTTTTGCCCCTTTTACTTTTTAATTCTGGAACAATCAGGAAAATTTCACAAAAAATCGGATACATTTTGATAATTTAAACGGCAACTATTATCATTTGTCCTAATAAATTAGAGATGCATGATTCCGAGTACTTTTTAGAATCTAATAAATCGTATTTGGCAAATAAAGCAAATAAATAGTAGCGTAATGCAAATAAAGAACACTGACATTGTAATTTTCAAACACTACAAAAAACCTCTGCGTCCGTTTTCTTTTTTTTGCGGCTTCAGTGTTTTGTTGTTGTGATGCCGCCGTTACAATTTATGGTATACTATTTGAAATTTGTGTAACTAATGATGTTTTTCTTGTGCATTAAATTAATATTTTTTGCTTGCAATTACATTTTTGTAGAATCTTTTATGTATAGTATGATTATGTAGGGTCATATGTAAAAAGTTCACAATTAAAATATTTTGTATTTTTTCTCCAGTTTTTTCAATTGCTATTGTAAGAGTTCCATTAAGGGTTCCAACCCTTACAATAACAATAAAAATATCTGAAGAGAAAAAATACAATATATTTGTGGAGAATTATCCTTTCACCCCATCTGACCCTAAATACAAAAATAATGTTTGGATACTGTACATCGATACTAATTAGGGATCACAACATTTATTAAAGTAATTGTAAAATCAAGGAAATGTTTGTGACACTATCAGGGAACTTTTTTTTCGAGGATTTTGTTGCCACACTGTTGATGCTAATCCTATTAACTTCAGTCAGAATTTTTGAATATTTTCTATTACAACCCTGAGGTGCCCAAGTGACCTGTCCTTCCTTTCATTTTTACCCTCCCTAACCCTTCTGTTTTTTGCCCTTTTTGACCTCCCTCATTGTGGTTGCTTCTTTGGGGGGCGAGGGCTCCCCTTGAGGAGTTTTTTTGCCCTTCTTGTTATCAGCTGCTCTTGGGTATTATATTGCATGCATGTTTCCTTTTTCTTCTTTCCTTATTGTGTTGTCTGTCTTGTGTTTGGCGCAGTTTTGCCAAATAGGGCCCTTGCTCCTAAAGACTCAAAACCAACCATCTCTTACAAAAATTTCTGTGTGGACTTGACAATGGCCCATACTCTGAATGTATGCTTGGCTGATCATGTCCATGTAAGCAGACAAGAGATTTTGCTCAGCACATCCAATCTCTTTCCATTGGGAAAATCACCCAACTCTTAAATGAGTTCCAGGCTTTATTTAGGAGGCTGTGGTATTTGTTGTAAGAGTAGCAACCAGAGTGTTGCGAGTGTTGTGACCATTGTGTTAATGGTGGTTGGTGCATGTTGAACTGTCATAGATTCTTATGTTTGCGTGGTGTTGAAGTTTGGAGAGTAGGTGCCAACTCAAGTGTTTATCTCTCTTGTGTTCAAAATTACAATGTTTCGGACTGTGATCTTTCCCATAGGAATTGATTGTGGAATGTCGCCAATAGCCTGCTGTGTTGTTCTAGTGGGATGTTAATTCAACTACCTATCTGGCTTGCATTAGCAACTGATTGGAATGCGATGTGATATTTCTACTGATGGGTGTAACAAAACTTCCATTTACATGGACTAAGCTGACTTCATCATGCAATTTTGTAGAGGAATTAACATTTCAGGAGGTGCTCCACTCCTCCCAATACAAATTGGTTGGCAAAAGAGGAAAATTCATTTCTGGACATACGATTAAAAATAATTAATTGGGTTTGTTTGGAAGCGTCATTTAAATTAGTCTTAGCCAAAAACTAGCTTAATTTGTTTCTTCTGTAGCAATACTCTCCTCTAAAGGGAATCCTATTTTCCACAAGTTGGAAGGAATTACTCCCTAAGGGAAGGAATTTCCATTGCAGCAATTTAAAACATCTAAGTGATATACATTGAATTTTATTCAGGGAAAACCTCCAGGGACTGAAACAGTTTTGGTGTTAAAAAGAGCCATTTAGAATAAATAGCATGCTAAAGCTTCTTTAATCAGCAGAATTAAAGTTTTGCCAACCATGCATGTAAACTGATCATTGATCTGTCTGAAAACAGTCATTATAATATTTAGTGTTGGGTATAGAGATTGGAATAGGAAAGATGACTGGAAGACTTAAATATCATATTGTGATAATCCTTTTCAACAATTCTATTTTTCCTGTTTTTCAAGTAATGAGATTAAGGGTTTTTAGACACTGACCAGCGTCATTAAACTGTTGTCTTGCAGTGCCCATCAACATGCAGCCCAGACACGAGGTGGCTCCCTCGATGCACGTTGCAGCAGCCACAGGTCAGCCCATCCTGGCTCCTGGGGGAATGCCCACGCCTTCGCAGCTGACCATGCAGTACACGGGTCCTCAGGGGGTCATACACACCTCTGGACCACCCCAGCAGCCAATGGGATACCCACAGGTAAGTCTTCAGCACAGCCCATTTCTTTTAACTAGCCACTACATCTGCTTCCATTTGGTTGATAAATCACTGCATGGAATACATTTTGTGCTTCAATGGTGATATGGCTACATGGGTGCTAATACTCATAACCATATGAGGATGTTGACTGGTTCAATGAATAACAAGGCAGGTATGAAAAATAACTTTAATCAAATATCATATAAACATAACATGTTAACTAGTCTACCAGCATAGATTCTTTTCTCAAAGTAAAAAGGCTTAATAATTTTATCATCGCAATCTTCTTTCATCGCTGCATTCTAAATGTATTTGAGGTATTCTAAAGGTATTTTAATTCACGATCATTGAAAGAAAATTATAATTTGATTTGATCCATTGCTAGAGCCACGCACCTAGTTTTCATGTTTGTACTGATGGCACCTATGTCAAAAAAAATTATTTATAGTAGTAATTTACATCATATGTTTAGTATTAACGGTTTATCATAGAAATATAGTTGAAGTTACTGAACATGTTCATATGGATGTTGAATTTCAGTCATAACTGCTGACTGAAAATGCAACACCATGAAGAACAAGAGACCAAAGTCATATTTATTATAACATTCGATGCATAGGTAAAATGATTGAAATTACAGCTTTGTTCGACTTCTGGAAAGCAAAGAAATTAGTATTTTGTGTAGCCCTGGCTATGTGTACTAGGCAGATGCAGGAATAGAATCTAATGGTGCTCCATACCAGATGGTAGACCAGTTGATGCATAATGTAAGAATCACGTAGTTGATCTTCACAATTTGACCAGACTCGAATGTGATCATGGTGCTGTAGTAAGAATCGAGATTTGTCTAAAAAAACAATATCATTAATTTGTTTATGTGTTTTACCCACCGTTGCAACAAGACGCATGTGTTCCCTGCTGCTTCAGACAGGGCCGCCCATAAGGGGGGACAAACCCGACAAATGTCGGGGGGCCCGGACGTTTAAGGGGCCCGCGGCCCCAAGGTTTGTTCAAGAAATTATCTGCCTCATTTTAGGGTTATTTTCTGAATTTGACAAAAAAAAATATCGAACAGAAAATAGTCTTTTCAAGTCCTTAAAACGACCCCGTCAAGGTGGTCTCACATTTTCACCAGTCTACGACAACGACTAGTTGGTTTACATGCCACAAGGAGTAATGAGTATAGCACATATACATATTTAATTCCATTATTACTTACCAGTTCATTATTAATATATTATGGGTTTGCTTGTACATTTCTGAAGTTGGGTATTTGTAAATATATGGATACTTGGGAAATTAAAACTTCCTACACAAGAAAAAAACTTAGGGGCCCGCCCGAAAATTTGGTCGGGGGGCCCGGGAAATTTATGGGCGGCCCTGCTTCAGAGGATGTTGAATTGTATGTGCAGACTCAGACTGTTGTGAAATACACCCTTATTCTTGAGTTTGTTTCAACAACCACATAATAAATTTTGCAAGAAATGTTTTAGACGAATCGCATATACACAAACGTAATGTAAATGAGTAACTCGGTAGAAAACTGATATTTGTCTGCATGTGAAATGTAAAGTACTTATAATTTCATACTACAGTTAAAGATTAATTTAAAATACATTCACTAGTACATACAGAATTAGCTGTTTGTAAGTATGCTAGTTATAGCTTGCACTCCCACAAATGAACATTAAAGTGAAATAAAAGACTAGTCCTTCCTTCACCCACTGATTCCATGTTAGTATCGCTGTCGCTTGATTTCATTCAACACGAGTCTAGATTTCTTTCAAGGACAATCTAGTCTTGTTAAGCCACAGTTCCTCTGAATGTGCTCGCATGATTGCCATAGTTTTTAACTAGGCATAATTAAGCTTCCGATACGCAGAAACGGTGAGAAATACAGTTCCAATACTTAAATTTGGCTCTCTGTTCTTCCTTTTAATACTGCTTACAGGAGATGTTACTGACACACAATGAGTTGCTTGTATGCTGCAGTGGTAATCATTTGCATATCCTTCCATGACCTATGCATCATGCTAATTCCATGACGATTGTATGCTTCCTTCATGGTGTTACATTTTCAATGGCCCAGCAGTGTACACGCAGAAAAATACTAGATGCCCCTTTTTAGAATACTATTCCTGCTTTGTATCTTTTATGTTTCTGAATAAATGATATTTTAGATTTAAAGACTACCTTCTGACTCTTCCAAAACTGAATAATTCTTTGCAGATGAACTTCGTGGTCGGTCCCCGTGTCGTATCGCCTCAGCCAACTTCTCACTCTGTGTCGTACTGTGACACCTCCCACCTGCCCACGCACCTCATGAGTAAGTCGTTTTCAAGATAAAAAAAACCTTTCGGAACTACATTGTTTGTTAATGCATAGGAAAAGCCACAATAATACAGTACAACTCTTGATATACAGAGCTTCTTGGGAATAAGAAACAAGAAATTTATATACTGAGGAGAGTTAGTTGTATGGTGGGGAGATCTTATGAACCACTGAAAGACATAAACTATACATTAGATTATTAACTGCAAATTATGTAAAACCAGTATTTAGACTCAAAATCATTGGTAAAACTTAAAAAAATATTTTAAATTTGATATAAAAAATTTCAATAGAAATTTCTTTTCTTCAATACTTAATACTCTTCCAATTCATTTCACCCTTTCTCAGAATTGGTATATTTATTGTATTATAACTAATTTTCTAACCATATATTTGAGACACTTGGGGAACTGGTTCTGTACTAGTGCATTCTGTGTAAGAGGTTGTTTTTAACCTGTAGTTGAACATAATTTTAAATGAACGTTCTCCGTGCAGCCTGAGAAGGTTGGTTGCCACACCACAAAAATGACAGTTCACAACAATGCACATTCATTCCATCACATAGTACTGGTACAAACATTTTTTCGATGAAAAACCACTTTGTTTAAAACCTAATTCTAAAATACCCTGTAGACATCATCACTTGAAGTGCCCCTTCCCTAACCACTACTCATTTTTTCAGCCCCCTCATAATTATGTTGTGGACCTAAAAGTTGCTCTAAGTTACAGCAGCATTCTTATTTTGTGACAAAAGTTTTGTGTGTGCCTATATCTTTACTGCCTGTTTTTCTTTGCAGTGCCTCCGTATCCCGGTGCGTCCATGTCTGGCTCAAGCGCCGGCCACTCCATGCAGGGCATGGGCCCCCAGCAACATTCCAGCCACATTCCCAACCAGCAGCACCCTCCCCCTTCCCCTGCTCCCCCCAACCAACCACCCTCTATGTACCCCCCAGGGCACTTAGGCCCTCAACTGCACCAGGGCTTTCCCCCACAGCCAGTGGTGCTAATGCCCCAGCAACACCAGGGCAGCCCACATCCCCTCCACCTGCACCAGATGCATGGCCAGGGGCACCAGGTGGCGCTGCTCTCCACGCCCCCCTACTTACAGCAAACACAAGGTGAGCTGTCTTCCTTCTGTTAATAAGGCAGTTAGGGGCCCTTAAAAAGCCTTGATATTAGTCACTCTTTTGTGTATAGAGGCCTTTAACCTTTCTGGTGGTTTTCTCCAGGAGGTATATCCTCATAAAAAGAAAATTGTACTTGTCTTTTCATGATCGGCAAAACCTTGATGGCGAGACATCTCATCATTATCAAAATTGGTCAGGTTTTAATGGGTGAGATATCTTGTCAAAACCACTTGGAGGGTTAAGGAGCCAGGGTTCTCATTGGCCTCGAGACCCGATTTTTCTTTTTAGTTTTGAGGGACCCTAAAATATTTTTAAACTTTTGATTTTTTTACTATTGCTCATGTTTTTAATGTTGTTTATTTTATTTCACCTACATTCGAAAAGCAAGATGAATGATTTTTGACTTAGATCAAATGTTACTGATTTAATGTGTGTAAAGAAAGACTTATGTAGGAAGTGAATATATTAGAGCCAGCAAGTCTGTCTACCAAGGAACAGATATTTCTATTTCTGTTGTTACAAAATGGCAGTAACATGTGTAGACACATTTGTAGTTGGCCCAGAAAGCAAAAAGGATTATGAAAAACTAGATTTGCTGCAAAACTATTTAATTTCAAAGGAATGTCAATGTTAAAAAAATTGACAAAAGGATTAAAATATCGTTACTTTATTATTGTGGTCTATAAGGTTTTTAAATTATTTGCGTTTTAATATGCTCACTAAATTTGTTTCAAAAACTCTTAAGTCTCCATCAATTTAAAGCCCTCTATTGGTGAATTTTTAAACCTCATTTAAAATGGGTCTACAATTTGGTATCTAGTATTTTCTTTCCTGAAAATTTTGATAGTAAAGCTACAAAAATATATTTAAAAAACTTAAATAGAATATTTTTTTACTTCACCTTTTTTGTAAAGTAAACAAAATTGAGGGCATAACAAATGTATGTTTACGAAAAATTTATTTTTCTATAATTGGGTCTGATATCCACTTGTGAAAGTTCCTTCACATTTATAAGTTCACCTGCTTTAGTCTTTCTTACATGGAGCCTTAAAATACATATAATAGCCTTAAAACTGCTCTAATTTTTGTTTTGTGAAGAGTGAAAATCCTACAATATGTTGATAAAGTGTTTTAAAAATTTACAATTTTAACATTACAATTAAATTCAGAGAAATAATAAGCAGTTTTGCTTCTATTTTTTATGTTTTTAATTGCATTAATAAAGTGCAATTATCACCCTTTTAAATTGTTTTGATCTTGAGAATTATTTTACATTGGCTGAGAGCCTAAGAAGCAATGTTAAGGTGTAGTGAAGAGGTTAGGTTTTTTTGATACATACTTCCTTCACAACTTTTTGTGATATTTAAAAAGAGAAAGATCATGTATTAAGATTTCTGGGCTAAGAAATTAGCCAGAAAAAGACAACTTTCAAAAGGATTACTGAAAAATTAAATTATTAAAATGGAGTATCTTTTTCTAGATGCTCTGACTCGATTCCTCCCAGGGTTTATTTCTCTCTTCTATGTCAGTAAAACTTTCCTTCAATGTGCATGTCCATCACTTGACATTGACACAGCTTGGTGAAATTATGGCCCTAGTCATACAAACCCTACCCACTAAATCATTGAACACCCTATGTTTACTTGAAGATAATATTATCAAAGATTTATGTGTGTTAGTATTGAGCATTTGGTATTGCTTTATATATTGTAAAAATCTGGATTTTTTTTTCTTGGAGGTTAGCAGGTTTGAATTTGCTCTGCCATGAACAATGCACAAATAAAGAGGTTCTATTCCACCCCTCTTGCAGCTGTGCAAGTTCAGACATGTGTTACTTAAACAGGGTATTTATTACTTATAATTGCTTATATTTTTTACTCTTTAATGTCATTTTGCTCTCTAGGTTTCAGCCGAAAATGCTTCTGGTCGAAATTTCTTGTACTGAATGGCTTTTTCTCACTTTCAGGTGTATAAATTCTATTTTCAAAAGAAGAGAACAATATCTTGATCCTCAGAGTCTGCTCATTGGATCAACTGATTCTGAAGACTGAGGAAGGAGCGAAAATTTTAAAGAATCGGACGATTGTGCGGACACAACCCTGTAGGGATACGAAATAAAACAATTCCTTTTTATAAAGTCAACTCTTTTCCATTCAAAGCATCACATTACAGGGTTCCCAAGAACCTCATTTTTCATTTTAGTTTTCAAGTACCTTAATTTTTGCTGAAAGTCATTTTAGAAAAGCTCGTATCTATTAGAACTGCATATCTAGTTTGACCTTTCTGGTGTCTCTTGACAAGTCATTTCATCATTAGAAGAAAACTCATCGGATTCTAATGGACAAAGTACCTTGTTATAAGAAAACTGACCAGATCTTGATCTTATAAAAAATAGGCAACATCTTGATGGACAAAATATCTCATTCAAACCTTTTGGTGGGTTAAAGTGCATTCAGATACCAACGTCACTGATACCTGCACAAATTTTAAATTTTACTTTAAAATTGTTGTTTTTGTACTAGGTTAGCAAAACCTAGAAGTATTGAAAATTTCACCTCTGCATTTGCAGGTTAATCTGTTCAATCTGAAATTTTGCCTTAAAAATGAAAAGTATCATTGAAAAGACTAAAAATCTCCTTTTGGTTTGTTGCCTCGACGAGGTGTATTGTCCTTAGCAAAATTGACTAGATCTTTAATGGTTAAAATATCTCATCCATTAAGATTTCGTCCTCTCGTTAGAAGAAAACTGACTAGATGTTGATCTCATAATCATTAAAAATCCACAATATCTTGTCATTAGCAGAATTGGTCTACTCTTTATGGGTGATCTTGTTGAAACCATTTGGGGAGTTAGTTGGTAAGGGAGGATTACAGGCTGGCAAAGAGTTCAGGGGCCACTCAGGCCATTTGTCTTAGTGGTGTTCAAGGATTACTTTTGGACCTACTGCATACTTAATGTTTTCAAATGAATCCAGAGTTTTGTTTGATTTCAGTAATGCTAGTTAGAATGTTATATGGTTCTGTTGTAAACCACTTTTATTACAGTTGATAATTTACCTTTTTTTTAGTTTTCTTACTGTTCACATAATTCCTCTAAAACTATTTTTACCTTGGTTTTTTAATTTCACAAGGGAAATATTTTTATAAAGATTAAAAGTATTCATAAATCCACTCTTGCTATGTTAGTTTTTACCTTTCATGCTTTTTACCCCTAAGGATTCATTATACCATCAACCTAACGAAATAGACGAAGTATGTGCACAACTCCATGCTATTTCTCTTGGTAGCTTGATTTGAAGATCTGTCAGATTATTGTGGAAAAAGCACAAATTATAAATTGGTTTAAGTGATTAAAAACGCTAGTCTATTCTAAGCCCTTGTGACTTACCCTTCTAAGATCTTACGGCAGTGATTCAACCTGCATATTTCATTAAAGGGTCAAATACCTATTTTGATTTTTTTTTTGGTCAAATTGTTATAAAAGAATTTTATTTTGGTTTTCTGTGGTAGAAAAGTGTTGAATTTAAGAATTTTTTATTATAAAACATTCAATCAAATGAATTTCCTATATTCAAAGAGGCAAGTACAAAAATAAACACTGACATAGCACTTTATAAACATTGTGTTTCAAAATTAAGTGAACACTAATATTTCAAACTACAAAAACAGTTGGAAAACACAAATAGAAAATGAGGTAGAAAATGCCCGTTTTATCTAAACCATGGTGTTGCAAAACCTCATGGATGCTGAAATTAAGCTATTGTTTTAATTTCACTGTGGACAAAACTTAGAGGCATGCAAACAATACTGCATGCGTTTGGTTTGTCGAATCTCTATTATACAAGGAAGTGTTTGTGTCTGTACGCAGTGTCCTGACAAATATATGGCACTTACAATAACGAAATTTGGCCAAAGGTAGTCCAAATTTTTGGCGATTTTTGTGTCCAGCCCGAAATTTAAAATTTAATCTAGAACATTTTAAAATTAATTTATTAGTTTTTTTCACCTTTTGTCCTTTTTTTTTGGAATGCGACATCATTAAAGAAAGGAGAGAATTTTGTGATTTTGGACCGCTGAGTGCTGACGTCACAAACTTTTTTGATATGCCTTTGAAACCATGCAAAGTTTCCCGATTCTAGCTTGTTTTGGTTTACGTTGTTGATAATAGCCACTTTGAGGCCTGTGTTCCCTGTGGAGTTCGTTTGCAAAGCAAACCAAATGGGAATACGTAGCAATCACTGGGGTTTGGCAAGCATCAGCGAGCAGTGGTCACTCCTGACCCCATGAAAAGAACTGTCACAGGCAATGCCATGCTGGCCACACAGTGACTAGTTTCAGATAAATATGTGATATAACTCAAGCATCTAACGAGTAGAAAAAAGGAACGATTCAGCAAGATTCATTGACACTGAAATGTCAATTTCAAGGCGTTATTTTGAATTGTCTTAGATTGAAGGATGCAAGGACCCTCACAGACTGCAAGTAGTTAACCACAGCTATTCCTGTTGATAGTGTCAACAATTCATCGACGTATGCTCAAAGTACAATGTCACCTTCACCCCAGTGTGGAATACTTGGCAACTAATTGTGTGCCTCGCCTACACACTTTTCATATCGCTACTGTGTTGCTTCAAGTGCAACAGACCTAAGCCATTTACAACCTCACATAAGCTGCAGAGATTGGAACTGGATAAAATTTACATTTGTGGCAAATGAATTTAAAATCGTGTTTTGATGAAGAATATTAAATCTGCATCATCCTTGCAAGAATGGAGTTTTTGCTGTCTCTGTAAAGACAATGAGTTATTTTCAAGAAACCACATAGTGGGGCTTGGTTAGGTTGGTTTTCGATGCAATGGTAAAGCTAACATTGCTTTCAACTGATACATTGAGAGATATGGAGCAGATGGCAGGAAAACCCAGAAAGTGACATTGAAAAATGATTACAGTAGAACTAGGAATACTGTCTCAGAAAGCAGGGTTCTCATTCGCCTTAAAAAGCCCCAAGGCCTGATTGGTTTCTAACCCTCCAAGTGATTTGTGATAGAGATATCTCGTCCATTAAAATCTCATCTGGTTTGTTAATGACGACATCTCGTTGAAACAACCACCAGGAGGGTTAAGGGGCGTGAAGAATCCTTAATGTTTTCTTAAAAGCTCTCATTTTTTACTGTCTTGTTTCACCTCATTTCATAAACTAAAAGTCCTCTGAAATGACAGAATTGAGGCAACATGCTGATACACAGATGTATTTAAACTGAAAGGTCCTCAAAACGGTCTTCAGAGGGGCTGATTGTCTAGGAACTGGTTTTTTAAAACTGTGGGAAGTTTTTGCTTTAATTTTTATCCACATTGGTATTAAAAAATAAACCAGACTTTTCAAATTAGTGTTTCTCAGAATGCAATAATATAAATTGAAATTATTCACAATCTGGATTTCTCATTATGACATCCTTTCAGATGGTTGGGAGGGCTGACTTTCATGGAGAAGTCAACTGTGTGGTACCCTTGCACCAAGGAACTGCAAGAAATGACGTCTGTGAATGGTGATGCATACTGTACCGCGTTCTCTTCACTGATGCCCCCGCTTGCTTCTATAGTGATGTGTGGGAATTGGGCCTTCAGTGTTCTGGCAGCTTGTTTAAATGCCTACAAGAAAGGGATTACTATCAGTGATTGACAGGACTCCTGGGAACAATTCCAAAAGACAGGTGTTCTCTGAAATAAATTTTAAAAATGTGTTTTGCTGAGAAAAGAGGTTATTTAAATAACTTAACTAGAAAGTCACTAAACAAAACAATATCGAATTGTGTTGCTCAAACTGAACTGAGATTGGATTTAAGAACATCAGATCATCTAAAGCTAATAATCAGATTTATATTTGTTCGCCCTGCATTCTCATTTATTATTAGGTAACCTCATATTTTTATTAAAAAAAATCAAACTTTAAATTTTCTTTTATTTTTAATTAGTTTAAAAGTATTATTGGAAATTAAATAGCTTTTGGGACAGAATGCGTGTTATTTTATACAAATAAGTTTAAAATGTGCTTCTCAGTAATATTCAATTTAAACTGAAACTACTATTCCCTACTTTGAATACATTAGATATCAGGTGCCACCTTAAAGAAAAATATTGAGGACCTAAAACACTACTTGCTTTGTATGAGTGTTTCGGAATGCTTCATTTTGCTTGCAAAGATCATTTAGTATACATATGTCAGGCCTTGAAATATATTTTTTAATACAGGTGCACCTAGTGCATCTAAGTTTTAAAATTTAGTGCACCAATTATATTTTAAGTGTATATTTAAAAAAAAAACGTAATGTAAAAGCATTAATGTAATGTAAACTACTTTATTACTTGGGTATGTTTAGATAGGTTAGTAGCAGATAGTAAATAAAATTATTAAAATTTTTTTTTTATATGCGAAATTATTTCTTACAAATACTCAGTCATCATCATACATTGGTGGGCAAAAAACGTATAAAAAATAAACGAGTAGTACACTGTATTTTCTAAGCAGATAAAATCTTAATTTAAAGATAAATAATTAGACTATTTGTTTACGATACGCAGTGGCCAGACAATTCTCATGAATTCCTACGTCTTTACACTTTATTGAAACACAAGATGTTTACAGAAATGCTGGATGCCTATCGTTCGTGGGTGGTCAAGTGATTTAAATTCTCCCTTCTCCGGCTGTCACGACAGTCGCTTCAACAGAGCCATCTGGAAAAAGTTTTGATCATCTGATTGTTTTGGTGGCAGTGGCACAAGTAAACCTTTCTCCAGTATAAACCCGTTACGGCCCAGTAATTTTGTTGTTGCATAGTGCATAGCCCTTTAAAAATTATCCAAAGGCTTTAGTGTTTTTTTAAACAATTTATTTGATTTCTCATTGGGAAATATTTTCTTTTCTTTGGGGAACAGAAGGGATTTGGATCCCTAAATCTTGGCATCACAACTAAGTAACATTTCTCTCTTGCTCACTGAAAACAAGTGTCACTCACTAATGTGCTTATTAACTGAGGCTGAGTTTGATATAAGGCTTGTGTTTTGGGTTCATTTTGACCACTTCTTTATAGAAAGACATAAACTGATGACGAGGGTATCTACTGTTTCCATTTGTCTTCAGTATGTTGCAAATGGTATTGGGTTCCTCTCACTTCCTAGATTATTTAATAACCCCTCCAGAAGAAAATCGATCAGTTTTAAGAGAAAAACTCAGATCTTTGCTATAGCAAAACATTCATCTAGTGTTGCGTCCATAATGGAAATTCAAGAGAAAGTAAATACGTTTTTTATTTTCTTTTTGCGAAAACATTTTATCCTAGTTTATATATATATCGAAGATAATAAAAGCCATCTTACCACTATAGCTATTCTCTTGTATTTATAAAAATAATATTGCCATTTATAACTTAAAAGCAAGTTGGGTAACAAAAAGGCTGGGGAATTAAAATTTATTCAATAATCATGATTTGTAAAAAAAATTTTTAATGTTGTAGCTAATCCGTGTTTGTTGTAATAGTAATCTTAATATTTTCATATTCGACTGTTGCTATGGAAATGGCGACCAAATTTGCTGGTTCTTCTGAAAACATTGCAAACTGTAGCGTGTGCTCTCAAATATTATGTATGAATTAATTAAAAAATATAACTTTATCGTCTATGCGTGCTCCAAATTCATTAGCCTGTTGAACCACAAGACTCGCTATTACCAATCGCAAAGTGAATAAACCTGAAAAAGATTGCATTTTTTTAATAGAAAGATATAGCTAAAACTATCTGTCCACAGCAGGGGAAGTCTTCAGGAACAGAATTTTTACTTTCACTGGGTCTTCAAGCAAAATAAACACGAGAGTCTTTTAAGTTACTTTTCATTTTACATAGATTAATTGGAGAGTAAACATGTAAAGAAACTAACTGCTAGGGTTGTTTCTCACAGACCTAGTTTAAACATATAAATCTTTAGCTAACCTACATATATCAACGTTGTACCTTGGTTACAATTTGTCTGCAGATAGGAAAATTTAAAAAAAGATTTTCTGGAATTAGATTTCAAGATAAAATCAATTAGTGTTTCGAAGAAAGAAGCTTGTTACTTGTATTAGTATTAATAGCATGGATCAATAAATTAAACTGATTACAGCATATGTATACAACAGTTTTTATGCAAATGCTCAATTTAAAAAGTTAATGTGTCCTAACTAATATGAAAGAAAACGAGTTACTTCTGGATTAAAATTGTCAAACATGACGACATCACACTTGGCTTGACATGCTTCCAAAGCCTGTTCCAATGACCTGCACTCCACTTCGATTTTGGATGTGAAGCCAGCAAGTTTACGAGCCCCTTTGACTGCCTGAAACAGACACAAAGACTGACTTATATTACAGTAAATGAAATAACATTTCCCACATGCAAAGCATGGATCTGCAGTCCCATTTTGATGTAAATGCCTACCATCATGGTACTATTTCAATTTAAATTCAGATAAAAACCTAGAACGTAAAAATTGCCACTAGAAGTATTTGGAGTAGCATGTGTTCCATCAAGAATGTCAGGAGTCTGTATAATGAGCACTCTTCTGGGAAACTAGATGGTTTTGTTGGAGGAAATGATCACTTTGATTTGTAAAACTCATTCCCATCACTCATCTGCTAAACAGTGCTTTTGAAATGTTGAGAGTATCTTTACGAGACGAGAAGAAAGGTTCTTGATGTGAATGAATGCTGATGTCACACTGGAGCAACACAAGCTATTAGCGATTGTCCAGGATCAATCACAAGGGAAAGATTCGAGGACGCCCCGTAATTTTGGACCACGGTCAGATGACTACACTCTTCCAACCTTCACACCATGCCAAGGTGAGGACATAACAGACGTAACTTGCACCAACCTCATGTGTTCATGACTGTCTTTGGTTTGACCGAGTTTCGAACTCACAACCCTCCAATCTAATCATTTACTCTTCCAACTAGGCTACAGCAGCCACGCTATTAGTGAGAATGCATTGCTTACGTTTAACTTGTTCCCTAAAATACCTTTCAATACTGGTTCATTACCAAAGGCAATACTCAATACTGATTTCAATACTTGATATGAATAAAAGTCATGAAAAATAAGCACATTCTCTGTTAATTGCACACAATTAAAATGCAGAGAATACACCAATGTGTCAACTCTTAACATTTAATAATTTGTCAGAAACATGGGTAAACTTGCGTATGGTTCAATCATATTGAATGATGGATTCAACAAAGTTTGCCAAGTCATTGTTTCGTTAGTGATGCTAACCGTTACCTACCTTTTTACATTGTTTTGATGGCAAAAAAATTAAATCAAGTTCATTGACTTCAGATTCATTTTTGAATTGGGTACTTTCGTATTAACTGCATGCTATTGGCTCAAAACTTGGTTGATATTCAGCAATGGCATGCTGTTAATATGAAAGTACAGTAGAACTCCAGTTATCTCAATTGCTTTGAGAAAAATAGGAAATAAGCAAAATCTGCACTGGTGAATAATAAAAGTAGAGAGGACAAAGCGTCAGTTGAGAACGTAAGAAACAACATAGTGGAAATTCCTGGAGCTTCCGAGTGCAGTGCAGACGAAGGCAAGTGGCAATTCTTTGGACACTGGATTCCAAATTCTGTGATGATGAACTCATTCAAAGTATGAGATAACTCATTGATGAGCCAGGAGATGACAACATTGCTACTCAAACAGATGCGAGACAGTCAGCTAGTAAGGTCTTTAAGCGCCTTGACACATATTAAAATGGATGGAGAGGTAGTCTGAGTGCGACCATTTACAGCTACTCACCTGGCTGCGATGATGTGTTTTGTATCAGACCGTACGACACTTGAAGAGTTTGACTTTTAAAGGGACTCAGCATAGAATTTAAAAAAAAAGTTATTGAGACTGGGAAATAAGCCTTGAAGTCCAAAAGACACCAGCAGATGATGATCTATATAAATTTCAATGTAGAATTTCTCTAAATTGTGTTTCTCAAAATAATTTGAGCCTGGGTTTAGGCAAAAAGATAGCATCCAAAGTCGTCGAAAAATGAGAATAGGAAAGTGGCAAACATGGTCTGGTGTTGAAACGACGGACGTTTTTGTGCTAAATAGAACACGTGTGGATTCCCTTCCCATAACTAAAATACAACCAAGCATACACATATTCATACCTTTGTAACAGATCCTGCGAAATCAATGTGGTTGTCTTTCAGCATGACCATGCTGGACAAGTCGTGCCTGTGCATGTCTGCACCTCCAACGGCCAACGCGTACTTCTCGACCATCCGGAATCCCGGGGTCGTCTTTCGGGTACCCGCGATCGCTCCGCGAAACCCTGCCGCAATCAGTTGGTATCGCAGCCGTGATGCAGCAGAGGCCACACCACTGGCCCGGCTCAGCACGTTCAGTACCACGCGCTCGGCCAGCAGCAGACGTCCCGGAGCGCCGGACACTTCGGCCACAGCAATGGGGCGGAAGGGCTCGATTTCCTCGCCCTCTTTGCGCAGCCAACAGGCCCTTAAGTCTAGTTCGGAGAAAATGGCATCGGCGAAAGGAATGCCGGCCAGTACGCCGGGGCTTTTCATGTAAATTGTGGCCTTGTTTTTAGACGTGCCGACAACAGCGGATGCGAAATCAAAGTTGCTGCAGTCTTCCAACAGCCATCCTCTCGCGAGATTTTTGAGTCGTACTGGATGTAACATGCTGTCACACATTGTCAAATAGATCACGTTGTTCAAATGAATGAGACAAGAGAGATGTCAAATTAATCAGCACTTTCACCGATCACATTGTTTACCGCGTTTGATGTTTGGTTTGCATTCGCATAGCGGTTTTTGCTCTTATTCTTATGTATCTTTTGCTCCACTCGCTTTTTATGTTCATATTGTTCCATTTAGTTTTACTCACGTTGGGTTGGCGTGGAAATTTGGTGAGTGGGGTGCCAGCTCAGGTGTTGCTTCGTCATCTGACCGTGGTTCAAAAATACGAAGTGTTGTCCTCGAATCTTTCCCTTAAGGGACTGATCCAGGACCGTCGTCAATAGCCCGTTCTATTGCTCAATAATGACGTTAACTACAATTACCATTTAGTTTTACATTCTGCTTTTGCTGTAAATCATGATGCAGTATGATAGAGCGTGCTTGTAGATATTCCGTTCTGTACTCAGGTGCTCAAACAAACGTCAAACAATTGCTGACGGTCCGGGATCTATCTTGAAGGGAAAGAACCGAGGACAACACCTCGTAATTTTAAGCACCACGAAAACGTTATAACATCGGAGGTCACAACAGATTTAAATTGCAAGAACCCCCGTGTACACGCCGGCAGGTATTTAAATTAACGTCGCACCGGAGCAACGAGTCGGGTTATTGGCAACTATTCAGGATCAAACCCAAAGGGAAAGATTCAAGAACACGTAATTTTAAACCACTGACACGATGGTTTCTAGTTTGTTTGAGTTTGGAATTCTCAATCCTCCAGTAGCCAATTCACGACTTTACAAATTGAGCTATCGCATCTCAAACAAGAGATATAATAAAACAAAAATAAGTTTTTAGCGCAAACAAACCAGAAAAAAAAAGTGGCGATTCCACTTGTGCTATTCAAATGCTCTCGCCTGACACAGAAAGGGAGGGGTTATCTTAAAATGTAGTTTGTCGTTATTTTGGCGAAGCTTGGTGTTTGATCTACAAACTGACGCATCACCTGCCAAATATCAGTTTGAAATTATTTGGTACTGTTAGAAAAGTAAGCTGAATGACATCACCTTCGCAATACCATCGTACGTGCAGGTCACACGCAAACGCTGTAACATTACCGCCTATGGCAAGCCGCTATTATACAGCGTAACTTAGTGCCTACCAAAAAGTACTTTATAGTAGAGTTGGGGGGGGGGGGGGTTTACACTGATATTTATACTACTCAATCGAGTTAATTTTTGGAGTGGTAGCTAAGCTCGCTACACCGCCACATTTATTACACTGGGAAGAAATGCCTCATTAGACGAAAAAATAGATCTGTTCCGAATCGCCGCCAATGCCCGTTATGTTGCGTTTGTTGTTACAAATTCGATTTTCTATCTTCCTCAATAGCAATGATCAGTCTTGTATTTTACTTCTGTTTCGATATCGGGTACTCTACCGTATACCGCTGACAGCATTTGCCGCCCCCAATAACTGACGTCATTTCTCCCGCGTCATTTCCTCTGCGTCACCGCCGACTTTTCCTGACATCTGCGAAACGGTCTCGGTTTCTGAAACTGATGTGAGACGGCGAGTGTGTTAGTCACGTCTGGAAATTGTGCGTGAATATTACAAAATTCGTGATTTTTCAAGACAAGACTATTCTTGTACCTTAGGAGGTTTTTACATTTTGCAACTTTCATCCACTGAAGCCGCTTCCGAAAGGTGAGTTGGCTCGCGTATTTATTTTCCATTCTCGCTCCTTGGAAAGGTTCGATTGATTTTGTCTGTATACCTGTAAAAGCAAAGTTCTGGATTCTTAACTCATTTTCTGCTATTTCTACCTTGTCTAAAATCATTAATGTGCAAAATATTCGAATTTTAAAAAATATGTCAACAATAGGAGTATAGATAGTAGTTATAATCCTGATACCTACATGGTTTTGTAAAATTTGTGTGCTTTATCATATTATGGAAAAGAAACTATTTTCTCTTATGAATTTTAAAGATGATCAATTTTTTTCTGATATTCCTAATAAAATGAAAGCAATATGTATTCTCATTCATTGACTGACAGACCACCTAAGTATTTTGTCGAGTTTACAACAATTTACAAAAATAGTTCAGAGCATTTCTAAAGGGTTTTTCTTGTTATTACTGTTAATGTGTTTACTATTGTTAAACATTTATTATATATTTTGATTACTTTTCTGATTTGTTTGCGATGGTAACAAATGAATGAACGAGATAGAAATATGTATGTATAAAATCAGTGAAGAGTAGGATCTAAAATGTCCGAGATTAATTTTGTTGTTGTTGTTGAGACTGAAATTAAAATTAATTTATGTGTAATCCTAAATTGTTTCCAAGTGCCAGATTGAGGATTGTACCTTTTAATGAAGTATTCATATGCATTACTCCTCAAATTACACATGCACTTATGACTATATATCAGCATCAGGTGTGTCAATACCTGGGTCCCAAACTATTTATGAATTAATTGATCTGTGCTTAAAGAGGCCCAAATGCAGTGTTAATGACAAATTAAGACTGGGACCTCATTACATTTTAAAATAGATTTGGGTTCACAGCATTCTATTTGATCCTGAATTTTAAAGTAAGGGTTCTCATACCTCTTGGTTAGGGTTTGAGTTCAAAAATGATTTTAAAAGTTTGAAAATATTCATGGCAAGAAATAAATAAGCAAGAATATTCGAGTTGCATTTCTGGAAAATCACTTACATTATTGTCACTTTTGAGAAGTTTGTGCATAAACTTAGAGAAGCTGTTTGTTGCAGTGCAATTTCATCAACTTTATGCTCATAAGTAGTAAATTCATTATGAATATTCTAATTATATCAAGCTAGTACTGTTTAAAAATTAAAGAGCTATATTTTCTTTTTAAAAATGTTAAGGGTAGTTTTGTGTATTATAATATTTTATTTCTAAAATATATTTTTTATGAGGATCTTTAAACAATTATTTTTGATTTTACACAACCTACAAAAAGTGCATCTTATTTCAATGCACTGAAAATATTCATTACACAAGAAAAAAATAGTTTCTTTACATTAGTAATAATCAATTTAATTTTTAAAGTATATTTCAATTGTTTAAAATTCCTACTACAAATAATACTTAAAGTATTTTTCTTTCCTTGAAGTGTTTTCCTACAATTTTCTGCATAGGGTTGTGTGTGCTATTTTTGTACAAATATTTTTTATGAAACTTAAAAACAACCTGTCCTAATTGATTTTATAAAATTATTAACTATTATTAATCTTTCTTTCTAGCAAAGTTATCAAATGCTTAGAAAAATTTTCAAGTCTAACAACTTTAAGAACAGCATTCACATTTTAAATATACTTTAACATGAAAAATAAAACTGAGAAAACAGACTTGGTACCCTAAAAGTTAGTTAGTTTTACTCCTGCCTCTATGGAATAAACTTTTAATAACTCCCTAAATAATGTAGCTATCACTGAAATTTTGCATGCATATTCTTTGAAGCTCTACAGTTCATATAACATAAAAAGATTAATATTGTCCTATTTAGGGGTACCGTGTCCCATTAGAAATGAAACCCTGAGACTCACTTGGGGCCCTCTGAGCTCCACTGCCCCTATGTATTTTAATGTTGTGCTTAAAAAAGACTAATAGAGTTAGTAAAAATATAGTAGATGTATTGAAGTTATAAAAGTACTCAATAAAATGAATTTTTGGGAAGCATTCACAACATGAAGCAATGCTGATGAAACCCCAGGTTAGGTAATGTGTCCCTTTTTGAAGTGTACATATTCAATATTTAAGTTGTATAAATATAGTTATCTTTTCATTTACACATGCGGGCCAATATCATGTTAGATAATATATTAATCGATTATGATTGCTGTGACATTGTAATAAGTTAATCGTTTTAACAAACATGTTTTTAAAATTTAACTATATTTGAAAAAAAGGCTAAAAAAAACTTTAGGGTCAGAATTTTTGTATTGTAATTTCAGGGCCGGTCAGGTTACAGGAAACAAACCATTTTTTTTTTTGGCCAATGCGTCAAGTATGAATTATTTCGGAGAGGACCCAACCTTGTATTTTCATTTGGAATCAAAAGGCTGCCTTCCTAAATGAACAATATGTTTAACAACCTTTTGACAGTGCCTGTTGAAGCGTGGCCAAATATGGCTCTTGTGCCACAAAACCCAACCAACCTTTTGACTTTCTTTCAGACATTGGTGCATTTTACCTGTATGACAGGACATAACAAATCCCTGTCACCATGGCACTTAAAAAATTTGTTCTAGCACCTAGATTTTCTGTTTTTGTAAACATTTATTTTTCATGAAAATTTTTAAAATTTTTTAGGCCATTAATAAGGTCAAACATGGAGCAAAATGTCTGATGTAGATATTAAAAATGTAATTTTTTATTGCCTCAGTTACACTATAAATAGCATATTATTTACTGTGTGTGTGTAATGAGTTCTGCGATATACTCGGCATTAAAAAAAAATATTAGTTTGATATATGTATTGCAAGAGTCCTGGCTCTTAAAAAATTAGGCTGACTCCTAATTTTTAAAATTTTTGTCATCCCCTGCTGGTTTGATAAACAGAACTCAAATGTTTTCTCCAACTACGTAAACTTCTGTATGTTTTAGATTTCTGTCAGGGCTCAAGCTCTTTCTGAATAGTCCTTAATCACTTATTTCTTGGAGAACGGACTTTATCTTTTTCTCGTAAAATATCTTCCTCTTTAGTCACCAAGCACACAAGTGGATTCTTGATCTTGCAACTAATAAAATCTACCAAATGAGCATTTCATTTGCAAATACTAAATTTGATTGTTGTCAGACCACAACTTTTCTACTTGGTGCTTAATAAAACTTCGAATATCATTTCACTAATTTCAGCTTTTTCCTAACATCAAGCTCTCTGGGTTTGCCTGGACCTGCTTTGAATAGGTTCCTGAAACAGATGTATTTGGAGCTTTTCACAATTCATAAGTGTCCTTGGTTTGGGGTCTTGGAACCCATCCCAGTAGCTGCAAGTTGGCTCCACTAGATGTGGAGATTTTGCTGAAAAATAATTTTATAGTTATATTATGTAGCATTTTTATATTGATCTACATATATTGAGGTATGTGAAACACTCACAAAATGATATTAAAACATTTATAAACAGTTTTATAAAATCAGAAATTATCTTATAAATTAAACCAGTGATAAAGATGGATTATCTTATCTTCGAAAATCCTGAGTTGGCAGCCCTTGTCACAAGCTGTGTCGAATATCAAGAAGATTCAAACTTGTCATGTCTCTGTTCCAGTTTGATCATAAAAAATAGGTTTTTTATTGGTTCTTTTACTATGCTTTTCAGGTATTTTGTTGTAAATAGTTAGATTCAAATGCTGGAAACTTATTTATGCAGATCAGGAAATTTCACACACCCTCTTCATTCAATTGAAGTAAAGAGCAATAGTTCATTAACCCGAGTCATTTTTCGTGACTGAAAGTGCTGCAATAAATATCTTTTCATTATCAAAGTTGTCTTTGGTGTTTTCTTTCTTTATCTATGCAGCAATCTTATCTTGCAATTGAATACCTAAAGTAAAATAATCCTGAATTATCTTCAACAACGGCTTTCTTCATTTGTATCTGAACATTTAAATGCATATTTATTAGTTGCTTTTCTTTCACACAATGAGTGTTTCCGAATGCGGTGGCTTATCTTTGCCGTAAAGTAATTTATTTGCTTGGCTCTTAATATTGGAAAGACGTATTCTTATCTTTGGAAGGACTAAAGCTACCGAATCTTGTGATAAATGTCTGAAAGAAAGACATTGCTGGACCAGAGACTGACTTATGTTGCCACTTAGTACTACGGTTTGGTGTGCCACTTTTCGTTCTGAAATTTGCCTTGCTAATACCATAAAGATAACATTAACAGAGTTGGAAACGAGCCTTCCTGAAATGTTTGTACATGACTTCTAAACTATATTAACATATAAAGTACAATAAATGCATAAAATTATTCTGTACATAATATTCTTTGATATGAAATTAAAATAAACGTTTTTATTGCAATTTTTACTTATATATTTTGCAATGAATTATGTAATAGTGAATGTACCGATAATAGAATTTGTTTCTTTGTGCTGACAAAAATGAATTCTTTTATATTGCACCTCAATAGAGATGCAACCGCAGGAAAAGAATTTCCAGAAACAAGATTAGAGGTCTCTTTACATATATATTTTAAAATATTTATGGAATAATCCTTATTAAGTCATCTGTATCGAAAGCAACCAAAATGTCCCTTTGATCCGTTGCATATTTCCAATATAGCAAAGATTATTAGTCTTTCATGGGTGATTAAATTTTCCCATCTCCTTAAGTGGTTTATTCGATGTATGTAACAACAAAATATTTAGTTTACTTAGGTCTAAATATTTCATTCTATGTTCCAATGTCAAAGTGGACAGTGAGATAGAGCTAAGAGGCCCTTAAAAACTAAAGGTACCTAATGCTGGAGATCAACACACTTATATATACTTGTCAAAAATATACAAATAAGAATCATTGATCATGTGAGTTAATTTTTATTCAATCATTTTTGCAATTAGATTGTTAAAAATAGTCTCCTGAGGTTTCTTTTTGTCATCCCTGTACATCGAACGAATCGATCGCTAATGTATTTGCACTTTTCGATCCGACTTCCTTAATTCCCTTTTCTTTGAACTTCATCGAATCGATCTTTAGAGATTACATGGTGTGTGATTCATGTTGCTTTTTGTGTTTGGGGTTTCGCCATTGAATATGTCATTCCGAATTGAATGGGTTCCTTCAGATCTAAATATAAACCTTTTCTTAGATCGAATTAGCTGACATCGAATGACATTCAATTGTGTTGGATTTGAGTTTATTTTGTTGAGTGGAAGGCCATTTGATTGATACTCGCCGATTTCAACAAAAATATGGGCATTTCGGGATTCTAAAAGTAGAGCTACGAAATAAGAGATGTTTCCGAAATTCTGAGAATTGTGTTGTGCATTTTTTGTTTTATTCATTTTCGTCTCTGACAGCAATTTATCAATATAATTTCCGTTTAACTGCCTGTACTTGATCAAGCTTGGAACTAGATCCAGATAGAACCAGGCCATCTGGAAAAAAACCCCTTTTTGGGCAAAACGTAGGGTTGCGTCTTTGAAACTAAAACTAGGTCCAGCCAAAGACAGTTGTGTACACGGGGGAATGGCGCACGTTAACTCTCTTGTGGCTTCAAATTTCCTCACGTTGACGTGGTGTGCAAGTTTGGATATTGGGGTGCCAGCTCAGCTATACTTCATCTGATCGTAGTTCAAAATGACGAAATGTTTCCTCGGATCTTCCCATCACGATTAATCCCGGATCGTCGGCAATAGACCGCTGTGTTACTTCAGTGAGACGTTAATTCAACTAGCTACCTTATTTTAGATTAATTATAGCAGTTTTCTCAAAAATGCCGTTTTATATGCTCGGAAGCAATCAAACCAAAGAATTTGGAGGACTCGGGGGCACATTTCCTTTAGGTGTGTACGGGCTTCACGGGCCCGAGGTACTCTAATGATCTTTTTTTTTCTCATGTTTATATTGTCTTTAGTAAACACGGGGATTGTGACTCGAGTATGCCCAAGCGATCTTTCTCTACTTTCTTCTCGCCGACCAACCGGTATAGTGGTTAAGGTGTTAGCCTCTAGATCGGAAGGTTCCTGGTTCGAATCCGGGTCCGGGCATGGATGTTTGTAAACGTATGGTGTAGAGGCGGCTGGTGCACCTTAAATCTGTCGTGGCCGAAAGTCCTCACGTTGGGTTGGCGTGGAAGTTTGGAGAGTGGGGTGCCAGCTCAGGTGTTGCTTCGTCATCTGACCGTGGTTCAAAATTACGAGGTGTTGTCCTCGGATCTTTCCCTTAAGGGATTGATCCCGGACCGTCGTCAATAGCCCGTTGTGTTGCTCTAGTACGACGTTAACAAAATTTACCAATTACTACTTTCTTCTCTCCATCCTTTTCCTAATTACTTGATGGGTTGCCCTGAGATACACGAGTGAGCTTTTTCTGCTTTCATCGCACTACTCTGTTCCTCATTTCCATTCACGATATTTGTTACTTGACATTGTGTTTGGCCAAAGATGACCCTTGCGCCATTAAACTCTAAAGCAAGCAACCACATGACTGGTATGTCTGCAGTACGACTCCCTGGATAATGTAATTTTAATTAACGTCGCATTAGAGCCACACAACGGGCTATTGGCGACGGTCCGGGATCAATCCACTAAGGGAAAGACACCACGGTCAAATGACCTGTGCTGGCACCCCACTCTCCATACTTCCAAACCAACCCAACGTGGGGACTTTTGGCCACGACAGATTTAAGGTGCACCAGGTAACCATACTGATCCATATCCATGCACTGACCCGGATTAGAACCTGAAACCTTCGATCTAGAGGCTAACACCTTAACCACCAGACCTGTTGGTCGGCCGACTCTGGGTAAAATGGGCAGCCGAAAGATCAGGCTAATCTCAGTGGACACACTTAAAGCCGATGGAGAACGAATTGTGTTAAGCATTTCTGTGCAATTCAACTCGGGCCAGTTTAACTCTTACGAATTTTTTTTTTAAAGCTTCAATGAAATCAATCTAGTATGTCAAGAAACTTCTATGGAAGTTCATTTCTTTTGGTTTACTACTTTCCTTTTCTGTAGAAACTTCTCTGTATGGAATTCTACGGAAATACCCTTCTATAGAATCAGCTCATTTTCTCTAGATTTTTTATTCTATTGAAGGAAATTTCGTTTCTCTAGAATTCTATGTAACTAAAAATATTTCGTTTAGGATTCTCTCTCCTGAGCTGATTCTTGAGGGCATTTAGTGTCACGGGTCAATAGATGTGGTGTAATTCATTTATACCAAGTGAGAAAAGTAACAACTACAGATGATAGTCTGGGTCCCCCTCTTTCCCTAGCACCTTAAATAATGCGTCTTCGAACAGCTTTTTCCATAGTTGCACTTAAAAACGCCAAGCGGCTTTCTACATTGACGCTAGACATTGACTAACATCATTTGGAAAACTGACAGTACCTGAAATCATTGGTCATGAGCCATGATTCTGACAGCCGGATCGCTCAGAACTTCCAGTTGGCATGGTTTTGTTTGGAGAGTGAGGTTCAGGTGTTGCCTCATCATTATCTGACTGTGGTTCAAAATCATGTGTTGTTCTCGGATCTTTTCCTTGGGGGATTGATCTCGGACCGTCGTCAATAGTGCGACGTTAGTTGAAATACCTACCTACGTTCAGAACCCTCGTATTCAGGTGGTTTCAAATTGAATTCGGGGACAAAACCCGCGAATTTCGGACTAACACTACTCTGAGCAAGGATCCTTTTTGTCTTAGTCACCGATTTATAAAAAAAATGTGAATAGAAATTCATATACGTACGTTTGTATTTTCATTTCGTAGATCCATATCTAATTTGCTAACTGCTCTAGCAACCTTAGAGTTGATTGCGGCGCAGGTTCGATTCTTGCCAGGAGCATTCCTCCCTGGTTGATTTATGTATGTCTTGTGTCTAACCCAGTATGGTCAAATTGCGCCACAAAACCTCAACTAACTACAGTAATAAGACGAAGAAGTGCGTTAAAAACAACTCATTCTTAAAATTTGTTTGAAGGTATCTTACATACTTAGAATGTGCACTTAGGTTTCCGGATTTAAGTTTTACATGAAAAGAGGAAAGTGAATGTATTATTTCTTGGGTTCAAAATCAGTTTATTAATCGATAGCAAGCAAATTTGGGCATTTCGAAACCCGTCGATAAATATAGGTTACAAATTATTTAAGTAGCGTCAAATCAGTAATACTAACTCATTGATTTCAGTTCAAATTCGACCCAGCAACACTACTATTTTCTTTCTTAAGTATAAATGCTGGAAAGAATTATCGAAGTTGCCTTTAAAAATCAGCAATACTTGTTAATTCCTTTCTAAAGTTTAAGAGACTATCATGTTCTCTAAACTTTGACTAAGCCGACTCTTAGAATATGTTTAAAATGTACTAACCCCTCACTCATTGACATATTTTGCATGACGTACTGTTTTGGCTCTCGGCAAGAGCTAAATCAATGAATTTATGTTTAAAAGCAGAGTTGACGTCTGTTCTATATACAAATCCACACCATTTGGTACACTTATTTAGAACTCAGCTGGTAAGATAGGCTATAAAAAAAAACCCCTGTTCTATTTGTTCTAGGTGTGCAGAGTGGGATAAATTCAATTCGAAAACCACATAGGAATAACGAATTATTACGGTTGTGGTACGCTTTACCATTACGTATTGCAAAAACAATTTCTACCAAAATTTTATGTAAAAAAAAATTTTAATTATAGTACTTAGGTTTGAGCTTATTTTTTCATTTCTTTACAAAATTTCAATAATGAAACCGAAAATGGTGACTAATGGTATATGAAAGGATTGTAAATATTTTGTTTGCATTTTGTAAGGAAACTAGTTTATTAAATGCGAAAAGCGCGAGCGAAAACCCACTGATAATAAGTATGCTACTTTGTATCTGGTAACGCCCAAATGAATGTTTCATTATCTAATTTTGTAACGAATTATATTTATTTTCTGCAAAACATCGCTGAAGACATGGTTCATTTCTTGGAATGTGAATGCTTTGGTGACCAACTTTCCGTAAAAGTCATTGACTCAATACGTTGTGATTTGTACATTGTGATCATAAAAATAAATCATGCGTGATAATCAAAATCTTAAAATAAGACTAACGTTGCTTTAAAAAGAGAGCAAAGCTAAAATGAAGTTTTTTTAAAATGAGATAGTTAACGTTTAAATAAGACGTGTAACCATACGTGAAAAGTTTTTTAAAAATTTGGACGGTGGGTTTAAATTGCAAAGCAATTATATCCGAAAACTTTAAAAAAAATTCGTTTTTCAAGTTTCTAAATAGTAAATTGTATTAAAAGCTGCATTCAATTGTCAAGAAGCATCTCAATCTAAATAAGTGCGTAGTTTCCATTTAGATATCGTATCTCTGAATCGACAAAAAAAAAGTGCCACACAGAATCGATTTTTACTGCATGTTAATTGGAGTGGAATGAAATTGAAATAAAACTTTGATAATCTTGGAATAATATCACGGTAATAAAATAGTCTAACTTGGACTTTTGAAAAGTTCGAATTGGGATTTTCGGTCTTAAGTGATAGAAGATCGATGTTTATTTAACGAGTTGAAGCTGTTCTTTAGTAACTTTGCTATCTGAAACATTTATTGAAAATATTGATTTTCTTTTCTAAAACCGCTGTAAAATTGATCTTTCATTTTTTGAAAAGTGAAATCGATTAACCTTTTCGTCTATACTGAAGACATTTAATTTTAAAATGACTTTTTTTTCACATACGGAATGAAATCTTCAGACAAAAAATGTATTTGCCTGCGAAGAAATGTAAATATTATATCAATGATTTACCACCTTTTCATAATGATGGTGGAATTCAAAAATATTGCATTCCTGGTGCAAGTAAAAAAATATTGATTAGAAAACTGGCTGAAATTACTCTGTTCGTTTGTCGTTTTTACAGGGAATTTACTTAAAGGACATTCACAATCACTCCCAAACTGGAAATCTACTTCTGTTAGTCACACCACTATCACCTTTTGTAGTTTTGGTTTATGTTAAATGGATTATATCGATAAAGCAAGCATACATATATATATATATATATACACGTATTTCGTTCTAAGTCAATTGTGTTGGATCTTTCCGTTCGGGTTTGGTCTCGGACCGTTGCCAATAGTACGTTGTGCTTCTCCAGTCCGACGTTTATTAACTACCTTCCTTAGTAATTTGTAGAAGCTAAAAAATGTCAATGGAGTGAAAAAAGTTATTTTCCGTTCACTTTTTTTCTTCTATGTTTGCATTTTCTATGATGGAGAAAAGTGCTTTTTCCGGATCACACTTTCAATCAAAGATTATCCAATTTAACCCTAGCAACGCAGGATAATTCTAATAGTAACATATAAAATCTAACAATAAAACACTGTCCTTGCCTCTGGAATCTAAATAGTGTCCTTGGTGGAGATGGAATTTTAGCACAGTTGCAACTACTTTTACTTTGTATGGAAACTATTCTATTTAATACGAAAAGAGGAAGACCCACCAATAATAAAAGTTTAATTTTGCCATTTTATTTAATGGTGTTGCACCATAGCTACTTGTGAGAACATTAGGAAGTCATCTTTTAACTATTTTTTTTACAAATGGCGGGCACTTATGAATTCAATCATTGGCCAACTACAATGCCATAAACGATGGTCAATTGTAAAGAGGTACCCAGTGGGTGGCCATCACTACCCCTAATTAAGGACATTATATTTTTCGTCCATGCCCTGACCCCTTATTCGAACCAGGAACCTTCCGATCCAGAGGCCAACCACTATTTTGTAAAGTGTGGTGTGTTGCAAGACATTCGCAGAACTGACAAATGCATGTACTAAAGCTGACGAATTGTGTGCTTTGCCTTAAAACATCCTACTTTTGTGTCACCGTATGTAGCTTGAACACTAATATGAGAGCCAAGTGATGCTGCAGCTGGTGAGTTTGCTGCCAACCTACTTCCACTCGGATGTGGCATGTCATGGCACCATTTCAGTGACATCTGATATGCAAAGACAGTCGACACTCGGGTGCTTTCACATAGACAGTTAGACATCGTCGCGTTTGAAGGGACTCCGAAAGGAAGATAGAAAAATTGCCTACCTTCCTGGTGGTTGTATTGACGAGGAACTAACTGACCAGATCTAGTAGACGAGATATTTCGTCGTTGGGAAAAAAAAACTGATCAGATATTGATCTCGTTATTTGAAATATCTAAAGACAAAATGTCTCGTCATTAGCAAAATGGGTCAAATCTTGATGGACTAGGTATCTCGTCATTAGATTGAAACTGATGAGATCTTGATCTCGTCATCATCGAAAAATGTCTTGATGTGACGAGATCAGTAATGAAAAGTGTTGCAAGACATTCGCAGAATTGGTAAATGATACTGTTAAAATTGATCCCATATAGATGGACGAGATGTCGAAACCATTCGGAGGTATGTGCAAAACATCTATATTTCCTTATTTTAAATTGAAATGGAATGTATACTGTATCAATGGCCCTCGATACAACGCTATCCATGGGGAGCAGTTGTGCTTTGTTGTTGGTATGTCAATAGACTTTGCGATTTTACAACAGTTGGTTGCTACTCGAATCGGCTGAACATGGTGCGAATGAGGGCGTTGCAGCGGGGCGATGTGGGTCGCACACCTGTAGCCAGCCCAGAGAGAAACCCGTTCTCTCATTCATCAGTTGAATAATGACCGCAGTTCAGGTAGTGCATTCGCTTTGACAGGTAAATTCACCACTGATGGTGAGGTCCGGCGAGCTGTCAGGGTTCATGTTGCATTTTAGTTTTGGAGGGCCCTCGAAAAGCCCTAGTTTTTACTAGGTGCGACGTTCGGATGAAACCGAGAGTTCGTTAAAGTTTCTTCACCTATGTGCTCGCGGGTAAAATGTGTTCCTTTTACAGGCCCTAATTTTTCCCCTTTAGCTTGTAGCGGGAGCCATGTTTTGTCGCGCGAACGTGTCTATTCAGGGACTGGCTGCAAAAATACGCTGCACATTTGTCATGGAATTTGCTTAAAAGGCAATTGCAATAAAACTCAAAATCTACTTCTGTAATAGTCTTCTCCCTATCATCTTTTGTAGTTTTGCCTTATACCATTGGTCGTGGAATGGATTATATGGATCGAGAGAGCAAGCATACGTATTTCATCCAAAGTAAACTGTAAACAATGCACGGATTCTGGCTGCCGAGTTTATCGTCGGTGCCGGAAGCGATAGTTGTACTTACGTGTTGGCAAAGCACGCAATCCTTATGACCGTCGCCAGATATGATTTTGGCTATAGCAGCCCTTTCCGGTGGCCAGCTTTTTGATGATGGACTTCAAGGTCAAATCTCCTTTAGGTGTGTACGGGCTTTACGGAAACTTGGCACTCTAACGATCTTCCCTTTTCCCACGGGGTTTACTCTCTTTAGTTAGCACGGGAATCGCGTCTCCTGAATCTACTTCCTAGTGGATGCACATACGATCTTTCTGATTTCATCCCACCTTCTCTGTTCCCCAATCCCTCTTTACCACATTTTTTACTTGACGTTGTCTTGTGTTTGGCTTATAGCGCAGCTTGATGGTGGCGTGCTTTTGCCGCAAGGTCAGGTTCATATGTCTTCTAACACTAGCCGCACAAACTACAATGATTCATTTGTGCAGCTCAGAATTATCAATTCACTCAATCAAATGGAAAGTTCTTGATTCTGAATCTTGCAGTGACACAAGTTCGTGTATGTGGAGCTGGCGTGTGACTTTTTTTTTATTTCTGACGAATTTTATTTTAAAATTAAATACGGCATAAAAAAAGTTCTAAAACATTTCGGCAAATCCACCAAAGTCTTGTGCAATCATGCCACTCATATTGAAAAATGATCTTAAAACCTATTTAAGAACTAAAATAAAGATAGTTCCAACACAGTTTTTCTAAAAGTAAAGACGGAAGCCAATCTAAATTTCTGCTGATGGACTAGAGAACTTGTGAAAAATCATTGCCTAGGACAATTCTCATTCGATGCTGTAGGACATTTCTCAACCGCTCGCTAAGCGCCGTGCGATTTCCACCCTGCTGCGTTCCATCAGCTGAGTGTGCCGACCTGGTGGTTAAGGTGTTAGCTTCTAGATCGGAAGGTTCCTGGTTCGAATCCGGGTCAGTGTAGGGATATTTGTAAGTGCATGGTGCAGAGGCGGCTGGTGCACCTTAAATCTGTCATGTCCTCACGTTGGGTTGGTTTGGAGACTGGTGTGCCAGCTCAGGCGTTGCCTCATCATCCGGCCGTGGTTCAAAATTACGTGGTGTTGTCCTTGGATCTTTCCCTTGCGAACCTATCCCGGACCGCTGCTTCAGTGCTACGTTAAGCAACTACCTACCTCCTTTCATGTTAGACAGTCCATTATCTTAGGCATTTTGGGTTTTGTGAAGCAAGGGCCATATATGAAAAAGCAGAAAACACCGTGGTAGGAAAAGTGCTAAAATAGAACGTTAGGACAGATCACTCGCGTAACCTATGGGGTATGATGCCCTAGAGGAGGTGTGGAACAAAGGATCTGGTTCTTTCGCAGGACTGACGTTGGGTCGCGTAGTTACTTAAAATACCGTTGCTGGGAGACCAACCACTTGGGGCTCTCCAGAACCACTGAATTAACGACGCTGTTTTTCTTCCAGGTTTTCAATTTTTACGATCCTGGAATTCATCATCATTTGTTCCCCGTCTTTGATTCCCACTGCCATCGAGTGTGGAATGTTATGACCCGTTTTGGGATTCGATTTCTTCCTTTGATTGTTTTGTGACGTGAATGACGGATATTGTTGACATTTAGTGATAGCTTGAATCCAGAACTAGGTGAGCTGTGGTGAAAGAGTCGAGAACCACCCCCTTTATTCCTGCATTGTTCGTTACAGCCCGTTCTGTTGCTCCAGTGATTGACTATCTGAATTGTTTGCAAAACAAATATTCAGACTCCATTTGATGCCGATAATTTACCTATGGGACTATCTTCTTTTTAAATTGAATGTGAATATCAGAACATCTGTGGCAGCTTTCCCCTCGAGCATTCGTCTCAAATCCAGTTTGTTTTGATCCGACCAAAGACTCGTGTACGCGGTGACTTGTTTACGTTGAATCTGTCGTGACCTCCAATATGGTGTGGAAGTTTGGAGAGGTGCCAGCACAGGTGTTAACCTCGTCATCTCACCGTGGTTCAAAACGACGAGGCGTTATCATTGGGCCGCTCCCTTCGAAATGTGTCCCGGACTGTCGCCAACAGCTCGTTGTGTTTCTCCAGGGCGAGGTTAATTCAACTACCTTCACCTTTAATCTATCACTCTTCTTGGAGAATAAAAAACGCGATATGTCGAGAATAACTTGCTTAAACAAAGCACGAACTATACATTAAGGTTTGTTGATTCCAAATGTTAACTACACTTGAAACACATTACACACACGACTTTAATTGAACAACATTCCTCGCGTTGTTCAATTAAAGTCACAACGGAGCAAAACGACGGGCTATTGTCGACGAACCGATATCCATTGCGAAGGGAAAGATCCGAGGACTGCACCTCGTCATTTTGAATCTCGGTCAGATGACGAGATAATCGCCTGAGTAAGCACACTACTCTCCAAACTACCACACCACGCCAACTTGAGGACATTCGAGGCAGGCTTAACGTGCACCAACCCCTACCTTGACAGCAGTCTTAGGTTGTATCGAATTCGCAACCCTCCGATCTGTTTTTCTTCCAATTGGGCTACCTGGCGATGTATCGCAGCACGGTTTTACTAGGTGAAATTGTATTCCGAGAAAGAAATTATGCTTTCTGATGAAGAAGTTATAATGGATGCCCCTGAATTCGCCATTTGTTTTTAATGCCTAAACTGACTGGCCTCTGAATCCATAAGATAATAAATGTGTGGAATTGTGGCCATTTTACAAACCCCATGGAGATTAACCTATACTTTTACATGACCACCAACGAGGGTTCGGTCTAAAGGTCAATATGAAATTGTATTATTTTTATCAGCGGGTGTATCTCCTTGCCTGCGATTCTCTTGTGTGGCAGTGAAACGTACATTGACTGGACGGAAATAAAAATGGTGCCATCGAGTTATCCTAATCAGTGTTTATTAATCTTCATTCATTCACTAAATTCGTAATGGATTGCAAACATTTCTTTCTAATCTATAACAATTTCACTTTCCACATTTTGAATTGGATTCTTTGAAAACTTCTCACAATTTTCGTTAGACACGACGTTTGAGGTCGTAGCCCAAATTAGACTCTTCAAGGTGTTATGAAACTTGCATATTTTAATATTTTATTCAGTTCTACTTTCAATCAGTGAACATATTTCAAATAGAGTAGCCTATATCATGTATTATAGGGAAGATGTTTGCCTATTTTCTGGTTAGGGGCCTTGAGCCCTGATGGGTAATGCCCACGAATTAAATATTTGCTTTGTTCTCTTAGGTCTCCCCCCCCCTGAGTCCATGGATTCGACGTTTTCCAACTGGGCTCGTCTTCGTAACGTATTTTACTTGTCTTGAATATCTGTTCAGTTTGAAATGTTTCACAACATTTTCGAAGAGGATCACTGACGCTCTGTTCCCAGGGGTTTTCTCACTCCCCGGACACCCAAGTGATCTTTTCTCTGCTTTCTCACTACTCTATTCCCCTCTTTGACGACATTTTTGACTGGACGTTGCCGTGTGTTTGGCGCAGATAAGCCAAACAGGGCCCTTGCGTCACCCGGAAACAACCCACCGGCCACTAATTGGCGAATAAAAGTTCGATTGGCGGCCCTCGTATACGATAGAGCGGGTCGTTGTGCTCCGAGAAGAAACCTCGAACGAGTGCAGGCGGGAATGTTTGTCGCATTCCCTTATCTGCACTCTATCACTGGAACGCACGTCAGCGACAAAAAAGGGGCTAAACTTAGCCGCGCTCACAATTACGGCCCGTTTTTTCTCTCCCTCCCTACGGCCTCGCGAGAGTATAATATCTGAATAAATGTTTACCTGTACCACGTCATTGTCTCGGATTCTGCTGACGGCCCCATCTTCTCCCTCTCTTCCGCGCTTTCAATGAACATTAATTTTTGCGATTTTTTAAAAAACCGTTTGCAGACCTACGTGCCTTGTGTCCATTTCTGAGTCACGTCGCCGCGTGCATTTTGCACTGCTTTGGCGATGTCGATTACATTCTCGCTGTAAAGCTGTTGTTCTTCGGGATGGTAATCGATGGTTTGAAGAGTAGCTACTATTGCAGGGGGCAGGTGAATATGGATGAGATGGAAGTTTAATGCCCAGATAGTTGTTGCAATGTCTGAATGTTCTGGTTCCGTCACAGTTCATTTCCATGCTTTCAGAATATCCTGTTCTCAGTCTGGATAGTGTGGTGGTAGTTTTCCTATTGGTGTTAACTTCACATATTTTAATTTTTTATGAAAGGAGTTTGATTTTTACCAGAGTATTAGCGTCAGCAAGAGTTTAGGATTGGTCAGCATTTAATTCACTGGCTTCGTTTCCCAATGGGTCTGCAGCTTCGATGTCAACATATGCGGGAATCCACTGAAGAATGCGCCGACCAACCGGTCTGGTGGTTTAGATGTTGGCCTCTAGATTGGAAGGTTCCTGGTTAGAATCCGGGCCAGTGCACGGAAATTTGTAAGCGTTTGGTGTAGAGTCGGCTGGTGTAAGTTAAATCTGTCGTGGCCAAAGTCCTCACGTTGGGTTGGTTTGGAGAGTGGGGTGCCAGCTCAGGTGTGGCCTCTTCATCTGATCGTGGTGTTGTCCTCTGATCTATGGCTTAGGAGATAGATCCCGGACCGTCGTCGATAGCCCGTTGTGTTGCTCTAGTACGACGTTAATTAAAATGATCTTACCTCACCACTGAAGAAGGCACCTTTTCTCCCAGCACATGAGTTTGCAGAAGTGAATAGGCGAAACACACGCTACCTGTGTGAATTAACTTGAATGTGTATTTTTGATTATTTTCTATTTCTAACATTTCGTGGTGCGTCGTGGCTTAGTGGGCTCAGTGAACTAGGAAACTGCGAGTTGCATGCGGCGCAGATTCGATTCCTCCATGTGTTTATTTCCGTGTCAGTAAAACTTTGTGTGGTGAGAATATGTCCATTACTGTATTGTGTCTGCATTGCCAAATATGGCCCGAATCCTGTGAATGCTTGTTTGGCCTTTCATGTCTAGTCAATTAGACCAGAGATTGTTCTTGTATTGTCCATCTCAAGTGTAAATAGGCAGAGAACATTTCATAGACAAAAACAGTTTATTGAGACTTTCCATATAAGCAGTAATATAGAGTAATAACATTTGGACACGTTACGAAAGCTTCTGTTGACGCGCTTGCAGGTGGCTCACTCGAAGAGGAAGTATCATTAGGTTATAGTTGGACAGTGTTAAATATTCCAACAAAATAAACACCCTTACCCGAAAGATTCAATATCTTGGTTACCTAGTATTTTAACATTTGTAATGTACAGCAAATGAGATGGTAATGTTTTACATAATATCAGCCCCTATATTACAGTTGCTACAAAGCTTAAATCGATGTTTAAGAGATTCAGTTACAAATCGACGACGTAATCTACTGGATTCTCTGCGATTAGAGTCGCTCCTGTGTCTTGTGCCATCAGAAATTGCCCTGATCGGTAAATGAGACCACAGTACCCTGTTTGCGACCCTCCCAGCTAATTGTGGCTCATCTTAAGGTGTGTATCAACTCCGAGGTACCTATCTTTTCTCCCATTTTTACCCCCGACTACCCTTCTGCTTTTTCTCCCTCCCTCATTGTTTGGTCTGTCTTGTGTTTGGCGCAGATTGGGTCCCAATATGGCAATTACCAAGAAGTAAGAATTATGTTTCAATGACAATTTTCTGCTTTTAAAATTTTATACGTTTATGATTATTTTTCACTAAGGCTAAATCGGTGTTTTTTCTGAGAAACTCTTTGGCGGCATAAAAGGCTCGCCAAAAGTCTGTATCCAAGCTGTACCCTTCTTTTTTATCACGTTTTTTGAAGCATAAATCACTGAGAGGCATTCGGATTCTTTAATGCTCTTTTGTTGATAATTTTCTCGTATGTATATGTTACTAGGAAAGGTATGCAAAGCAGGCATTGTATAGAATGTTTGGCGTTTTGGGGCAAATTATAAAAGGATTAATATTTCACACATTTTCTAGGCCTTCTATGCAATGCCAAAAGACAAACCGGCAAAGTATGAAATACTCCCGCTAATGACGTTTCCACTGTCAAGTGGCAAGGCACGTGACTTTCGACGCTCGCCTCAGACTGAGAATTCCCCATTTGCATTTCAGTCTGTTCGGAAGTGACGAAATACGCGGACTTGTTCACCAAAGACTAGAGCATAATGTGCTGTATGAAAATGGAACTGCAAGGTGGGTCTGAGGAGGAATCATGGCAACAACGATTCTACGATGAACTGCGTAAAGTGGGAGCCAATGAAGCAAAAGCAGTGTTTTCCTATCCGAATGACTCTTTTAATACTTTGCCTAAATAGCATTTGTCATTCTATATGATGCCTAGGTATTACATACAATGGCGAGGGAAAATATTTAAAATAATATGGATGTTCCATACTTTGCCCCCAAACGCCAGGCATTCTATATATTATTGCCTAGACATTCTATACAATGCCTACTTTTCATACATTGCCGGTAGCATATGCAAGTCCAACAGATAGACTATCTATCTAGTCTGTTTTGCGTTTTACCTCTTGATTACGCAACGGAAGTATTTTTCTCCGAGAACCTTATTTAATTAACTGTTTTTGCTGAGCCATTAGTTGTTACTTCATTTGATGTTTCCTGTCGTAGCATAGGGTAAACAATTTTCACAGTTTGGAATCGTTTTTACAGGGAAATAAATGCGAAAGGCTCTGGATTGTAAGAGAAACTTACATTCTATTCCGATTTCGCGGATAAAATTTATGATTATTTTTCCAAGCCCGTACAACCAAAGATTTTTAAGTAGCTAACATTTGGCGTCACGTTATTCCAATTAATTTGCATCAATTAAGTAGCATTTTTTTTAATATCACTATTCGGCGGCCAGACTTCCAACATAAAGTTTTACTAACACAGCAGATATGTAGGTAGTTGAATAGACGTTACGTGGCAGCAACACAGCGAGCGACTGTGCGGGATCCAACCCGAAGGGAAAGAACCCCAGTCGGATGACAAGACAACATCTGAGATCCCATTTCCATACTTCCGCGCCAACATGAGGACATTCGCTCCCATGTACACGACGGTCTTTGGCTAGAACTCGCAACCATCCGTTTTCTAATGCTCTTCGAACCGGGCCCGACTGTGAGAAAGGATTGGACAAGAAAACTATCCCGACAGGAGCGCATTCCGATGAACTCCGTGAAATATTTTAAAACAAACTCTGGGAGCAGATTTAATCAACGTCAATCCAAGCTTTAAATCAGTTTGACATGCTTGCAAATATCCAACAAATAAACTAGCGTAAAGTTCCCATGTGTTTGAGAGTGGGGTAGGAAACGGTTAAGAGAACTATTTCCTCAAACATTTGTGAATTTCTGTCCGTTGGCGGTGGGAAAGGGGCCGAAAACTTTGAGGATTCTCGAAAGTAGACGGGAAGAGTTTTAAAATGGTTGTCGAAGTACTGAGAATGCAGTCTCTGGCAATTGTGACTTTGCGAGTCTTGGACCAGAGTCAAGGAATCTTTCCAAGTGCACGTTTTCTCAGAGTTGCCCACACAGAAAGATGGCATTATACAAAGCGATTCGAAAAGGATGTTACGGTGATTATCCTTTTCACCTTTTCCATCTTATTTACAACCAAGAAAGGGTTCTGCTAGAGATCTTACTTGGTTTATCAGAGCTCTTTTCTTTAGTGGGTCGAAGGAATATTTGGTTTGCGAACAGCAAAGGGAGAAATCAGTTTCTTTTAGTTTAAGAATTCCAAAAGTCTAGTTTCAAGCAGTTATCGGTGCCAACTCAGGTGTTCGTCAACCTCGCCATCTGACCTTGGTTCAAAATGACGAGGTGTTGTCCTCGGATCTTTCCTTTCGTGGTGGTTGTCGGAGCGTCGCCAATAGTTCGTTGTGTTGCTCCAGTGTGACGTCAATTGAACCACTCACCTCAGGAACTGGAGTAAGTAATGGAGCTAATTAACCCTTGTGTTGCAAAAATGTCGGTAGTGGCAAACCAAACCTGAACTGGATTAATTTAAAAAATATTTGTGCACAAGCGAGAAGACATCTCTTTTCAACCATAATCAAACGGAAATTAGTATTTTAACATTTTTGGACTAAGGTTTTTATTAGCTTGTAGTTTTACGTACTTTTAAATACAAATCTGTGTGATTGAGGCATTATCTGTCCCCTTTTATTTCTGAGTTGCAAATTTTCTCGAACCTCCCTGTTTTTCTTGAGGCGTGATTATATCGACGAGTTACTCTATGTAATAATTGGGTTCTTATGTCGCCATATTTTGGCCATGCCTCGCCAGACACAAGATATAAAGTAATAGATATTCACGCAAAGAAAGTTTTACTGACACAGAAGATAAATGCACCCAGGGAGGAATCAAACCTGCGCCAAGTACAACTCGCAGGTTGCTTGCGCAGTGGGCATGCCCACTGAGCCACGACGGACACTACTGTGTTTAAGAATGCAAAACTTAGCTTTTCGTTTGGTACAATCCCAAGAAACTTTCGACAAGAAAAATTTTTAATCAATGACGTGTAAAATAAAAATATTCGTCTAGCGGGACTTTCCTCTTGGAAATCGGAATTAATGTATTTCTGCTTACTGACGTAAGCCAAACGCAACTTTACGAGTCGTGTGAAAATTCATTTCTACCAAAGGTGATAGGGGTTTCCGTATCAAGTGAGGCGAGCGACAAAAATGATTCGTATTTGGGATCAATTCAAGACCGCTCTTACTGGACGATGAACAGACCGTAATCAGAGGAAAAGACGCACATCCCTCGTGGTTGTGTTCAATCTGCCTCCAATTGAACGAGGGGTAGACTGGTTTCTTGATCAACGGATTACTAACCAGAGAATTGCTAGTTCGATAACGACTGACGTGTGCCCGGGGACTGGTGCACAGTTAATCTGGCCTCCTCGCGTGTTGGCGTGGTGTGAAGCTTGGAGAGTGGGGTGCCCGCTCAGCGACCGTGGTTCAGAATGACGAGGTGACTCGGATCCCGGAGCGTCGTTAAAGCGGGTTTTAAGCGAGTGTTGTCTTGCCCGATTGAATGGAGTGTGTCAAGGACGTTATTCATCCGAGAGATGGAGGGTGCGCGCGTCTGCTGATAGCTGCTTTCTTTCCCATTAGCATGGAAGATGTGGCCATAAATAGCCGCCCAGGCGGATTGATTGGCGATCGACAATGTTTACGTCCCGCTGCTCCTCCTTCATGAATAGTTTCCTCCAATTTGAATCACGCTCGATTCAATGAACGTTCCGATAGCTGTTTTTTTTTTTAACCTGCTTGTTTCTCTCTTCGAGGTATCTCGGTCTCGTAAACAAGACTGACCACATCTTGATGGAGGAGGATATCTCGAAGAAACCACAAGGAGGGTCAATATGTGCCTACGTGATACACGAGATGGACACCGATCAAGTGGGCTTCAGTGTGTCTACATTCTAAAACATTTCGGTTTCTTCGCACATGGCTACACGAGATTTTTCGTTAACGCATTCGCTGCCGGTCACGTTAGGGTGTGTTGATAGTTATTGCCCCGCTGTAGAAATGGGTTTATCCCCCAGAAGCCGACTTACATTTTATAACAAATAGGATTGACAAGTGCGCCAATACCACAACAGATTGGCGAAAACTCGGCCAGCAAATTTTCAATTTCATCATCTGTTAGAGGCCTATTCGATTGCACTTTTCTTTTTTTTGGAGCGTGAAGGCTCTACAGAACTATCGTCTCTACAACTCATATTACAATATTTTTTAATAACTAATAAAGCTATAAATTCGAAACCACATATCTTTACACCTAACTTCTAACCTTTACTCCACGCCAGTGCCTAACATAAAATGCCAATTGAAGCGGAGAATAAATGTTGAGGCGCAGCGCTTCCCGCGCGAACGCGTGACTGGCTACTAAGACATCACTTCACACCGTTGTGATGCTCTAATACGATGTTAATTAAAAATACCAATACCCGGGGCAGCGGTAGGCCATTTGGAAGAGCAACGGATTAGTAATCAGGGTTACGAGTTCGGAACTCGATCTTGCCATAGACCGTCGTGTACACCAGACCGTTGCCAGTTGACCGGTGTGTTGCTCCAGTACGACGTTAACTATATACCTACCACGTAAGGCAGTGGAAAATGTGAGCCAAACCGAAAATAGATTTAAAAAAAATATCAAATCGATTTTGAGCAGGTTGCAGTTGAAGTGAACGCTGAGGACTGAGGGTATCAGAAGATCTTTTTACCATACACGTTAATGAAAATAACAATTAACACCTATTAGAAAATATTTGAAAGATATAAAGAAATTTTGTATATTTATTTTCGTTCAAGTATGAAATATGTGTAAAAAACGATGCTGCTATGAATGACAGTAAACCCTCATGGTTGTCTTGACGAGACATTAGCAAATCATTAGATTTTTATGGACGAGATATCTCGTAGTTCGAATAAAACTCACCAGATCTTGATCTCGTCATCATAAAATATCAACAATATCTTGATGTATCTCGTCGTTAGCAAAACTGACCATATTTCCATGGACGAAATTTCTCGTCGAAAGCACTTGGAGGGTTTAAGATGCTTTACGCGGGTCCGCTCCGCTCGTTCAATAGAATTCCTAACTTTTCTCTCCAATTGGTATTTAATTTTCTTTTTAATAGCCCGTTCCTATGGTATCTAAGCAGATTTGAAATTGGACAAACAGTCTTCTCTTCCCGTGGGCAATGCTGACCACTGCGTTAACTTTTCTAAATAATGCTGTTATTTACAAGCAGTCTGTAAGTGTCTTCCCATTACTTTCCCAAGGTGGTTAACTGCCTCTGGTGAACTTGAGAATCGAGACCCCAGGATGCCCAAGCAATCTTTCTTCGCATTCTTCTCTTTTCACAATTACTGTTCGCCCAAATACTACCCTTCGCCACAAAACCAACCTGCTCTTACACCCCTTATTGGCAGGGATAAGAAATGAACTTGTCCATATCTTTTGCAGCCACTATTTCGAAGAGGAATGACCACAATCGACGTCCATAAGCCATCGCTTCTAATATGTGACGTTGTTATTTTGTCATGTTTCTGCCACAAGTGCGTGATGGCCTTCTCCCACGGATCTTTCCCCCAATCCAGAAAGTGCACGTTGTCTGGCGAGTGGTCCAGCGTGCGCTAGGCCGAGTGATGATGCTACAGAAAGTGTCTTGATTGAGCCTGCATGCGTGAGCGATCCGACGGATTTCAAACATTGTTAGGCAAAGGATTCAATACAGCGTTCGCGAAAGTGTCGCTTGACAGACGAAAGGAAAAAAACTCCATTGATTGAAAGGGAATTAATTGCGAAAGCCTTTCGTTTCTCTTAAATGAAAGGTTAACCTTGAGGGTGCGCCTGAATTCACGCGCTTTTCGAATGGGCGACGAATACCTTTCGACTTGTTATTGTGTCTTGTGTGTGGCACAGCATGGCCGAATAGGCGCCATAAAACCCCCAAACCTACCATCCAACCTGCCTCGTGGTCAGGCAAACGGAAATTTCTATGAAGCCAGAAAGTACGAAATACTACGAGTTTTAACAAGAAGGGTTTTTTGTGAACAGATCCTTGAATATTTCAATGAGTGACAATAAGTAAACTACAAAACAAAATGTAAATCTTGATTGCTCAAATTGCGACTTAGCTGTTTACGAAATAACGCAAGGATTCTATTTTCAACTTTTTAAATATTTGTTTTTATCGAACGAGTATCCTCTAGAACAGGGATCTCCACAGACTTGTTAAGACCAAGGGATAGATTCATTGAGACATAGGAGGGCCACCAGAAAACATGAGAGTTATCCAACGTATATTATTTTATTTATATTTATCATTTTCTCTTACAAAGAAAGATTATATAAAAAGTGAAAAAAGTATTTAATTTGATGCGCGGCATTAGTATTGATTTAACAGTTTTGATATTTGCTTCGATCATTGTAGTTTTCAAGCACACAATTGATTCTAAATTTTCATAAATCAAGCATTTTCCTATTTTTGATCTGTGAATATTTACAATTGTAAAAGTTCTTGGATATATGTTGATCGAAAGAAGCTTGCACATTTTAATGCATCATCTAGCAGCGATTCACATCTGTTTTTATCGACACAACGGGAGTTAAAATAACAGACGGTGGTGCCCGCCATCCAATCAACGGAGGGTCGCATGCGTGCCATGTAATGTGCATCCACACTCTCGGGAATATTTGGTATCCATAACTGGTGTGCGCGCCAGGCAAACCTATTTGGAATGTGTTATTTCAGTTGAAATGTGTTATATATCTAGGAGGACAAAATGATTGCGTCAATAGTATCCTGTTTTGGGTTGCTTCTGAGAGGCTGTGGGTGATAAAATACTAGCGTACCAAAAAAGAGCAGGTGGTGTGGAGCAGTCAGTCAATACTAGTCGATAATGGTTGAAATTCGCCTTTCATCTTCGAATTTGAGACACAGTAAAAGCGGGATCATACATTTCAAATCGTTGAATCAAGCGCCTGTTCCTTGATTTTGAGAAATAGAACACCCGTCCCATAATTTTTTATCAGCTTTTCCCCCACCATCTCGCAATAGGTTTACACAGATGTTTCGAAAACCGCACATGTCGGTCCCACCTTTATGAGTGGACCAACCACTGTAAGTTCCAAATTTCTGTGTGATCTCAATTTTTACAACTGATTTTTATGCTTGAAAGAGGCATTGAAACATTTCTTATCTCAGAAACGGCAGCTTCATTATTGTCAGACTCGGAAAGTGCCCTCGAATGTTAGTCATCTGACTGTCATCATTTGACTTAGTTGAACATCAACTCAAGTGGCAACATCTTGGCATCCTTTTTTGTTGGATACCTGGACTCGTCGTGATTTCCGGCAACGAGCAGGTGAATATTCTGATGACTGATAATTTACGTCACGTTTATGTTTTGTTACCTTTAGAGATGTGCACGCGCTATTAGTTTCACCTGGGACTAACAAAGTTCATCACCTAAAAGAGAGCAACCTCTATGAAAATAACTGTTGTATCAAACTGGAAAAAACCTTCAAGATTCTGTAAAGAACCGTGGCAGTTGTTACGTATGCCGTATCCATCTAGGGTTTGAACCTTATCAAGAGAAACGCAGAAATTCTGTCATCCATTCAGCGTTACTTTCTGGTGAACATACCTATCTACTCCCTCGTCAGCGTTTTCGTTGCATTCCCCATTTCGTCTCACTGCAGGCAAAAAGCAGCCGCCAAAAACACATCTTGTTCGATGGCCAAGTTGTGTCGCATCGTAACCTCACTAAAGTGTCTTGGACTGAGGCAGGCCCACGAGAACTGGGCCTATATTGACGGCTCCAAAACAACCTTCTGGAGTAGGAGCAGCTTCCTGTCACCATGTTACTATACGCTGGAGGCCGCTAGTGTGGCGCTAGCCTTCAATGTTCTACGCATTTCAGTGAGTGATTACTATCTGCTTGATGAGAAGTAATGTGCAAGGGTTGCAGCCCTGATAATGCTGTTAAGTGTAGTAATAAACTAGATATTTTACCTGAGACTTGTGTTACGGAGAATTACCACAGAGCCACCCACCTCTTTTATTGGTGCATCGGCCGGGAAATAATTTAAATGTCAAGAGTTTAAATATTTAAAGTGGTCCCTAAACGATCAATAGTATTGTCAATGATGCTCATTGAAGCAACCAATTGATCGTGTAAGAGGCGATTGTTGATTGATTGATATAATTTTGATTCAAGTACTGCGGGCGTCATGAACGAAGCCGATTGATCGTGTAAAATACGCAACTGTTAATCTTTCGTCACTTTCGCTCAAGACTCCAAACGATGCATCGTGCCCCACGAAAAGCGATTCAGTTGGGGAACGAGAGTTTGGGACGCTTTTAATTACTTTGCATCGTGATTGCCTGAGTTGGGCATAGCTGTCAAATGACTGTTTAAACAAGAAATATTGCTTTGATAAACACTGATCGAATAAGTTTGACGGGTTGATTGAAGTCCGTCAATCACATTGACAATAATATTGACCATCTAGAGACCCCTCAATATGCTACGAGATAGTTGGATTAGGCAGGGATCGAAGTCGTCCTATATATCCTATATTTCCTATATATTTTTCAAAACCTATAAAAACGTCCTATATTGTCCTATATTTCTTCATGGATGCAGTTATTTTCTCCCTCCATATCAGGGATGAGATTCTTCCGACTTTAGAATGTATTTCCGACATTTCTTAAATTTTTGAGAAAATGACCATTTTTTAAGAAAAAATTCCGGTTTTTGCTCTTTTTTGTCTTTGATAAACGTAAAATGCGCCAAACGAGACATATCTCGCAAACATTTCATCTTAAATTTTATCAAGCTGATAAGTCTTGTAAATTCCTTTGAAAAGAATCCTTTGTGAGAATCTTATTTGTTCAATAGTAAACATGGAGAACTTGGATTTTGAACTAGTTAGCGTATGTTGTTTCTGCAAATTTCGTAGGTAAAGCTACGGTTTCCTAAGAAAAAACAGCTGTTATCTAGCGGCCGTGATACGTCATGATGCGGCGGAATACGTACAAATGAAATATTTTAAGTTGATCTGCTTTTAATGTGATTTTTCTTTCAACTAGAAAATAAGATGCTCGGTTCTGATTCGATTATTTCGTCTTTTATGGCAACCCGGGCAAGCAGAAAGTTTAAATTTTCATTTTCAATATTCTAGAAAGTTATTTAGAAATCCGTTAAAACTTCTTTCTTAGGTGACTTTAGTAGTGCGCCAAGGCGGTGGCCACCGCCATAAACATAGACTACAGCTATTTTTTGCAACGGAAATTTTCAAAATGATGCTTCTTTTAAGGACAATATTTGTGATTGTTTAAAAAGTTAAATTATTTCTTGGATAATATGAGTTATTAATTTTAAGTTTTATTTGATTTATAGTTGATTTAATTATAAAATAAGAATAGTTACGAAAAAATAGAAGCCGACGGAAATTGATTTAGAGATTTGGATTAAAGGTATTTTGTATTCGAAAATAGGCTGTGAATTTAATCTGAATTAAGTTATATTTTATTAATTACAGGGATACAGCTTCAGTCTACGTTTATAGCGGTGGCAACGCTTTTTTTTTTTTTTTTTGGCGCACTTTTTAAGTCGCCATGGAAAGAATTATTTCAAATGAACCAATGAAATCAAACGACTGTTTAACGGACTTTGAAAGAACTTTCTAGAATTTTCAAAATGAAATTTTATACTTTCTTCTTGGGGCCGAGGTTGTCTTAAAATCCGTATTACAGATGGGTTACCTTAACCTCTCATTACTCGCTACTAGAAATGCGCCAAGACCGTTGATACTGTGAAAAACATAGACTTAAGCTGTACCAAAACAGATTTTGATTTGTTTTAAAATAAGTATATTTTTAGCGATTTATTAAGGTAAAATCAGTGAAAAGCTATAATTATGCTAATTTTTATGTCGACTTATTTTTTTCATACAACATTTAGGCTATTTAATAAAATTATTAAGTTTGTAACAAAGTGAGAAATAGTTTTCTTTAACTGATATTTAATATTTAAAGGGTAAGAAAAAAAATCAATATTTTTATTAATAAGGAATTCAAAGTAAAGTAATTTACTTTAGATACGAAGTATAAGTAAAGTAATTTACTTCAGAGTTTGTAAATTGTGGTAAAGAGAAATTTACTATATGCTTTTTTAAGGTTTATTATTTATGGGGTGTGTGTGAAGATTGGCTACTGTCATGGTGTGTTTTATAAATTTAATTTTCTTATCACCAAAAATAAGCTGGGAATAGGAATAAAGACATTTTGGCATTTATTTAAAATGATAAAGGATTAGTTGTAATTACTTTGCATTTTGCGAGAGACTTGCCATCATTTACATGAAATCATAGATGTATTATTATCAGGAATCATGTATCATTTTAATCATCAGGAATCATACATACATATAATCATAGATGTATTATTCTCAAGGTGAAAATGGGGTCTGGGTCCAAAAGAAATGTCTTGCCGTTAATATATGTCCTATTATTGTCCTATATTTTTTGTAAAAAAATCCTATATTTTATTGTATGGTCACTTCTATCCCTGATTAGGTCATGCCTAGAATGAAGAGGTTAAGCATTTAGTTATACTTTCGTTTCACTGTTGATTGTTATTTGCGCAGTCTTGGGTGAATTGTTGAATCTGCTTAACCAAATATAGAAATGGATAATTTAGATAGGTTAAAACAGAAACGTGCTTCCGAAAGAACTTTGACGACAAAGTTAATAAATAAAATAGATGAAAGGTTTTTTTTTTAGAATCGCAGCAGATGGTATGTCAACTGACGATTTAAGAGAATTATTCAGATATTCTAACTCAGGTGTGACCAACCTTTTACATACCATGGGCCGATTTTTTTTCCATACTAGTTCAGATGCGCCTTAAAACTCAAAACACCTATTCTACCTTCTTACGTTCATGATTGGGGTTGGAAAATAGAGATATGGGTAGGATCTGCTTCACTTCGGGGAAACTAAATTAATTAATGAGCGCCTGTTGAAAATACACACGTTTTTTGAAGCACCGACATACACTAGTGAGAGATGATCTCTTGGACGTGAGGGCGATCGCAGTCGTGGATGGTGCTACTAGCGCGTCTTTTTAGGAATGGCTCTTCGTTGCGTGGACGATTCTATTTTGGAACGTAGGTAGGTCGGTAGATATTAAACTCGTGGAAAGTAGCTACTTAACAGTTAGTGAACTAATACATGCAGATATATATGGACTCAATCAATTGAAGATGAGAGATTTTTACTTCTAAAAGAGGAAAAGGAATCTGAAATGGGAAATATTTGAAGATACAGTTAAAAATCGTCGAAACACAAACTTGAATTGAAGAAAAAATTTAAGTGTTGCGTGGTGACAGCAGTACAAGAATAACCAACAGAGCTAAGACGGGAGATGCACAAAAACTATTGAGGTTTCCCTCAGTCCGGTCTTGGTAATATTTTAACAAGTAAATAATCAATCATAGCTCACTGTGGATCAAAACAAGTTACGAAAGAATCAAACTGAAGAATCGATTCACTTATCACGAGTTAATATCTACCGACCAACCTACGGTCCTGAATAGAATCGTCCACGTTACGAAGAGCCATTCCTAGAAAGACGCGCTAGTGGATGATGCTACAGCTGCCGTCTCGTTTGGTGAAGATAACTCTGAACCACACAGTTGTGATGAAATAGAGAGCTCTGAGCGAGATGGTGCTACGAGAGCGAGGTCAGGTTGGAACTTGGAGTCGTCTGCTCTCGATAGAAGGAGACTTGGTATTTCTTTAATAACTTTTTTAATACAAGTATGTTTGTAGATATAATTAACATTTTTAAATGATTTAATTATTGTACGTATTACAGCGCCCAAACGTTACTTACCATTAATAAGACTTTTGAATCTGTTTCGATATCGCTAGTTATCCAATGTTCGGTGTTAAATTTGTTACTGAGAGCAGCAGAGAATTCTTCAAAATTGAATAAGGTCATTCGCCAAATCGATTTGCTTTTAATAAATTTCATGAATGAAAGTGTTTGTTCATATCTGTATGTCGCTCCGAAATGACATATATAATTATTATGCAAATTTTCTTAGTTCTGGGGAATGTTTACAGGGTAATGAACGCTAGAAAATAATCAGGTCAAAAGCATTTAGATCTGAAAAGAGCTAATCAAATTTCATTTTTAAATTTGCTTTTCAAAAATTGTGACGAACTGATGAGTAAGAAGTCGTCTGTACGAATTGAACCAAGAGCACTCTGGTGTTGAAACTATGAAGATGGATTCAATTATGGCGCCTACTTTAAAAGAATAAGTAGGCAAAATGATGCAATGCGCCACTTGGAATCGTCCAATGCGCCACATGTTGGCCACCCTTGTTCTAGCTGAAAGAAAAAATAATTTGAAAGCATTTGATTTTGAAATTTAGACTTATAATTGAGTTGTGAATGATATTGATGAAGATGTAATTAGCAGGCCAAGTATATCAGGAAAAATGTATAAGGGCTTCCAAAAAAATTAATAAATTCTTAAGAGACTGAATTTGTATCTAACTGAATTCCAGAACAATCCTCGATCGTTGAAAAAAGGAATGTTCATGTTCCGAATTCAAAATCAGTTAAGTTACCCAACCTCGTTTTGGAAAAGTACTCTGGGTATTCAAAACGTTTTATAGGATTCTGGAATAGTTTTGAAAGTACTATCGAACAAAATGAAAGTCTTTAAAAGGTAGAAAATTGGCGCACTTGAAAACATGATCTGGTCAAGCCTTTAATATTGTATCTGGACTTGCATTAAAGTAATGAAAATTATGATAATTGTATATCACGTCTTTGAAAGACAGATATGTTAGGGAAAATATTATTCTTTCACTTGAATAAGGTCTTGCGCATTTAGAGGGTGTTAAGAATTCTGCGAATGTAAAGACACGTAGAAAGCTTTACGATGAATTAGAAATCGCAATTCGAAATTTGGAAGCAATGGAAGTTGCATTTGGGGTTCTTACGGACATTTGCTTATTCCAGTTATGTTAAAATTAATTCCAGAAGATTTGGTATTGAAATTTATTAGGCGCAAGAACTCGAGCTGAAGTATCAGAGTTAATTGAATTTATTAAAACTGAAATTGAATGTAGAGGCGTCAAGTTTTGTTACAAATGATAAAAGAAGTTTTCCACCTCTACGTTTTCGATCAGTCTAAACTAGCAAGTAGAATATTCTCAAAAAATACACTAGAGATTGTTGCTTTTAATTCTGATAAGTAATTTATGTAAAAATTCGGAGGTTCTTGATCAATGCAAAGGAATAATTGCGGAATAGGAAAAAGGGTATTGTAGAAGAGTGTACAAATGATATTGGTTATTCGGGATATTATATGCCACATAGAGCAGTAAATCGGTTTAGCGAGTCGACGAGACTTCGAATAGTTTTGATGCTTCATCAAAAGCCGAAGGTACAAAATCTTTAGATTGTCTTGAAATTGGTTCAAACCTAAACTCAAATCTGTTGGATGCAATGTTAAAGTTTCGTAAGTTTCAGACAGCTTTTAGTGGTGACATTGAGAAAGCGTTTTTGATGATGGGAATTTCGGAAAATGATAGGAATCTCGGAAAATTACTTAAGGTTTCTTTGGTTCGAAAATGATGAAACTTTCAAAATTATGCGCATGACACGCATTCAGTTCGGTATTGCAACGAGTCCTTTTATACTAACCGCAACTATAAAATACCACACAAGGAAGTACAAATAGTCACCGCGATACTCATGATATGTTAGATTCATCTTTGTACGTAGATGATTTGTTTTATGGTGCTGACACAATAGAAGATTCATATCCATTATCCTCTGGTGCAATAATATTTTTAAATAAATGAGAAAATTAAAATATAATTCCAATGAATTTAATTCATAATGGATGAAAGGCGATGTAATAGAGAATAGTAGTGATTTAGATTGCGAACCAAAATTCATTGTTATGATTTGAAATCCAACAGAAGACAAATTTTACTTCTCTAAATAATCCTTAAAAGACGTAAACGTGAAGACAAAAAGAACAGTTTTAAAATTTATTGTTAGGATCTATGATCCCATTGGGTTTCTACGAGCTTTTGTAGTCAGTTAAGATGTTCCTACTGATTATCTGGATTCAGGGCTTGGATTGAGATGATTCCCCCCTGGTATCCAAATAATTTGGAAAACATGGTGTTTTGAGTTACCCGATTTGGAAAATCTTTTCATTAAACGAAAATACTTTTCAGATTATGAGAAGTCGGATGTAAATGTTGATATGTTTTCTGACGCGAGGCATATCGAGATGTCGCTTATTTTAGATACCTTAACTCCAATAACGAATTGAAACTAGTTTTGCAATGGCTAAAGTTAGAATAGCTCCTTTAAAGACATTGTCTCTTCCGAGATTGGAGTTGGCTTATATAGGAACATGTTTGGCTGACATATTTCCCGAACTATGTAAACAAATTAATCTCTGGAGCGATTCCCAAATATCTTCGATTAAGGGAGATTGGAAACCTTTTGTTTCCAAGAGGGTTTCCGAAATACAATCTCTTAGTGAACGGTGGCGTCATTGTAACGGACAATCCAGCGGACCTGATTGCGGCTTCTTAAATTGTTCCCTTATGGTGGCACGGTTTGTTAACTCAACATGAACAGTTTGGGCCATCTAAAGCTTTTTAAAAGGAAAATAAAATCTTTTAGTGCTTTTCTATCAATGATGACATTTTACCGGATTCAAAGGCGATGTTCGACTTGAACAACTGGTAGATTAAATAAGGTGTATCGTGTGACAAAATGGATTCTGCGATTTATTCGCAATTCAATATCCAATGCGACAAGACCTATAAGGATATTTTTACGCTTTGGAAATTTCAGGAGCTGAAGAGTACTGGATAAATGTCACTCAACAAAATTACTATAGAAAGGAAGTGTTCGACCTTACCAATAGTAAGACCTTGATAAATCGTCTGGTGTGTACTGTTTGAATCCTGAAATCGACAGCAACGTCTTTTGTGTTTGAAGGGTCAGATTCCAATCTTCTGCTGTTGATGACAAATTAAAACATCCATGGTTGCTGCCATATAAAGATAGGTTGACTGAGTTGTTTATTCAGAACGCTCATGAAAGAGTGTTTCATTCTGAAATCAATGCAATTTTAGTGCCAATTTGCGAAAAATTCTGGAACAACAAGGGAAACAGTGCGTAAAAACTGTTTTGCGCAATTGTGTCGCTTGTATCGAATTTTGGAATCGCCTCCATTTGCAGAGACTGGACTTGATTATACTGAACCGTTCTTCACGAAGGATAGTGACAATAAACACTATCTTCTGATATTCACGTGTGCAGTTATTCGAGGTTTACATCTTAAAGACCGCCTTGTAGACGGGGGTGCACTTTAAATCTGACGTGGCCTCAAACGTTCTCACGTTGGTGTGGCAGCGTGTAGCCAGCTCTGGCGTTACCTCATCATGTGGCCGCGTTTCGAAATGACGAGGCGTTTTACTCGGACCTTTCACTTCAGGATGCATCCCAATAGCCCTTCGTGTTGCTTCAGTGCGACGCAAATGATCTACCAACCTACCTTTCTCACCTGTCCTTGCACAGCCATTGGAAATGCACATCCAGAAGGACGCGAGGGTTTTGGTATTAATGCAATCGACACAGACAAAGCTTGTTATCTTGGAATGATGTCCGAACAATGAGAAGGCAACGAGTCCGAGCAATTGAAATGGAACCCCATAAAGGATCGAGACGAGCATTGTCAGAGCTCCGTTTACGACTCCCGGTGCAGTGTGGGGGATAAAAATACACTGGGAATGCGTCGGTTCTCTTTTCATGAAGATGACATTGTTCAAGGTTTCGCAGACTTACGTGTATACACGGGTGGTCAGATCGTTCACACCACCTTGACCAAAATCAACCCGAAAAAGTGGTGTTCCCTTTTTCGAATGGGCGTGTCATTCCGTACCTGATATTTATAGTTCAACACCCATGGATTTGCATATCCACCACGGATGGTTTCGTCTCGATTTACTCTCGGACACCCCATGGACGATCAAAGGGTCGTTTGCTGGGTGTTTATAGCGCTGAAATTTCGAATGACTTCAAGCCACCAAACCTTCGTTGCAAATATGGTTCGAAATGTCGGGCCACATCATTTTGAAGTTTGTACGGGTTCCCGAGTGACATTTGCTTTTCACATGGGTGTTGCTATCTTGAGTAAAAGCGATCTTTTATGCTTTCCTCCCAATGCTCTGTTTTGCGATCCCTTTCCTTTCGCGAACAACGAACCAACTTTCGGAATGGGATATGTCCAATCGAAAAACGGGCAACACTTTTTCGACAGGAAATCCGTTCGGAACTCGGTCCAGCCAAAGACCATCGTGTTCACCGGGGGAGGGGGTGAATTGCTGGTGCACATTCAATCGGTCGTGGCCTCCTATATCCTTACGTTGGTGTGGTGCGGTGCCATCTCAGATGTGACTTCTTCAGCTGACCATGGTTCAAAATTACACTGTTGTCATCGAATGTCCCTTGGGGATTGAGCTCAGACCGTCACCAATAGCCCATTGTGTGGCTCCAGTTCAACGTTAATTAATTAATTAACTACCTCGGGTGGGAATTGCCTGACGTGAGCGCTCCGCTGTTACAACTCTATATATCAATAGAAATTGCAGAAAATTTCAGTCAAGTCTTATGTGATGCCATGTCTCCAAATTATTTTTTAAGAGCTGTAGGTGGCGCAGGCTCGATTCCTCCATGGGTGCATTTTTCTCTTCCGAGTCAGTAAAACTTACCTTGTGTGGTTATGTCCGTTACCTCAGGCTGTTTTGAGCAACTTGGTTAAGTATGACCTTGCGTCATAAAATTCAACCAATCAAATCTAGACTTGTACTTTTAACTATCGTGGTGGTTGTAACGAGGAATCTCGTCATTAGCAAAACCATTTGCGGATCTTGATGGGCGAGGTACCTTGTCGCTATAAGAAAAGTAAACAGATCTCGATCTAGCCATTATAAAAAAAGGGCACGATATATCTCATTATTAGCAAATGAGTCAGATTTTGATGGACGAGATAGTATCTCCTCGAAATCACTTAAAGGGTTAAGGAGACTGCTGTAGTGGAATAGCAGTTTCGGCAAAGAACATTTGGAGACAACCCCACCTCATAAAACCGGTACAAAACTTGAAGTACCATCATTCTTGTTGGTATACTTTTAATTAATTAACGTCTACTGAAGCAACAGAACGGGCTATAGGTGATGTCTGGTATCATCACCCAAGGGAAATATAGGAGGAAAACACCACGGTCAGATGACGAGGTCAGCACCTGAGCTGACTCCCAATGAGGGGGATCACAATAAGATGGTCAGTGGAAAGTCCGAAGGTCTATTGGTCAACTGGTAAAAATGGTCTATACCATAGGTCCGTTTGCTAATCGCTAATCCCAAAGTTAGCGGATTTCATGGATTGTATAGAATAGGTCGATTGCAGTGTTGGATTTTGGAACGGATTGCACATTCCAAAGGACCTGGAATTTATTTCTTTAGGGGTGAGAGAGGGGTTCAAGCTGTAGGTCGGAATTGCAGATTTTGTGATTTTGGTCTAGGTGGTCTTGTATATGTATTCGCACTTGAGTGTGAAAGTACGGAAGTGATCAGTGGAGGGGTGGGGGGGGGGTTCAAAGTCAGATAGGTTCAATAAATGATCTGAGCAGTGTCACACTTATACATGGAATATATCAGGAAATGCATCAATTTCTCAAAATGTAGGCCACAGTTTTCAATGTACTTTGTCAAGAGAACAAGTAATGAGCACAAAAAGTATTAACTACTTAGATAAATAGGCGAAGGCCTAAGTCAAATATGAAAGTGTCCAAAAGTTAAGGAAAGGTTTAAAGACTCCAATGTATTCTATTCGCACACCGAATTCAAGGGTGCAGAGACTGTGGGCTTCTACTTTTTAGGTTTCATGGCTAGAAGAACCAATAGCGAAGTTCATAGACTTTCAGACTCATTGAGTCTTTATCAATCTTTGATCTATATGCGGAAATAACCAAGAGAAGCAAGCAAAACCAAATTGGCAGTGAAGATCGGAAACTATCACCTAACTTGGGACTGTTACCAGCCACTGGAATAGTGAGTGCATCAACGACTAGACAATTGTCTGCAGCCAAATGAACTAGTTCGAGGGAGTATGTGTTTGAAGAGATTGCTAACGTGAGGACATGACAGATTGACCGTGCACCAGCCCCCGCGTACAGGACGGTCTTTGACTCGACCTAGTTTCGCAACCCTCCGATAGCTAATCCGTTCCAAAGCAAAGTTACTCTTTAAAGTGTCCATTCTTGTTTTAATTGGCAGTATTTGCTGGGCCGTACTCCAGAGGTTGTCTTTTACCACTATTGTGTGCATTACAAACGTCTTTTGTACAAAATTAATCATAGTGTGATATAATAATTAAATCGATTTGTTTTAGAAGTTTAATTGTGTACGGAAGTCAAAGCAGCAACTCGAAATGAAGTAATGATTTAAAAATAGAAACGGCGCAGTAGAAGGGTTGAGGTAGATGGAGCTTGTTTCTCGACTTCGACACTCGGTCTGCGGTTTCGACGTCTGCGTCGAAGTCCTCTACTGAGAGAAGGGGTGTCGTGACAGATCGTTGAAGGACGGGGCTCTGTTTCCTGGATTTATGGGACGGAGTTGAGCTGTCGGAAGGCGTGCCTTCCTGGAACATTCCGCATTGTTTTCGAAAGAAGAAAGGTAACGGCTGCTATCTTGCGGGGCCCACGAAAATTGCGAATGACCCATTCAAAGCGGCTCTTTCGTGGGAACTTTTATTGCCCTGAAAATGCAGAGTCCCTGGCCCGTATTGAAGAGATAATTTCGATCTCGATTATCAGTCTCTGTTTTCTCCTCCAATCAAGACTAATAATAAATAATCTTTCGCCATTTTTACTATTACATGCACCTGGATTTTGTTTTACATGTTCATGGATTGTGTGATATCGGAACTTCGATTCAAGCTTATTAAATTATGAATTGGAAGAGCACCGGCTAGCAACAGGAGGGTTGCGAGTTCGAAACTCAATCCAAAGACCGTCGTGTGACTGGTGCACGTTAGATCTGTCGTGGCAGGGTCTTCCGTTTGGAGAGTGAGTTGCCTGCTCATGTGTGACCTCGTCATCTGACCGTGGTTCTAAACGTCTTCAGACCCTTCCTTTCGGGATGGATCCCAGAACCGTCACCAATTGCCTATTGTGTAGATACAGTGCCACTTTAAGTGATTACTTTCCACTCTTTTAGCATAGAAAAGGGCCAATTCATTTGTATTCTGCCACGGACTCTAACGGTATACGAGATGTTACTGTAGAGAACACAGGACCGCAATCTTGCTATAAGTGATTTATCGAACTACCTACCGTCTAAAGCAGTGGTCACACAACTTCCTTGACCGTCGACCCCCTTCAAGAGTTTATTGACTTTTTTTCGACCCACTCTATTTTACTTATAAGTTTTTATAACAGGACAAGCAAAAAGACTCTTATGCGAGAGTTTGAATTGTTTATTTTATAGTTAGTTTTTATTCTATGTATAATATGGTGTAGTATATATTATACTGTCTCAACGTCAAAGGGTTGTTTTTGTATTTGAAGTCCTTAACACATTACATATTGGATAGGATGGATAAATAATATATAAAATTTAATTTGTGCGTGTGAGACTTTTATTAATTTAGTATGCAATTTACTAACGTTGTCAATTTGAAGGGTGCACTTCGCGACTCTTGACAAGTTAACCTTTTGACTACGACTATAGATTTAACATGCGCGATCTTTCTTGGCGCGGTTCTTATAACTAGGGCAACTTTTTTGTTGCAGTAAAAATAAGAAAAGTTGCATTTATAATTTCCTAAAGTTACATTTATTTTTGATACACTAAAATCTAAAATAAATTATTAGTAAAAAATGAAAAAATTCAAAATTTATTTGTTCATTATTAAATACAGAAGAACGTTGATGTCGTTGAATGGCCGATCTTTGGTCAGTAATTTCTTTAACATTAAAAAACTACGCTCAACAGAGACTCATGTTACCTTACATTGTTGCATTGGACTTTTTCTGCAGTTGTGAAACAAGTGTACCACTCAAGTAGCTTGGAGCAATCGCGGATAAAGCAACTTGAGTGTGATTCCAGCCGGAATCATATAATATGCTGTATCGGATAACAGAAGCGCAAAATCCTTTCGCTCAACATTGAGATTTTAAAACGTCATCTACAAGGAAACAACATATTGATGATCGAAACTCACCTCGTAACGCAAGTTTGCTCTGGATTACCATGAGTGCCAACCATGTGTTAAAGTACTTCTTGCTATTTATTTCACATTCGTCTGTTAGGACGAATACCTTGTTTCCATGAACTTCTTGTTTGATCCGCAATACTTCAGCGTTCGCAATATCATACACACATGATTGAAACGAAGTAGTAATTTCATATTAATTAATTTTAAGCTAAATTGTATAAAGTTGCAAGTAAGCAAAAAGTTGCATTTATGTTGCGGTTATAACTCACTTACAATACACCCCATGTCGGAGGAATTTTGTTTTTAGTACTTTACATAAAGCGTAGAACGTGTGAAAAAAAGTTGCATTTGTTGCAAAAAGTTGCCCTACTTATATACCTTTCAAGGTAGAACTAATGTTCTGGTCGTTGTCTAAATTCTTTCTTGGCGCGCGATCATGGTACAACTGCTGTACCGACCGTAGTCAAAGGTTGAGCAATGTTAAGATAATCAGCCTTAAATTCTATATTCATTTTTAATTGCGTTGTCATTCAGGTTGGTGGTAATCGATGTTTACCGAATTAAATACTACAATAGTGGCATATTTTCTATCGACCCCCAAAAATGTTATATCGTTCTCTGTGGGTCGATTTTGTTCACTTTGGTGACCACTGATTTAAAGAATGCTTTTGCTCTTCCCGCAGGTTGATCGCTGGATACTCTGAAGAGCCTCAACGTTAATAGGTGAGTACCGTTTGAATTTCTTCGTTTCCAGCTTGAGAGATCCCAGTTTATCTATCATTGGCCAGTCTCCAATGCGTAAGACTGATGTCAAACTGCCTTCTCATCGGACACACGATCCACGCATAGTCATCGTTTACAAGGAGCGAGTGGCCTCCAACCAATTGAAACTCATGCTCTACTCCTTCTTCTGTTTATCATATTTTAATGGTCTGTCTAATCCCCACCGTCTCAAATGTTTAAAAGTACAGTTTTGAATCTGCAAGATTTTTCTTTTTGGTTGGGGAAAATCCCCATTCAAACCTATTAGTCTTCGGTTTGAGTAGTTTGCTGCACACTATTGTTTGAATATTTTCATTCGGATCAGGCGGCCGGTGCACCTTAAATCTGTCGTGACCGAAAGTCCTCACGTTGGGTTGGTGTGGAAACTTGGAGAGTGGGATGCCAGCTCTGGTGTTGCCTCGTCATCTGATTGTGGTTCCAAATTACAAGGTGTTGTTCTCAGATCTTTCCCTTAGGGGATTGACTCCGGACCGTCGTCAATAGCCCGTTGTGTTGCTGTAGTACGACGTGATTTAAAGTTACCTTACCCTTCACTGGATGTCGACGTACACGTATTTTTTCCTTAGTGCCATAAAGTACGAATGTGGATTCATCTATTAATCAGGACCCAGTGTTGCCCCCGTGAGACGGTAATTTAAAAAAAAAAAAATACCAGATACCCGTGTTCAAGGGTGAAAGTTTAGAGCTACAGTAGTATCGTTCTATTCGCGAACCCTTCAAGTGGCTTCGACGAGGTATCTCGTCATCCAGAATTCCGATTGAAGATAGTGCCGTTTTCTGATGATGACGAGATCAAGACCCTGTCATATTAAATAGTTTTTTCTAATGACGAGATATCTCGTTCAAGACCTGGTCAGTTTTGCTAATAACGAGGTACCTCGTGGAGGCAACCACCAGGAAAGGTTAGAAGTGCTTTTCTTTCTGGCCATGTATCCATTCAGACTACGTTCTTGCAATGCTCTTTACAATAGCTGATGTACCTCTTAAGAAATTGAGATTTGAACGGAATTCGGGGCTAGTTTCGAATGGGTCGTGTTTAATTATAACCCGCAAATGTTTCTCTTCAGCTTTTTAGGAGTTATTTGAGATCTATCTCGTGGAATACTCTTTTCTGCCCAGTTGCACCCAAACGTTTTAGTGCTTGTCGTATGCACAGTACTCACTGAAACGTTTTCAAAAGCTGCTTTTTTGTAGTGACCTGCCAGTGTTTCAAAGAGATGCGATTACAACTCGTTTATCGATAGTTCATTCCTTCGCCATGTGACTCAAATTGAACAAATTACACCACCAAAAACGTTTCTAAAATACAGTATAAAAGAAACTGTCACCAAAAAATTAAATTTTCATCAAACTTACTGATTTCTTTACTGATTTTTCAAAAAAAAAAAAAAAAAAAATTCGAAAAACTTGCACTCAAATTTGCACTGCATTAAAAAAAAAAAAACATGTGTACCTCAGCCATGTTACTAGTATGTAACTATTTACGTGTTGGATAAATAAAAATTATTTTTACTATTTTCTCTTTTTATTTCCCAGGCATGATATTAAGTACAAAAAATATTTTATAATTGTCGAACATCGGGTCTCTTCTGCCGTTTTTATTTTCTAGATTCCTCTGGATCTTATAGTAAACATTTCCTTTTTGAATTGTATGTTTTCATTAAATTTTTAAAATTCTTCATGTGGGATTTTCCATTCTTACTTTAAATTATTCATGTTTTATTTTTACTCCTAGAGTAACACATTGCATGAAGCAACGAACACAACGGGTTAATGTGAACGATCTGGGTTCCATGCCGAGAATTTAATTTTGTCCAAAAAACATCAGGGAAAATTATGAACTTTCGTCTAAAACCTGGAAAATCGCCTCAATTACATGGTAAATAATTGATTATGGCTTCTCACAGGTTTTAGAAAAAAGTAGCCAATAAGATTCGTACACAGTTTCGTATCACTTTATTTAATTAATTGAATTTTTCAACCGATTTTAAAAGAAACTGCTAATATGTAGCAGGTAAAGAATTTTGTTTCGTCCACTAGCTTAAATTGAAGAATTTCATGCTTATGATACATTAAATCACGAATTGATTTTTAAGTCAAATATGTTGGATTATTTGTTATAAGTTATTTGAACTTGTGCTTTGTGTATTAATTTTTAGTGTATAATTTTTAAAATGGTTTATTGGGTATTGAATGCTAAATTATTTATTTATTATTTTTTTTTACCTAAAAATGTTGTGAATTGCTTAAGTATGACCTGGAATTTCGTAATCATTTGGCTGGAAAAGTCGGGGAATTTTATTTTTGAAATAGACTGCGAATCCTGATAAAAAGACAAGAAATTAGAACAATATTATACAAGTATTTACAAAAACCCATCTACCCACAAAACCCCGAGTTTTTGTCACCCCTGAATATTACTGTCTTGTGTTGGGTGCAGCTTATCCTTTTTGGGATCTTTTGCGCCATAAAACCCCAAACGAACCAACCCACGTATTTTCCAATGATCCAACCCTCCCTCGGTATGCGCTTTTGTATTCTAATATTCTTGTGAATGAAAAGATCGATAGATTCCGACGAGCACTGTCGAGCGCACCTTTCAAACCGAGCGAGTCTCCTTGGTGCTCAGCTATTCCGCCGTACCTTACCTGCTTTAGCGAGTGTGACAAATATTTCCCAAGGACGCCATCGGATTCAGACTTTTCATTCCACAATTCTTTATTTACGAAATATTTGCGGCGGTTGGAATTGCCTTCGCTCGTGCACAGAGGTTTCCAAAACGCGCCATTTTTCCATGCATAAAGAATTATTCTTTCCTCGAAAATAAATCTTCAATGCACAAAGAGTAATTGTTAAACACAAAGTAAAAAGCATATTTCGTATAAAAATCGAGGGGTTTTTTTTGACCAAGAAATTATCGATGGAATTTTTGATGAATTCTTTTTAAAATCGACGCAAATTGTGTTCGCTTTCATCTCGCTGTCTTTTATAGGGCCAAGTTGGATTAGCAACCGGAGGGTTGCGAGTTTGAAGCTCGGTCTGGCCCAAGAGCGTCGTGTACACCTTAAATTTATCGTACCCCAAATCTCCTCACGTTGGCGTGGTGTGGAAGTTTGGCCACGACGTTGCTAGCTCAAGTGTTGACGACCTTTAAAATTTCGTGGTATTGTCCTCTGATCTCTCCCTTGAAGATCAATCCCGGATGCATACTCGGAAACCCTCACGCTTTCAGCACCTCTTGGCGAGTTGGCGATAGATGCCTGTATCGCCAACTACGATAATCCTAATGTTAAAACTTAGAGGAATTGCCGCTAGAAGGCGTATTAGTTCTGTCGGCGGTTTGAAAAATCGCGCGCTGTTCTGATGTTGAATGCATTCTGTTTTGTTTATGCTTATGAGAATGTGTGAGGAGCTCATGTTTTTCAACGGTCTTTGTATTGAAAGCGGAATAATTTGATTAGGAAAAGTTAATTTGTCTTTAGGCGTATTCTTTTGAAAGATTGTATTTACTTTTCAGTTATACATCCAATCTCCTTCAATTTTCAAATGTGTTTATTTAATGCTTTAGAGATGCAAGAAAAATTTGTTTCAGCTTTGATTTTGAATTGTTTTATGCTATTGCGTTTAATTATATTTGTGAAGTGTAATCTTAGTATTTTAGTAGAGGCAGTGAGATTGTTCTTTCTGCGATCAGTAGTTTTAATTTTTGATTTATAATTAGATGTAATCTAGTTTTTGAGATTACATTATATGAAAGTCCACAAATTGAATACATCTGATTCTATCAAAACGGACCATTTCTTTCGATTTTTAGATTGTTACAGGGAATGCAAATTTAAAATTAAGTGATTATTTTTAAAAATCAGTGATTTAAATAAGAATTTTGATTTAATTTCCTTTCTGTTTTATGTGTAATAATATTGAAAATGAAATAACTATGAAGAAGAGACATGCTATTTTATTGAAGTTAGTTGAATATTATATCAGCCTTCCTTTGAAGCACTACATAACCTTTTTTGATAGGGATCATAATTACAAGACAACTCTTTCCCTTTTGGGCCATTGAACATATGTCACTCACAAGCCTGTTCATCAGCATAGGTTTTGTTTAAAACATTCCTTGTGACTATAAATCCAATGGGCAATTTTGAATCATTCTTCTTCATATGATGGGTGAAGATTCACTTAATATATTTACTCAAGCATTATACCTAAAAAAGTTCCAGGGCCAGTGCGACCCCATTAATTCAAATTAGAAACACATGCTTTTTCCTAATCTCTGCAGCTATTTTTTATGTGCTTTCATTTGCAAAATCTTATATTAAGTATTATTTTTTGACCCCTCATATGCCTGTACCAAAACTTTTGCATTATTAATTTTATATAACTTCCATACACCGAACACTGATGTGCTAAAAGTCATGGGATAGCAGTATGCAAATTTACTAGTGCTCACATTGCATTAAAAGAGTATAAAGAGTCAGATAGTTATCAGTGCTCTCTGTTAAACTCTTGAATGTCGACCTGCCAAGAATTAACCGAGTTTGAACGTGGAAGGATAGTTAAAGCTAAACGCATAAGCTTAACATTTTGGACATAGTTGAGACCTTGCTCCACATTGTCAAGGGTGTATCGAGAGTACCTCATAGAAGGCATTACCCATCACAAGTGCATTTGTGCTAACAGACTTAAGTTCTCATATAGGTATGTTGAAATAAACAATGTAATATGTCGATTTGGTTTTCCAAAACCTCTGTTGAACAAAATTTGGGTAGTACTAATGATTTTGTGCTATTCTATTGATACACAAGCGGAAAGGGGAGGTGAGGTGTAGAGGGAATAGTATCATTACTGAGTACAAGGAGTGGGAAAGCAACTTGCTGGTGGTTCAGTGGGTTTCTCATTGTTAATAGCTTGCAAGCTGTAGATGACATAGGTTCAATTCATGTGACTACCCTGAGCGTATTGATTTTTTTGCGTCGAACATTTCCTGTTTGTATACGCACACCTAATTCTGTTTTTGCACAAACTTTTTTTTTTACTCAGATTCAAAATTAATATTTCATTCTCTATTTACTCCAGTCAGTTTGAATTTATTTGCCCAAATTTTACGAAATTTTTTTTCCTTCTATTTGTGGCATAGTAGTATCATCTGTTAAACTACATGGGTATTCGTAGCAATTACTGGGGGTTAGCAAGCAGTGGTCACACCTGACCCCATGAAAAGAACTATCACGGGCAATGCAGTGGTTAGTCAGTTATATTGCACCCACAAATAGATTGCATAACATGTAGTGTATGCGTTTTGGAATACATGTTTTCATTTACCAATGTATGTATCTACAATGTTCTAATTGTATTTGGTAACTAACACGACTGTATTCCCAACATCATTACAATGACACGCAACTGGAGGATTCAGTGATCTATCATTTGAAGATATTCATGAATCATTCGAGAAAGCCGTAAGCAAAGATGAATTATTAGAAGAGGTTGGCTTTGAGACTCCTAATCCCACAGAATGTAGTGATAATGAACAATAGGATCTTGCTCTAAATGCAGGTTTAGTAAAAGAATGTCTGGAACTGACCTGAAAATTGGGTAATCATTTTGTCAAACATGACCCTAATGAAAAACGCGCTAGGAAATTTCAACGTGAACTGAAGTTCTTGGTAGCCTCTTACAGATAATTATATAATGGCCTAACCAAAACACAACAATTAATAACTGAATTTGTTCGTAAAACTGTTGAAACATTCGCACAAGATGATACTCATGCTCGTCCAAACAGAATTAGGTGTACATTAGTGTTGACTCGAAAAGGTGAGTTTGTGATCTCATTTGTATTGTACTGATGTGCACACTTTATATTTTCAGGTTCCTCATCCTTCAGATTTTTAACTATCCCTTACTTGTATTTATGTTTTTGTAATTTCTATTATCAAAATGTGTTTCTATGTGGTTTTGTTTTTATTTCTTGAAGCAGGTGTTTTTGTGATAGCAGTTATTGCCAAAATGTTAAGTAATTTTTTAAATTACCCAATTTTTTACAAAAATAAACATTTTCTCTATAAAAAAAAAATTTAAGATTGGAAATACTTAAATTTGAATAATTCTACACTTAATGGTCATAAGTTAAATTTTCATGCAAAAAGTTTCTTTTTGAGTCTTGTATGGTTAATTATATTTACAGAAAATTCGGATACGCAGCGAAAACTTGAATCTCTTCAAAATTCTACTCTACGTATTATCAGTGGTTTTCCCCTGGTACTACCGAAACGCTAAAATTTGCGAAGATCTTGAAAATACCGAACTTAAAACTTACTTCAGTAAACTTGCTACTAATTTTTATGCTAATCTTGAATTAATTGATAACCCTGCCATCCAGTGTATCCCAGATATGACCCTCGTCAACCCGAATATAATAAAAGACCCAGAGTCATTCTTAATCCTTAATGTTCTTACTATTTAAATCTCCTGCTTTTATTTTTTCTTTAATTTAATAATTCTTAAGCCTTCCTTGTCATCTTGCATCTTATGTACTGTTCCAATTGGACTCGTCCTTGATCTGCCCAATTTCTAAGCCACCTGTTTTCATTGGACAACCAACTGCACTCACTCTACCTTACATATTTCAGTGAACTTCAAAACCTGCTCAGTTCCCAACTACTTTCTGAGGGAGATAGAAGGCCTTCGGCCTAAGTTCTCCGGCTCACCCATTATTTCATTTTCATTTACAGAAAAATGAATTTTTGTAATGTATGACTAAATTACTTGATATTTAAAGTTTATTGTGTATTGAAATGAAAATAAAAGTTTTTATGTACCATTTGTTTCTTTGTTTTTCTTGTAAGACATTAATTAAAAAATACCTTCTATAATGAATTGAAGTACATATATTCACTGTAACTGAAACACTTCTTTTTGTTTACCTTCATGTGTTTGTTTACAAAAATATCTTGCAATGTCAGAATCAGTCTCAATAAATCATTCTGAATACATTAAATGTTGCTTACAATTTGTACTAAAAGATTTATATTTTGTTCTGATTTTCATAATTATTCAAGATTGTCAATGTTGTCTGGTACACGCAAGTATTGTTAACCTAGTAATTTTTTTCTGGATTGAACTGTTTTGGAATGTAATTTAAATTGAACTTTAGAACTGAAATAATTATACTTATATGTGGAATATAATATGGACCAAGAGAATTGCATGCATAATAACATTTAGAGCTTCGATGAAAATCCAAATTTTTCCCATATTGTGTTTGGAGAAAGCCTACTTGTGTGTAATGTCAACAGAGGTCCCTTGTTTTTCAATAACACTATATATCATACAGTATCAATGTTTTCTTGGGAACTTTCTGTAAGAAGTCGGTCAGACTTTTTCGTATCTTGCAGAGAACAGTGTTTTGAAATTTTTTTTACACATATTTGTTTTGAAGGCACACGATGTAACCCAAAGTAATTTTACAATTTTCTAGAAGTCTCCATCATAGAGAATTCATTTTGATTAAATATTTTGCTAAAATGTGCTGAGATTCACACTCACTAACCTAGATCAGCTTCCTAAATAAATGACAATCAAAAGCTGTAGAGCAAAATGGTCTTAAGAAATCATGTGGATGGAAGACTAAATATGCAGTGCTGGCAGTCATTTGACTGATATTAAATTCAATGAATAATGTCAATCATTGAGTGCACAATGAAATTAGAAATGTTTTATTTAAAAGTTATTCCAAAACAAAATGATGTCCTATGTAAACATCCTGCATAACAACTGAAGAAATTGTAAACCAATATTTTGGTTGGTAAATATTTTCAAGTCGTAAAATTTTCTGTAGCTATACATTCTTGCAACTTTAGCAATATTGGCTTTAGTCCGATTTGCATTCAAAGCTTATCTAGAACCATGAGTCAGCTAAACTTGTTCAAAGTAGGCTTCTGTGAAACTTATAAAAATGTGCTCATGCTATCTCCATATATTTAACTCACTCAACATCTGTCCTGATCAGGACATGAAAATTTTAGATAAAATAATTTTTGAATAGACCTTTTGAAAAATTAATTAAATCAGCATCATGCTAATATAACAGGTGCCATGGTTTTAAGAGCAACCAGAGGGTTGGAAGTTCGAATCCAGCCAAAGACCGTCATGTAGAAGGGGGCTGGTGCATGTTAAATCTGTTGTGTTGCCTCGCTATATGACCATGATTCAAAATTATGTTGTCTTAATCTTTCCCTTTGGGGTTGATCCAGGATCGTCACAAATAGCCCATTGTGTTGCTCCAGTGGGGAGAGAGACGTTAAATAAAAATACCATTAGATATACCACATTTCATCAAAATGTTGGTTTTAGACTAATCAGTAGCATGTTATAACTCCTAAAAGGTCTTGTGAATAAATTATTGCACACTTAGTAATTAAACGAATAATATTGCTCAGATTAATATTGTAATTTTATTATAAAACAAATATTACTTTTCTTCTGTTCATAATAAGAAAAATTATATATATCTTGCCTCATAGCAGTGAAAAATTATATATTTAATCATAGGTTATGTATTTTTTGGCATACGAAACTGACATCTGATGAACTAAAAACTACAACTATAACAGGTGCCATGGTTGGAAGAGTAATGGACTAGCAACCGGAGGGTTGGGAGTTCGAATCCTGCCAAAGACCGTCGTGTAGAAAGGGGGCTGGTGCATGTTAAATATATTGTGTTCTTACATTAGCGTGGTGTGTAAGTTTGGAGTGCCAGCTTGGGTGTTGCCTCGTTATTTAAAAATGATTCAAAATTATATTGTGTCTTAATTTTTCCCTTTGGGGTTATAAAAATAACCAAGTAGCATAATTTTCATAATCGCCAAATTGAACTTACTTTTAGACCAAAGTGGGGCCAAGGGTCTGAAAAGTAGGGATGCGACATCAATGTCGATATTTTCAAAACATTAATGTATTGAAGCCGATGTAGCATCACTAGTTGCTAAACCAGTGTTATGAAATGGGGTAAAAAAGTTTAAATACACTGAATTTTAAGAACATCGATGTATTATAAACATTGATGTTTAGCTGTCGTTGTTGCATCCGAAACCGCACAGTATACATCGCGTTACTTTGCGGGCCTCTAGCAAAGACTTTCTCAAGCCAACAGCAGGGTTCCCACGGTCCTTGAATTTTGTTTTCCTAACTAGGGGCCCTTGAAAATTACGAAACTTGGTAAAAAGTCCTTGCTTTTTTTTTTGGACTAGTACATAATTGCGTTGGAATTTGTGTCCAAACTAGTTTCCTTCACGGCAGGTGCGCAATTTGAGCGTCATTCTGAAGTGTTACGTGTTTTGACACCACGTTTTATATATATGAACAACCATAATGGGTGATGTATACATGAACACACAAGGTCATACACCATGTTTCATTGACGCGTCATCCCATCGCTTTTTTGCATTCAAACATGAAAGAGTTCATGTTTGAACCTCTTTGAACATTTCTTAAAATTGTCTCAGGGATTGATGAAGAAATACAAAGAAAATATTAAGGTTTTTGAAGGGGGTAACTGTCAAGTCGTACGTTCAAGAATGAAAACTTAACAGTTTAGGACACTGCATTATCCGTTTTCGTAAAACGCCGAATTCGTATTGAGAAAATATAAAAGTTGCAATTGAAAAATTATTTATTTACAGAAAAGCACATTTAAGGTATTCTTGTAAAATTTTCTACAGATTTCAAATCCGTTGAAATTTTTACTATCTTTAACGATTGTGACCAGAGAACAACTTTTGACACTGCAGTCAAAACTTTGGATTTGTTTTGTTTCTCAAACAAAATAAACCACGACAGCCATCTGCTGTAGTGGCCGTGGGCGAGAGCAAAATGAAAACGGAGATTGTGTCGATCGAACCATGTGCAAGCTCCCATACTCTTCTTCGTGCCACCAAAGAATTTATCGTACGATATTTTACCTCACGACCGAAATTGATATGTGTGCAAATAGCCTGATAGTTAGCATTGAGACGTGAAGCCCACTTTGCAAAAAAGTTCACAGGTTCTGTGATAAAAGAAAATCCAAACTATAACCAAAATTGATGACAACCTTTCCTCTTTTCTTTGACTGTCAGTAGTTTAAAAAGGAATTAAAAAATGGTTTTTTTTTAATAAATATTTTTCACATTTTTTTAAATTGACAATTTTTGCACGTGCTTTGTTTTAGGTCGCTATAAAAAACTTTAGGTCCTTGAAAAAAATATTTTTGGTTCTGAAAAGTCCTTGAATTTTTTTTGGACAAAGGCGTGAAAACCATGAACAGTAAACGGTTCATCACACTACTACTCAAAATACCTACCAACTTACCTATGCTGTGAAGAATGGGAGGTTTGAAGATTTAGGGTAAACGAGGCATAAGTTTGGCAGTCACAAATCTGTCCAAGGCCAGGAGGGCCTGGTGACACTGAGGGTGTTGCGAGTAAGTTTTGGTAGCCTCTTTTAGGAAAAGGAGATCACCCCTAAGGTGTTCCATGAGTTTACAGTGGAAGATGTAATGGTGAGTCGCCAATCTCTCCACACTGACACAGATCAGAAACTTGGTTTCTGAAGAAAAAAAGTTTTTAAAAAAGTATTCCGGAAAGCAATTATGGCCTGCGAGTAGCTGGGATTTTATGGGGTGGTACACGTATTGACTAACATCTGGAGTGGGAAAAAACTTGTGCATTCTTCTACATATTGTATCTCTACTCCATCGTAGTTCCCACAACTTCATAAGGATCTTGAGAATTTTAATTGACAAGGCAATTGTGCCCACATTTCACAGACAGCGAATTTTGACAGGATCAGTCTTATCACCACCCATGTGACATATTGACTGCAGCGACAAAGTAATGTTGTTAGGTGAGACACGACTTCAGAGACAAAGCACTGTTGTCGTCACGTGAGAGGTGACTTACGACCACAGAGACATAGTACTGTTGTTATGTGAGAGGTGACTAATGACCGTTAAGGCTTAAAATGGTAATGCGTGTAAAAAAATTCTGCCTCCATAGCAGCCCAAATGCAAGTGCTATAATTATAGGATATGAGATAGAAAAACTTTGTTTAAAGAAAGCTATTGAAAACAGTCAAAATGGAATATTTTTTCAATTTAAATTTTGTTGTTATCTTGAGCTCAAATGAGTGAAACAAATCGAGAAGTGTATTTGTTTACAAAAAATTACTTTGCTTAAATCTTAATACTTATTATTGATAACTGCTTTTACTAAGTTTATATTTACTACTAGTTGTCTCAACAAACAGTGGTGAGATTATATCAGGTAGACGATCAAACAAGAGATTTGATTCATAAGAAACTATATTATGAAAATACAAACACTGTGTAGGTTATAAGGACGAATAAGTTCCACAAAAAACAAATACATTCTCATCAATTCTTTCTATTTGAGTCATTGATTGTCATTGAAATTAGAGTCAGTGATCATTTTATATTGTAAAAATCATAACAAAAGGCAATTGTTGACTAAATTTCAAATAATTGTAAACATATATAATTTGTTTACATGGGGGTACGTTTTTGCCGCCTGCTTCTTGCATCAACCAATTCTTCAATGTAGTTACAATACAGACAGTTAACGAATTACAAAAAAAAAATCTATACATTACAATATTGAATGTCAACATATATTTAGAATATCCACAAAAAAAAATCATACGGAAAATCATAGCACTCAGCGATAAAAAAAAATGGCGATCTTTTTTACAACGTAGTAGGGTTGCTTGAGAAATTGAGAAGGATTGCCAATTTCCCCAGCTTTCGGTTCTCAAAGCTCTTTCTATCGCCAACTCGCCAAGAGGTGCTGAAAGCGTGAGGGTTTCCGAGTATGCATCCCGGATCGTCGCTTTTAGCCCGTTGTGTTGCTCCAGGGTGACGTTACCAATAACTTTTCTGGTGTCGTGATTCACCCCACAGTGAAAATCGCAGATAGAATTTGTTGAAACCAGGTTGTTATATTTGGACAAACTGCTCTCAACACAATAAAGACACTATCAACTAACGAACATACACACGCATTGTAAGTGTTCCAAAAGAGAGAAATATACCCAAAGAGAGAGAGGATTCGCCTGCAACTTGCATTTTCAAGCGCAATGGGCATACTCACTGAGCCGCGACACGCCTCCTGGTAAAAATAACTAAATCAAAACATCTAAAATCTAGGTAAAAGTTATAAAAGTCTCGAAAATGTAACAATCGAATTCATGTTTGGTGATAGCCGCTCCTCTCCTGTCATTCCCCTTGAGAACAATTTGTGATGAACCATTGAGAATGGCCCTTATGACTCCTCTTTGGGCTACACACAAAAAGCAAGGCGCGGGTAGTTTAGGGCATAATATGTTGTTCTTGAGGCTGACCTGAAATCTGAGCTGCTTCGACTCCTCCTGCGCTAGCTACCTGCGAGTTGTAGGTGGCTCAAGTTCAAATCCTCCGTGGGTGTGATTCTGTCTTCTGTGTTAGTAAAAGGTTCCTTGTGTGTGTCTATCACTCAGGGTTCCCACGGGTCAGGAAAAACCTGGAATTGCCAGGGAATTTAATTTTGTCCATAAAAATCAGGGAAAATTACACATTTACGTCAAAACCTTGAAAATTGTCGCAATGACATGGGAAATGATTGATCAGGGCGTCTCAGACGCTTTGGAGAAAAGTAACCAATAAGATTCGTACATTTTCGTTTCACTTTATTTTATGAATATAATTTTTCAACCCATTTTAAAAGAAACAGCTAATATCTAACAGGTTAAGAATTTTGTTTCGTCCACTGGTTTCAATTGGAGAATTTTATGATTTGCTTATGAAACATTAAGTTACAAACTGATTTTAAGTCAAATATGTTGGATTGTTTGAACAAGTTAATTTTAATGCAAAATTACTTGTGCTTTGTGTACTAATTTTTACAGTGTATAGTTCTTAAATAGATTTTTATTATTGGCTATTGAATGCTACATTATTTCTCGGTTTTTCAACTTAAAAATGTCGTAAATTGCTTAATGCATAGACTTAGAACTTTGAAAAAATGTCTGGAAAACCTGGAAATGTGTCAGGGAATTTTATTTCTGAAATAGAGTGGGTACCCTGATCACTAGATAGTGTCTGTATATGGCGCAGCATGACCAAATAGGGCCCTTATAAAAATATCAACCAATTCCCTGTTGTGGTGATGTCAATGTGTGAACATTGCTGACGACGAAATTTTGAATAGTCAGCCAACACTAAGTAAAACATTTTTTTAATCAAACTGGTTCATCAGGTGGATGTCGCACGAAATTAAAATTGCATAAAGTATGTACAAAAAAGGGTGAGGATTTGACTGCTTTTTGGTTGTAAAATTTCCTTGCTTAGTGGGAGATGCCTTCTAGCAGACGGAACAAAACTGATAGTGGAAGTTTCCGATTCGCAAATCCTAGAACTTTAAATACAAGTAGGATGACTCACGCTTTCAGGCAGACGTCCTTAAAGATTTCAAGGGCGCGGTTGCCCGGCTGGAAGTGTAACTGATTAGCAACCGGAGGGTTGCGAGTTCGAATCCTACCAAAAACCGTCGTGTACGAAAGGGGTTGGTACACTTAAAATCTGTCGTGTCCTCAAATGCCCTCACTTTGGTGTTGTGTGGAAATTTGGGGAGTGTGGGATGCCGACTCAGTTTTTGACCTCGTTATCTTGACCGAGGTTCAAAATGAAGAGACGTTGGCCTCGGATCTTACACTTTCGGATGGATCCCGTATCATCGCCAATTGCCGATGTTTTGATGAAAGCTTCCTTGAAATGGTGTTGTTTGCCTTGTATCTGATCCAGGGTATCGAACCATCGATATTCAATTAGTGACGTACAAAAAAAGAAAAAAAATAGGTCGAATAGGTTAAAGCTATTGTGTGTTCGGTGATCTTGGGTGTAAGTTATGTTGTGAATGGCTGCTCTTCATGTGTGTACGTAATCGTACTGTACAATAACAGATGTCTTATCTGAAGTACAGTACGAGTTGTGTCCGGAATGTGCGGACCCTCCTAGTGGTTTCGACGAGATATTTCGTCCAACAAGATCTAATCATTTCCGATAATAGTGACGAGGTATATTCTCATCAAGAATGTCGATTGAATTCCGAATGATGGAGATAATGCCGTTTTTGATGACGACGAGATCGAAGTCTTCTTGCAGTCTTTTGACTTGGATCAATGACACTGGTATATTGTTTCAATCATTCATCGATATCGGGTTCTGTTTTCATCTAATGACGCTCTATATCATCCCTAATGATGTGGTTCTTTTGCAAATAACTAGATACTTCGTTGAAACAATCATCGCGGGTGTTATGACCGGGCGTTAGCCAGGAAGCACTGCAGTAGAAAGTAACTCCAAGACATCGCACTTATTTATAAGATAGAATATGCTTATGTGTACAGTGGATCATTTGCGATTTGACTCACCGTAGTCAACCTTTAACCGGATGCGAAAGTTCTCATTGTGGCCACAGCACCGAAGTGACTGATCCGCAGGTACTCTAGCTTTTCTCATCACATTGAGGCTTTTTGCCATTGGTAAATACAAGAGTCGCTTTCCTAAGATACCCGAGCGATATTTTCCTGTTTTTGTCCAACTACTCAGTTCCCCAGTGTCCCTTGTTTTTCGGGTCTCGTTAGCCCAGTTGGAAGAGAAACGGATTAGCAACTATACAGGGTTTAGAATTCGCAATTCGATGCAGCCAAAGCTCGTCACGGGGGCTGTGTCAAGTTAAATCTTTGGTCCCCAAAGCTCTCACGTGGGGTTGGTGTGGAAGTGAGGTGTACTCGTCTACCGACATTGGTCCAAACTGCCGGCGTCGTCCTGGTATCTTTCCATTCGGGATACATACCTGATCGTCGCCAATAGCCCGTTGCGTTGCTCCAGTGTGAAATTAATTACGTACCTGCCCTCTATTTTATCCATTTATGGCAATTTCCCCCCTCGACACTGTCTTGTGTTTGGCCAGAAATATGGCCCTTGCGCTTTCAAACTCGAAAACCACCCACCCAATTGCAAAGAAAGGGTGTTCGGGGGCGACTTTCTATTTATGGATGGGGGCTCTTGCCTGTCGGGGACCTCGCGAATGGGATGTTCCGAGGGGAGATCGAAGGCGGAAGGTCACGCAGACGATGGAGCATCGAGATCGTCTGTTGCTCCTCCGGAGGAATGCCTCCGCCGGATTGACGTCATCGCCTCCTCCTTCCCGCCGTTCCGCGTCCAAGATGGCTGCGAGGGCAAGCGGAGCCACGCGCCGACGCTGAGGACGTCCTCTGTCCACCCCTCGACAGGACACCTGGCACCTGTGGTAGGTCCCCCTTTGCCCTCTGAGTGTGTATGTGTGTCCTGCATGCCCCCTACACAGGCGGCCGCCATGTTGGCCCCTGCCGACCCTAATGACGCCTGTGCGCGCATGTGTTTGGGTCCCGGAGGGACCCCTCTCTTTTCAAGAGGGGCCCGGAGTGAACGGAAGAGGGCTGCCGTTTTTCATCGCGGAATTCGATTGCGAGCGTAGTCGTTCGCTTCGAACGTTTACCTGTTCGATTTTCCGGAGCCCTGCCGGAATGTGTCTGGAATGGAAACCGGCTCTGCGTTGGATTTGAGGAGACGTTCTCAATTTTTGTGGGGGGATCAATTTTTGAAAACAGTTTTCAAAAATAGTTTAAACGCTGAGGAGCGTTTTAGAATAAACCGCCTCAAACGAATCCCGAACGCTCTTGTAAGCACAGGTGTATTCTAAAATGTGTATTTCGAACGTGTTTTTCTCATAGCTGTGGCTTTCCCTCAAGGCTTCCCGTCTCCACATAGGCCATTCTAGAATCACGCGTAGATTTTTTATGAGAAACCGCTCCTGCATTGCCAAAAAACACTCTGCAATCCTATTTAACTTCTTGCGCTGGTTTTTATCGTCGATTTTTTTTAAAACCTCATCACCCATTCGTCAGACTTATCCCCAACATTCATCACTTTTTATACCATTCTGAATTTTTTAAATCTCATTTATTATCTAATTATATATGATATTCAGTTTTAATAACTTAGACGGGGTATACCCCATCTTAACCTCGGATTTTTCTTGAGTTTTAATTTCGAATTATTTTTAGAATCCTTGAGTTATTCCATAAATGATCTATTTGTTCTTTTCTCTCTCATCTTTTGACTTGCACTCATTATTTCACTTGAACCGTATCATTTGTTCTATAAACGCATTTTCAAGTCTACGTTTCATAGTTGGTTATTTTATTTTACTTATAATCCATTTTCATCATCATACTTATAATCCATTTCATCCAATTCCATTTTCCAACTCAAATTATGTCTCGTGTTTGGCGTAGCTGGTCCGTCTTTGAACCTTTCGCCATAAAACCCGAAACAACTAACAAAGCTTTCAAGAGTTGGGTTTTACATAAAAAAAGAACTTGGTGTGCCAACTTCTCCACCGGTATTTTGTTCTGTGAGCCATTCGGATCTTCGATTCCCTCTGGATTCTGATAATTTGGTACAATGTTTTCGAAACTGGTTTTTATTTTTATACATTTCACTGTGGTTTAAACTCTTTACAAATACCTCGAATTATTTGTTTTCAAGTATTAATATTGGTTTTCATGACCCAAATAATTGCCTTCAATTTGCATAAAAAATTGTTTATTGTGCATTTATGTCATTTCTTTGTCTCGTAAGGAACTTTTAGTTGATCCAAATTGTAACTATTTTTTATAATTTGTGTTAATATGTAATTAAACAAACACTTGAAAAGTTTATGTTGAAATACAAGGTTGCATTAAGAGAGCTACATCACAAAATCTTCTAAACTTATTGAAAAAATGGACCCACATTTTGTCCAACTTTAACCGAATTCCTTTTATCTTGTCTTGACTCTTGCGTGCGCCGTGGTATGATTTGAAAGGCGATCTTTGAATACCTCTTTTATATTCCTCAAGGCATTTAATCTGATACCATAACTCAGGGCTCGAAATACCCGGGTGCACTGTGCACATGAAAATATAACTGTGCACCTAATTTTTCCCACTACGTGCACACAGTGCACCTAATTTAAAAACTTAGGTGCACCTTGTGCACCTGTATTAAAAAATCTATTTCGAGGCCTGCCATAACTAACCATGTTTCAAAGTTGGCCCGTTCAATTTTCAGGATCCTTTTCATTTTTTAGTACTTGTATTAGTCTTAACCCTTTTAAAGTCACTATAAAAACAAGTTTTTCTTGAACTTGTCGAAAACCCATCCCTTATAAGAATGCATTTTGCTCCTGACAAACATTTAGTTTTACTGAACTGTGGTCCCATCTGGATATTAAATGAGAGAATCATTTCAATCGGCTTTTTTTCTTACTGTGGCCCTCTGACTTTCTGGCTCTAAAGGTGGAGTTCAAAAGTCCCTTCCTTTGAAGTAGTCTATTGAATATTGCCCGAAATGACAAACCTGAACTGAAATGCTAAAAATATCTCAAATGCCAAAACATTTTAAAGCATATTTAAAAATAGAGTGGTTTAAAATTACGTGGTGTTGTCCTCAAATCTTTCCCTTAGCGGATGGATCCCGGACCGTCGTCAATAGCCCGTTGTGTTGCTCTAGAACGACGTTAATTAAAGTTACTTACCTTAAAAACCGAATTGAAGAGCGATCTATCACTGTATGGACTATTTCTCTGGAACATTAGAAAGATATGGTGGAAATGTTTCCTTCTGTCTGCATTTACTGAAAAAATTTTTAAACACGTTTGGAGTTTTCGATTGAATCAATTACGTCTTACTATCCAAACTGGGATAACCCGACCTATTTCTCACTATTCTTTTTGTTAATATTAGTTGAGGGTAACCGACGTGATATGCAACATTTTGGTAGCCTTTTTAATACCACATTTTACCGTTTATCCCACGCCTTTTAAAAGTGTACATCTGTAAAAAAAAGTCATCTGTCTTTTAAAAGTGTAAAAGTAACTGACTGAAAATTTTACTTCATACAACAATTTCATTCATCCTTACTTTTAAGGGCATGTCTCCCTTGGGGTTGTGCGGATCCTAGGTACTCAAGTGATCTTTACTCCTGCCATGGGGTCCAAGTCTTCAGTAAAAGCACGATCTTTTTATGCTTTCATCAAACTGCTTCGTTCCCTCTTTTCCACTCACGATCATTTTTGTTAAACTGTCTTGTGTTTGGCGCAGCTTGGTCATAGCCAATGTCCAATCCAACTCCAAAACAATCAACCTGACTTGTAATAAAGGTAATCGCCGGCTTTTGTTAACCTGCAAAGTGACCAAAAGTAAATTGAAAAATGTGATCAACAAACTATTTTTTCTTTTTCAAATTGCGTGTCTAAAATATGCTTTGCACTTACTTTGAGGGGATTTTTAGTGTAAACAAACCACCGAAAAAAAAAGTATTTTACTTTCGTATAATCACATTGCACCACTCAATACTTGCACCATCTCCATTTAGCTTCACGTAAAAGGAAAAAATAACCTTGTGTACACAGTATAACCCACTAGCGATCGGAAGTGACCACCTGAATAGGTGAGGTCTTTGAGAGGATGTAGTATAGGATGCTTTCCAGGATTAATACCGCTTGGCTAAATATGGCATAAAACTTAACCAATCTCGGTTGCAGTTTTGTGCAAAACATTTTCATACGTTTTTCTTATACTGTGAAACATCGTCTTGATGAATTTCACGAGACCGTAAAAAAAATCGTATTAACCATAGTTCATTCTATCCGAATTCATAAGACCGCGATAAAAACACAAGACGAACGAGGAAAAGCATTTTGCAACAATCAAATATATATAATTCTTTTACGTGGCACACAAAGACGACGTTATTTGTTATCGCGTTTTGGCAACATTGTATAATTGTTTACCACGAAGCCTCGCGCCTCAATTAAATTTATAGCGTTATCGGATGAAATATTATTGAAAAAAAAAAGAATTTTAGTCGAGCTGTTGCAGTTTATAATAGAAATCAAAGTAGACGGAGAATCTTTTCATGGCCATTTAAAAAACGGCTCTTTCCAGGGCCAACAATTATAGTTCAACAAGACGCACTACAACTTACGACAACAAACTCAATGAAAAAGTGTATGGGTCGCTCGAATGCTGGGGAAATGTACACACGGACATGCTGGGTTTTCAATTAAAAAAAACAGCACTCACATTTCGAGTCGAAATTTGCTCAAAGTTTTCATTTGAATTCTGATTTCATATATTTTCTGTAATACAACAAATTTATATTTAAAAAATATATATATTTTTTGGAATATCATATTTTGTAAACAATTCCTTCTGCTAGGACACATGTCTTCATTGATACAAGCGTAGCTAGCATAATATGCTCGCGCAGCGAACCAATGAGGATTGCTTTGCAATCCCCCAGGGGTTGGCGAACGTTAACGAGCAGGGGGCGGGCCCCCTAGCAAAATAAAATATTGATGTTTTTGCATTACTTATTTTATAATTCGTGATTCACATATAAATGGTATTCTTCGTCACAAATACTATAAAAAAAATTCTTGATTACACAGATATTTCCTGATTACGCTATTTTTTTTTGTTTTTGTGACATTCTTTAAGAAAATCGATGCGGTAGCATACGAGTTTTCACTGCCTATCGAAAAGTAGTGAACACTTTCTAAGCCAATGTTCACTTTTTCACTTCCATAATTTCGGAGTGACCTAATGTTTCTGAAAATTGAATTCGAGGAAAAGAATGTGCTTAAGTTTGTTTGTCTGAACATGAAATGAGTGTAATCTGAGTAGCTAGTAAGTACTAACCTGTGTCGTAGCCAGAAATTAGTTCGTCTTAATAAGCTTTTTGGGACGAGCAATTGTCTTGGTGGATTTGTTTTTGGTCAAAGAGAGAGTAGATCGCCAAATTTTGGGCGTCTATTTTAATCGCCAAGTGCGAAAATGACCAAAACGTTTCCGTCAACATGTGACCAAAAAACGCTCTACAAATCTGAAAAGTAACCAAACAATCAAACATACTGATAAAACGACAAAAAGACCTAAATTACATTTCTAGACCTTGGTCTATTTGTCTTTTGCGCTAAAAAAAAAATAAGTAATACCTTTTTTAATAGTTTCACAAATAATATGAATAGCCTTCCATGTTTTTAACACCCTAAAATACTTTTCATTCATCTTATTTAAGCTGTTTCTTTCCACGCTGATCAACATTGTTTTCAAATCTTCCACGAAGGTAGATTTATAGATATGCTTGATTCTAATTAATGCTCGTGCAAAATCGCTTTGCCTTTTAAATTGTATTCTCTTTTCTACCATTGCTTAGCGCCTCTTCCACGTCCGCAAAATTATTGATTTTTTACTTTCGTTGAGACAACCGTGGTTACGTCATCTACTTACCGATATTTTTCTGTCGCACAATAAGGTCTGGTGGTTAAGGTGCTAGCTTCTGGATAAGAAGGTTCCTGGTTCGAATCCGGGTCAGTGCATGAAGGTTCGTAAGCATATGGTGTAGAGGCGGGTGATGCATCTTAAATCTGTCGTGGCCGAAAGTCTTAACGTTGGGTTCTATGGAAGTTTGGAGAGTGGATTGCAAACTCAGGTGTTGCCTCGTCATCTGTCCGTGGTTCAAAATGACATGGTGTTGTCCTCGGATCTTTCCCTAGGGGGTTGATCCCGGACCATCGTCAATAGCCCGTTGTGTTGTTCTAGTACTACGTTAATTAAAATTACCTTATATGTCGTACAATAACTGTCTTTCAAAATAATCTATTAATCGATCGATTCTTTAATTTTGGCTTTAAATATTGGCTCGTTATTATTATTTGCGTTTTCGAGTTGTTCCTTGCTCTTCCGCTCTTTCTTCATTTTCGTTTTGAGTTGGTAAGGTTATGATTGACGTCCTACTGGTGCATTACAACGGGCTATTGGCCAACGTGACATTGGAGACCACTGGAGATTTAACGTGCACCACCCATCGCGTTCACGACTGGTTGAACCGAGTTTCGACAGCGCAACTTCATGTTGCTAATCCGCTGCTCTCTTAACTTACTCTTCCTATTTGGGAAAAATCCTTGCAATGCGTTCTCTCTTTTAAAATGTAAATGAGGTATGGGAAATCGTGCATTGCTTTGAAACAAACTTGTTTTTAGCTTTACATTTGGGAGATGCAGTTGCTAAATTGAGTTAGTTTGATTTGTATACAAACTATTGTAAAATAAAATAATGGAATGCGTACATGAAGAATGAATTAATGCATCTTATCAATTTTTGAACCAAATCATGTGTGGGCTTTTTAGGGAAAGAGTTCAGTAGATGACAAATAACTTCAAAAGCCCATAGCATGGTCAAATTTCTGCCACATTAGAATTAGAACCTTTTTTTAAATACCTGTTAACGATATCCGGATATTGCATGCTTTCCGACATGTATTAGCCGTGATAACCCGGTTGGAATGTGTGTGCTGGTAGGCATTAAACCTGTCGTAGCTTCAAAGCATCGTGGTGTGGGAGTTCGGAGAGTAGGATGCTAGCTCAGGTGTTTACCTTGTCATTTGCCCGTGATTCAAAATGCCTAGTTGTCCTTGGATCTGTCCCTTCGGGATGGATCGCCAATAGCCCATTTTGTTGCTCCATTGTGACCTTAATTCAATTTCCTTACCTTACCGTCTCTGCGTTTTATCTTTGTGACAAACGCGGCAATGAAACGAACTGGTGTTAGTTTTGTTGTTTCAACATTTCTGATAAGTTAGGGCTTGAGCCATGTGGGTCCTTCCTCTTCATTCGTCTTGTGTTCTCAGTCTGGTGTTTGGTGCCACTGGGCCAAATATTACTACCAACCTCTACAAACGTAGCTCTAGTTGTATTTAAACGTAGAGTAGACTTGTTTATATTTTCCTGGTCTTGCGACAACAAAGAGATGTGCATTTAAACTGCAAATATGCTTGACCGTTTTTTCTACTTTATAAGACTTCGTCACACCGATTAAGCCAACCTCCGCGTTATTTTTGAGATCCAGAATATTTCGTAATGTGCCCGCCTACGGAATCCTTTTCTTGCTACTAGTTATACTCAATCTATTCGCCTATTGAAATGTTATTTTTATTGCTTCGCGTGGTACGGAACTGAAATGTTAAGTACTATCATCACGGTAGAACATTTCAAAAACCAGTATCGAGTATTTCCATTCGTGTAAAAGATAGGTTAGGGGACAGGTTGAACAAAAATGCGTTTTGACTGTTAGCGTGGACCGCTAATGGAGTAACAGTTTAGCAATCGGAGAGCTGCGAATTCGAAACTCAGTCCAAACAAAACGTCGCGTACACGAGGGTCTTAAATACACACGTTAAATCTATCGTGCCCTCACGTTGGCGTGGTATGGAAGTTTGGAGAGTGGGGTGCCAGTTCAGGTGTGACCTTTATCTGACCGTGGTTGAAAATGAGGTGTCCTTGAATCTTTCCTTTCGGATTGGATCTCGGAATGACTCCAAAGGCCCGTTGTGTGTTTGTTCATATGTTAATTAACTATCTCACTATTAACGTCTTTAGCTAGTTCCGAGTTCAGAAGCTGTGGCAGTGACGGGGAGTTAGCGAAACATAAACACGTATAGTGGTCGATGTGTCATGTCTGCCCTGGCGAACACAACCCCTCACTGTAGGAGTGGATTTCCACTCTATGCGATCCGTTTTCTCACCCTAGCCGCATTCTGTTTCACTCTCGCAGGACTGGACTTCAAATGGGATATTAGTGGCCAAAATACTAGTGCTATCTCGAAAAAAAAATTCGACGCAGCTTGAGTTTATGAATTTTAGGGTAGAGCAAAAGAATAGTAAAGAACATTTAAAGTATCTTTCAATTCTAAATTTGCGAGACGAATTGGAACTTCTGTTGCCGATTTCCTAATTCGCATTTCTGTTCAAGCCCATTTAAGAGTTCGATTCGGTGTGTCTTTTGGGAAAGTTGAGCGACGCTGCTATTCGCCGATGTTTCTCTTTTAATAAATTTACTTTGCATTGAAGGAGCATAACCGGGCTATTAGCGACGGTCCGGGATCTATCCCGAAGGGAAGGATCCGAGGACGACACCTCGTCAGTTTGAACCAGATGACGAGGACAACTCCGGGGCTCGCGCCCCACTCTCCAAACTTCCACAACACGGCAAAGTGAGGACATTTGCAGCCATGTCATATTTAACGTGCCACATGTACACGACGATCTTTGGTGGCTGGATCGAGTTTCGAACTCTCGATTCTCCGGTTGCTAATCGAACTGGTTCTACCACAGCCCTCTCTTTTCAGGAATGGATGCTCGTAAAAGTGGAGCAGCCGACGTGATCCTTTTCCACGTAAGATTGTGAAAGCTTTAAATGCTTTGAAATGAAGCAATTAAGTATACCGGCCCTCGGGATAGATTTATGTGTGTACTGCGTCACGGATCCGATATACTATAGTGATCTTTGTAATTCCCGTTTATTACCTTTAGTGAACGGGGCTGTGTCGCTCGGTGGCTGCTGTCAACCTTCGAGTTATAGGCGGCTCATGTTCGATTCCTGTCAGGTTCTTTCTTCACTGGTGTGTCAGTTCCATTGCGCCAAAACAACCAAATAATGCAATCAACAGTTTTGTTGTGCACGTTGTATTAACACGTGAAAGGTATTGATTTGAATTCTAAATTTTTACCTTTGTTGTCATAAATAATCCAACTGATAAAGCTTAGTGAATATTTCACTTACCAAAGAGCGATGCATTCAATTCTAATTGCCAAACCCCGAAACTCTTTCAGGTTTTCGTTTTTTCTGTGGGAATCGGGTTGTTGATTGGCGAGGAAGGATAACTTTCAGGATACTCGGATTAAAAATGGTGCCGCGGTAGCACAATCGGAAGAGAAGTGGATTATCAACCATAGGGGTGTTAATTCGCTCGAAACTATGATCTGACCTAAAGACCGTCGTGTACGTGTAGGCTGGATCATCTTAAATCTGTCGAATTCTGAAATGTCCTCACGTTGGTGTGGTGTGCAAGTTTTGAGAGTAGATTGCCAGCTCAAATCTTGTTTCTCGTAGTTCAAAATGACGAGATGTTGGATCTTTCCTTGGGATGGATTCTCGACTGTCGCCAATAGTCCGTTGTTCCAAAGCGGCATTAATTCAGGACCCACCAACCACCTGTGTTGTCCTTTCTCTTCGGGGATTGATTCAGAACCTTCCCCAATAGCCCTTTGTGTTTTTCTGTGTGACGTTAATTTAAACATACCAAATACCCACCAGCAACCGGTCGTCGTAAAAAAAAGTATGACAGGGAGCAAACTAACTGAAAACATATAAAGCGGCAAATGAATTTCGAGAAAACCATTTGTGGGCTGATGGATTTCGGACTACAATCCGCCCTAAAACCATCAAATTTGGGAACATTTCGTTTAATGCTTTACCTACCTCCTAATTAACGAAGAGACTCTTCCAAAACCACCATTTCCACCGCCTACTCACTGGACGGTCACGGGGATATACACCATCCATGTTACTTGTCTCTTACAATACGTGGGTAGCCGTTCCCTGTACAGAGTTTAAAACGTAAAAGTAATGTTTAAATAAGTATGAAACATTGAGTTATTGAAATAAATTTGATTCCAGATTACCACTTCTGTTTTTGAAGAGGGTTGAAACGAAAAATAGAGTTTGTTTTAAATTTAAGATTGAATAGGGATATTTTTTCGAAGGCCTTCTTTTTGGTCATCCGACCGAGCGTTAAACCACCTAGTCGTTGTCTCGTCGAGATATATCGTCATTAGCAAAACTCACCAGATCTCGGACCTTGTTTAGATTATCTAGATATGACCAGATCGAGACATACCGTCTATCAAGATCTTCGTGGACGAGATATCTCGTATTCAAAACCACTTAGAGCATTAAAAGCAGGTATCCCACGGTCAAAAAAAAACCCTGGAATTGTCAGGAAATTCAATTTTATCAACAAAAAAAAAAAAAATCGTAGAAATTCAAAAATTGCTTTAATGATCTGGAAAATTATCATTGCTTCTCAGACGCTTTGGAGAAAAGTAGCCAGTAAGATTCATACACCGTTTCGGATCACTTTATTTGAATATAATTTTTCAACCGATTTTAAAAGAAACCGCTAATATTTAGCAGGTTGAGTGTTTAGTTTCGTCCACAGGCTTAAATTGAAGAAATATGCTAATGATACATTAAATCACAAATTGATTTTTAAGTCAAATATGTTTGATTATTTCAACAAGTTATTTTAATGCAAAATTACTTGTGATTTGTGTTGATTTTTACAGTGTGTAATTCTTAAATTGGTTTTTATTATTGGGTATTGAATGCTAAATTATTTCTTTGTTTTTCTCCTTAATAATTCCGTTAATTGCTTAGTATAACCTGGAATTTTGTAAAAATTTGTCTGGAAAAGTCGGGGAATTTTATTTATGAAATAGAGTGTGAACCCTGTAAAAGAGTCAATGGACACATAATCTTAGTAAATCCAAACACGCGAAAGTTCAGTAAATTGTGTTACATTGATACCATAAGTGGATGAGTCGGTAGAAAAAACAAGGTCCGCAACCATAGCTCCGACGCCTATAATGAATTACGAGTTACAAAAAATTCTATCTAATCAGTATTTATTCTTGAAATATTTATTTTAAGAATATAAAAAAAAGTATATGACGCACTTGTAGAATATTTTCTTGGCAGAGATATTTAAAAAAATGAAAAACCAACACTTTCGGGGGTGGGGTCCCTTTGAGTCACGTATAGCTCCGTTGGGGTCCAAGCAATTGCTATTTCCTTATGTTCGTACTTTACTCCAGTATTCAGTGGCGTGTCTACATGGTGTGTGCTTTTTCAGTCTGCTGGAACAGAGGCAAGCATTTTTTCCCTCAATGACACATCTGACAAGGTGGTGTTTACCCAGAAGGAAAGTTTTTGATTTCGCCGACCTTTACCTGAATGTACCTTTCTGGCATTAACTAAATGAACAAGGGTCCTCGGGGGCGCCTTTCGGTGAATAGGAGCCCAAGGCACTCTAGTGATCTTTTTACATGGGGTGAACTGTTTTGAGTAAACACGGGGGTCGAACTCCCAGGTTTTCCAAGCGATCTTTTCTGCTTACTATGTTTCCGAATCCCTTTTCTTTCTTTCCGTTCACTTTTAACACTTGACGTTGTCTTGTGTTTCACCAAATAATGTTCCTGTGTCGTAAAGCAATCAACTGAATAAATAAGGCGCATTAGGGCCAGTTTGAAATCCTGATCTTCACTTTGGGCGATGGGGGGAGGCCCCCGAAATGTTCTCGCCGTTACGGAAAAAGATGGTCAAGTTAGTTCAGTGAATGTTAATACAAGTTTTGATGAGCCCATCCATAGAAAAGCCGCATGAAAAGAGTTGCAAACGAAATTCTCATTTAATGCTCACAAGCGAAGAATTCTTTGATGGGTGACTGAATGGAAGAGACGACTCACATCCATTGGCTGAGCATAAGTGATAGAGAACGTATTCCGTGGAAGAGCACGTTGTCGTGGAGTGGAAGTTTGGAGAGTGGGGTGCCAGCTCACATATTGACATTGTCATCGGACCGAAGTAAACAAAATTAAGTGGTGTTGTCCTCGGATCTTTCTCTTTTGCACTGATCCCATCTTTGGACGCCAATAGTTCGTTGCGCTGCTCCAGTGTGACGTTAATTGACTACCTACCTCTTGTGTGTCTGTAAAACATTCCTTGTGTGTGTGTCCATTGCTTGATGTTCTATCTTGTGTCTGGCGCAACACAGCTGAATAGAGCCCTTCTGCCACAAAACCCAAATTCAACCTACCGTGATTCATTTGTCCTCTGGCTGTATTTCTCTCTTCTGTGTCAGTAAAACTTTCATTGCGTGTATCTCTTACCTGATATTGTATGTCTTTCTCCATAAACCCCAAATCAACCACGTGATCCTCCATTTGTCCAAGTGATCCCATGGATCTAGTACTGGACATTTTTGAGATGTTAAAAAAATAATCAAATTACGCGCTTAACACTTTCGCTGCCGATCTCGCGGCAGCGCGTGGCGTGGAGTGATATCTCAGTAGCCGGTCACGCCTGCGCCTCAACATTTATTCTCCGCTTCAATTGGCTTAATATGTTAGGTGTTGGCATGGAGTAAAGGCTAGAAGCTAGTTGTAAATGTATGTGGTTTCGAATTTATAGCTTTGATTTATTTGTTGGCTGAGCTTTCGCCAATCTATTCTGATATTGGCGTACTTTTCAATCCTATTTGTTGTAAAAAGTAAGTCCTGAAACACTCCCCCCCCCCCTCTCCTTCTTGGAAAAGCCCATTTCTACGTGACCGGCAACGAATGTGTCAGTATAATTTATTCAGCCGACATCACAGTTTTGTTTATTATACGCATGTAGATGTATGTGAACTGTAAAAAAATAATCATTGTTCATTTCGATAATGGCTATGATTTGGTTTTAACTTCAGGGATAGTGGCCCACTCGTGGCACATCTTTAGATGTGTGCGGGCTTCAGGAATCCAAGGTACTCATTCTTTTCTTTCCCCGCTGGTAAACATGGGAGTCGCGATCCCAGGATGCTAAAGCGATCTTTCTCTATTTTCCCTCCATTGGGGCACGGAAGCCCGGTTGGAAGACTAACGGATTGGCAACTGAAGAGTTGTGACTTCCAATCCAACCAAAGACCGTCGTGTATACGGACTGGTGCACGTTCAACCTGACGTGGCCTCCGATGTCCTCACGTTGGCGTGATGTGGAAATTTAGAGAATGCGTGCCAACTCAGGCGTCATCTGATCGTGGTGTTGTCATCGGATATTACATTTGGGGATTAATCCCGGACCCGTCGTCAATAGCTGGGCACAATTTCTCGACACGGTGTCTTGAGTTGAGAGCATATGGGCCAAATAGTGGCCCTATGCCTTGAAACGCCAAAACCGAGCAACTAATTAGAAATAGTGCATTGGCATCCGAAATAAAATTAGAAAAGTTTACAAACTGTGTATTCCCTCCACTTCACAGGTGTTTCGTCAACCGTGTCTTCCCATTGCTTCCATTCTTTTTTTTGGGAAGCACTCTGTTTGTGAGATCGTGCTGAGAAAACGGCTCATTGGCAACCTCATTTGTTTTCCTCGTTTCCTCGAAAGCATTGTTTCTGATATTAGTTAGCGGTAAAAAATGCGACGATATATGAACCTATGACTAAGCGGTTTTTGATAGCAGACGAGATCATTAGGGTCCGTTTCGTTCCGAATGGATTCCCCTCGCATTCGAATCCCAGGTAGAGAACAATTCGGGCTTCAAAACCTAGCGTCCCGGGTGAGGGCTCAGATATGCTTATTTATGGTGTTTTTTGTGCAACGCTTTGGTTTGGATTGACTTTTTAGACAAAACTTGTTTAATTTTTGGGTACAGCTTCAGTCTACGTTTATAGCGGTGTGAACGGCCTTGGCGATTTGTTTTGGCGCACTTCTAAAGTCGCCAAGGAAAGAAATATTTTACAAAACTTTTTATTTTAACAACGGAAAATGAAAACTTCTAAACACAGTTGAGAACGTTTTGAAAAAAAAAATTTTTTTTTTTAATCTTTTACAAAAAGTAATAAATTTAAAACTGAAAAGTACCAATGCAGTTAAAGGCTATTTTAAAATTAAAATAACCAATGGAATCAAAGAAAACATTTCAAACTAACCAATGAAATCAAACTACTTTAACGGATTTTGAAAGAACTTTCTGGAGTAATGAAAATGTACAGTTTCAGTTTGCTGAGGTTGCCATGAAAACCGCAATAACCGTAAATACAGATGGGTTGCCTTAACCTACCATAAGTGGCTACTAGAAGTACACCGTTATAAACGTAGATTGCAGCCGTACCAATTTTTAATGCACTTTTGCTTACTCAACTATAATTTGTGGACCAGCATTGGTCAAGTGACCGTGTCTTTAGTCTCGTTGCTAATAGGGTCGCTTTCGACCACGTTATTTGTTCACGCTTCGTTTCGACATCTGATGGGTTAGTAGTTTTCTGGTTTCATTGCGGGGGTTAAGGTCATGTCTGGCCGGCCACCAGACACAACACAATGATGGTAGGATGGAAAAGCAGAAGGTGTAGGCGAGGGTAGAAATGTAAGGGGAATATTATTCGGATCTGTGATGCCAATACACAAAAAGATGTGCCCCTGCAGGTTCGACATCGTACGTGAACAAGCACCTGTTGGATCAGATAATAAAAGTTTACTGCATGAACTACCCAGAAAGGCAAAAGTTTGGTGTTGTGGCGCTTTGGGCTGCAATACAATGGAGTTTGACTGAGCAGATTACCTTTTTAAGTCATTTATTCCACTTAAAAGTTTTCAACAATTTGAAAAATATCTACAAAGTTATTTACATCGAACAATCACTGAACGAATGTTCATGTAAAGCAAAAGTTTATCTTTACAGTTAGTTTTTTTTACCGGTGTTTAACCTCACCGTATAGCTGTCTCGAGAGCCTTATCGTCCACCACTTTCTCCTGTGGCTTCCGACTCTCGTCTCTATTTGCGTTTTTTCGAGGGAACCGCCTCACCCGTGGAGTGTTGATCGGGTATTTTCCAATGACACCTGCACCACTCGTAGAAATGTCACATCCACCACACGTGTGATTCCCCTCTTTGGATCTAGGAACCGTTAAAAAGTGATGTGTGAGACCGATAGGTGCTAATCGTCGGATTAACAAGACGACTCCGACAGGATCTACTGCCTTTCTGGCCTGAGTTATTTCATAACTGTAACGCACGTGGTCTTTTTTTTTTGGAGGGGGAGGTTCCCTCTCTTGACCCACGATGATTTGGGTGTCGATAACGTCTTTTTGTCCTGACGTCACTGTAATTTAGAGTGAAGATATTACTGGACCACTTTTTTCGAGGTACTAATGAAAGTGCCGCTATTGTCCATTCTGATTGACGTCGAGCAATGTTGCAAAATTACTTTATTTTAATTGGATTGCCAAAAGGCTTTCAGCTCATGTGGTTTCAACGGGATGAAAATGGGTTGATTTTATAACGTAAGGGCCCCAATGTGTGCTAAAAATAAGACAGTTGAAAAAAAAAATCGGTTACGAACCTCGGGTTCACCAGCGGCGTTATGGTAAAAGAATCGATCACTTGGATACCTCGCATTCGTGAAGCCCGTACTCACCTGAAGGAGATGTGCCTCGAGGTACGTCATACAGCTCTTGCCATCATGCGAGATGCAAAGTACGCACTTCCTGGTGAATAGTAGAGCAACCGAATCGAGTGGAGTGCCAGCTTTGGTGTTTAACCTCGTCATCTGACACTGGTTCCAAATGACGAGGGGTTGTCCTCGGATTTTTCCTGTCAGTCCTGGTCGGAAGAGTAACGGATTAGGAACTGGAGGGTTGCGTGTTCGAATCCAACCAAAGACCGTCGTGGCCTCCAATATCCTCACTTTGGCGTGATGTGGAAGTTTGGAGAGTGGAATGTGCAGCTCAGGTGTGACCTCGTCTTCTGAACAAGGTTCAAAAGGACGTTGTTGTCTTGTCTCTTTGGGGGTTGTTCGCGGACCGTCACCAATAGCTCTTTGTATTGCTCCAGTGTGACATTAATTGATATACCTACCGTGAAGCTCGTACACACCTAAATGATATGTGCCCTGAAGGCCGCCAATTAATGGAGGGTTTTATTTATGTATAAACCTGCCCCTCAATCGATTGGACTCATCCAAAACCACTCGACTCAAATGCCAACTCGCCGGAGTCTACCAGTTTCAATCTTCAAGGGGAAACAATCTAAAGCAATATCCTTCAAATGGGTCATCGAGAATGTCAAACTTGGAATACATTTCTTGCCTCAAAAGAATCCTCCGGGGCACATCTCTATTGGGGGCTTCACGGACCCCAGGTTCTTGAGCAATTTTTTCCCACGGGGCTTACTGTAAACACAGGACTCGCGCTCCACGGATACTCGAGCAACCTACCTATTTCTGCTTTCTTCCCACTTTATTCTCAATCCATCTTTTCAGCCACTCATTTTTTACTTGACTTTGTCTGGTGATTTGCGCGAATTAGCCTCCGAACCTCCGTTGAAACTCCGGAAGAAAAAAAACCAACCAATCAATATTTCCCCATAGGGTTTACTGTCACTATATAGTACACACGGAGATCACGTGGTTTTGTTTCTGCAATCGTTTTTCCATCCACCGCATTTTTACTTGATTTTGTATGTCATTAGGTTGGTAAGTAGTTAATTAAAGTCAGACCGAAGCATCTCAACGGGCTAGCGTCGACGGTCCGGTATCAATACAAATCCTCGTAATTTTGAGCCATGGTCAGATGACGCGAACAACAACAACACGCGAGCTGACACCTCACTGTCCAAACTTCCACACCACGACACCAGTCCCCCGTGTTCACGGCGCGGTCTTTGACCGGACCGAGTTTCGAACTCTCAACCCTCTGGTTGCTGATCCGTTGTTTTTCCAACTGGGCTACCGCGTCGCCCCGATAGGAAATAAGACAAAGCCTATCTACGGCAAAGGTGATCAGCCGCGGACTTGGTGGCGGGAGCAGTTTGGTGGAGAGGCGGACAGTGTGTGAGAGTTTCAATCCGTCACTCTCGGCGCATAAGCACCCGCTGCACAGGTTCGCCACAGGGCTGTACCTGTACCGCTGAGCGTTTTTTTTCCTTTGCTTTGTGTACCCGAAGATGCCTCATCAGGTTTCCTCCGTTGCACAATAGCGATCCTTAATCCAAATCAATTTTTTGCGAGGGGCGTCCCATTGCGCGGGGGGGGGGGGCTGTCACTCAGGCTGGAGTGACGGATCGATGGCTGCAGAAAGTCAGAGTTCAGGGCGGACCACCCCGAGCATTTTAATGACGGGGGTAGGTCGAGGGTTGGAAATATACCCGAGGAAGAAATGGTCCGTCTCTATTCAGTAGAATCCCTATTCACTGCACCCGGATGGATTCATCCGTTATTTTCCCTTTGCTATTCAATAGCTAGTCTCACTTTTGAAATGTCAGACTGCTCAAAGGCGGCGAGGTTGTGATCTTGGCGAGACGAGGATTGCTGCGCGGGTCAAAGCATGTGCTTCACACTCTTTTAGACGGTTAGAAGAGAAACGGTTTAGCAACCGGAGGGTTGCGAGTTCGACACTAGGTCCGGAAAAAATGGTCGCGAAGGTTAGTGCTCGTTGAATCTATCGTGATCTCAACTATCATCACGTTTGCGTGGTGCGGAAGTTTAGAAAGTGGGGTGCCAGGTCAGATGTTGACCACGTCATCTGATCGTGGTACAAAAATAGGACTGGTCTGCTTCTTGACACGATCGCTAGGTTTACGGCGTAAAATACGTGAGTGAGGCCATATGATGAATTGAGAGTGAAACAAATATCAGTCCTAGACTTTTTTAATTTCACACATCAAATGTTCATTGCTCCGCACGTATATCACAATTGGTACGCTCGTTGTTGATATTGAAGGTTGTGGCTCATTACCGACCTCTATATGGATTGAACTCCGTCATTCAATTATAAAACGATTATGTCATCAGATGTGCTATTTGCCTCGAACTGAGCTGTGGAGATACTTGGCGCACTCGTATCGGGCATTTTTTCACCTTGAAGATGCGACGCCTATACTTTCAAGAGCTTCCTCCGAGCCCGTTGAAACTCGGCATTCGATGTCTGTATCTTGGATTCCCATCTCTTGATCTTCTTGATATTTTTATGCATATATATGGACATTTTGAAATTTTTGCGAAATTTCCACTTTGAAGTTCGATATCTATACAACTATTACATATTTAAGTTTTATTTCTATTATTTATAAAGGGCAAAGAGAGGCGAAACAAAAGTGAGCGGCAATGCGCATTTTCGTGATTCAACTTAACGCTGCCATTGCAGCATCCAATGACGTGATTTTAAGATCAATGAGCATTTATAACATTCTTTGTTTAATGCTCTTTTGAACGCAATATCGTTCATTTATGTACATACACTCATTTATGTTTCAAGTTTTTAAAATTTTCGCACTTACCCTTTTTTTTTATGACACTCAAAAATGAAGCGTGGTTCCCGGGTTTCGAAAAGTAAGACGTATTCTACTTTAAAAGGACGAGATGATGTACTCGGATCTTTCTCTTCGGAAGGATCCCGTACCGTCGCCAATTGCCCGTTGTTTTGCTCCAGTGCAAATATATATATATATATATATATATATAATATTTCTAATTCACTGCCGGTCATGTTTACATTCGAGTGGACTATGCTTTCAGGAATTTTTTCTGGCGCTCTCTCTTCTAATGAGTGGGTTCCACTTTTTTCTATTGGGTCAAAGAATAGTTGGCAGTTTTGGCAAAGTCCTCCTTCCACGTGTATTCCGCAGGGCAACGTTTCGGGTCGCCGTTGGCAACGAGAATACGTCTTGAATGCGTCTTTAAATACGGTCCGGTACAGTGGGGAGTAGTGTGCCAATAAACACGACCGGCACAGCCAAAATTACAACTAGACTATTTCTTTTAACAATCGGGGGCTTGTGTCCCTTTGTCGTGGGCGCTGTGCAAACAGAAAAATGGGATATACTCAAAGGACCGGCTCGAACATGCAGAAAAATACACTTGTACAGCTCGAACATGCAGCAAAATACACTTGTACAGCTCGAGCTCTGCAACATTTCACTTTGTCCCGTCTGCTTCATTGTAAAGCCGCGGTTACACCGGAGTTGCAAACTTTTCCCCCTCTAAACATCGAAGCTATTCCGAAAAACGACACTAATTTTATCGTCAAGATCTCGTGTCGGGGTGGCGAGTTTGCAACTCCAATTTTGTTTTCCACCTGGAGTCGGTAAAGATCAAAAGATTGCAACTTTTGGGAGACATTTCTCCGAGACGAAATTTGGGATGAAAATGTTCTCTTATTTCGTCCCCTTTCGGTATTGCTTGACAATCAACGCTCTCCTCTGCCCTTCGGCACCCCGTGGTCGTTCATCCCGTCTTTTGTTCCCTCATTGTGACTTCTTTCCCTCCTCGCTTGCCTTGACCACATCTTCCGCCATGTTGTCAGAGAGTGACCTATTCGATTTAAATGACGTGATGAATGGGGATCAGTCTTCTCTACACTGGGGTGAGAAGAGTGCTCACCCCTTGGTGTTGCTGATAAAGGCGTTTCCACCAGAGTGGGTTGAAAAGGGGTCAGCATAGGTTCTCGCCACAAAAAGGGGGAGAAAAATGTTTGCAACTCTGGTATAAACGACGCTTTAGACAGTTCAATCGTGCACCCATCTGGAGAAGGCCACCCCAGTAGATGTTTCCGAATTTTCGGTCCGAGATGAGTGGTGTTGACATCAGCTGTTGCTACAGGGGTAATGTTACCAAAGATAAGGACAGAATATGTCACGCTTATGTCTCGTGAGCTATAAATGATTATCAGGTTTTAATTTTTTGGTAGGGCAACGGATTAGCAAGCGGAAGGTTGCTGCGAATTCGAAACTAAGATCGACCAAAGACCGTCGTGTACACGGGGCGCACGTTGTCGTGTCGTCAAATGTCCTCACGTTGACGTGATGCAGAAATGTGGAGAGTGGGGTGCCAGCCTCTGACCGTGGTTCAAAAATGACAAAGTGTTGTCCCCTGATCTTTGCCTTCGGGATGGACCGATGTCAATAGCCCGCTGTGTTGCTCCTGTGCGACGTCAATTGAGCACTTTCCTACCTAATGAAATGCCGTGAACTATTTTTAAAAACCAATTTCTTCGCATTCCCGCTGCTTTAGAGGCACCCAGTTTAAATTGGGAAAAGTGCCCTTGTACTTTCAATTCGAAAAGATGATTGAGGTCTCCCTTCCGGAAAACGAAAATTCATTTGAGTACAAATGCGATGTATCGAGTGACTCGAAAAGTTGTATCGAGTTCCACCCGAGCGTCCTGCAGTCCCGAGGCAGTCATTAAAACAGTAACATTTGAGAGGTGGATGGGAAATAGCGTCTTTAAAAGTGAGGTAGCTGTATACGTGCCGCCTTCCCGTGCCGCGGCACGATCGATGCGAGAGCAAAGAGAAGCCATAATTGAATGACCGGTGAGTGCTTTTTGAAACGGAGAGATAATGGAAGAGATGTCAAGGGAGGTTAGAATACCGATCTTTTCTCGATTCCTGCCTGTTGCTGAAAAAAGGACCTGTTTGGAAGAGTAGCGGATTAGTAGGTTGCGAGTTCGAAACTCAATCGAAGGAAAGATCGTTGTGTACACGAGAGGTTTTGCACGTTAAATCTGTCGTACCCTCAAATGTCCTCACCGTGTTTCAGTTTGACATATGGGAGTGCCAGACCAGGTTTAGACCTTGTCGTCTGATGTGGTATGAAATGTCCAGGTGTACTCCGATCATTCCCGCGGAACCGTCGTGACTCGGTTTGTCCTCTGTGCTAGCAACCTTCGAGTTGTTGGGGGCGCAGGTTGGATTCGTATCATGTCCATTCCTCCCTGGTTGTATTCTCTCTTCTGTCTCAATAAAACTTACATTGTGTGTGTATTACTTACCCATTTCTAAATGTGTAGTAATTCGAGCTTCCAATACAGCTATGCCACGGATCGCAGCAGTGGCGACGAAAGCGAAGGTATTAGTGGAGCATTGGCCGGTGTGAAAGTTGTATGAGAAAATTATGTTACCAGCAAAGCGCCGTTATGTCCGACGTGCAAAGAGGTATGATCATTGGAGCTCGTCTCGCTGGAGTGTATGTGACGAAAACAGCCAAACTTGTGGGTGTTGCAAGGACCACTGTGTCAAGGGTTACGATATCCTACACAAAACTTGGAAAGATTTCATCGGCGAAGCAGAACCGCGGGCTAAAGTCGAAGTTGACCGACATGGATAGACGAGTGCTGAAGAGGATAGTCGGCCGAAAACTCAAGACTACACTGCCGTAGGTAACCTCCGAGAAGAACACCCATCTCCAGAATCCCGTATCACCCCAAACTATTCAGCGAGAGCTGCATGCTGAAAACATTCATGGCAGAGTGGCTATTCTAAAGCCCTTAGTACCGTCGCGTAATGCTATTAAGCGACGGCAGTGGTGTCGAGACCTCAAAAACTGGACACAACAGCAATTGGAACAGGTCATCTGTTGTGACGAATCGTCATTTACATTATTTCAGACCATCGGAGTGTGTGTCTGGGAAACACCGGCAGAAACATTTCATGTTGACTGTCTGGTTCATACCGTTAAGCATGGTGTGGGGCACGATACCTAGGCGTGGCTTGGGGATACTCGTAGTCCTGAGGGTGGATATCAAAGCCGAGCATTATCGCAGTATTCTCGCAGATTATTTTCACCCTATGCTTCAGACTCTGTTTCCAAGATAACAACGCCAATGTTCACACGAATCCCTGTGTTCAAGCATAATGATGAAGTGGAACATCTCACGTGGTTTCCTCAGTCCCCTGATTTCAACATCATTGAACATTTGTTGGGTTTTTTGAAGAACAAAGTCCACGCTCGGTTTCCATTTCCATGCACACTGTCTGAACTCGAGACCACTCTGCATGAAGAATGGGTGTGAATTCTTTTGAACACTAAGCAAGACTTTTATTTGTCAATACCACGTCGGATTCAAGCTTGTAATTGTGGCCGAGGGTGGCCCAACTCCCTACTACTAAACATTTTGCGTTCATGTGTTCCTGTTATTTTGTCCATCACCTGTATGTGTTGTGCCTGGCGCAGCGTGGCCATATCATCACCCTTGTGCCACAAAACTCCAAAATGACCAAACAATCATTCCCTTCGTGATGCCAATAGCCCGATGTATTGCTCCAGTGGAATAGTGGTTTTACGGTTTGAATATTGTGTGTCCTTTTGCTCTGTTCTACTCTAATGGTTTTACGTAGCTTGCAAGCATTCAGTCTGCGTTCTTGAATGCTTGTTCTCGGGCAGTTTTGGGGATCAATTGAAACAGTAGTCATTTGCAGGCGAGTCGTCTTAAATGCCGTATAAAGTGAATGTAATAAAAGTATGAAAACACGTATCGTGGATGTATGTTTCACCAGCTCTATATTACTCCCACGTAGGTTGAATCTTAAGCCTTTGTGAAGCCTGTAGGTACCTACTCTTCCAACAGAATTTAAACCATCGCTTAACGCAAATTAGTTAATGATTTTGCTGTTGAAGGCCGCGTTGAGTATCACAGTCTCAGTAAGTAATCGCTTTCCATCAGTTTACAGGTACCTTGGTAGAAAGTTTACTTGTAGTACTCGCTCACGGATGGAAATTCATTCCAAAACACAGCTGGCGTTTTAAGGTCGTCGATATTATATTTTCCCAAGTGAAATTGTGCTTAGTGCTCACAGGTTTTATTCCCATAACCACCCTCTGTGTATTTCTTTCCTGTGCCAATAAACCTTTCCCTGTACGTTACTTGATGGGAAACGAAGCATTTCTTGGCTCAAAAAATGCCTTAGTAGGTAGATAGTTAACTTCACACTGGACCAACACCACGTACTATTGACGACGGTCCGGGATCCATCCCGAAGGGAAGTTCCAATGCTAACACTTCGTCATTTTGAACCTCGGTCCTATGACGATGTCAACACCTGAACTGGCATAATCTCCGCACTTCCTCACCACGCCAACTTGAGGACATTGGAGGCCCCGACAGATTTAACGTGCATGACGATCTTTTGGGTTAAATCGAGAAAATGCCTTTGAATCCGCCCTGTTGATTCAAACGCATTTGGACCTTGACCCTCGCGGTGGTTGTGTTGACGGTGGACATCTCGTCATCAGCAAACTAATTTGAATAATAAAAATAGGTCGTCTATAGTGGAGTTTTATTGCATTCGTCCCGTCCCTGTGGGTCAAATAGCTGCCGGCCATTCATAGAAACCTGACATTGGATTCCATCTTCTGCTGTCGAATCTCATCAAAGAGATCGATTGCAATTCCCAATGACGAACCATCTTAAGAGTACGCAGTAGAGTTGGCTCATTTAATTTCTTGGCCCTCACGGCTCAACTCCTTTGGGTGTGTACTGTGGTGTTTTGGGCACCACTGTAATACAATGGAGTTGGACTAAGCTATATACCTCTATAAGTTGTATATTACTCTTAAGGTTTCAGTTTACAAATGAACCTATCTTCACGCCTATTTACATGCACAATTAATGTTCGAATGTTCATTAATAAAACAGTTTGTCTTTTGTTTCCCGGTGTTTGACTTCACCGTATAGCTGTGTAAACGAGAACTCTATCGTCCACCACTCGCTCCAGTAGCTTCTGTCCCTCGAATCCCTTTCCGTTTTTCGGGGGAGTCCACCTCCCTCTTGGAATGTCGATCGGGTGCTTTCCAATGACACCTGCAACACTGAAGAGGTGTCAATTTCCACACGTGCGAGAGATGTGCGAGAGCAGATGCCTGATGCAAGAAGTCGGCACCTACTGTAATACACGTGATCTTTGTTTGGGGGTGGCGGTCGTCCGCTCCCCTCGCGTGGCAGGCCCACGATGATCAGGTGGTCAAAAACTTCTTTTTTTGCAGACGTCACACAGTACCGGTTTCACGAACCCAAGGTACTCTAGTAATTTTATCTTTATCCGTGAGGTTTTCTGTCTTTAGTAGACTCGGGCTATCGGGGTACCCAAGCGATCTTTTCCTGCTTTCATCCAATACTCTTTTTCCCTCCCTTTTACGACATTTTTTACTTGACGTTTTCTTGTGTTTGGCCGAAAAGGGCGCCGTACAACTCCAAAACAACCAACGAAACGTTAAATTTTTGCTTTTTTGGTTGGTTGTTTCGAACAGTTTTGGGAAAGAACTAAGCGTTTGTTACGAATGTGGGAAATGCAATCGAAATGACGCTGTGTTCCAGCGCGACCTTTCCCATTCCAACATAGATGGCTCTCTTTGTCCTCAGGAGCATATCTTGATCTGCGTACGAGCATCAGAAATACGCGTGATCTGACCTTTTTAACTTCGCTTCTGATTTTTTACTTTATTTTTCCTCCCTCGTTGACACGGTTGGAATAACAACGCATTAGCATTCGGAGGGTTGCAAGTTCACGCCAAAGACCGTAGTGTACAAAGGGGGCTGGTGCACGTTCAATCTGTCGCGGCCTAAAATATCCTACTGTTGGCGTAGTGTGGAAGTTAGGAGAGTGGGGTTTCAGCTCATGTGTTGATGGCTTGGTCTGACCGTGGTTTAAAATTTCGCGGGGTTGTCCTTGGAACTTTCCCTTTGTGTTTAATCCCGAACCGTTGTCAATAACCCGTTACGTTGATCTGGTTCGACGGTAATTAACTACCTACTTCAGAAATAAATGAATAATAAGTTGGTAGCAAGAAAAACCCATTAGTCCCCGTCACAAAAAACCGAAAGCATAGGATAAATAAGTGTAGGGAATTTTGAATGATGTCTGTTCTGGAGACAGATACTGTCCTCTGAATATTTTTTTTTATCTCACCAGGACACTAGATACGGTCTTCCTATTTTTTAAGGCCCGCATTCGTAGCCCTCCGGATAAGCTTAACCGGCCCAAAAGCCAGATACGGCCCTCCATATAATTTCCCGCAGAGACGCTATGCTAGCAGGTTAACCTAGAACACAGTCCGCCATCGTACTTCTTCGGATCTATAAAACTTCGATTTGCACAGATCAAGCTACCTTGAATGTTTTATTTTTGAACCGTTGTTAACATTTCGGGATGTGCTCTGATTGTGCGTTCTGGGTCGAGCCTCATCGGCGAATGAGCCCTAGCAGAGTCGACAATAGACGCGTGGAGGCTTATCTGGAGAACAAGCGATAAGGCAGCGCTGTGTTGACTCTGCTCTCGATCTCTTATCAGGTGCTACCTGCGATCCCATCCACCTTCCTTTCAGAGTCGCCTCGATTTAGAATGAACTAGCAACTGCCTCTAACTGTCTAATGTCCCCTGGAAGCCTAAAAGGCCGTATTGATAATTCTGGATGGGAAATGTATAAATTGGCGAGAAACGGATCATTTTGCATTCTGGATGGGATGCCGGAAGTATCCTCATAAATTCAATCTGAAGAAAAAATCCTCAACTCTAATACCTTCCATAACAAGATTAAGAAAAATGTAACTTATAGGAAATCACCCAGGTAACTCTATAACCTAACCTAACAGTCTGCGAATCCCGCCCCTACGTGTGGAAACCGATCCCCAAACAGCCCATTGGAGACCATCTCCAACCTCGGAGTTCTTGATTTTGTCCTTTCGGGATGGAACTCGGATCATGGCCAATAACCCGTTTATGTCGCTTAATTGCGACGTTAATTAACTATCTACATCCCTTCTAGGTATATCGCTCCCCCCCCCCTCTAGGACCGCGATATATCTAGCTGTGAGTTATTGTATTCTTTTAAGAGAGAAATAGGAGCTATCTTTTAGAAAATATTTTAAGAATTGCTCCCAGGCCACTTTCCGTGTTCCTTTCTCAGGAAGGAGCGGCAACTTCTTCGGCGTGTCACACAAGAAAAGTACGGCTTCCCGGTTTTGTCGCCATGGTTACCTCTTTATTTACGGCCCCACTACCAGTCGATAAGACGAATCAGTTTTTAAAAATTCCATCCCCGACCATTTGAATGGAAACTTCTTTCTTGACTCCTGCCACTGCCCTGCCTCGGATCGAGACGTCGCTTCTTTTGCCGTGTAGGTAGGTAGCTAATTAACGTCGTATTATAGCAACTTAACGGGCTATAGGTAATGGTCCGGGATCCATCCCGAAAGTAAATGTACGAGGAAACGCCCCGACATTTTGAATCATGGTCAGATGACGAGGTCAATACCTGAGCTGGAACAGCACTTTCCAAACTTTCACACTTCAGTGCGGGGACGTTCGAGAGATTTGACGTATACGACGGTCTTTGGCTTGACCTACATTCGAACTTGCAACCTACTCTTCCAACCGAGCTACCGTGGTCCCCGGTGTGATTTGGGAGGGGGCCCGAACTTGATTACGTGTGTTTCAGGGAAATTTTCCCGCATGTCGATTTAGGTGTTTTGTCATTTTTGGTGGATTTGGGACATTTTTTAATGTACCTGTTCGTTTAGCATCCACCCGTTTAAGCATTTTCAATTTCTGATAATTAGCGTCCGGTGTGGTATCCTTTGATGTTCGGTCATTTCGGAATCCTTGACACTGTCTGTGTTGTGGCTGACACAACATGGCCAAATAGGGCCTTTGGGCTATGAATCCCGAAGACTAATCGACCTTAGTTATCGTCTCCTTAGGTTTGTCATCAGAACCCCGAGTTAATTTTCTTCCATTTCACTTTTACCTACGCCTACACTTGCTTTTCCTTCCTACCTCATTGTGTTGTATCTCTTGTGCTTGTCGCAGCTTGGCTAAATAGAGTCCTTGCACCATAAACCTCGAAAGCAACCGATTAATCAACCTTAGCTATCGTCTCTTTTTTAGCAGTTTCGTTTGAACTTTGCGGGATTCGATTGTAGAAAAACACCATTCACATCTTTCCGATTGTTACATCGTAGTAGATTTTAAATTGTAGCATAATACTTTTATCCACTCGTGCCTCATCGTTTGTATACACTCACGTTCATAAATTAAGGATAATGACAGTTTGTACAAATAAAGCTACGAAAGTGTTGTAAACATAAAGCCTGTTTATTAAACTAAAGATACAGAAAAAAAAACAGGTTACATGTACCATAGTACCTAGGACATGCTCACTAGAGCAGTTAAAGCAAAAAAAGTAACGCGGTATACGGTTTACAGGAAGGTTAATAGGCTATGTGTTTGCCATATGTGCTGCAATACACTCTGTAGAACGTCTGGACATGCTGAACACCAAATTATCCAGCTGGTCTTGTGGAAGGCCATCCCACTCATCAATCAATGCTCTGCGAAGTTGCGGAATAGACTGGGGATGTGGATTAAGGGCTGCAATTCGTCACCCGAGCATGTCCCATGCATGCTCAATAGGGTTTAAATTGGAGAGAACGCCGGTCATTCCAAACGGGTGATATCTTTTTCTAGGCATTCGTTCACGATGTTTGCACGATGAGTATGGGCGTTTTCATCCATACAGATAAAATCTGTGCCTAATGCATCTCTGAAGAGACACACGTGTTACAGAATGATACCCCATAAATAGAGCCTGTCGTGAAGCCAGCTTGGGACATGGATATCTGTTCGAGATAATGCCACCCCAAACGAGAAGTTCAGCACCACTGTAACGGTCGTGTTCAATGATGTTTTATTGATTGTTAAGGGTCCCTGTGTGGTGCTCTCCATATGAAGGTATGACACGAATTCGATTGCATTGAAAACCTGGATTCATCAGGGGGGAAAAAAGCAATGCCCCACTGTGAAGGTGTCTAATTAACATGTTTTGTGCACCAGGCTAACATCCGCTGGCAATTAGCAGGCATATAGGTTATACTGTTCTAAGCGTCTGTACACGGTATGCGTTAACTGGTACCCGCGGCTGCCGACAGCTGTCTTAACAGGTCTGATGCTATACTGCGCCTGCTTCTTTTGGCAGTTATTGCTAAATACCGGTCGTCTTGCGGCGTTGTAATCCGGTGGACGCCTGTACTGAAACGTCTACCTTCGTTTCCATCTTCTTGGAACCGCTTCCAAAGCCTAGATATGACGCGATTCCGAGAGAGTTCCTCGGATACCTTCCATCTGCCTACATTCCAAACGCCCGATAATCATCGCATTGTAATACGACCACGTAACTAATCGTCCAGATGTGTCCTCTGAGTCAGCTATTCGGTTCGGGCTCTGTTTAGGCTTACACGCCGATTGTGGACTACATTGTTTCGCCGCAACGATTCCTTTTATACACTCCACTGACTGCTCTGTTTCTTCTGACGTCCTGTCAGCGCCATCGGGTGGCTTATTTCAACTTGAAACAAAAGCATGTTATTCCTGAGGATATGTGTGATTGTCCTCAAGGGTAAATTCTTGCTCTAGTGCACTATTTCCGTGTGATTCTGAAATATCCTTAATTTATGAGCATGAGTGTATATCATTCTCGTAACATTTTACATCTACATCATGTTGCTAACCATCAATTCATTACGATCATGATTTTACCTTAATGAATAGCTTCATATTTAGCATTTAACTTAATTTTATTCCACTCTAAATTTATCTTACCAATCAATTTTTAGTGTTATAGTTACATTGGTTTCATTTTGTTCTCGTTCTTTTTTCTTAATCAACCAACCTTCTTAAGGTTTGGACCTTGTCATTTCTTGTGTGGCTCTGAGAGGGTGCAAACGATGAAAGGGCACAGTTTCAAGAACGAAAGCCAGTTCTTGAAATCGTACCGATAAGGATCACTACGATAAGACGGTCGTGCGTAAGCGAAAGGTAAACATGGGACAGTAAGTTGTAGTTATCAGTTCGCCCCTTCCCCAAAAGAGCGACACAACTCGCATTTCATTTTAAGAATGATCAAATGTTTCTGTTGAACTCAACACATAGAAGATGGACTTTTGTTTAAATGAAGAATCCAAACGAATTCTACAAATTTAAAAGGGGCCGAGGTAGCCCAGTTGAAAGAACAACGGATTAGCAACCGGAGGGTTGCGTATTTGAATCCAACCAAAGACCGTCGTGTAGTGTTAAGGTGTGCGTCAAATCTTTCGTGGCTTGAAGGAGAGGTGACAGCTCAGGTTTTCTCGTCATCTGACAATGGTTCAAAATGACGGCGTTGTCTTTGGATCTCTCCCTTCGGGATTAATACCGAACCGTCGCCAATTGCCCGATCTGTTGCTCCAGTGCTATGTTAATTGACTACCATGTACAAATTCCCTAAAATCCAGTGCCTTTGTGTTCGTCGCAGTACACTACCACTGATCCGAGCGGTTCGGATAGTTGGGCCATCTGTCCGAACTGGGTTTCCGAAAGATTGCAGGGTTCCCACGGCCCATAATCTTCCTGTTGGTTGTCTTGACCAAGTATCTCCTCATTAACAAATCTGACTTGATCTCGATGGACGAGATTTCTAGTTATTTGAAGAAATCTGACCAAAACTTGAAGTCTGTACATTATCAAAAAAAACGCCATTATCTTGATGGACGAGTCTTCTCTTCAAAACCACTTGGAAGGCCTGATTTTCCATTTTAGTTACCAAGGGCTCTTCAAAAACCTTAATCTTTACCAAAAGTCCTTAAATTTCTTTTGAAAAGTCTTAGTGTATGCAAGAGCTCTGCATATTTTCTTTCACCTTTCAAACACCTAGGTCGATGGTACTCGTCCAAATTTGAGGTTCACCATGTATCGAGGGAGTTATTTCTATAGGTTAGCCGAAATGAATTCTTTGAAACCTCGGTGTGTGAGACCCGAACTCGTGGAAGCTTCACCACCTGTGCACGCACGGGATGTGAAGTTTAGGCCATAAGGATGAAACGTAACCTTGAGCAGGCCCTAATTTTGCTGACAGATTCGGGGAAGAGATGACAGATCCACCGCTCACTTGTGCCATTGAGTCCATCCACTAACTGCCACAAGAGCGTAGAACTGACGCAAACTTTGAAGTTAGGATCGAGTTGACGTCCTCCGCTTGTTTTGGCAGTTCCTCCCCTCCCTTGGAAGAATGGAATGAATTTTTTTCGCTCGTTATGAGCCCTTCTGGGCACCCGGCCGGGAGACGAGTCCAAGAATAGGAAAACACGAACCTTTCGAGTGATGCCTTTTTCTAGTGCCTTCTCGACGACTTGAGCGCCCCTTCTAAAGATCTATTAACCCTCAAGTGGTTCCGACGAGATATCTCGTCCACACATTTGTTTATGTCGAGATATCTCGTCATCTAGTTACTGCCGGTTTTTTGTTTTATGATAACGAGATCAAGTTCTGGTCTGTTTTCTTTCAAAGGGGCTCTCAGGGGGCACATGTCCTCTAAGGTGCGTAACGGTGGTATTTTCTTTTCCCATGGAGAACTTCGAGGTCACGCTCCTCGGGATGGATCTTTTTCTGTTTTCCTCCCTCTACTCTGTTAACGATTCCTTCTTGACAGCATTGTTTAACTGTCTAAATGGGGCCCTTACCCCATAAAACCTCAAATCGACGAATAGAATGACGGAGATATCTCGTCCATCACGATCTGGTCAGTTTTGCTTATTGAAACGATCAGCCACAAAATCACTCGTACAGTGCTCACATCACCCACGTGAAAGCAAATTGGCAAACCAAGTCTTTGCAAGTGGGCTCCTGTCGGTGGAACTAGGTTGGTCTAAAAAGTGTAGCACATCTCATCCAAACCGGAACTTAGGACCGCGGTAGCCCAGTTGGAAAAGTAACGGATTAGCAATCCGAGGGTTTTGAGTTAGAAACTCGGTCCACCGAAAAACCGTCGTGTACATGGGCGCTGGTGCACTGTCGTGGCCTCCCAAGTCCCTAACTTTGTGGTGTGGAAGTTTGGAGAATGGGGTGCCAGCTCGGGTGCTAATCAAAATGGCGAGGCGTTGTCCTTGGTTCTTTCCCTTCGGGATGGATCCCGGGTCGTCGCCAATAGCCCATTCTGTTGCTCCAGTGCGACGTTGCTTGAACTAGCCTAGCACTGGTTGCTGGACTCAAAGATTGCTCAACATACACGTGACGCAGTTCTTAGCTTGTGAATATGCGATGTCGGGCATTACGTCAACTGACTCATATTTCAGGCGATGGAATCCACGAGTTCAGATACTAATTTCGGCCCAAATTTCTCTCTTGGTTTTCTATTCAAATTGAAATGACACGAAATTACAACGATTCATTGACTGTTTTCCGGTGTGCATGTTACGAATCCGTTATAACTAGTGATTTTTCCTCTATTTGATTTTTACCCTCACCAACCCTTCTGCTTTTTATTCCTCCCTCATCTGTGTGACGAAAGGATTAGCTCTCATTAAACTAGCTTCCGTGTGCATTTTTGATTGCTTTTTCAAAATTTAAAACGCTTTAGGGAGAGGTCCTTGTGGCCATTTCTCTGAACACTACCGCATTTTCCTCTAGGTGAATAGAGTAGAGATTATTTCTGAAATTCCCTCCCATTTAGACAATCGCCGAACTCGCTGATTTCTTGAGGTGATCCTCCATTCTGTTCCCCGTTGAGTTTAGCTCAGCTTAGTCAAATATGCGCTATTAAACCCCAAAACAACCAAACACTTTTATGAATAGCAACCGAATACTTAACTGAAGTTGCCAAAAAAAAAACTTGTACATCAGTCTAATACTTGGTAGGCATCCCACAGAAGCTTAAGTGCAGTAATACGAGGGTTCATGGAACTCCGCGCGTTTGCGGAAGCCCTATACTTCCTACAGAGCAGTCCACAATAGTGTTGTTATCCGACGATTTAAACGTTTCACAGTGCTTTGCATGGCATACCCAGTTGTGTTGCACAACGTTGAGATTTGGTAAGAATGGCCTCAAATGAGTTCCTCTGACTATGATTTGGCGTGTCTAGACTAGTTTGGCGGCACATGCTGAAAGAGGCCAATAAAGGCAGAGCATGAAGAGGTGTAACTTAAAAAGAATGCATTTGTAGCTGTACCCTGGGTTCCATTGAATGCCACCTAAACAAACCCAGTACCATTACGCTAGCCTGAACAATATCCCTTTTGACATTGAGTTTTCTCCACACACGGTTCTTTCCATTTGTCCGAAACTGTTGGAAACATGACTCTTCAAATGAGGGTAATATTCGTTTCTAGTTATCAAATGTTCAGTGTTCACGAGCCCAGGAGAGGCGCATAGCTGTGTATCTAGTATTTATCAAGTTCACTCCAATTGGGTGTCGGCTTCTAAAACCCAAAGCTCTGATGGAACGTTGCAGTCCTCACGCTAATGTTTGACGAAGGCATTGAATTTTTATGTGTTGCAGCTTTTCACTCTTATCGCGTGACGTGATTGTTGCCATCCGACGCAAGTCAACCAGACTCATATTACGGCCACACTGCTGTCGTAAACTATAGGTTTTGCCAGATATCTTGTAGTCACGGTTCACCTTTAAAATAGTACGTGATAATCCAAACTTCTCCGAAATGGGATGGCACATCTCACTCCACTATTAAAACTCGTTTAAAATCGCATAAATCGTGATCATTATCACGGCGGTAACAGCTCTAGATAGTTCAACAGATTCATATCCCTCAATGCACCTACGACCGTCGTGTACACAGTGATTGGTACACGTTAAATCTGTCGTGGCCTCGTGTTCTCCCGTTGGCGTGTTGTGAAGTAGAGGGATTCGTGAACAGTAAAGGCATGAAAAAAAGGAAAGATCGCTTGGGCATCCCGTGAGCGTTATTCCAGTGTTTACTAAAGACATAAAACCCCATGGAATAGAAAAGATCGCTAGATTACCTAGGGTCCATGAGATCTAAAAGACCTGTGAGTTGTGGAATCGTGGCGTCTGGAAAAGAAAACGAGTCAACCCCTGCGTGGGTTTTCCACGAGATGGGAGCCGGCAGCCACGTGTTCGGTAATAACTGAGGCCGCGGAAGGCTTGAAATCTTCTAGAGTTGGCGTCCGACTTTTTGCACCTGGCGTTTGTCGCATTACTTTCTAACGGTTCCAAGACTCCTAGCACGTGTGGGGATTGACACCCCTTGAATGTTGCAGGTGTCATTTTGAGAAACAACCGACCGACATTTCCAGAGGGATTTGGACGTCCCCGGATAAACGAAAAGGAACTCGAGCGACAGAAGCCACAGGAAAAAGTGGTGGACGTTGAGAGCATTCGAGACAGCGATTACGGTGAAGTCACCGGTAAAAAAGGAACTAGGAAGAGACTTTCTCCGTGAACAATCGTTTAGGTATTGTTTGTTTATAAACACGTCTGTAGATAGTTCAAATTTTTAATTAACACCTTTTGAGTGAAATAAATAGCTTAAAAAGGAAATAGCTTAGTCCAACTCAAATTGTATTACTGTGGTGCCCCAAACACCACAGCCCCTGGTCTTTAGAAGAAAATAAACCAGAACTTGATCTCGTCATCAAAAAAATAAAACTTTCGTGAAAAAACTCGAGATTATACCCATAGCCCGTGGAACCGAGAGTCAGACACGAGTCGGTTTCCTTGTCCTTCCGCAGTGAGAAATTTTCTTCAAAAAAGAAAGGAAAATAACACAAGAGGGAAGTTTAGCATCCATCGTCTGCCACCTGATTGGAGGAGGAGGGGTGGGAAACACTTCATCCCGAGAAAGGGGAAACAAAACGGGAGCTAATGGGATTCAGAGAGCGCACTCCCGAAGAGCTGCCGATGGATTATCAGAGCTCTTCGCTCCTCAAACGAATATAATCGAATTTCCACTCGCAACGGAATCGATTCAACACCCATATAGAATCGAGGGAAGCAAAGACGTTCGCGACACGAAAGATGAGGATTACTTTGGGACGCGTCGAGGACTTGGCCGCGCGAGAGATTAAAACTTAATCTCGGGCGAAGCGAGCGCAACCCGGAATGGGTTAAATGCATCAAGTCCGTGAATATCTTGGGCATGCCGAGAAAGCATCGATGGCAAAAACAAAATCTTATGCTTCGTCCTGGACAACAAAAAGTCGTCGTCACCATTCGTCATTATTTCTTTCCACCAAAAGTAGTGCAACGCAAATCATTTTAACCTTTATTTTAAGGAACGATTGAGTTCAGTCTTGACAACTCGATATGGACGATCCAAACTCTGCTTTACAGCTTGAGGTAACGGGTTGATTTGAGTTTTATGGCGCAAGGTCTAAGAACCAACTTCTCCAATGGCATATGTCTTCTCACGGGAGACATTCTCCGCTTGTGAAGTTTTATTTGTTATGCTTTATAAATCCAACGTGAAATAAAAATATTCGAAAAACTCGTATCTAACTTGCTTGGATGCAATGATGCTTGTTTTTCTTTGGACAAGCATGGCAGCGCAAAATCAAGAAAAGGTGGGTTGGTAGGTATTTTAATTAACGTCGTATTCTAGCAACACAACGGGCTATTGACGACGGTCAGGGATCCCCAAGGAAAAGATCCGAGGGCAACACCATGTAATTTTGAACCACGGTTAGAAGACGTCAAGAAAAGAAAGCTAATGGCACTGCAACTGATTAGCTTTCGTGTATGTTTTTTGTGACGGGCTGGTTGACTATTTACCTTGGACTTTACTGGAAATACGAATTAACACCATTTTGTGTTAGTTTGGCAACTTACCGGCTGCTCGAGATTCGATAATAAAGAATTATAAAAATAACTTTTTACGCACAAAGCGCTGCTTTTGGGAGATCTGTGGAAATGCGAATTTGAAGGATTCTTTTTATTCAAATCATTTACATTCTGAAACCAAACGGAAATACGTGTTGCCATCTGCGCAACTCTGATTTAACAACAATCTTTAACAGTTATTCCGCGGCATTAATAAAACAATATTTTACTACAAAAATGATATTTTACAACCAGAGTACGTGTGAAGTTTATACCAAAAAAATTGCCGTTTTATATTTTTAAGTAATTTTATTTCTTTTGGACGTACGAAATGTACATGTCGATACTTAACAAATCATTAATGGATTTGAATAAGGTTTAAAATGTCAGAAACGACACTTTGCCATTAGTAGATGTAACTATAAGGTGGGAAGTATTTTTCATTTACAGTAGATGACTTACAATTTTTTTCCTTAGAGAAATGGGGGTTGAGCTGCGGGGTATCGTCACGACAGATCCTCTAACTTCCCTACGAAAATTCACATTGTGGCAACTGTTATCATTCCTTAACTGTAACTTTAGTGAAATCATAAATACTTTACATTTTGAAAGCAGAAAAATATCGTTTGCTATTGAGTTACTTGTTAGTATGTTTTTCTACTGAGCTAATCTTTTTAGTACATATTTCTGTGATTCATGCAGAATATTCAATGTAAAATTGAATGTTGCGAACTGCAAATTAAACAGACTACATAAGTCTACTGAGAAGAAACAGGGAACGTTCCATTTCTATAGAAACGTAGTTATTATCTATCTTTATTTATTATAGTATTAAAAAAAAAAAACATTATGATTGATTTTCTGACAATCCATGGGAAATGATATCAAGTAGAGTACTTTCCAGTTTTCAATAACAGCGGCATTTCCATTCAAAAAGTAAAACAGGCTGCAAGATTCTTGTGAAATTGAGTTCTTTTGAGTGTCTTTTCATCTCGAGAAGCATTGTGTGTTTATTGTTGTGTCCCAAGGCCACGTGCTGACGAGTGTTTCTCTGTTTCAGGACCGGTTTGCGGGATGCTACAGCTCTGCCGCCCTCCCAGCGCAGGTAATTCCCCTTCCTGAGTTCTGACACTCGTGTATGTTTTGCCATTCATCACATTTTAATAGCTGCTCCTGTGTTTTGAATCATCATCGTCGTAAAAACCTTTTTAATACTTTTTTAACTTAACGGGATTTGATTAGGGGAAATACCATTCAAACATTTAAAACATTTCACATGTCATTGGCTTTTTAAATTGTGTATTGCAGTTTTACCTTTTCATGTCTTTTACCTCGTACATTACGTGTTGAAATTATTCTCTACTTCGCCATTTGTAATGTATTCACTTTCATACTTTTGAAATTTTTATCTTGTGTTTATATTTTACTTTTATGTTTTATCATGGCTTTTATCGTCTGTCTGGTGATTAATGACATCAAAATATCAGTTATTGATCGTGACTCGTTTAGCGCCTCTTATAGTTTTGGATTTTATCCAAGCATGTATTCAGAAAACAATTTTTCCTGAATTGACCTGTTCAATGATTTTTTTGGACTGTTTTCGTACTATTGACATCTAATTTACCTGTGCGATTTCCTTCGATGTCAACATCGATAGCTTTTTAAACTCCATTATTATTTCTGCAAATGACTCTGATGCCATCCATCCAATAAAAAAGTGCGTATTAAAAGTGATTAAAATATACTAATTATTAACAAATTAATTTTTTGTATTATTAGTTTTTAATGCAATTTTGCCAATTCTCGGGTCTGCATAAGAATTGGCAAAAACCTGAACTCCTGTGAATGGATTGGAAGTCAGAAAAGTCTATCCTGTCAGGACTTAAGTAAGAAGAGAATGAGATGCTTTTCTCAATGGCAATACGATTGCAGGGGGCTGCTTGAATTATAAAATTGACTTTTGAGTGTTATCCTGAAAATGTAGTGGCATGGAGGTATTCGCTTCACGCACACAGCACTGGAAAGTATTTCTGTAAGGAAAAATGTGCTTGAAACTGTTGTAGTTCGTAGCCTATTTATTTTACAATTACATTTTAATTTTACATGGAACATTCTAGGTGGAATGTTCTGCTTGGAATATTCTATATGGAATGTTCTGCTTTGAGCATTCTAGATGGATCAATAGAGAACTACGTACAAACGAGTAACCCAGTAATAAAGCATATACGAACGAGTAGGTAATAGTTAGTTGAGGGTGATTAGTAGTTAAATAATAAATTAAAATACATTTAGCAGATTATTAGAAAATACGAGGAGCATTTTGTGCGTACACAGTTAAACAAAAAAAATAATAAATTAGGATAGTAATGTTTTTTAGTGAAATACTTTTGAAATGCCCCCATAGACACATTGGCCCTTAGAACGTAAAGAGTGAGCAAATTTTCTAACCAAGGAAGATTTTCGAAACACTCGAGCGTTCGTTGCCGGTTTCAGTGGGGAACACGATCTGGTGTGTCGTAAATCTGTCAGGCGATTGTTCTCTTAATTGCAATGATTGACACCGCTCCGCTTCCTGGTTCGCATTTCTCCCCACCTGTTTGACAAATGAAGCGCAGCAGGTTGTCCAAAGATGATCGACCGAGCCCAGTGGAAAAAGTGCTCCTGATGTGGAAGACATCCTCGTGGTCGCAGGTCATGTAGCAGAGCCACCAGCTCAGAGCGACAAAGATACCTCGCTCACGTTGGATGTTTACGTTTCCAGTACCGGCATTTCAGAAATATTCATCCAAGTGGTTTCAACGAGATATATCGTCCATCAAGATCTGACCAATTTTGCTTATGGACATCAAGACATTCCAAATTTTGTTTTTGAAGAGATCTAAATCCAGGTCAGTTTTCTCCTAATGACGACATATATCGTCCAGATAACCACAGGAGGGTTAAGAAGTATGTTCTTAGGGGTGTTAGAATTGTAAGCACAGAACCGTGTGTGCTGGGGAGCAGTAAATTATCTTAGTGATTTTCTTGGCGAGGTATCTTCTATAAACAGCAAAACTGACCAGATCTTGATCTCGCCATCATAAAAAAAATCGGCAATGTCTTAATAACGAGATATCTCGTTATCATGAAAATTGGTCAGATCTTGATAGCTAGATATCTCGTTTAACCCACTTGAAATGTTAACAGAAACTAATTGTCATGTAATAAACATTGCAACTCATTGCGATGAAAAATTAATATATGGAACATTAATTTTTAACAAAAGGGTATAGAGTACTATGATACGAGTTTGTATGACCTAATTGTGTTAATTTTAAATACATATTTTGGACACTCGAATTCAAAAAGGTCGGCAGCCTCATGGGCATATCTTAAGCTCTGTCCACACTGGACGTGCAGCAGTGACGCCGGTTCATGTCGGTACATCAAAGAAAAGTGAGTGTTTGTGCCCGCTGAATTTGGACAGAGTTTTTTGGTTCCCTCTCTCTCACCGTGCAATCAATCACCGGGCAAGAACGGTCCGGCGCTTGGAACACAGAAAAAAATAATAATTTCTGATTTTAAAGTGATAATTGATTTAGTCCGTTCCTAAACGGTATGATGGATGTACATAGTAAAAAAAGGGGGGAGGGCTTCTCTTCTGACTTTACGGTATGTGCGTATTAG